>CM039673.1:287929718-288553458 GCA_022496015.1 Hordeum marinum
CCGTGTTGAGAGGTATGAGACCTCCGACAAGTTATTTGTCTGCAAGATGGAGGAGAATAGCTCAATCGGTGAGCATGTGCTCAGAATGTCTGGGTGCTACAATCCCTGGAATCAAGTGGGATTTAATATTCCTAGATAAGATAGTGATTGACAGAGTTCTCTAAGTCATAGCCACCAAGCAACTAGAGCTTCGTGATGAACTATAACATGCAAGGGATAGAGACGATGATCCCTGATCTATTTGCGATGTTTTACGCCGCAAAGGTAGAAATCAAGAAGGAGCATGAAGTGTTGATGGTAAGACCACTAGTTTCAAGAAGGGCAAGGGCAAGAAGGGAAACTTCAAGAATGGCAAGCCAGTTGCCGCTCCGGTGAAGAAACCCAAGGTTGAACCCAAACCCGAGACTAAGTACTCCTATTGTGAGGGAAAAGGTCACTGGTAGCGGAACTACCCCAAATACTTGGCAGATAAGAAGGCTGGCAACATTAAAGAAAGTATATTTGATATACATGTTATTGATGTGTACCTTATTAGTACTCGTAGTAGCGTCTGGGCATTAGATACCGGTTCAATTGCTAATATTGGTAAATCGAAACAAAAGCTACAGAATAAACTGAGACTAGGTAAGGGTAAGGTGATGATGTGTGTTGAAAGTGTCTCCAAGGTTGATGTGATCACCATCGCACGCTCCCTCTGCCTTCAGGATTAGTGTTAAACCCAAACAAATTTTATTTAGTGCCTGCTTTGAGCATGAACAATATACCTGGATCTTGTTTATTGCGAGACGATTATTCATTTAAGAGAACAACGATTGTTCTGTTTACATGAATAATATCTTTTATGATCATGCACCCCAAGTGAATGGTTTATTGAATCTCGATCATAGTGATACACATGTTCATACTATTGATGCCAAAAGATGCGAAGTTAATGATGATAGTACCACTTACTTGTGGCCACTGCCGCTTAGGTCAGATTGGTGTAAAACGCATGAAGAAACTCCATGCCGATGGACTTTTGGAATCACTCGATTTCGAATCTCTTGATACGTGTGAACCATGCCTCATGGGCAAGATGACTAAAATCTCGTTTTCCGAAACGACGGAGAGGGCAAGTGACTTGTTGGAAATCATACATACTAATGTGTGTGGTCCAGTGAGTGTTGAGGCACGTAGTGGATATCGTTAGTTTATTAACTTCACAGATGATTTGAGTAGATATGGGTATATTTACTTAATGAAACACAAGTCTAAAACTTTTGAAAAGTTCAAGCAATTTCAGAGTGAAGTAGAGAGTCGTCGTAACAAGAAGATTAAGTTTCTACGATCTGATCGTGGTGGAGAATATCTAAGTTATGAGTTTGGGATGCATTTAAGACAGTGTGGAATTGTTTCATAGCTCACGCCACCTGGAACACCACAGCATAATGGTGTGTCTGAGCATCGTAATCGTACTCTATTAGATATGGTGCGATCTATGATCTCTCTCACTGATCTGCCATTATCGTTGTGGGGTTATGCATTAGAGACAACTACATTCACTTTAAATAGGGCACCATCTAAATCCATTGAGATGACACCGTATGCATTATGGTTTGGCAAGAAACCTAAGTTGTCATTTCTTAGAGATTGGGGATGCGACACTTATGTCTGATAAGCTCGAACCAAAAATGGGAAAATGCATCTTCACAAGATACCCTAAAGCAACAATTGGGTATACCTTCTATCATAGATCCGAAGGTAATTTTTTGTTGCCAAGAATGGATCCTTTCCAGAGAAGGAGGTTCTCTTGAAAGAATTGATTGGGAGGAAGGTAGAACTTGATAAGGTTATCGAACCTTCATTTGAATTGGAAAGTAGTGCAACGCAGGAAGGTGTTCCTGTAATGCGCACACCAATTGAAGAAGAAGCTAATGATGTTGATCACGAAACTTCGGATCAAGTTACTACCAAACCTCGCAGGTCGACAAGGACACGTACTGCCTCGAGTGGTACGGTGATCCTATCTTGGAAGTCATGTTGTTGGACAACGATGAGCCTACAAACTATGAGGAAGCAATGATCGGCTCGGATTTCGACAAATGGCTAAGACCATGATCGAGATGGGATCCATGTATGAAAACCAAGTATGGACTTTGGTAGACTTGCCCAATGATCGGCAAGCCATTAAAGTACAAATGGATCTTTAAGAAGACAGGCGTTGATGGTAATGTCACCATTTACAAAGCTCGACTTGTCACAAAGAGGTTGTCGTCAAGTTCAAGGACTTGACTACAATGAGACTTTCTCACCCATATCGATGCTAAAGTCTATTGGGATTATGTTAGCAGTTGCTGCATTTTTCGATTATGAAATCTGGGAAATGGATGTCAAAATAGTGTTTCCTTAACAGTTTCCTTAAGGGAAGGTTGTATGTGATACAACCAGAAGGTTTTTCATGATCCTAAGGATGCTAAAAGGTATGCAAGCTTCAGCGATCCTTTTATGGACTGGTGCAAGCATCTCGGAGTTGGAATATGCGCTTTGATGAGGTGATCAAAGTTTTTTGGTTTGATGAAACTTGTATTTACAAGAAAGTGAGTGGGAGCACTATAGAATTTCCGATAATTATATGGATGACATATTGTTGATCGGAAATGATGTAGAATTTCTATAAAGCATAAAGGGTTGTTTGAAAGGTGTTTTCAAAGGAGACCTGGATTAAGCTGGTTAAATATTGGGCATCAAGATCTATAGAGATAGATGGAGACACTTGATAATATTTTCAATGAGTAGATATCATGACAAGATTTTGAAGGAGTCAAAATGGACCAGTCAAAGAAGGAGTTCTTGCCTGTAAGACTCAAAGCTCGACCATGCAAAAATAAAGAGAAAGGACAAAGGTCGTCCCCTATGCCTCAGCCATAGGCTCTATATTGTATGCCATGTTGTGTATAATATGTGATGTGTGCCTTGCCATTAGTCAGACAAGGGGGTACAAGAGTGATCCAAGAGTGGATCACTAGAAAACGGTCAAAATTATCCTGAGATACCTAGAGAGGACTAAGGAAATGTTTCTCAATTATGGAGGTGATAAAGAGTTTGTCGTAAAGGGTTAGGTCGATGCAAGCTTTGACACTGATCCGGATGACTCTGAGTACCAAACCGGATATGTATAGTGGAGCAGTAATTTGGAATAGCTCCAAGTGGGGCGTAGTAGCGGCATCTACAGTATGACATAGAGATTTGCAAAGTACACACGGATCTGAATGTTGCAGACCCGTTGACTAAAACCTCTCTCACAAGCAAAATATGATCAAACCCCAGAACTCATTGGATGTGAATCACATGGCGATGTGAACTAGATTACTGACTCTAGTTGAAGCGGGAGACCGTTGGAAATTGTAGCGACCCGACCTGGAAAGGTCAAGCCTCTGTGTGTTCTGTGCCATCCCTGGATCAGTATGCTGGCACACACAGTACATCAATGTATATATCAAAGTGCAATCACATGTAATTAACGTAAAACTGATATATACCTTAAAATCTCAACGGAAACAGTTAACGGGAGTGGAGTCCCAATAAACACTAACGGTAGGTTGAGTGTAGACCGTAACCCTGAATCGTACTCTTACTCGTCGAAGAAGAGTATCTGCAACATGAGACGTTGCAGCCGTGTACGTCAGCATTTTGAATATGCCGGCAAGTCACAAAAGAGGGGGTGAAAAATAATCATCTATACTATATGCATATATGGCAGGTGGGGCTATAAGTTCAAGTTTGGCGTAAAGCAAATTTTTCCTACAACAAGAGAGGGCAAAACAGAAATTATTACTATGATGTTGGTTGATTAATGAGATGGTTCCACCAACCAATTCTCATACCCAAGTTGTCATTAATACCCACATCATTATAATACTTTGTGTTGAGAATTCCAGATAGTTTCAGTTCCTTTGGCTCAAGTTATCCATGACCGTGGACACGGCTAATCGATTAGGTTTGAGTACTCTACAGAGTTTTGCACACTTTCCCCACAAGGTTTGATTGCCTCCGTTGGATTCCTCGCACTTCAGGGTGTTTGAGAAACGGATGATCAAAACATGGTCTTCTAAGGGGTTCCTCTAAGACTCTGTCGGTGCCCATCCTTTCCTACCGTTCTTCTACATCTCGTAGCACCGCCTGTCCAGGGTCACCACAATATCCAACCAAGCCAGAGCCCATAATGGCTTGTGGCTGTGCAGGTAAGCCTTGGGTCTTGAAGCATCCATCCATCTCTTTGTTCCTGGGTGGACCTTTTCGCGTGAATACTGGCACTTCTCCAGCAACACCTAGGCTAACCACTAGCTTCTCCAGGGTGTCGTTCAACCATCATCCACCCATAGGTATCTTGAAAACTTGGAGTCTTGAAGTCTTTATCATCATGTAGGTCTTGTAATTATTATCTCACAACTCTCATGAATCACACAACCAACCTCGTCTACTCATAGCATAGAAAATTAAATCAACGTTTCCTGGGGCCAAAGTGTCAAAGGGTTGAGGGGTGCCTACCACATGATACTACATCAAGTAACCAAATTTCCAAATTACCTACTTTGCATGCAATGGGTGGAAGGTTGAACTAATGCAACTTGAAAACATAGGTAATAACATGGTCAATGTGAACTTGACTGGTAAGGTTGATGAAGATAGAATCGCTCTCAGAAATTTACTTGATAGACTATTCGTCACTCTCCGATAAAAATCTATAATAATCAAACATTGCATTCATATAAGCAATCATACTAGCAATCAATTCTAACAATCAAAAAGTAACACAAAACCAAAAGCAACAAGGTTGTGATGAAGGAAATACTTAAGACAAAACTCAAAACAACAAAGTTTCATCAACACAACTAAGGCTGGTTTTCTATACAAATAAATCCTATTTTCAAAAGTAAAAACACAAAAACAAAGTAAAATATAACAAAAGTATTTTTATAAATATTTTACTAGCAAAAGGATTACTTTTGAAAATCAACTAAGAACTATGAGAACAATACTCTAAACAACATAAGTTTTTTGCCTAACAAACTTAACAACAAGAAAAACAAATGAAATAATAAAATAAGAGAAAAAGAAATTATAAAACAACTAAGGTAACAGAAAGTAAAACTTATAAAACAATTTATAAAAATATTTTCAAATAAGAAGTCAAATTAGCAATGAAATCAATTTGCAAGTTACTATGAAACTAGGATTGATTTCATGCTATCAAAATATAATAAATAACATAAAAATAAATTTGGTTGAAGTACTTCTGCTAAATAACATAAAACAAAGTAAAAATTTCCAACTAATATAAAAGAAAATAAATTAAAACAATTTGAAACAAAAGAAATAGAAATAAACCTAAAAAGAACTAAAACAGAATCTGTTTTGTTAAAAATACTAATTTAAAATATTCTAAAAATTCTCAAATTATACCTACTGTTAAATAAAGTCACTAGTGACAAGTAGAAAAAAGAATCAACTATAAATCTATTTTGAAACTCAAGATATTCAGAAAATAAGATTTGAATCAAATCTGTTTGAATTCAATTTTAATTTATTCAAATATAGTCAAACTTGATATCTACAGAAACTAGATGAAAATTGTGTCACAATGCAAAAATAACCAAATTAAAACAAGCAAATACATAAAAGATATGAGGAAAACAAAAATAGACTAATTCTGTAAAACAAAACTAAAACAGAAAAGAAAAAAAATCTAAACTACGAACAGGGCTACGTGGCAATTTCTGGTTGGTTGTGGCTATGCACGCGGTGTGCTAACTAGTGAACGCTCACTACTTAGAAGAAAACGGTTCGGGCGTTTTAGTGATCTAATATGGATCGTTAGATCTAGATCCAAAGGCTGAGGAGGGGGGGTGCTCACAGTGGCGGTTGGTGGTGTTCCGGGGATGTCGACGGTGGCGGCGGCTCGGTGGTGCTCGGGGGCGGCGCTCCGGTGGTCGGGGACGGCGTCTGAGGGGTCCAGTCGACGGCGGCGGACCTCCGACATCCGTTGGTGGTGACGACGAGGCGAGCGAGCGTTGGGGGCGAGCTCCAAGAGCTCGGGGAGCTTCGCGTGGAGGCAGAACTCCGGCGAGGTGCGGGGCGGCGTTCTGGCAAGGGAGGATCGGGGTGTCGGGGTGGAACGGGGTGCGGGGACGTCGGGGGCTTTATATACTTTATATAGGGCCTCTAGGGGCTCGGGGAAAGGAAAGGGAGGGAGATCCGGTGCGATGGGATCTCGCCGGTGAGGTAAGGAAGGTGGGGGGAAGGAAGAAGGAAAGTGATCGACGGAGCGATTCGGTCGTGGGGTCCGCGTGTCAGAGAGAGAGGGAGAGGGTGAGCGGCGTCGGTGGCCGATCCGAAGGAGATTCGGATCCGATCTGGATCCGGATCGGGCCAGATTCGGTAGGTGGGCCGCGGTGGGTTTCCTAATTTTGAGATTTGTTTCCTTTTATTAATAAAAACAGAAAAGGAAAGGTGATTTGGAGGATCAAATCTAATCCAATAATTAAAGTTCTATATATCAAAATGATCAGGGAAATAAATGTAATAAGATGAACATTTTTCCACGTCCAAAATAAATACTCTAAAAAAATTATTTTCAGAAACTGCCTAAATGGCTTTTAATTCCTTTTGCAAATAATTTTCAAATAACCCCCTTCACAAAAATAACCCTGGTGTGGAGTGTCATGTTACTCCACTCAAAATATTGCCAAGGGTATGTGAACTCTTTCAAAATTTAAAATGGAACCAAATATGAAATGAAATCCAAAAAGAATAATTCAGAGATTTTCAAATCTACTTTTCAAATTCCTTGTTTATGAAGAAGTCATGTTATCTTCTCTCACCGATTTTGAAAAGTAATTGAATTTGAAATCAAACACAAAGGGGAAAGTCATTTTATTCCTTCTCATTCAAAAGTTTTCAAAAAGTTTCAAATTTCACTCAATTTCAATCACTCAAGCAAACAAACACTCATTCTAATATTTATTATAACATTACAAGATTTGGGATATTACAGAAAATGCCCTAGAGGCAATAACAAATTTGTTATTATCAAATTTTCTTGTTCATGATAATCGTTTATTATCCATGCTAGAATTGAATCAATCGGAAACTCACATACATGTGTGGATACATAGACAACACCGTGTCCCTAGTGAGCTTCTACTAGACTAGCTCATTGATCAAAGATGGTTAAGGTTTCCTAACCATAGACATGAGTTGTCATTTGATAACGGGATCACATCATTAGGAGAATGATGTGATGGACAAGACCCAACCGTAAGCATATCATTTGATCGTATCACTAATTTTATTGCTACTGCTTTCTTCATGTCAAGTATCAGTTCCTAAGACCATGAGATCATGGAACTCCCTGACACCGAAGGAATGCCTTGTGTGCATCAAACATCACTTCATAACTGGGTGATCATAAAGGTACTCTATAGGTATCTCTGAGGGTGTCTGTTGGGTTGGCATGGATCAAGACTTGGATTTACCACTCCGTTTGATGAAGAGGTATCTCTCGGACCTCTCGGTAATACAACATCACAAGAAGCTCGCAAGCAATGTGAATAAGAAGTTAGTCACATGATCCTGTATTACGGAACGAGGAAAGAGACTTGCTGGTAGCGATATTGAACTAGGTATGGGGATACCAACGATCGAATCCCGGGCAAGTAACATGCCGCTAGACAAAGGAAACTGCATACGGGATTGACTAGATCCTTGACATCGTGGTTTGACCGATAAAGATCTTCGTGGAATATGTAGGAATCAATATGGGCATCTAGATACCGATATTTGTTATTGACCGAAGAGTTATCTCGGTCATGCTTACATGATTCTCGAACCCTACACGCTTAACGTTCGGTGACGCTAAAGTAGTATTGGGATATGTACATTGGTGACCGAAGTTGCTCGGGGTCCCGTATGAGATCCCGTACATCACGAGGACGTCCGAAAATATCCCGAGGTAAAGATTTATATATGGGAATTCATATTTTGGCTTCCAAAAAAGTTTTGGGTTTTGTCGGTATTGTACTGGAAAGCTTCTAGAAGGTTCCGGAGGTGTCCGGAAGTCCATGAAGGGTTCCACCATGCCCCTTAGCCTTATTGGGACAGCCCCCCAAGGGCTCATGCGGCTCGGGGGTAGAAACCCTAAGGGGCAATGCACCTAGGAGGTGCCTTTGGGAGGGAGGACTCCTCCCTAGCCGCCGGCCCTCCTTGGAGGGGGGGAAAAAGGTTGTGACGCAACCCTGCCCCTTACCTTCTATATATAATAGATGAGAGGGGAGGGCTAGACACACCAATCCCTATGGCCTGGTGGCAGCCCTCCCTCTTCGGTTACTCCGTTTTCTCCTTAGATCGCATTTAAGGTAGCGCTTGGCGAAGCCCTGCCGAAACCTGCACCACTACGGTCACCACCACGCCGCTGTGTTGGTCGTGATCCCATCTAATTTTCCTCCCTTGCTTGCTTGATCAAGTAGGAGGAGACGTCAGCGAGTCGCATGTGTGCTGAACACGGAGGTGCCGTCCACTCGGTGCTAGATCAATTTGGATCACGATTGGATCATGAAGAGTATGACTACATCAACCCCGTTATATACGCTTCCGCTTAGCAATCTACAAGAGTATGTAGATACACTCCCCCTCTCGTAGCTATGCATCTCCATGGATAGATCTTGCGTGTGCGTAGGAAAGTTTTTGTTTCCAACAAAAACTGGTCGATTAATAGTCGACCGATAAAATCAATTGATCGCCCGATTTCTGATTAATCTTTAATCCCTAGCCGACCGAGACACTAGCGATAAATGATATCCTCAACATTGATTCATGGTAGTAGTTTTCTGATCACAATACATATGCAAACACTCATCCATACATACATACACGCATCCCTATGAATGCCTGGACGCACACCCTCCCTTATAAGCACCTCCTAGAGACCGAGGCAACACATAATCTTGAGATTAACGAAGTCGCCATAGTCGCCCTCATAGTTGACGGGAACATCTCCTCCCACTAAACACACATCTCAAGAAGTCTAAAATAAATCTAGAAAAATGTGAGTGACGGTTTCAAGTTTAGACTTGAACCCTGGTGGGTTGGGTATACCACTACCCTCCTAACGATCCTATCACATGTTGATTCACATTCATGATAGTGTTAGAGATATAGTGGTTTATGAAACTAGATTATTTACTCAAACATAACCAAAATTCTAAAAATCTCGGTTTAGAGAAAACCACAATATTCTAGCAAAACTCTAAAAAATTAAGCTGACAGATATATTAAAGCATCTCCAACTGTGATCCCCAAACCCTATGGACCGAGCGGTCGGTCCATGGACAGGTCTAGATGTTTGTTTACCTACAACCGCAAGCAAACGCACGGGGGGGGGGGGCTTCCAAACCACGCGTCGGACACCACGAACCCACCCGAAAATTTCTCTCCCGTCAGTGCCCTGTCCTTCGCGAAGCGGTTGCCATGCATTCATGCCGCTCAAGGTTGCTCCATAGCGCCATCGCCGCATTCATGTCGGCCCATAGAGGACGCGACCTCTCAATGGTGCGGACATTGAAGCAGTGCGTCAGCCCAGAGCGTCGCTCGTGCCATGTCCCAATGTCCGTGCCTATTCAATGTCGGAGAGACGTCACTAGACAAGACAAGACGAATATCTACTACATTCAAACAAGTTGCCCGTCCATCCGTCTGTCGTCATTAAACTAGCACATCGGCTGTGAAACCAACACCGACGTCTGCATTGACACACCATGCCACTTGTCCTCATCGTCATCCGCTATTAAAACGAGGCCATGCTTGACACAAACCGCACCACACCACGTCCCGCTCCACATCCTCCTTCGTGCACCAGCTCCGCCATGACCGCGAGCTCTAGCATGTTGTGGGAGAGACTCACGATGGAGCTAAAGCATGAGTTGGCCGCCCTTGCGACCAGCTGGCAGGGTCGCCATGCGAGGCGGATAAGGCTGTTCCGTTCCCAGGAGGTCTCTGACGACAAGCCAACGATGGAGATGGCCTCTAATGATGAGTTGATGCCCCTGCCAGCACCGTTCCATGCTGGTTTGACCATGGAGAAGGTGCATGTGCACTTCAACGACACCACAGAGGAGTGGCGGATTCGGCGTTTTGGCAGATGCAAGAGGAGCAGCGGTACAACATGTCCCTCCCGAGCAACACTGGTTAGCAGAGAGCCAAACCTACGGTGAGCTCGCGAACAAGGAGGCCATGGCAGCCACGGCCGTGGAGAACCCCATCTTCGTCACCGAGCAATAGACGATGTATGAGGTAGCGCACGCTCGTGCCGGTTGTAAAGTGGGCATGGCGCTGGCGGTGCATGCCATCATGGACAAGAACATCGGCTACTGCGTGTCGATTGCATCGCCAACAAGAATGATGCGTGTTCCATGACGAGGCCGGTCCGTTCACGTCCAGCATTGACCTCACGTCTACCGACGGCAAACAAGTCACAAACACTGACGAGAAGGAGTAGGGCATGAGTAATGGCAAGGTCTCGAGTCTATGTCCTACTATTACTCATCAATAACCGCACCTTCACTCTGCGGGTCTATCACGACTGCTGGGCATGGACATGACCGCTTGAAATGGGCACGTTGGAGAACAACAAGAACTTGAAGGACAGACGACGCCATAAATTTAGACTAGATCTAGGTTAGGTTAGATGAAAAATCATCCGGTTTGCATTTAATTTGTCCGATTTATTTAAATGTGGTTTGTAATGTATGCGGGCATAGTTGGATGGCCGGCTTTGGTATCACTATTGGTTGATGGTGTTGTACACGTTTGTGGACGGAGACCGTATCCGTTTTAGAAGTTAGTGTTGGCGATGCCTTATGTGGCACAATATTCCGCAGAAGTCTTCATTCCTGTCATACAAGGGCAAATGTTAGCAAGTTTGTTAGCTTCATCGCCATGGAAGGCAGATTAGAACATGCCTGCACCCTTCAAGGCTAGAGCCAGCTTCCAAACAGGAACGCCGTCTTTGATACGCTGGAAGGAGGCATATGTCCTCTGTTTTTTGAAACAAGGCAAAAGACTTGTCATTTTCATTGATTAAGAAGAAGGTTTAGACATAAGCCGCAAAACGGCGAAAAGGAAAAGGTCTACTCTCGTGACATTACAATACTAAGCTGCTTGACTCCCGCCAAAGTCCAAAGCTAGGCCTCCTCTTTGATTTTTGCGATAACTATGGAGGTCGGCGTGGAGGCATTTTGAAAAATTCTTGCATTGCACTCCCTACAAATTTCCCATGAGACAAGCATCATCAAGGAGGCTGTTGATGTCAAAACCGGCGGATCTCCGGTAAGGGGTCCCGAACTGTGAGACTAGGATCGATGGTAACAGGAGACAAAGAGGACACGAGTTTACCCAGGTTCGGGCCCTCCTAGGGAGGTAATACCCTACGTCCTGCTTGATTGTATTGATGGTGTAAGGTGTTACATAGTTGATCTACCTCGAGATCATATGTGTAACCCTAGATGAGTTGTCCTCTCTATACCCTAAAACCCTTCGGCTTATATAGATGCCGAGGATGCCTAGGGTTTACACATGGTCGGTTACATGCCGAAGAGATAAACTTGCCTAACTACTACATCAGATGTGGAGCGCAAGCCTTGTTTCCCAAAGCTTACATCTAGGAGATTGGGCCTTCAAATCCTCTGGTGTTCGGTAAGTAGCCCTCATAGTCCGGCCCATAACAATTGGTCGGCTATCCGAGGACCCCCTAATCTAGGACTCCCATAGTAGACCCCGAATTTGCCTCCAGCGCCAAGGGTCTTCAGCTCTGACTGCTTTGCGAACAGAGTTTTCGGCTTGTGAGGTGAGTTCCTTCCTGCCAAACCATAGTTTGCCCTCTGATGACAAGTAGTTTCCCGCATAGTGGCATGTTCGAATACTATAAATTAATTGGCTTTGAAGCCCAAACGTCAAGGGTTAAACAACGGCCCTCTGATGACCTTTCTGGCGAAAGGTTACGGCCCACCACGACCGCCAGACCAGTTGCATAGACTCGATTTGTGGTTCAAGGCCGTTTTAATCATCACGATCTATCAATATACCGACCGTGTCCCGTTTTATACAGGATATACTTAACCACGCGCATGCAACGACTTTTGTGTCTCAAGAAGTAGAAGGGATTCACAGCGCGGCAAGGGGAATCCACATCCACAGGTCTCATAAAAAGAGAAGGAAAACCCCAAAGGCTTTTTTACGCTTTCCATTCGACTTCTCCACCTCCCATTCCCTTGCACCTCCAGAGCACAGATCTAGGTCTCTCCACCCCCACCTTCGAGCTCAGCAATGGCGGGTTCCAATGGTCAGTGGGGAGCTTCCACGGTCACCAACAAGGACATACTGGACCTTAAGAAGGCCTATTACCTCCCCGCAAACATCTCTCATCGTGCGGCGAAGGAGGGACAAGTGATCCGAACCCCCATGCTAGGCGAGAGGGTGGTGTTCGTCCCCCACTTCATCAGGGGGTTGAGATTCCCACTCCACCCCTTCGTCAGGGGTTTAATGTTCTTCTACGGCCTTGACTTCCACGACCTCCCGCCGAACTCCATCATGCACATCTCGCCATTCATCCTCGTCTACGAGGCCTTCCTGCGCGTGAAGCCACACTTCGGGCTCTGGCTACGGGTCTTCAATATCAAGACCAAGTGCGTTAGCGGTAAGCACGCGGATTGCGGCGGGGCAGTCATCGACAAGCTTGCCCGCGTCGAATGGTCGTCGGGCACCTTCATCGACACCATCAAAGGATGGGAAAAGGAGTGGTTCTATGTTACCGAACCACGAGAAGAGGGCCAACTCCCCGCCACTGCATTCAGATCCAGTCCCCCCACCAGCCTGGCTTTGTGGCTCGAAAAGGGCCTGGTCTGGGGTTCTGGCAAAGAGGTGACCGACCTGCAGAAGTGCCTCCGCTCCCTGGTCGAGGGGGGCATCAAGCTAGCCGATGTGGTCCAGGTGATGCTCCGAAGACACATCCTCCCCTGCCAGCATCGGGACACTCCCCTGTGGGCTTGAGAACTCTAAGCCGAGCCCACAGTCCAGAATCTCTTCCGCACTACACGGGAGAAGCTGTGGAAGGTGCTCTTCAAGTCGATGAAGAGTTGGACATCCAAGGAGGAGGACAAGGGTCTGCATGCCGGCAAGCCTGATTTCGAGGTATGATATTCCCCCACCTTGGTTGGTTTTAATACATAGAGAATCCCTACATCCTCTTATCCGATCTGTTCTGGCAGAGAAGGCAGAAGAAAGCCACCAACATCAACAGTCCGTCTCCTCAGCCCAAACACCAGAGGACCGGGCTATTAGACAAGATGCTCGTGGAGAAGCCTTACGAGGCTCACACGAAGAAAGAGAAGAAGAAGAAACCAGACCAGGTTGGCCTTCACATCAAGGACCAACCTGACGCTGCATCCGAAGACACCCCTGCCTCCTCAAATCAGGAGGAGGCCGAAGAGGAGGAAGAGGAGGAGGAGGAGGTCGAGAGCGAGGGGGAGGCAACTCCCCTCGTGCCAAGAAGAGAGCGGCGTCTTCCGACGCCCCAAGGTAGGTTGCTTCTCCTGCCCCGAAGAGGGCACGACAGGCACGGTGGTTTTGTCTGACGATAGCTCAAACTCGAGCTCCGCGTTCGAAGGCCCCAAGGAGGTTCCACGAAGGAGCCTAAGGGTCAAGACCCCTCCATCCAGGTTAGGATCTGAAGACCCTCCTACCTATAACTAATAGATTCAGAGTTTGCTAACACGCAGGTTATTGGTCCAACAGCCCCCTGCGCGTTATCCCCACCGAGGTGGTATTGAAGTGGGAGACCCCGCCCGCCGAGCTGGCGGAGAGTGGGGATGCCTCGCACCCCACCACTCCAGGCGCCACTAAGGACATCGTGGAGGTGTCGTCCTAGCCTACTCTAATGGAGGCGGACACAGGGGGGCGAGGGAGATAGCACCGTGGACGAGGCTAACGCTTTGGCCACCGAATACCAGGGGACAACGCCCCTCTCGGACACCAAGGAGGTCGGACGAGCGGGCAATCAGTCCCCTCCGAGAACCTCTCCGGAGCGCACTGCCTCTTGAGGCACCGGTCCAGTCCCTAGTGGGTGATCGGGAAATCCGATCATCCCCAGCACCGCCGACCAACACGTGGTCGGCCATGGAGGAGGCTCTATCGAGCGCCTCCATCCTCGAGGATAACCGCACCCTTATGGGTGCGGTACTACAAAGCGTCCAGTGTGTTGACAACGGACTGAAGGAGGCCTTCAAAGGTCTCCTTGCGGTCTTTCAAGTAAGTCACCCGATATTTTGCTAAGATTTTTATTTATTCGTATTGTATACATGGCATCCCCCGAGCCCTAGGTGAGCTGAACAAGCTCACCTAGGGGTCACATCGGAATCTCATAATGCACTAGACGTACTTTAAGTGTTCGACGTGCTAAAATAAGTCTATGTATGATCGCATTGTCTCTAATTCGGGAAGTGAGTGCCGATGTGATGTACGAATTGTATGTGTAATGTAGGCTTCATCATCAGCGGCGTACAAAAACGGTGTCGAGCTGGACGAGCTACATCGAAAGCTCAAGCGCTCCGAGGATGAGGTGGAGGCCCTCAACAAGAGGTTCGACGAGGCACGGGATAAGTCCGAACTAAATCTGAATACTTTCCCCCGAATACTGTCAATGTAGATTCCTTTTATATAAAGTTTTATCATTTTGCAGCTTCGTCGAAAGAGATTGAAAAGCTCAAGCCCGAGTTTCAACATGCCAAAGACGAAGCGGCCATTGAGAAGGCGGCAGCCTAAGAAGCGGCCACCGCACTCTCCGCCCTACGAGCCACCAGCGATAAGCACCAGGCTTGTGTGGCGAACATACAGGATGAGCTCAAGGACGCTAGAAAAACGTGCGAGGCTTGGGAGCAAAACAATAAGGTGAGCTCGACCGAACTGCCACCATGAAATCCGATCTCCAGAAGGAGCCGATGGAAAAATGGTTCTTCGAGGAGCAAGTGCGCCAAGCCAAGGAAATAGCTGATGGTAAATCGTACTCCCTAAAGTGCGTATTCGGGGATAGCAGATTCAAATTGTTGATCCGGGTGTGGCGATCCTCAGGCGCATCCGCCGATCTCCAGAAGAGCATGGTGGACGCCAATCAGCTGTTCGCCTCGCGGGGAGAGGAAGACAAAGCTCGAACGTTCTGGGCATAGTTCGGAGCCCCTCAGCATCCTCCTCTTCTGGTGGAGCAGCTGAAACAGCTGATGGAGATGCACCATATGGCAGAGCCGGCCATGAAGGACCTCTGCATCCGCTTATGGCCCGGCGAGCCACTCCCAAACACTTACTTCGGCTTGGTGCAGAGACTGATTGTTGCCACGCTCCACCTCGACGCCATCAAGCACTCCTCCTGCATCGAAGGAGTCTGGATGGCCCTTGCCAAGGCCAAAGTGCACTAGCCGGGGCTCAATCCGATGAAGGTCGCCACCGACCCGCCGCCACCCAGGAAGGAGCACCAACACCCCGAGCTATACTTCAATGGACTGATGGAGAGTGCGCGGGTGATAGCGTCGTAGTGTTCGGGTGAAAAATTATTTGAATGAGCTTGGACGTGTCCGAAGACTCGTGATGACTTTTAATGATATTAGTATCTGGTCTTATATGGTTTTGTATTCCTTTATAACTCTTGTGTGGTTGTTTAATACTGAAAGATGCGAGTCGTCAGCTTCAGCCCCCACGTAGATACTACCTGGGGTGTCTATGCCAATGCACTGTGTCCCTTAGCCGTATTATTGGAACCCGAAGGCGGTGTATTGCGGCAGACTAGGCAATCAGACTATAGCGCTTTATTTCTTTCACTTAACCAAAGGGGCGCGAAAAGGACTACGGGAAGCGTACGATTAGCCACTGGAGTGTTTGTGATGTTTGGACGAACCGAGGCCGAAGCCAACATCATAATGTTTGCGCAAAAGGCAAGTTCCTCGTATAGCACGGAATAACCGCTTACCAAGATTGAAGTATAATACTTCTAACTAGGGGTTCATAGATTGGATCGTGCATACTATGACAGACCATTTTCAGCTTTCTCCCCTGAGGTACTTGACCGGACTATCCGGAAGCACAATCGCAGGGGTGCTCCCTTTGCCCTTTTAGCCTAACGAGCGGAATATAAAGGGGAAATCATAGGATCTGGGCAACCCAACTTAATGACCAAAGACATAGTTCAAAACCAATGCATATAAAGCGAACGCCAAGACGCCGAACACACGATAGTTAAGGCGATTTGTGTTTGAAATCGAGCCTCCAGTCTATTAGCCGATTACCTCACGTCATACCGAACAGGTTCACGAGAAGAGGGAGAAAGGAGAAAATGTAT
Source organism: Hordeum marinum (assembly GCA_022496015.1). Lineage (NCBI taxonomy): Eukaryota > Viridiplantae > Streptophyta > Magnoliopsida > Poales > Poaceae > Hordeum > Hordeum marinum. The sequence goes on from CM039673.1 coordinate 287,946,133, forward strand.
GTGCCGAAAATAGGACAGATGAGACGTACTTGCTCCACACATTTTTGCATTGTCTCAACAACTCTTATAACTCGGATTGCCGAAGAAACCGTTTACAGGTATGTGAAAGAAAATAAGAAATAAAGTCATACAAGAGTTGTTGTACCAGGGGTCTTGAATTGGTGACCTGATGTCCTCGATATGCCCCCTTGCTAGTTGACTCCTACTCTTGGATGCACCTTGATGGGTGTTAGTGCGGGAGGATTTCGCGAACAAAATCTTGAGAGGCCGCAGCATTATAGATGAGCTTTACGCCGTAGGCAGGCCCTTTTAGGAGCGCCTGCATCTTGTGCGAAGACGTACTGGTGGTAGTAGGTTGGGGCAGCCGAACACCCACCTTTATTTCCCCACACCTTTCCCATGGAATTTTAAGTGCGAAGTTGTGCCTCCTCAGCACATACTTTGCTGGTCCAGAAATTGTGCGATGGGGGCGAGTTCCTATAGAGGGGAAGAGGAAGGATCCGAGCTTTCAGTCTGAAGCCAAACTCGCTTCCCAGCTTTATGTGCCTTTATGGCGGATATCAAAACTTTCCAATCTTCTTTATAGCTGAATTCGGCCACTAGGACCAATGCATGTTTCTCAGTTCTAAGGGAGTGCTCGGTGCTGCCATTGACAGTAATGACCCCCCTTGGGGCCCGACATCTTGAGCTTGAGGTATGCGTAGTGTGGGACCGCGTTGAAACGAGCGAACGCTATCTGTCCAAGCAACGCGTGATAGCCGTTGCGGAAGGGCACGATGTCCAAGATCAAGTCTTCACTGCGAAAGTTGTCGGGTGAGCCGAACATGACCTCTAGAGTTACCGAGTCCGTGCATCAGGCCTCAACGCCCGGGATCACTCCTTTGAAGGTAGTGCTGTTGGGTTTGATCCTTGATGGATCAATGCCCATATTTTTCACTGTATCTGAGTAAATCAGGTTAAGGCTACTTCCTCGGTCCATTAGGACCTTTGTGAGGTGATAACCATCTATAATGGGATCTAGGACGAGGGCCGCCGAACCCCCATGACGGATACTGGACGGATGATCACGCAGACCAAAGGTGATCGAGTATGCCGACCATGGGTTGTACTTTGGGGCTATGGGTTCCACCACGTAGACTTCCCGGAGGGCGCACTTCCTCTCCTTCTTCGGTATGTGGGTGGCGTATATCATGTTCACCATTTTTTACTTCGGGAGGGAACTTCTTCTGACCGCCACCAATTGAACTTCTTCGTCCTCGCTACGTGAGCTTTTGCCTTGGTCTTCGGATTGTATCTTGCCGACCTGTTTAAACATCCAATAGTTGCAGTGTGTGTGGTTGGCGGGATTTTCCGAAGTTCCATGGATTTGGCAAGGCCTTTTCATGATCTTCTCGAGCTGAGTGGGTCCGTCACGTTTGCCTTTAGGGGGCTTGTTTTGCTGCCCAGGTCGAGAGTTGCGGAATCCGGCATTAACAGTCGTGTCATCGACATCATTATTATTGTGTCGGCGCTTATTCTTATTGTGCTTTGGCTTTGAGTTGCCATCCTGGGCTTCAGGTGCCACGGGATCTTCAGAATTGTGGCTGCGTCTAGCCAACCAGTTATCCTCGCCCGCGCAAAAGCGGGTCATGAGGGAGGTAAGTGCAGACATAGTTCGAGGCTTGTCCTGGCCTAGCTGGCGGGCCAACCATTCATCCCAAATATTGCGCCGGAAGGAATCTATGGCCTCAGTATCTGGATAGTCGACGATTTGGTTCTTCTTAGTCCAGAACTGATTCCAGAATTGCTGCGTGGACTCGTCGGGCTTCTGGACGTTGCTGAGATCGAAAGAGTCCGGCGGGCGAACATAGGTCCCCTAGAAGTTAGAGCGGAACGCGTCTTCCAGGTCTTCCGAGCATCCAATGGAGTTTTCAGGGAGGTTGTTTAACTAGTGTTGTCGTGGTTTTATTACGGCAGATGTCCGAGGACTTATGTTTGAAGCCATCGCTAAGGTGATGGACTCAAAGGGGTTGGTTGGGACGAAGGACACGAGTTTACCCAGGTTCGGCCCCTCGAGAGGAGGTAAAAGCCTATGTCTTGCTTGTGTTGTATTGATTGGAGTATCGATTACAAGGGAGCTGATTCGCTTGACCTACTTCTCGATTGATTGGTTTCTGTCCAAGTCGCCCCAAGTCTCTGCCTTAATATAGGAGGCCAAGACCACGGGTTACAAGTCTCATACCGACTCTTACAACGTATCCGACACTATCTCTATGTCGCCTTGCCTTCCTGGGCAAGCCGTCTTCGGGCGGCTTAACCGCCCGGGTCTTCATGCCTTCTTTGTCTGGGCCTCGCCTAAGCCCATCTTGGTAAACCACCATATGTCTAGGCTTACCTCTCCAGGCCGTCCTGCCTTGGCCTGGCTTATGAGCTGCCAGGTATAATCCGGCCCCACCTGGGTGGGTCTCACCACGGGGTTATATCCCCAACATTAGGCCCCAGGTTGATTTGAGCTTGCTCATGTCAATCGTCCATTTTACTTGGCGGCGAGCCTCACCCTTCATCACCTGAAAGGAAGAAATGTAACCCGCCATGACGTCATATTGGATATGCCAAAATATTCCCTGGCGACCACAACGGATCTTTCATCATTAAACTGATGGCCCGAAAATCGAGGCATCCGTCTCCGTTGATCAGTTTCGATCGCCTTGATTCCCGCGCATGTTTCCTCTTTCTAGCCCCTTAAATAGGACTGTGAACAGTCTTTCTCATTTCCTCCGCCACCTGCGCATCTTCTTCTTCCTCTCGACGCCGTCGCTCCAGAGCTTCCCCGCTCCGGTGAAGCTTCAACGCCGTCGCCGCCCTAGGCCGCTGCATCGACCTGAACGGACCAAAGCATCACCCGCGCCCGTCGCATCACCTCCGATATGTCCTTCTTCGTCCCCGAGATATGTAGCTTAGGGTAGTGGATCCATGGAGTTCTTCCGTCCGCTAGAACACGAGTTCTTCGTAATGCCAGACGACATATAGATCAGTGAGCCTTATAATGACCATTTTTCCATTGCGGTAAATCATAGGAAATCAATAATAGCGCAATACAGATCCGTAGTTGCCTCCTTTTACTGTCTTCGAACGTTTGCCAGTTCCTCCGTTTGTTGTTAGGTTTAGAATAAACCTGCTTTTTTCTCTGTTTGTAGATCCACACTTATATAGATAGCATGTGAAACCTGTTTTCCACACTTAGTAGCATTTTGCCTCGTTGCCCTACAAACTTAACTCGCCATTAAACTTTCGGCTCTCACCACAAACTACTCCGACGGCTTAGCTTCATAGATCTTATATTTCATCAGCCGCCCTTAGTTGTCTCTCGCCTTCTAACTCTCCATGCACGATTACTTTCCACAGCTTTAAGACGCCATTATGCCTAGTGCGTCCAATTCCTGTAACTGGGTCGACTCTGCCATTACTGAAGAGTTTCTGAAGGACTTCGTAGATGCAAGGACCTTACCCGCCAAAAATGTCATCCATTGGCGGGTTCCAGGCAATGATAAGAAACCCATCCCCCAAGAAGGCGAAGTGGTTATATTCGCAGATCACCTTGTACGCGGTTTCAGCCCGCCAGGCTCAAAATTCTTCCGAGACATCCTTCACTTCTTCAAGCTGCATCCTCAAGACATTGCACCCAATTCTGTCTCAAACATGTGCAACTTCCAAAATCTTTGTGAAGTTTACTTACAAGAAGAGCCGTCGGTTGATCTCTTTCATGAGTTCTTCTATGCAAACCACCAGACAGAAGTAGCAGCCGGCCCTAGCTTGGAACTCGGTAGTATCTCCATTCAAAGAAGACGGGACATGACCTTTCCGTCTGTTTATATGCCAAGCCACCCTAAGGACTGGAACAAAACCTGGTTTTACTCCAAAGATACCTCTCCAGAAGGAGAGCATCCATTACCGGGTTACCGTCCAACCCGGCTCCGCACCAATACTCAACTCCCTGACCAGATGTCGGCCTCCGAACGGGCGAAGTACGCTCTGGCTTATGCCAAAATTAAAGCCCTCATGGCCAACGGTCTGACAGGGATGGATCTAACCCGCAGCTGGATCTCTTGGAGAGTCATGCCTCTGAGTCGGAGAAGCCGTCTTATGTGTGAATACACGGGTCATGCCAATGACCCCATCTGCTTTAATCCTACCACGCTGTCAGAAGATAACATTGTTGCTACTATCAAAAGCCTTGTCCATGAGTCCCAAGGATCTTGTCGCGCCATTGGATTACTGCCCTTCTGTGCTGCAAATCCGACCTCATACATAAGGGCGACTCTCAATCTCCTTACTTCCGTGTTACTTATTCATGTATAACTACAATCTTAACCTCTTCCAGTGGCTTTACTTTCAGGCTAGCTCCAGCTTCTGGAAGAAGAAATACGTCCCCCCTCCGAAAAAGTCTAAGGAGAAGACCATCAACCCAAATAAGAAGACTGTGCCTCAAGAGCAACCTGAGGTTGACGACTCAGAGGTAGGACTTGACTCTCTTAACCGCCTCACTATGCACCTTACTGACAATAATAGCTTCACAGGACGAGACGGAGACAAGCCACGCCAACATACCTGAGGTAACCTATGTCTCATCTGACTCAGAATAGCTTGCACCACAAAAGATATGGCGGGTCGCCCGAAAGGTCCCATTTTCTCATCCTCTTGCTTACTTAGACCCCAACTTCCTTTTGAAAAAGCAACAACAACTCTCCCGACGCCAGACCCGGAGCACCGGCTCTGAAGATCTTATGCCGGGTTATCTCACTCTCCGGTTCAATCGAAACGACCGACTGGGTATTTGTTTCACTTGGCTTAATTTTGTCAACTCTGCCTTACAACTTTACTCTGTCTTTATAATGCTTTAACTGCTTTCAGGAATCACCCCCTTCTTTTGGCGATTCTACGGCAACCAAGTTGCCGCCTCTGAAGATCAACCCAGAGTACATGCTTTCATATTTGCATCCTATCCTTTGTCATCCTTTGGATTTTATATAATAACTTTCTATGCTTTCTAGGGCTCAAGCAAAGCGAAGGAAAACCGTCGGGTCTACCTCGGCCCCCACTGCCCAAGAACCGAAGGCTGCCAAGCTGGACTCTCTAGTTGCACATGTTGATCCTTCTACTGCCTCAAAGGATGCGCCCGAAGATGCTCGTCATTTTGCCGAGCCGGCGGCCCATGGGACGGCCACTGAGATCCCTTCGAGGACCAACTCTAAGCCGCCAAGCCCTTCAAGGGCCGTTGACAACTTGGATACTCCAGACGTCATCATTACCGGCACCAGCTTTCAAACTCCTCAACCTTGTGTGTTGACAAAGCACACTGAGAAAACTAAAGCCTTTGACAAGCTAGACCTTGAGTTCCCCGTGTTGGAGAAGCTAACTGTTGATGAGCTACATGCTGGTTATCTGAACCACCTTACCACAAGCCGGAACATGGAACTCAAGCTCGTCAACCTGATGAAGAAAAAATATGAGGTACTCCTTCCTTTCCTTATATCCTTATGTAGCCCCCAAGAGCCGGTTTAGTATTTGTTAATGGTAGTCTGGGTCTTCCAATCCACGCCTTAAGTAGGACCACTTAACCTGTAGGCCCCAAGTATTGGCTTAATATGTAAATATTGAGCTGGTACTCAGTTTTCAGTAGTTGATCAACTGTAGCCCCAAGTTCGGGTTAGTATAGAAATAATGGGCCGAACTTCCCTATGGAAAGAGCCAATTGTAGCCCCCAAGTGCCAGCTTATCTTTGACAAATATGAGCCGGAGCTTTATTGTAGATTTGAACAAAGAGTCAAATGTAGCCCCCAAGTACCGGCTTATCTTGATGAAGATGAGCTGGGACTTACTTTGTAGTTTGTAGTCTTGGAGAGCAAATAGACATTAGCCCCCAAGTGTCGGCTTAAATTGATGAAGATGAGCCGGAACTTACTTGTAGTCTTGGAGAGAAAATAGACAATTGCCCCCAAGTGTCAAGTATATTGCTTGCAATCTGTTTGAGACTTGCATTATATTTGTTAACTTAACCATCTGACGACATGTTACCCTGGCGACTTACCCTTCTTTTACCTTTTGTCTATCACAGGAAGCTTTAAACAATGTCGAGTCTGAACTGACCGGCTTGAAGAGCAAGCTGGCCTCCTAGCAAGGCGCCAGGAGTGCAGCAGAAGAGAAGTGTCGGCTTACGGCCGAAGAGCTTGTAAAAGCTAAAGCTGATTTCGCCGCCTTCAAGAAAGCTGTTGAGACGGAGAAAACTACCCTGGCTCAACGTGCAGATGATGCCGACCAACGGCTCATGGAGGTATCCGATGAACTGCACGCCCTAAAGCACCATATTACAAAGATGTCTGCTGCTATCTTTGGTAAGTACTAAAGACTTAGCCAATATCTTTGTGTGAAGACTTATACATGCAGCTTATAACGAAAAATCTGTCTTATGCAGGTCCAAGGAGCCGTCAACTCGCCGTTGATAGCCTGTTGTCACTGAAAGCCGTCTACACACTATCAGAACAGCTGTACTGCGGAACGCTCTGCACCATCAAAGTGATACTTAATAAATATAGTATCCCTCAGTCCATGAAGGGAGTCATAAAAATGTTGTCCACCCTGCCCAAGCAAATCCAGGAGTTCAAGAAATCATCCGCCAGAAAGGGAGCCATTGCGGCCATAAGCCGGGCTTTAGCCTTTGCCCCAGAGCTAACTCCTAAAGAGATGATGGATGGGTTTCCATCAAAGAAGGACGATGGCTCAGAGTTCACAGAAGCCGACTATGCTCGTTGGATGAAGGCCTCCAGAGTCCTTGCATCAGTATTAGCAGAAGAAGTGAACCTATCAACATATCATGCGGCTTACAATGCCGAGAACAAGCGAGTGTGTGGCCCAACCTTCGAGGCCATAGACTTAATTCCTACATGCCATAAGCACTTCTTTGCTCCTGATCTTGACCCGACTCCCCTCTTTGAAGAGGCAAACTTTGAAGCTTTAACCAACTGCAACTGGGACGTGGATAATCTCTAGATCGAGGAGGTCGAAGACCCGGCGCAGGGTGACCCGCCGTCCAGCTGATCAATTTGATCCATGGGTAATCCGGCTCTCGTGACCCGCCAAACTTTGGGGAGTGTAAAAAACTTTAATTCATTGCTTTTGAGCTCTGTGGAGAGCATTGTAATAGGCCTTTAGTAAAAACTTTGTCTTGCCTGAACTATGCCATCGTGCAGATAGGAAATCGCACTGCTTTAACATATTGTGTCTGCCTTGTGCTTCAACTCATACCAGATGTTGTGGCGGCTCTTCTTGAGATAACCAACCTGTGGAAACAAAATATGTTCCATACTATTTAGTAGGGCATCTTAGAACAGCACAACTCGGAGATGTTATATCTTTCCTGATTTGTTTTTTGAAAAAAATTGAACTCATGCGCCGGTTCTTCTGGGTGGACTCGCTAATTAAAACTCCTAATCAATACAGGGTCTCTATCGAGATTGGCCGTCAATTTCTTAGAATGGCTCAGGGTCTCTAAGCGAGATTAACTGATAGGAAGTGTAGCATCCCAGAAAGAGACACGGCAGGTCATGAGTACCCTCGTAGCTCATAAACTGCCTCTCACGTGACATAAATCCGTCGTTTTAACCCTAAACAGTGCAGGGTCTTTAAAAGATTAACTGTCTAAGAGTACGAACGTGCCACATAGCGGAGATTCGACAGTAGATGAGAGAGTTTATCATTGCTTTCCGTTATCCAGCCCTCACGTGACAAGAACTGCCGGTTTAACCTTAACCAGTACAGGGTCTCGAAAAAGATTGGCCATCAATTTCTTTAAACCGGCTCAGGGTCTCTAAGCAAGATTAACTGGTAAGAGTTCGGCGGGTCACCTGGTGGAGTAGCAAGTTGCAAACGGGTAGGTTTAACTCTGGTGGCTTAAGAGCCGATCAAGAGGGTATGTAAGCTAAACCCGGTGGGTTGGAAGCCCCCAAATGACCTTTGTTGACGAAATCAACTGTTTGGCTTGATAGTCGATCGATAGGGTGTGATAAGCTAAGCCCGGCGGGTTGGAAGCCCCCTAGACAACCTTTGTTGATGAAATCAACTATTTGGCTTGAGAGCCGATCGATAGGGTGTGATAAGCTAAACCCAGCGGGTTAGAAGCCCCCTAGATGACCTTTTTGCACAACTGAGATATGTGAAACGGCAGAGGCCCTGGCTTGCAGGGATGCCAACTTTATTCATATATATATGATATGTACAATGATGGTGTAAAATGTCAAGTCTCAACAACTCAGGTATAATAAGGCCGCAGATGAGCTAAGTTCCATGGCCGGTGGATCTCCTTCACGTAAGTGCTTGGGTCGTCTTGGACGTCAATGAGGTAATTGTTGGGGAACGTCGCATGGGAAACAAAAAATTTCCTACGTTCACGCAAGACCTATCCATGGTGATGAGCATCTACGAGAGGGAGAGTGAATTTACATACCCTTGTAAATTGCTAAGAGGGAAGCGTTAAGAAACGCGGTTGGTTTAGTCGAACGTCTTTGCGATCCAAATCGCCGAGCGTCCCGTGATCCAATCACGATCCGTCCCGATCAAGCACCGAACGGACGGCACCTCCACGTTCAGCACACGTACAACTTGATGACGATCTTCGCCTTCTTGATCCAGCAAGAGGGAGCGGAGAGGTAGACGATTTCTCCGGCAGCGTGACGGCACCGCAACGATGGTGGTGGAGCAATTCTGGCGGGGCTTCGCCTAAGCACTGCAGAGAACCGATCTAAAGGAGAAACTATGCACTAGAGGAACAGGTAGCACGTGGCTGAAAATCTAGTGCAAAAACCCTAAAACCTCCAGTATATATAGGAGGAAGAGAGGAGGAGGCTTGTCCCCCAAGGTACCAGCTTGGTTCGGCCGAATCAAGGACGAGAGGAGGACTCCTCCTCCAATCCTAGTAGGACTAGGATTCCTCCCTATTTTGCCTTTTTTTCCACCTTTTTCTCTTTGGGTTTTCTCTCCCAGCCGCATGGGCCTTGTGTGGGACTTCCACCAGCAAACTAAGGGCTGGTATTCACTCTCCCACAGCCCATGTAGCCTCTTGGGTCGAAATACCCCTCCCGATGGTTTCCCGGTACACTACCGGCACTCCCGGTACACAACCGATGAGCCCGAAACTTTTCCGGCAACCAAAATAGGACTTCCTATATATTAATCTTTACCTCCGGACCATTTCGGAGCTCCTCGTGACGTCCAGGATCTCATATGGGACTCCGAACAACCTTTGGTCATCACCATACATAACTCTATACTACCGAAATGTCATCAAACCTTGAGTGTGCAAACCCTGCGGGTTCGAGAACTATGTAGACATGACCGAGACACCTCTACGGTCAATAACCAATAGCGGGACCTGGATGTCCATATTGGTTCCTACATATACTAGTTCAACCTTGTTACCAGCAAGTCTCTTTACTCGTTCCGTAATACAACATCCCGTGACTAACACTTAGTTACATTGCTTGCAAGGCTTATTGTGATGTTGTATTACCGAGTGGGCCCTGAGATACCTCTCCGTCACACGGAGTAACAAATCCCAGTCCTGATCCATGCCAACCCAACAGACACCCTCGGAGATACCTATAGAGCACCTTTATAGTCACCCAGTTACGTTGCGACATTTGATACACACAAGGCACTCTTCCGGTGTCCATGAGTTGCATGATCTCATGGTCATAGAAACATATACTTGACATGCATAAAACAGTAGCAATAAACTGACATGATCATATGCTACGTTTATAGTTTGGGTCTTGTCCATCACATCATTCTCCTAATGATGTGATCCCGTTATCAAATGACATCACATGTCAATGGCTAGGAAACCTTGACCATCTTTGACCAACGAGCTAGTTCACTAGAGGCATACTAGGGACAAAGTGTTGTCTATTTACCCACACATGTAATGTGTTTCCAATAAATACAATTATAGCATGAATAATAAACGATTATCATGAACAAGGAAATATAATAATAAACACTTTATTTATTGCCTCTAGGGCATATTTCCAACAGTCTCCCACTAGCACTAGAGTCAATAATCTAGTTCACATCACTATGTGATTTACATTGTAATGAATCGAACACCCATGCAATTCTGGTGTTGATCATGTTTAGCCCTTGGAAGAGGTTTAGTCAATGGGTCTGCAACATTCAGATCCGTGTGCACTTTACCAATATTTATGTCCTTTTCCTCGATGTAATCGCGGATGGAGTTGAAGCTACGCTTTATGTGTCTGGTCCTCTTGTGAAACCTTGGTTCCTTGGCCAGAGCAATGGCACCAGTGTTGTCACAGAACAGGTTCCTTGGATTTAGTGCACTGGACACTACTCCAAGATCTGTCATGAACTGCTTCATCCAGACACCTTCCTTTGCTGCCTCCGATGATGCGATGTACTCCGCTTCGCACGTAGAATCGGCTACCATGCTTTGCTTGGAACTGCACCAGCTTACCACTCCCCCGTTGAGAATAAACATGTATCCAATTTGTGACTTAGAGTCATCCGGATCAGTGTCAAAGCTTGCATCGATGTAACCCTTTATGGCGAGCTCTTCATCACCTCCAAAAACGAGAAACATTTCCTTAGTCCTTTTCAGGTACTTAAGTGTATTCTTAACCGCTGCCCAGTGCTCCATTCCAGGATTACTTTGAAACCTTCCGACCATACTTATGGCAAGGCTGACATCCGGTCTTGTGCACAACATTGCATACATGATAGAGCCTATGGCTGAAGCATAGGGGATGACACTCATCTTTTATCTATCTTCTGTAGTCACTGGGCATTGAGTCTTACTCAACTTCACATCTTGTAACACAGGCAAGAACCCGTTCTTGGACTGATCCATTTTGAACTTCTTCAAAACTTTATCAATGTATGTGCTCTGTGAAAGTGCCATTAAGTGTCTCGATCTATCTCTATAGATCTTAATGCCTAATATGAAAGCAACTTCTCCTAGGTCCTTCATTGAAAAACACTTGTTCAAATATTCCTTCATGCTTTCCAACATTTCTATATTGTTTCAAATCAACAATATGTCATCCACATATAATATTAGAAACGCTATAGAGCTCCCACTCACTTTCTTGTAAATACAAGCATCTCCATAAACTTGTATAAACTCAAACGCTTTGATCACCTCATCAAAGCGCTTATTCCAACTCCGAGATGCTTGCACCAGCCCATAAATGGATCGCTAGAGTTTGCAAACTTTGTCAGCATTCTCTGGATCGACAAAACCTTCTGGTTGCATCATATACAACTCTTCCTCAAGGAAACCGTCGAGGAACGCTGTTTTGACATCCATCTGCCAAATTTCATAGTCGAAATAAGAAGCTATTGCCAACATGATTCTCACAGACTTAAGCATCGCTACGGGTGACAAGGTCTCATCGTAGTCAAGTCCTTGAACTTGTGAAAAACCCTTTGCCACAAGTCGAGCTTTAGAGACGGTGACATTACCGTCTGCGTCTGTCTTCTTCTTAAAGATCCATCTGTTCTGAATGGCCTTTCGCCCTTCAGGTAATAGCTCCAAAGTCCATACTTTGTTTTCATACATGGATCCCATCTCGGATTTCATGGCCTCTAACCATTTCTTGGAATCCGGGCCCATCACCGCTCCTCTATAGCTCGTAGGTTCATTCTTGTCCAAGAACATGACCTCCAAGACAGGGTTGTCGTACCACTCAGGAGTAGTACGCGCCCTTGTCGACCTACGAGGTTCAATAGTAGCTTGATCCGAAGCTTCATGATCATCATAATTAACTTCCTCTTCAACCGTCGTAGGTTCCACAGAAACATCTTTCTGTGCTGCGCTACTTTCTGGTTGAAGTAAAGGTTCAATAACCTCATCAAGCTCTATTTTCCTCCCACTCAATTATTTTGAGAGAAACTCTTTCTCAAGAAATGTTCCCTTCTTAGCGACAAACACTTTGCCTTCGGATCTGAGATAGAAGGTATACCCGACTATCTCTTTCGGGTATCCTATGAAGACACATTTCTCCGCTTTGGGTTCCAGCTTTTCAGGCTGAAGCTTTTTGACATAAGCATCACATCCCCAAACTTTAAGAAACGACAACTTTGGCCTTTTGCCAAACCATAGTTCATATGACGTCGTCTCAATGGATTTTGATGGTGCCCTATTTAAAGTGAATGCAGTTGTCTCTAATGCATAACCCCAAAATGATAGTGGCAAATCAGCAAGAGGCATCATAGAACGCACCATATCTAATAAGGTTCGAATACGACGTTTGGACACAACATTACGCTGTGGTGTTCCGGGCGGTGTCAACTGTGAAATAATTCCACAATGTCTTAAGTGACTGCCAAACTCATAACTCAGATATTCACCTCCTCGATCAGATCGCAGGAATTTAATCTTCTTGTTACGATGATTCTCAATTTCACTCTGAAATTGCTTGAACTTTTCAAAAACATTTCAGATTTGTGTTTCATTAAGTAAATATACCCATATCTACTTAAGTCATCAGTGAAGGTGAGAAAATAACGATATCCACCACGCGCTGTAACATTCATTGGATCGCACACATCAGTATGTATGATTTCCAATAAGTCACTTGCCCGTTCCATTGTTCTAGAGAACGGCGTTTTAGTCATCTTGCCCATGAGGCATGGCTCACATGTGTCAAGTGATTCAAAATCAAGTGACTCCAAAAATCCATCAGCATGGAGCTTCCTCATGCGTTTTACACCAATATGACCTAAACGGCAGTGCCACAAGAAATTGGTTCTATCATTATCAATTCTACATCTTTTGGCATCAATGTTATGAACATGTGTAGCATCACTATCAAGATTCAATATGAATAGACCCCTCACATTGGGTGCATGACCATAAAAGATATTACTCATATAAATAGAACAACCTTTATTCTCTGATTTAAATGAGTAACCGTCTCGCAATAAACAAGATCCAGATATAATGTTCATGCTTAACGCAGGCACTAAATAACAACTATTCAGGTTCATCACTAATCCCGATGGTAACCGAAGAGAGAGCGTGCCGATGGCTATCACATCAACCTTGGCACCATTTCCCACGCGCATCATCACTTCATCTTTGCCAGCCTTCGTCTATTCCGTAGTTCCTGTTTTGAGTTGCAAATGTGAGCAACCGAACCGGTATCAAATACCCATGCACTACAACGAGAGCTAGTAAGGTACACATCAATAACATGTATATCATTTATACCTTGTTTGTCGTTGGCCGCCTTCTTGTCAGCCAGGTACTTGGGGTAGTTCCGCTTCCAGTGACCAGTTCCCTTGCAATGAAAGCACTCAGTTTCTGGCTTGGGTCCATGCTTGGGCTTCTTTACACGAGTAGCAACTGCTTTGCCATCCTTCTTGGTTTTACCCTTCTTGGCCTTGACCTTGCCATTCTTCTTGAAACTAGTGGTTTTATTGACCATCAACACTTGATGTTCTTTCTGGATTTCAGACTCAGCGACTTTTAGCATCGCAAATAGCTCGGTGATTGACTTGTTCATCCCGTGCATATTATAGTTCATCACAAAGCTCTTGTAACTAGGTGGTAGTGATTGAAGAACTCTATCAGTGATCGCCTCTGGCGGAAGGGCAATTCCCAACTCCGCTAGACGAGTCGAATACCCAGACATTCTGAGTATATGTTCACTGATAGACCCGTTCTCCTCCATATTGCACGCACAGAACTTATCGGAGGTCTCATACCTCTCGATCCGGGCATTCTTCTGAAAGATAAACTTCAACTCCTGGAACATATCATATGCTCCATGACGTTCAAAACGTCTCTGAAGTCTCGGTTCTAAGCCATACAATATTGCACACTAAACTATTGTGTAATCTCCAGAACGTGCCTCCCAAGCGTTCTTAACGTCTTCGGAACACATGTCTTCTGGTTGGTCACTAAGCGGTGCATCAAGGACATATGATTTTTGGGAAGCCGTGAGGATAATCCTTAGATTACGGGCCCAGTCAACAAATTTACTTCCATCATATTTCAACATAGCTTTCTCTAGGAACGCATTCAAATTCAGGGGTACTACTGCGCGAGCCATTGAACTACAACATAAATATGCAAAGGTTACTTAACTATTGTTCAAGATAATGAGCTTATTTAATAAAATTACTAAAGCTCCCACTCAAATTGACATCCCTCAGGTCATCTGAGTGTCACATGATCCAAATTCACCAACTCAAGTCCGATCATCACGTGAGTTGAGGTGGTTTAAATGGTGAACATCATCATGTTGATCATATCTACTATATGACTCATGTTCGACCTTTCGGTCTCTTGTGTTCCGAGGCCAAGTCTGTACATGCTAGGCTCGTCAAGTTTAACCTGAGTGTTCTGCATGTGCAACACTGGCTTGCACCCGTTGTATGTGAACGTAGAGTCTATCACACCTGATCATCACGTGGTGTCTCGACACGACGAACTTTCGCAACGGTGCACACTCGGGGAAAACACAATTCATCTTGAAATTGAAGTGAGGGATCACCTTATAATGCTACCGTCGTCCTAAGCAAAACAAGGTGCATAAAAGTATTAACATCACATGCAAATCATAAGTGACATGATATGGCCATGAACTTGTGCTTTTGATCTCCATCTTGAAAGCACCAGCATGATCTCCATCGTCACCGGCATGACACCATGATCTCCATCAACGTTTCGCCATCGGGGTTGTCGCGCCCATCATGCTTGTACTACTATTGCTTCCGTTTAGCGATAAAGTAAAGCATTACATAGCGCTTAATGATTGACCCGCAGGTCATACAATAATTAAAGACAACCCTATGTCTCCTGCCGGTTGCCATACTCATCGACATGAAAGTCGTGATATTATATACAACACATGATCATCTCATACATCACATATATCACATCATGTAATTGGCCATATCACATCACAACATACCCTCCAAAAACAAGTTAGACATCCTCTAATTGTTGTTGCATGTTTTACGTGGCTGCTACGGGTATCTAGCAAGAACAATTCTCACCTACGCATAAACCACAACGGTGATACATTAGTTGCTTTTCAACCTTCTCAAGGACCGCCTTTGTCGAATCCGATCCAACTAAAGTAGGAGAAATTGCCACCCGCCAGCCATCATTTGCAACAAGTTGCAGTTGAGGGAACCGGTCTCTCGTAAGCGTATGAGTAATGTTTGTCCGGGCCGCTTCATCCCACAATACCACTAAACCAAAACACGACCAAGGGAGGAAGAAATCTAAGCATCAATGCCCACAAACTCTTTGTGTTCTACTCGAGATCTCATCTACACATAGACCTAGCTCTGATACCACTGTTGGGGAATGTCGCATGGGAAACAAGAAATTTCCTACGTTCATGCAAGACCTATCCATGGTGATGAGCATATACGTGAGGGAGAGTGAATCTACATACCCTTGTAGATCGCTAAGCGGGAAGCGGTAAGAAACGCGGTTGGTGTAGTCGAACGTCTTCGCGATCCAAATCGCCGAGCATTCCGCGATCCAATCACGATCCGTCCCGATCAAGCACCGAACGGACGACACCTCCGCGTTCAGCACACGTACGGCTTGATGACCATCTCCGCGTTCTTGATCCATCAAGAGGGAGCGGAGAGGTAGACAAGTTCTCTGGCAGTGTGACGGCGCCACGGCGATGGTGGTGGAGCAATTCCGGCAGAGCTTCGCCTAAGCACTGTAGAAAACTGATCTAGAGGAGAAACTATGCACTAGAGGAATGGGTAGCACGTGGCTGAAAATCTAGTGCAAAAACCCTAAAACCTCCAGTATATATAGGAGGAAGAGAGGAGGAGGCTTGGCCCTCAAGGGACCAGCCCTTGGTTCGGCCGAATCAAGGAGGAAAGGAGGACTCCTCCTCCAATCCTAGTAGGACTAGGATTCCTCCCTATTTTGCCTTTTTCCACCTTTTTCTCTTTGGGTTTTCTCTCCCAGCCGCATGGGCCTTGTGTGGGACTCCCACCAGCCAACTAAGGGCTGGTATTCACTCTCCCACAGCCCATGGAGCCTCTTGGGTCGAAATACCCCTCCCGATGGTTTCCCGGTACACTACGGGCACTCCCGGTACACTACCGATGAGCCTGAAACTTTTCTGGTGACCAAAACAGGACTTCCTATATACCAATATTTACCTCCGGACCATTCCGGAGCTCCTCGTGATGTCCGAGATCTCATCCGGGACTCCGAACCACCATCGGTCACCACCATACATAACTTTATACAACTAAAACGTCACCGAACCTTAAGTGTGCAGACCCTGCGGGTTCGAGAACTATGTAGACATGACCGAGACACCTCTATGGTCAATAACCAATAGCGGGACCTGGATGCCCATATTTGTTCCTACATATTCTACGAAGATCTTTATCGGTCGAACCTTTATGTCAAGGATTCAGTTAATCCCGTATGATGTTCCCTTTGTCCGTCAGTATGTTACTTGCCCAAGATTCGATCGTCGGTATCTCCATACCTAGTTCAACCTCGTTACCGGCAAGTCTCTTTACTCGTTCCATAATACAAGACCCCGTGACTAACACTTAGTCACATTGCTTGCAAGGCTTATTGTGATGCTATATTACCGAGTGGTCCTTGAGATACCTCTCCGTCACACGGAGTAACAAATCCCAGTCTTGATCCATGCCAACCCAATAGACACCCTCAAAGATACCTATAGAGCACCTTTATAGTCACCCTGTTACGTTGCGACATTTGATACACACAAGGCACTCCTCCGGTGTCAGTGAGTTGCATGATCTCATGGTCATAGGAACAGATACTTGACATGCAAAAAACAGTAGCAATAAACTGACACGATCATATGCTGCGTTTATAGTTGGGTCTTGTCCATCACATCATTCTCTTAATGACGTGATCCCATTATCAAATGACATCTCATGTCAATGGCTAGGAAACCTTAACCATCTTTGATCAACGAGCTAGTCTATTAGAGGCATACTAGGGACATGGTGTTGTCGATGTATCCACACATGTATCTAAGTTTCCGATCAATACAATTCTAGCATGGATAATAAATGATTAACATGAACAAGGAAATATGATAATAACCAATTTATTATTGCCTCTAGGGCATATTTCCAACAGTCTCCCACTTGCACTAGAGTCAATAATCTAGTTCACATCACCATGTGATTCACATTGTTATGAATCTAACACCCAATGAGTTCTGGGGCTCGATCATGCTTTGCACGTGAGAGAGGTTTTATAGTCAACGGGTCTGCGACATTCAGATCCTTGTGTACTTTGAAAATCTCTATGTCAAACTGTAAACACTGCTACCACACTCCACTTGGTACTATTCCAAATGGCTGTTCCACTATACGTATCCGGATAGCTACTAAGAGTCATCCGGATTGGTGTTAAAACTTTCATCGACGTAACCCTTTACGACGAACTCTTTATCACCTCCATAATAGAGAAACATTTCCTTAGTCTTTTAGTCACTAAAGATAATCTTGACCGCTGTCCAATGATCCACTCCTGGATCACTCTTGTACCCGTTGACGGACTCATGGCAAGGCACACACAGGTGCGGTACACAGCATGGCATACTATACAGAGCCTATGGCTAAGGCATAGGGGACAGTGTTCGTCCTTTCTCTTTCTTCTGCCATTGTCGAGCTTTGAGTCTTACTCAACTTCACACCTTACAAATCAGGCAAGAACTCTTTCTCTGACTGATCCATTTGAACTCTTTCAAAATCTTGTCAAGGTATGCACTCATTGAAAGTCTCATCAAGCATCTTGATCTATCTCTGTAGATCTTGATGCTCAACAATTAGGTAGCTTTATCCAGGTCTTCCTTTGAAAAACTCTTTTCAAACAACCGTTTATGCTTTCCACAAATTCTACATCATTTTCGATCAACAATATGTCAACCACATATGCTTACCAGAAACTCTATAGTGCTCCCACTCACTTTATTGTAAATACAAGTTTCTCATAAACTTTGTATAGACTCAAAAACTTTGATCACCTCATCAAAGTGTATATTCCAACTCCGAGATGCTTTCTTCAGTTCATAGAAGCATCACTGAATCTTGCACACCTTTTAGCATCCTTAGGACTGACAAAACCTTCTGTTTGTATCTCATACAACCTTTCCTTAAGGAAGGAAACGATGTTTTGGCATCCATCTGCCAGATTTCATAATTGAAAAATGCAGCAACTGCTAACATAATTCCAACAGACTTTAGCATCGCCATGAGTGAGAAAGTCTCATCGCAGTCAACTCCTTGAACTTGGCGGAAACTTCTTTGCGACAAGTCGAGCTTTATAATTGGTGACATTTACCATCAGCGTCTGTCTTCATCTCAAAGGTCCATTTGTGCTCGACGACCTGCCGTCCAACGAGCAAGCCTACCAAAGTCTATACTTGGTTTTCATACATGGATCCTTCTCGGATTTCATGGCCTCTAACTATTTGTCGGAATCTAGGCCCATCATTGCTTCTCCATATCTCGTAGGTTCATCCTTGTCCAACAACATGACCTCCAAGACAGGGTTGTCGTACCACTCAGGAGCAGTACGCATCCTTGTCGACCTACAAGGTCCGATAGTAACTTGATCCGAAGCTTCATGACCATCATCATTTACTTCCTCTTCAACTGACGTAGGTTCCACAGAAACATCTTTCTGCGCCGTGCTACTCTTTGGTTGAACAAAGGTTCAACAACCTCATCAAGTTCTATATTCCTCCCACTCAATTCTTTCGAGAGAAACTTTTTCTCGGGAAAGGACCCATTTTAGCAACAAACACTTTGCACTTGGATCTGAGATAGAAGGTATACCCAACTGTTCTTAGGGTATTCTATGAAGATGCATTTGTCCGCTTTGGGTTTCAGCTCATTAGGTGAAAACCTTTTTCCACATAAGCGTCGCAGCCCCAAACAATGAGAAATGACAACTTAGGTTTCTATCAAACCATAGTTCAGACGGTGTCATCTCAACGGATTTAGATGGTGCCCTATTTAAAGTGAATGTAGTTGTCTCTAACGCATAACCCCAAAACTATAGTAGCAAAACGATAAGAGACATCATAGCATGCACCATATCCAATAGAGCACGACTATGACGTTCGGACACACCCTCACACTATGGTGTTCCAGGTGGCGTGAGTTGTGAAACAATTTTCACATTGTCTAAAGTTGTATGCCAAACTCGCAACTCAGATATTCATCTCGACGATCATATCGTAGACATTTTTATATTCTTGTCAGGATGATCTTAAACTTCACTCTGAATTAGCTTGAACCTTTCAAACGATTTAGACTTGTGTTTCATTAAGTAAATATACACTATATCTACTCAAATCATCAGTGAAGGTAAGAAAATAACAATATCCATCGCACGCTACAAGACTCATTGGATTGCATACATCAACGTGTATCATTTCCAATAAATCACTTGCCTGCTCCACCCATCCGGAAAATGGGGTCCTTAGTCATCTTTCCCAAGCGGCATGGTTCGCATGTCTCAACCGATTCGAAATCGAGTGAGTCCAAAGATCCATCAGCATGGAGTTTCTTCATGCGCTTTATACCAATATGACATTTAGCGGCAGTGCCACGAGTATGTGCTACTATCATTATTAACTTTGTATCTTTTCACATCAATTTTATGAACATGTGTATTACTACGATCAAGATTCAACAAACCATTATCACTGTTTGCATGACCATTGAAGGTATCATTCATGTAAACTGAATAACCATTATTCTCTAACTTAAATGAATAACCGTGTTGCAATAAACATGATCTAATCATGTTCATGCTCAACGCAAAACACCAAATAACATTTATTTAGGTTCGTCACTAATCCCGAAGGTAGAGAGAGCGTGTGATGTTGATCACATCAACCTTGGAAACATTTCCAACACACATCATCACCTCACCCTTAGCTAGTTCTCCATTTATTCCGTAGCTTTTATTTCGAGTTACTAACATTTAGCAACCGAACCGGTATCCAATACCCAGGTGCTACTAGGAGTACTCGCAAGGTACACATCATTAACACGTATATCAAATATACTTTTGTCGAAGTTGCTAGCCTTCTTATCTAGCAAGTCTCTAGGGTTGTTCCGCTTCAGCGACCGCTCTCCTCATAATCGAAGCACTTGGTATCGGGTTTGGGTTCCACTTTGGGTTGCTTCACTGGAGCAACAACTGACTTGCCATCCATGAAGTTTCCCTCCTTGCCCTTGCCCTTCTTGAAACTAGTGGTTTTACTAACCATCAACACTTGACGCTCCTTCTTGATTTCTACCTTCGCGGTGTCAAACATCGCGAACAGCTCAGGGGTCATTATTTCTATCCCTGACATTTTATAGCTCATCACCGAGTTCTAGTAGCTTAGTGACAGTGACTTGGAGAACTATATCAATCACTATCTTATCTGGAAGATCAACTCCCACTCAATTCAAGCGATTGTAGCACCCAGACAATCTGAGCACATGCTCAACGATTGAGCTATTCTCTTTCATCTTGCAGGCAAAGAATCTTGTTGGAGATCTCATATCTCGCAACATGGGCACGAGCCTGAGATCCTAATTTTAGCTCTTAGAACATCTCATATGTTCCGTGACATTCAAAACGTTTCGGAGCCTCAATTCTAAGCCGTAATGCATGACACACTCAACTATCAAGTAGTCATAAGAACATGCCTGTCAGATGTCCACAACATCTAGACACGATGCTAGAGGGGTTGGCGCACTGAGCGGTGCATTAAGGACATAAGCCTTCTATGCAGCAATGAGGACAATCCTCAGATCACAGACCTAGTCTGCAATATTGCTACCATCATCTTCCAACTCTATTTCTCTAGGGACATATAAAAATTTAAGGGAGCTACAGCGCATGCAAGTAATCTACAACATAATTTGCAAAGACACTACTGACTATGATCATGACAATGAGTTCAATTAATCATATTACTGAAGAACTCCGACTCAAATTGACATCCCTCCGGTCATTCGAGTGATACATGATCCAGATTCACCAACTCAAGTTCGATCATCACGTTAGTTGAGGTGGTTCAATGGTGACCATCATCATGTTGATCATATCTACTATATGACTCATGTTTTACCTTTCGGTCTCTTGTGTTCCGAGGCCATGTCTGTACATGCTAGGCTCGTCAAGTTTAACCTGAGTGTTATGCATGTGCAACACTGGCTTGCACCCGGTGTATGTGAACGTAGAGTCTATCACACCCGATCATCACGTGGTGTCTCGACACGACGAACTTTCACAACGTTGCACACTCGGGGAGAACACAATTTATCTTGAAATTAAGTGAGGGATCACCTTATAATGCTACCGTCGTCCTAATAAAAACAAGGTGCATAAAAGGATTAATATCACATGCAAATCATAAGTGACATGATATGGCCATGAACTTGTGCCTTTGATCTCCATCATGAAAGCACCAGCATGATCTCCATCGTCACCGGCATGACACCATGATCTCCATCATCTTGATCTCCATCAACGTGTCGCCATCGGGGTTGTCGCGCCCACCATGCTTCTAGTACTATTGCTACTGTTTAGCGATAAAGTAAAGCATTACATAGCGCTTAATGATTAACACGCAGGTCATACAATAATTAAAGACAACCCTATGGCTCCTGTCGGTTGCCGTACTCATTGACATGCAAGTTGTGATATTCTATACAACACATGATCATCTCATACATCACATATAGATCATCATGTAATTGGCCATATCACATCACAACATACCCTGCAAAAACAAGTTAGAGTCCTCTAATTGTTGTTGCAAGTTTTACATGGCTGCTACGGGTATCAAGCAAGAACAATTCTCACCTGTGCAAAACCACAACGGTGATACATAAATTGCTTTTCAACCTTCTCAAGGACCGCCTTTGTCAAATCCGATCCAACTAAAGTAGGAGAAACAGGCACCCGCTAGCCATCTTTGTGCAACGAGGTTACACGTCAGTTGATGGAACCGATCTCTCGTAAGCGTATGAGTAAGGTTGGTCTGGGCCGCTTCATCCCACAATACCGTTGAACCAAAACACGACCAAGGGAGGAAGCAATCTAAGCATCAACGCCCACAAACTCTTTGTGTTCTACTCGAGATCTCATCGACACATAGACCTAGCTTTGATACCACTGTTAGGGAACGTTGCATGGGAAACAAAAAAATTCCTACATATACGCAAGATCTATCCATGGTGATGAGCATCTACGAGAGGGAGAGTGGATCTACATACCCTTGTAGATCGCTAAGCGAGAAGCGTTAAGGAACGCGGTTGGTGTAGTCGAACGTCTTCGCGATCCAAATCATCGAGCGTCCCGCGATCTCATCACGATCTATCTAGCAATCCAATCATGATCCGTCTCGCGAACTCATCATGATTCGTCCCGAGAAATCATCACGATCCGTCTCGCAATCTTGATCACGGTCCTTCCGATCTAGCGCCGAACGGACGGCACCTCCGTGTTCAGCACACGTACAGCTCGATGACGATCTCCGCCTTCTTGATCCAGCAAGAGGGAGTGGAGAGGTAGACGAGTTCTCCGGCAGCACGACGGCATTGCGGCGATGGTGGTGGAGCTATTCCGACAAGGCTTCGCCTAAGCACTGTAGAAAACCGATCTAGAGGAGAAACTATGCACTAGAGGAACGGGTAGCATGTGGCTGAAAATCTACTACAAAAACCCCAAAACCTCTAATATATATAAGAGGAAGAGAGGGGGAGGCTTGGTGCAAGGGCCCAGCCCTCTAGGCTTCGGCCGAAGTGGGAGGAGAGGAGGAATCCTCCTCCAATCCTAGTAGGACTAGGACTCCTTATTTTGGTCTTTTTGCCTTTTTCCACCTTTTTCTCTTTGGGATTTTCTTCCCAGCCGCATGGGCCTTATGTGGGACTTCCACCAGCCCACTAAGGGCTGGTATTCTCCCTCCCATAGACCATGTAGCCTCTTGGGTAGAAACACCCCTCCCGATAGTCTCTCGGTACACTACTAGCACTCCTGGTACACTACCGATGAGCCCGAAACTTTTATGGCGACCAAAACAGGACTTCCTATATATCAATCTTTACCTACGGACCATTCAGGAGCTCCTCGTGACGTATGGGATCTCATCCGGGACTCCGAACAACCTTCATTCACCACCATACATAACTCTATACTACCAAAACGTCACCGAACCTTAAGTGTGCAGACCCTGCGGGTTCGAGAACTATGTAGACATGACTGAGACACCTCTATAGTCAATAACCAATAGCGGGACCTGGATCCACATATTGGTTCCTACATATTCTACGAAGATCTTTATCGGTCAAACCTCTATTTCAAGGATTCAGTTAATCCCGTATGATGTTCCCTTTGTTCTTCGGTATGTTACTTGCCCGAGATTCGATCGTCGGTATCTCCATACCTAGTTCAACCTCGTTACCGGCAAGTCTCTTTACTTGTTCCATAATACAAGACCCCGTGACTAACACTTAGTCACATTGCTTGCAAGGCTTATAGTGATGTTGTATTACCGAGTGGGCCCTGAGATACCTCTCTGTCACACGGAGTAACAAATCCCAGTCTTGATCCATGCCAACCAAACAGACACCCTCGGAGATACCTATAGAGCACCTTTATAGTCACCCAGTTACGTTTCGACGTTTGATACACACAAGGCAGTCCTCCGATGTGAGTGAGTTGCATGATCTCATGGTCATAGGAACAGATACTTGACATGCAAAAAACAGTAGCAATAAACTGACACGATAATATGCTACGTTTATAGTTGGGTCTTGTTCATCACATCATTCTCCTAATGATGTGATCCCATTATCAAATGACATCTCATGTCCATGGCTAGGAAACCTTAACCATCTTTAATCAACGAGCTAGTCTATTAGAGGCATACTAGGGACATGGTGTTGTCGATGTATCCACACATGTATCTGAGTTTCCGATCAATACAATTCTAGCATGGATAATAAACGATTATCATGAACAAGGAAATATGATAATAACCAATTTATTATTGCCTCTAGGGCATATTTCCAACACTACCCACTTGGTAAATTTGTCCACCACCACCAAGAGGTGGGTCTTCTTGTCCTTGGATCTCTTGAAAGGCCCGACCATATCAAACCCCTAGACTACAAACGGCCAAGTAATTGGAATCATGCGCAACTCCTGAGCCGGGAAGTGAGCACACCGGCCGAACTTCTGACATCCATCGCACTTGCGAGCCAAGTCCTCCGCATCTTTATGAGCCATCAGCCAGAAGAAACCATGTCGAAAAGCCTTGGCCACTAGAGATTTTGAGCCGGCATGATGACCACAATCGCCAACATGAATTTCATTCAAGATTTCCTTGCCCTCTTCAGGTGAAACACAACATTGGAAGACGCCAGTGATGCTGCACTTATGTAACTCACCATTGATTATGGTCATAGACTTAGACCGCCCGGTGATCTGTCTAGCCAGATTTTCATCATCAGGTAACTCGCCGCGAGTCAAGTACGCCAAGTAAGGCATGGTCTAGTCAGGAATAGCATGTAGAGCCGCCACCAGCTTCCCCTCCGTGTCAGGTACAGCTAAGTCTTCCTTTGAA
The DNA here is from genome assembly GCA_022496015.1 of Hordeum marinum. Classification (NCBI taxonomy): domain Eukaryota; kingdom Viridiplantae; phylum Streptophyta; class Magnoliopsida; order Poales; family Poaceae; genus Hordeum; species Hordeum marinum. The sequence goes on from CM039673.1 coordinate 287,970,801, forward strand.
GGTAACTTAATTGACGGGTGATGTAATATATCTAAGAAAACGTTAGGTGGTACCGGCTTACACTGAGAACCCAGCCTTGACAAGGCGTCAACCGCCTCGTTCCTGCGACGATCAATATGATCCACCTGATAACCCTTGAAATGACCAGCAATGACATCCACCGCCTGATGATAAGCCGCCATCCGTGGGTCCTTGGAATCCCAAGTGCCTGAAACTTGCTGGGCCACAAGGTCTGAGTCGACGAGACACCTAACCCGTCTCAGGTTCATCTCCTTAGCCACCCGGAGGCCATGAAGCAGAGCTTCGTACTCAGCTGCAGTATTAGTACAAGGAAACATCAACCTTAACATGTAACAAAACTTGTCACCTTTGGGGGAAGTTAAGACAACCCTTGCCCCTGATCCTTCCAGCTGCCTGGATCCATCAAAGTGGATTGTCCAATAAGTGTTATCCGGCTTTTCCTCGGGCGTCTGACACTCCATCCAGTCATTTATGAAATCCACCAGGGCTTGAGACTTGACCGCCGTGCGAGGCACACATTTCAAATTAAGAGGTCCAGCTCCAATGCCCACTTAGCAATCCTACCGGTGGCCTCTCTGTTTTGAATTATGTCTCCCAACAGGATAGAGCTAACCATTGTGATTTGGTGCCCTAGGAAGTAATGCGTCAGTTTACGATTGGCCATGAACACCCCATATACCAGCTTCTGCCAATGTGGATACCTATGCTTGGACCCTGTGAGGACTTCACTTATATAATAAACCGGCCTTTGAACCGGATATTCCTTCCCTGCCTCCTTACGCTCAACAACGATCGCGGCGCTGACTGCCCTGTTATTAGCCGCCATGTATAAAAGCAAAGGTTCCTTCTCAGCCGGAGCTGCTAAGACTGGCGGCTCTGTGAGCTGCCTCTTGAGGGCCTCAAATGCTTCACCCGTCGCCGCACTCCAGACAAATTTCTATGTCTTCTTCATCATCTGGTACAAAGGGATGGCCTTCTCACCAAAGCGGCTTACAAACCGGCTTAACGTAGCGATCCGTCCCTCCAGGTGCTGAACATCATTGATGCATGCCGGCTCAGACAGGGAAGTGATAGCCTTGATCTTATCTGGATTAGCCCCAATGCCACGCTTAGAGACTAGAAATCCCAAGAGCTTCCCTGCAGGAACACCGAAAACACACTTAGCCGGGTTAAGCATCATCTTGTAGACTCATAATTTGTCAAATGTCTCCTTCAGGTCATCAATCAGAGTCTCCTTCTTCCTAGAATTAACCACAACGTCATCCACGTATGCATGAACGTTGCATCCAATTTGGCTATGAAAACAGTTTTGCACACAACGCTGGTAAGTCGCCTGGGCACTCTTGAGCCCGAAAGGCATAGACACATAGCAGAAGGCACCAAAAGGCGTGATGAAAGTTGTCTTCTCTTGGTCCTTGACTACCATCTTGATCTGATGATAGCCAGAATAAGCATCCAGGAAACATAAACTCTCACAACCCGTCGTTGCCTTGATGATCCGGTCGATACGAGGGAGAGAAAACGGGTCAGCCGGACGGGCTTTATTAAGATTCGTGTAATCCACACACATACACCACATGTCGTTCTTCTTAAGCACTAGTACCGGGTTAGCAAGCCACTCTGGGTGAAACACTTCAACGATGAAACCCGCCGCCACGAGCTGGCCCCATAAGCTTAAGAGGTAGGTATTTGATGGCATGGAGATCATCTCCTCGTGCCATGTGGATATGGAGGAGGAAGTCTTCGATCCATACAGTTGGGTCAGTGGTCCCGTCGTACTGTTCTATATTCATGGGTTTGAACCCTTCGGGGAACTGATGCCGCATTACCTCATCCGTGAAGCATAGAGGGTGAGCAGCGCCTCTGTCCCGTGCTATGTCGCGCCTGTATTCGGTGTTTGTATGGGGCCGGTTGCGTTCCCGGACTCTGTTCTTTTGGTAGAACCATGGTCTATACTCACCACATCTATCAGACGCGTACTCTCTAGATCCATAGATGGATCTAGTGCGGCCTGCTCTATGATCCAGGTCATCTCACAGGTCGAACCTGCCATTGGGATCTACTAGCTCCTTGCCCCGTCTTCTGGGCACTGTCGGTATGTAACCAGTGTCATCGGCCGTCCTGTCTCGACCACGAGGGGGGGCGGTCCGGCTTGTCGTACGGAGTATGGTTTGGAGATGGAGCATCAGGAAGTTCGTCGTTGAATTGCGGCAGCAACCTTCTCCGAGGGTATCTTTTGGGCTGGTTTGACGAGCCAGTGTCGTATACTTCCTCGGTTGAGGACTTTCGTCCATTGAACGTTGAGGTCGGCCTGTTCGGCTTTGAGTTGCCGTTGTGAGACATTTCTATGAGTCGTTGCCTGATTTCCACCCGATCCTCGAGGTTATCAAGGATGTACAAGTCATCGGCTTCCGATATATCTTCCTTCTCGACAGGGGGAAGGTAATCGTTGCCTTCGGGGTCAATGACGGTATCGGGGTCATTTTGATCCTTAGGCTCTTCCGGAACCTCAAACGGGTGCTCGGGGATATCAGGATTGTCATTATCGGCGGGGCATTACCTTTCCTGTTGCTGATAATAGCTCTTCTTTCCTTTTTGGTTTTGGACCGCTTATGCGATTTTCGGCGACTTGATGGCGCATCACCCGATTTGTCACCGTTGTTGTGAGGCGTATTGTCTCCATTGGTGGCAGGAGTATCCACCATGTAGACGTCATATGTAGAAGTGGCAGCCAAACTTCCGGTGTTAATGGGGGTGGGAGCACGGTCCTCTTCATCCCTGTATTCTGCCTCCTCTGAGGCATAGTCTAGCATGTTGGTTAAGTCTTCGACGATAGCTATCAAGTGGGTGGTGGGTCGGTCGAAAAACCCGTCCTTGCTCGAACCGTAACCGGGCCGGGTGTAGATCGGGGCTGGATCATCGGTGATCCTCATCGACGAGAGTTTCTCCAAGGCCTCATCGACCACTGAGGGCCTGGTCGGATCCAGCTATTCGGAACTCGTGGAGTTAACCCCCATGAAGCCAACCCATGGGGAGTGTTCGGAAGGAACACATATCCGGTTACATGGCTTGATGGCCAGACCGGGATGAGAGATCGGACTGCTGCCATGGGTGACCCCATTGGCATGTCCGAAGAAGGGGCTCGAGGTTAAGGCCTCAGAGTCCTCGGGGGCTACAAGCGAAGCCGGGAGCCCGATTAGTGACAGGCCGCCCTGAGAGTCGACGGAGAACCTCAGAGTCCTCGGGGGCTACAAGCGAAGCCGGGAGCCCGATTAGTGACAGGCCGCCCCGAGAGTCGACGGAGAACCTCAGAGTCCTCGGGGGCTACAAGCGAAGCCGGGAGCCCGATTAGTGACAGGCCGCCCCGAGAGTCGACGGAGAACTCTAAGTTTCTGAATCTGACCTCTTGATCAGGGGCGAAGCTCTCAATGTGGCCTAGATGGTCGGCGGAATCCGCATGTAGCACAACGTTGCCGAAGGCGAAGATCTGCCCGGGGACGAAAATGTCCATGTTGCGAACCTCTTCGTTGATGAAGAGATGAGGCGTCGATTCTATCTCACTCACAGAGGAACTCTCAATGAAAGCACCAATGTCGGTGTCAGAACTGGCGGATCTCGGGTAGGGTGTCCCTAACTGTAGACTAGGATCGACAGTAATAGGAGACAAAGGGGACACAAGTTTACCCAGGTTCGGGCCCTCCTAGGGAGGTAATACCCTACGTCCTGCTTGATTGTATTGATGGTGTAAGGGGTTACAGAGTTGATCTACCTCGAGAACGTATGTCTAACCCTAGATGAGTTGTCCTCTCTATACCCTAAAACCCTTCAGCTTATGTAGATGCCGAGGATGTCTAGGGTTTACACATGGTCGGTTGCATGCCGAAGAGATAAACTTGCCTAACTACTACATCAGACATGGAGCACAAGCCTTGTTTCCCGAAGCTTCCATCTAGGAGATTGGGCCTTCAAATCCTTCGATGTTTGGTAAGTATCCCTCATAGTCCGGCCCATAACAATTGGTCGGCTATCTGAGGACCCCCTAATCCAGGACTCCATCAGAGGCGATGGCCTTCCTATAGCCACCTTGACCATTAACTGCCTTGAGCCACCAATCTCTAACTGAGTCTTCATGATGCCAAATCATTGGTGAGGAGTCAAGGATGCCAAGCCAAATGCAAATTTCGGTCCAGATCCGGACCGTGAACCTACACTGGTATAGGAGGTGAGCAACCGATTCTTGCACTTGCTTGCAGAGAGGGCACAAATTGCAGTTTGGTCATCCTCGCCGCAGCAAACGACCGGCTGCCCAAACACGATTTTGGAAGATCAACCAATCAAAGAATTTGCATTTCTGTGGATCTCACATCTTCCATATTGTAGCATTCATTGGACAAAAGGAGAGACCAGCAAACTGCGCCATGTAAGCCAAGGAGGCGGAGTACTAGCCACAATTTGTGAACTTCCAAGTTATGGTGTCTTGGCTTCCTTGGTTAAGAGTTATATTAGCAAGCATCTCCCATAGGGTTGCAAATTCCTGAATGTGGGCCAATGTTAGCCCTTGCTGAGTGTCAATCTGATGGATCCAAAGGTTGTTGTCAAGATCTTTCCTAACCAAGCACGTTTTCTTTTTTGACAACTCAAAAATCTTTGGCGCAATATCTTTAGGCCGGAGGCCGTCCAACCATGGCGATTCCCAGAACTTAGCTTTGTTCCATTTTCTATGCACACCCGTGTGGCAGCGGCAAAGATGTCCTCTTTGCTTTGTTGCGGAAGATTCGGCCATTCCTTTCATTCCAGATTAACTGTCCACCGGGCACTTTGATGGCATGGTATTCCGTTTCTCTTTGAGTTTCGACGAATGAGCTGAAGCACAAACGTTCTCCCACCAAGAATGCTCCCGCACCCTCTCAATGTAGAGGAGGGACTTTGACGGAGAGGATTTTGAAATCCCCTGCGTACGGACGCGGGCTCTAGCGACCGTTTTTGCGCACTGCATCCGCCTCCAGCCCCCATGTGCGTGCCCGTCCCGGCCGTCGCCATGAGCGCTGGGATGGCCGCCGGGGCCTCACCGGACCTGGTCGCCATGGGGCGTCACGGGCTGGCCCCCTACTTCGGTCTCTCGTCGCCGTCGTGGGATGACATGGTGGAGGAGGAAGAAGAGGGGGTCCAGTGGAGCTGCCTGTGTCCCTGGCGCCTCCCCTTTTGGGCGATTTCTAGGTCGCGGCTTGTCATGCGCGACCGCGAGGCCGGTCTGCTTCATGCCAGCGCCGCCAAAGGGCCCTGCCAGAGCTGCATCGCCCGGCCACCGCTGTTCGACCTGCCCCCTTCGGTGCCCAGCCCGTTGGACTGCCCGGATTATCCCCCGTGGTGGCAGCCGGCGCCTCCGACTGTGTGTCGGTGGTGGCCTCTCCGGTGAGCGCTGGGACCATCGGCGCCATTTCTGAGGTTGACCCCCTGCTAGCGGCGCGCTCTGCTACGGGCGTGCCCCGGTGGTCGGGTGTCGATCGGGCAGAGAAGCTGGGTGGGCCGTCTCGCGGGTCGGGTGCTGGTCGGTTGGGTGGGCTCTAGGTCCAAGAGGTCCGGGAGGCCGCGCGAAGGGCCCAAGTGGTGATCGATTCGGCCAATAGGGCCTGGTTTCTTTCCCACAAGGATCCGGCCCGTTGGATTTGGATCCAACGGGGCTCGATGGATCCGAGGCAAGGCTGGCCTGCGACCAGAGGAGAGGTCTTGCGCTGGGGTAGGGTTTCCCACATTGTTCGTCTACCTCCTGTGCCGCCGCCACTCCTCCTGCCCCCTCTTCGGCCACCCTGGTTCCCTCTCAGTCCGGCGACCCCGTCCCTCCCCGCCCCCGCACTTTCCTCGAGGTGTTGATGGCCCGTGACGCTGCGATGGTCAGCCGCGGCCGAAACGGCCCCTGTCCGCCGGCTCAACTGGGCGCCCCGAGCCTTCTTTCGCCGCGTGCTATGACCGTGGGGAAGAGAGCCAGCAGTGGCAGCCAGCTGTGTACTCCGGCACCTCCATGCACCGCCCGCCGCCCCCACGGGACCCTGCCAGGGATCCACGACTCCCGCTTCCGGGGTCACCTGGTGACATACGGCGGCGCGATGAGGCCCATCGGTGGGAGGAGAATCTGCGTCATGAATCGGAGCTTCGGGAGGAGCTCGTGACCCGGCCGCCGGCGGAGGTTCGGGACTAGGTGGTTTCGGTGTCTCAAGCCCCGGTTGGCCATGCTGCTGCCCCCAGGCCATCCGATGGCGGATGGCGACGCCGTGGGTCTGGTTCGGGCGACTCCAGTGCTGCGCGTGATGGTTTGTCCAACCAGCATGGTGATGAGGCCCGAGTCTCTCACGCCTCCGACTCCGCTCGGCGAGACGACCGTCGCCCGCTTCGGGACTATGCCCCCGAGCGGCGGCGGAGTGAACCCCGACCGAACCGTTCTCCTCCTCCGTGCTGGTCCCCTGACCACCCAGGTGTTGCTGCTCAAAATAACAAGAAGAAGAAACGCAAGAAGAAGAAGACCTCGGGGGTGGCCGCTTCCCCCGCCCCTTTGGGAGACCCGGAACAGGAGGTTCCGGTGGCTTCGGTGGAGTCGGCTCCAGAGGCGGTCGCCCCCCAGGACCCGCGAGGAGACGATCTGCATCAACTGTGGATGCACGGGTCACTTTCGCTCGGAGTGTGAGGCCCCTCCCCAATGCCCCATGACCCTTGCCTACCTCGGGTACGGGACTGAAGGGGGTGGTTTCTACTACGTGGATGCTGAGATTGAAGAGGAGGCGGTGCGGCCGCACTTGGCAACGGTCACTCATGCCCTGGGGTGGTGATCTCGGCCGAGCTCGCTGCCTACATCGGTGACTTCTGTGACTCCGACTTCACTTGGGAGGTGACTGAGACGGCTCCCATCGTCTTCTCGGTTCCCTTCCCCTCTGCCGAGCTGCTCTGTGTGTGTTCCCATGACCTCATTCCCTGCCCCATCTACAAGTTCATGATCTCCGTTCATGCCGCTGATATGAAGCCTGACCGGTGCCTTCCTTGGAGAAGGTGTGTGTCCTTGTCTACGGCTTGCCTCGTGGTGGCAGGACGGCACCGCGAGGTGGCAAGCTTGCCCACATCCTCAAGACGATCTCTGAGCCGGTTGACAAGCTGGTGTCCGCTGATCTGGCGTCCTTTGAGGATGATGGCCCCGCCCGCATTGAGATTCTCTGCCCCGCTCTGGCAGAGATTGATGGTCTGTCCTTGGTATTCTACTTCGGCAAGAATGGAAAGCTCCTCACCTTCGATCTTGAGTCCCCGGTTCCTCAGGATCTGCTTGGGTCGGCCGCTGATGCCACTATGCCTTGCTAGGGTGAGGGGCATGGTGCAGATGGGGCCTCATTTGGGGAGAGCTCCTCTAGTGAGGATGATGAGGTTCCGCCTGCTCCATCCGATGGGCAGCATAGACCGGTTTCTACTGGTGGTGGGTCCTCCTACCCTGCTGGGACGGCCTCTCAGGTGGCATCGGGGGGTGGGTCTGTGGTCATGGCAGTCCCTCCCCCTGTCGCAACCCCGGTGGCTGACCTAGAGGTCATGGAGGAGGACGTGGTGAGTGTGGGGATGGAGGTGTGCCTCTCGTCGTCGCCGCGCTCACTTGGGGTGGTCTGTTACTCGCGGTCACCGGGGTCCCCCCTTCTCCAGCCTTGGGGTCCCCGGACTTGGAGCCGGCTCCGCCCTTGGACCTAGCCGTGGTGACCCCTATCACGGTTGGTTCCAAGCTTCAGGGCGAGGCCTCCCCATTGGTGGCCGCACGTCAGAGTGCATGGCTAAGCCAGTCCCAGGTCCTTCTAGATGGTCGTGTTCCGACGATCTAGGAGAAGGTTGCCATGCGGGCGGCTGCTCATGACTTGTCCTCAGGTACTTCCCCCATGCCTTCTGATCCTTCATGTTCTGGTTCTCGGTTTTCTGTACTTGGCTCCGCTCCGTTGTCATGTCTGGCAGAGGTGGCTACCGATAGTGGCATCATGTTCTGTGGCGAGAAGGGGCCCATCCTTGAGAAGATCTCTGCTATCTGCGCCAAGGAGCGGCTTGATGGGGCGTTGGCTGAAGCCCATGCTTATGTTGCGTGTGGTGAACCCAGCACCTCGGTGCACACTGACCCTGGTCATAGAGTGACCAGGGACAGTGTTGGCCCCCTCTGGAGACTGTGGTGGAGACACCCTCGGCAGTCCCTCCCCGGGTGAGGGAGCTGCGTGGGTGTCCTCCCACTCGTCTCAACCCCACTGAACACCAACTAGAGGTGTGTGGGTCTATCTCCAGGTCCGCTTCCCTCGGACCGGAGTCTTCTGCTTCCCCCCCCTATGCGGCATGGCCGTCTGGTGAAGGCATCCCCCGATCCGCGATTGATAGGCGGGCTAGCTCGGCCCCGCTTGCGGGGCCTAGGAACTCCACTGAGGTTATTAAATGAAGTTCCTATGTTGGAACATTAGGGACTTCGGCCTCACTGGCCGGAGGCATCAGCTCATCGAGTATTTGCGTCAGGAGGAGATTGACATTGTGGGACTACAGGAGACGATTCGCCAGAACTTTAGTATGCATGAGCTCCAGGGGCTTTCCCGCCACTAGTTTGCCTGGCAATGGTTGCCTGCTACGGGGCAATCTGGGGGCATTTTGCTCGGAGTCCGGGAGGATGCTTTGTCGGTTGAGGATATGGACCGAGGGGAATTCTTCTTGAGCATGTCTGTCACTGACCAATGAGTCCACTTCAGTTGGGAGGTGATTTTCGTTAGGGTCCTGCGGATCATGCTCGCTCTGCTGACTTCATCACCAAACTTAAAAATAAGGTGGAGAGGTGCACCACTCCGGTGGTGGTGGCCGGGGACTTCAACCTCATTAGGTGGGCTTCTGATAAAAGCTCGCCTAATGTTGATCGGGTTCGCATGCGTCTATTTAACGACTGCATTGCGGACCTTGCGCTCCGTGAGATTGCCCACGTACGGGCTAGGTTTACATGGACAAATAAGCAGGCGGACCCCATTCGGAGTGTTCTAGATCGGGTCTTTGTGTCAGCTCAGTGGGAAGTGATGTTCCCTTTGTGCTCGGTCAAGGCGGTCACTCGGATTGGCTCCGATCATACCCCCTGCTTTTCTTGTCAGGGGATGAGGCCCCCCCTAGGACCCGTCGCTTCTGCTTTGAGACATTTTGGCTGGAGCAACCGGGTTTCTTAGATATGGTTCGCGACCGGTGGCTAGAGGCAGTCGCATCCCCACCTCGTGTGTTTTTTGCTGTGGATGTCTGGCATCACTTTGCTAAATTGTCTCGTCAGGCCATGAAGGGATGGGGCACGAACCTTGGTGTTGATCTTCGGGCCCGTAAATGGGCCCTGCTGGATCGGATTAAGGTGTTGGATGACCTTGCTGACGGGCAGGGCTTGTCACCTGACGACTGGCTTAGGACATACTCCCTCGAGGCCTTGCTCATGGACATCTACAAGAGCGAGGAGCTTTTCTGGCAGCGTCGAGGGGGCCAGAACTGGCTCCTTAAGGGGGATGTGAACACTGCCTACTTTCAGGTGATTGCTAATGGCCACAGGCGGAAGTGTGCCATCCCTTTCCTCTGGGATGGGGATGTTCTTCTAGAAAGCCCAGATGACATCTCCACCCATATTTACTCCTTTTACAAGGAGCTATCTCGGCTGAGCCGCGCGGAGATGTCTCTCTTTGCGCTGACTTCTGGCCGCTTGCTGACCAGGTCTCCGATGCAGAGAATGCGGAACTTACTTTCCCATTCTCCCCTGAGGAGGTGGGTCGAGACATTGCGTCTATGAAAGCTTGCTCGGCCCCAGGGCCGGATGGCCTCCCAGTAGTCTTTTTCCACAAATTCTGGGAGATCTTACGCCCGGTCATTATGCCCATGTTTCATGAGTTCTTATTCGGCACTTCCGCCCCATCACGGTGATCAACGTGTTTGAGCGAATCTTTGTGAAGGTTTGTGCAACTCGCTTATCCCCGGTTGCGGAAAGGATTGCTCACCCCCTTCAGTCCGCGTTCCTGAAGGACCGGCGGATCCATGCCGGAATTCTTGCCCTTCACGAGATCGTCCATGAGATGGTGTCGAAGGGTCTTAAGGGGGTCTTCCTCAAATTGGACTTCCAGAAGGCATATGACCGTCTAGACTGATCCTTTTTGAGGTTGGTGATGGAGCAACGAGGATTTGACGAGAGGTGGCGTTCCTGGATCATGCAACTGGTTTGATCCGGGAACACGGCGATCAACATCAATGGCGAAGTGGGACCCTTTTTCCAGGATTTCAGAGGGGTAAAGCACGGGGACCCTTGATGGAAATATGCCCTAGAGGAAATAATAAATTAGTTATTATCATATTTCCTTGTTCATGATAATCGTTTATTATCCATGCTATAATTGTATTGATCGGAGACTTAAATGCATGTGTGGATACATAGACAAAACCATGTCCCTAGTATGCCTCTAATAGACTAGCTCGTTGATCAAAGGATGGTTAAGGTTTCCTAGCCATGGACATGAGATGTCATTTGATAATGTGATCACATCATTAGGAGAATGATGTGATGGACAAGACCCAAATTACAAACGTAGCATATGATCGTGTCAGTTTATTGCTGCTGTTTTCCGAATGTCAAGTATATGTTCCTATGACCATGAGATCATGCAACTCACTGACACCGGAGGGATGCTTTGTGTGTATCAAATGTCGCAACGTAACTGGGTGACTATAAAGGTGCACTACAGGTATCTCCGAAGGTGTCTGTTGAGTTGGCATGGATCAAGACTGGGATTTGTTTCTCCGTGTGACGGAGAGGTATCTCAGGGCCCACTCGGTAATACAACATCACAATGAGCCTTGCAAGCAATGTGACTAAGTGTTAGTTGCGGGATCTTGTATTACGGAATGAGTAAAGAGACTTGCCGGTAACGAGGTTGAACTAGGTATGAAGATACCGACGATCGAATCTCGGGCAAGTAACATACCGAAGAACAAAGGGAACGTTATACGGGATTGACTGAATCCTTGACATAGAGGTTCGACCGATGAAGATCTTCATAGAATATGTAGGAACCAATGTGGACGTCCAGATCCCGCCATTGGTTATTGGCCGTAGAGGTGTCTCGGTCATGTCTACATAGTTCTCGAACCCGCAGGGTCTGCACACTTAAGGTTCGGTGACGTTTCGGTAGTGTAGAGTTATGTATGGTGGTGACCGAAGATTGTTCGGAGTCCCGGATGATATCTCGGACGTCACGAGGAGCTCTGGAATGGTCCGTAGGTAAAGATTCATATATAGGAAGTCCCAGTTTGGTCGCCGGAAAAGTTCCGGGCTCATCGGTAGTGTACCGGGAGTGCCGGTAGTGTACCGGGAGACCACCGGGAGGGGTATTTCGACCCAAGAGGCTTTATGGGATGTAGGAAGATGAATACCAGCCCTTAGTGGGCTGGTGGAAGTCCTACACAAAGCCCATGAGGCTGGGAAGAAAATACCAAAAGGAAAAAGGTGGAAAAAGGCAAAAAAAAGGGGCCAAATAAGGAAGGAGTCCTAATCCTACTAGGAGTGGAGGAGGAGGACTCCTCCCTCCTTGGTTTGGCCGACCCAAGGGCTGCCTTTCTGGTAGCCAAGCCTCCTCCTCCTCTCCTCCTATATATACTAGAGTATTTTAGGGTTTTGGCACAAGATTTTCAGCCACGTGCCACCCGTTCCTCTAGTGCATAGTTTCTCCTCTAGATCGGTTTTCTGCGGTGCTTAGGCGAAGCCCTGCTAGAGTAACTCCACCACCATCACCGGAGCACCGTCACACTGCCGGTGAACTCTTCCTCCTCTCCGCCTCCTCTTGTTGGATCAAGACGGTGGAGATCGTCATCAAGCTGCACGTGTGCTGAACGCGGAGGTGCCGTTCGTTCGGTACTAGATCGGAAGGATCGTGATCAAGGCCACGGGACGTTCGTGATCGGATCGCGGGACGGATCGTGACGAGATCGCGGGACGGTTCGTGATTGGTTCGCGGGAAGGTTCGTGATTAGATCGCGGGACGCTCGGCGATTTGGATCGCGAAGAAGTACGACTACACCAACCGCGTTTCTCAACGCTTCTCGCTTAGCGATCTACAAGGGTACGTAGATCCACTCTCCCTCTCGTAGATGCTCATCACCATGGATAGGTTTGCGTGTGCGTAGGAAAATTTTTGTTTCCCATGCGACGTTCCCCAACAGTGGTATCAGAGCTAGGTTGATGGTTCGATGAGATCTCGAGTAGAACACAAAATGTTTGTGGGTGTTGATGCTTAGATTGCTTCCTCCCTTGGTCGTGTTTTGGTTCAGCGGTATTGTGGGATGAAGCGGCCCGGACCAACCTTACTCATACGCTTACGAGAGACCGGTTCCCTCAACTGCACTTGTTGCAAAAGATGGCTAGCGGGTGTCAGTTTCTCCTACTTTAGTTGGATCGGATTCGACAAAGGCGGTCCTTGAGAAGGTTGAAAAGCAAACTAGTGTATCACCGTTGTGGTTTATGCGTAGGTGAGAATCGTTCTTGCTAGATACCCGTAGCAGCCACGTAAAACATGCAACAACAATTAGAGGACGTCTAACTTGTTTTTGCAGGGTATGTTGTGATGTGATATGGCCAATTACATGATGTGATATATGTGATGTATGAGATGATCATGTGATGTATAGAATTTCACAACTTGCACGTCGATGAGTACGGCAACCGGCAGGATCCATAGGGTTGTCTTTAATTATTGTATGACCTGCGTGTCAATCATTAAGTGCTATGTAATGCTTTACTTTATCGCTAAGCAGTAGCAATAGAAGTAGAAGCAGGGCTGGCGCCACAACCCCAATGGCAGCACATTGATGGAGATCAAGATGATGGAGATCATGGTGTTGTGCCGGTGACGATGGAGATCATGCCGGTGTTTTGAAGATGGAGATCTTAAACACAAGTTCATGGCCATATCATGTCACTTATGAATTGCATGAGATGTTAATCTTTTTATGCACCTTGTTTTGCTTAGGACAATGGTAGCATTATATGGTGATCCCTCACTTAATTTCAAGATAAATCGTGTTCTCCCCGAGTGTGCACCGTTGCGAAAGTTCGTCGTGTTGAGACACCACGTGATGATCGGGTGTGATAGACTCTACGTTCACATACAACGGGTGCAAGCCAGATTTGCACGTGCAGAACACTCAGGTTAAACTTGACGAGCCTAGCATGTACAGACATGGCCTCGGAACACAAGAGACCGAAAGGTCGAACATGAGTCATATAGTAGATATGATCAACATAATGATGTTCACCATTGCAGCCACCTCAACTCACGTGATGATCGGACTTGAGTTGGTGAATTTGGATCATGTATCACTCGAATGATCGGAGGGATGTCAATTTGAGTGGGAGTTCTTAAGTAATATGATTAATTGAACTCATTATCATGAACATAGTCAATAGTGTCTTTGCAAATTATGTTGTAGATTACTAGCTCGCGCTGTAGCTCCCTTAATTTTTATATGTTCCTAAAGAAATAGAGTTGAAAGATGATGGTAGCAATATTGCGGACTGGGTCCGTGATCTGAGGATTGTCCTCATTGCTGCACAGAAGGCTTATGTCCTTAATGCACCGCTCGGTGCGCCACCCCCTCTAGCGTCGTCTATAGATGTTGTTAACATCTGACAGGCACGTTCCGATGACTACTTGATAGTTTAGTGCATCATGCATTACAACTTAGAATTGAGGCTCCGAAACATTTTGAACGTCATGGAACATATAAGATGTTCTAAGAGCTGAGATTGTGATCTCAGGCTCATGCCCGTGTTGTGAAATATGAGATCTCCAACAAGATTCTTTGCCTGCAAGATGAAAGAGAATAGCTCAATCATTGAGCATGTGCGAAGATTGTCTGGATGCTACAATCACTTGAATCAAGTGCGAGTTGATCTTCCAGATAAGATAGTGATTGATATAGTTCTCCAAGTCACTGTCACTAAAGCTACTAGAACTTAGTGATGAACTATAAAACGCCAGGGATAGAAATATTGATCCCTGAGCTGTTCGCAATGTTTGACACCGCGAAGGTAGAAATCAAGAAGAAGCGTCAAGTGTTGATGGTTAATCAAACCACAAGTTTCGAGAAGGGCAAGAGCAAGGAGGGAAACTTCATGGATAGCAAGTCAGTTGCTGCTCCAGTGAAGCAACCTAAAGTTGAACTCAAACCCGAGACTAAGTGCTTCTATTATGAGGTGAGCGGTCACTGAAGCAGAACAACCCTAGATACTTGGTAGATAAGAAGGCTGGCAACATCGACAGAAGTATATTTGATATACGAGTTATTGATGTGTACCTTGCTAGTACTCCTAGTAGCACCTGGGTATTGGATACCGGTTCGGTTGCTAAATGTTAGTAACTCAAAATAAAAGCTACGGAATAAACAAAGAACTAGCTAAGGGTGAGGTGACGATATGTGTTGGAAATGTTTCCAAGGTTGATGTGATCAACATCGCACGCTCTCTCTACCTTCAGGATTAGTGACGAACCTAAATAAATGTTATTTGGTGTTTTGCGTTGAGCATGGACATGATTAGATCATGTTTGTTGCAATACGGTTATTCATTTAAGTTAGAGAATAATGGTTATTCTTTTTACATGAATAATACCTTCAATGGTCATGCACCCAGTGAGAATGGTTTGTTGAAATCTTGATTGTAGTAATACACATGTTCATAACATTGATGTCAAAAGATACAAAGTTAATAATGATGGTACCACATACTTGTGGCACTGCCGCTAAATGTCATATTGGTATAAAGCGCATGAAGAAACTCCATGCTGATGGATCTTTGGACTCATTCGATTTCGAATCGGTTGAGACATGCGAACCATGCCTCTTGGGCAAGATGACTAAAAAAACCGTTGTATGGAGCGGGCAAGTGATTCATTGGAAATGATACATGTTGATGTATGCAATCCAGTGAGTCTTGTAGCGTGCAGTGGATATCATTATTTTCTTACCTTCACTGATGATTTGAGTAGATATAGTGTATATTTACTTAATGAAACACAAGTCTGAATCGTTTGAAATGTTCAAAGCAAATTCAGAGTGAAGTTTAAGATCATCGTGACAAGAAGATAAAAATGACTGCGATATGATCGTGGAGGTGAATATCTGAGTTACGAGTTTGGCATACAACTTAAGACAATGTGAAAGTTGTTTCACAGCTAACGCCACCTGGAACACCATAGTGTGATGGTGTGTCCGAACGTCATAGTCATGCTCTATTGGATATAGTGTGTGCTATGATGTCTCTTATCGTTTTACTACTATAATTTTGGGGTTATGCATTAGAGACAACTACATTCACTTTAAATAGGGCACCATCTAAGTCCGTTGAGATGACACCTTGTGAATTATGGTTTGATAGAAACCTAAGCTGTCATTTCTTAATGTTTGGGGCTGCGACACTTGTGTGGAAAATGTTTTCACCTAATAAGGTCGAACCCAAGACGGACAAATGCATCTTCATAGAATACCCTAGGAATAGTTGGGTGAACCTTCTATCTCAGATCCAAGTGCAAAGTGTTTGTTGCTAAAAACAGATCCTTTCTCGAGGAAAAGTTTCTCTCGAAAGAATTGAGTGGGAGGAAGATAGAACTTGATGAGGTTGTTAAACCTTTGTTCAACCAGAGAGTAGCGCAGCGCAGAATGTTGTTTCTGTGAAGCCTACATTAGTTGAAGAAGAAGTTAATGATGATGATCATGAAGCTTCAGGATCAAGTTACTATCAAACTTCGTAGGTCGACAAGGATGTGTACTGCTCCTAAGTGGTACGACAACCCTGTCTTGGAGGTCATGTTGTTGGACAACGATGAACCTACGAGCTATGGAGAAGCGATGATGGGCCCGGATTCCGACAAATGGTTGGAGGCCATGAAATCCGAGATAGGATCCATGTATGAAACCCAAGTATAGACTTTGGTAGACTTGCTCGTTGGACGGTAGGTCGTTGAGTACAAATGGATCTTTAAAATGAAGACACACGCTGATGGTAGTTATCGCCATTTGTAAAGCTCGACTTGTTGCAAAGATGTTTGTGACAAGTTCAAGGAGTTGACTGCGAAGAGACTTTCTCACTCGTAGCGATGCTAAAGTCTATTGGAATTATGTTAGCAGTTGCTGCATTTTCAATTATGAAATCTGGCAGATGGATGTCAAAACATCGTTTCCTTAACGGTTAACTTGAGGAAAGGTTGTATGTGATACAACCAGAAGGTTTTGTCAGTCCTAAGGATGCTAAAAGGTGTACAAGCTTCAGTGATCCTTCTATAGACTGAAGCAAGTATCTCGGAGTTGGAATATACGCTTTGATGAGGTGATCAAAGTTTTGATGTTTATACAAAGTTTACGAGAAACTTGTATTTACAATAAAGTGAGTGGGAGCACTATAGAATTTCTGATAAATATATGTGAATGACATATTGTTCATCGGAAATAATATAGGATTTCTGGAAAGCATAAATGGTTGTTTGAAAAGTGATTTTCAAAGGAAGACCTGAATAAAGCTGCCTAATTGTTGAGCATCAAAATCTATAGAGATAGATCAAGATGCTTGATGAGACTTTCAATAAATACATACCTTGACAAGATTTTTGAAAGAGTTCAAAATGGATCAGTCAGAGAAAGAGTTCTTGCCTGATTTATAAATGTGTGAAGTTGAGTCAGACTCAAAGCTCGACAACGGCAGAAGAAAGAGAAAAGATGAACGTCGTCCCCTATGCCTTAGCCATAGGCTCTGTGTAGAATGCCATGATGTGTACCGCACCCGTGTGTGCCTTGCCATGAGTCTGTCAAGGGGTACTAGAGTGGTCCAGGAGTGGATCACTGGACAGCGGTCGAAATTATTCTTAGTAACCAGAGGACTAAGGAGATGTTTGTCGATTATGGAGGTGATAAAGAGTTCATCGTAAAGTGTTACGTCGATGCAAGCTTTAAACACCAATCCGGATGGCTCGTAGTAGCAATCTGGATACGTATAGTGGAGCAGCCATTTGGTAAAGTACCAAGTGGAGTGTGGTAGCAGTGTTTACGGTTTGACATAGATTTGCAAAGTACACACGGATCTGAATGTTACAGACCCGTTGACTATAAGACCTCTCTCACATGCAAAGCATGATCGAACCCCAGAACTCATTGGGTGTTAGATTCATAACAATGCGAATCACATGGTGATGTGAACTAGATTATTGACTCTAGTGCAAGTGGGAGACTGTTGGAAATATGCCCTAGAGGCAATAATAAATTAGTTATTATCATATTTCCTTGTTCATGATAATCGTTTATTATCCATGCTATAATTGTATTGATCGGAGACTTAAATGCATGTGTGGATACATAGACAAAACCATGTCCCTAGTATGCCTCTAATAGACTAGCTCGTTGATCAAAGGATGGTTAAGGTTTCCTAGTCATGGACATGAGATGTCATTTGATAACGGGATCACATCATTAGGAGAATGATGTGATGGACAAGACCCAAATTACAAACGTAGCATATGATCGTGTCAGTTTATTGCTGTTGTTTTCCGCATGTCAAGTATATGTTCCTATGACCATGAGATCATGCAACTCACTGACACCGGAGGGATGCTTTGTGTGTATCAAATGTCGTAACGTAACTGGGTGACTATAAAGGTGCACTACAGGTATCTCCGAAGGTGTCTGTTGAGTTGGCATGGATAAAGACTGGGATTTGTTACTCCGTGTGACGGAGAGGTATCTCAGGGCCCACTTGGTAATACAACATCATAATGAGCCTTGCAAGCAATGTGACTAAGTGTTAGTTGCGGGATCTTGTATTACGGAACGAGTAAAGAGACTTGTCGGTAACAAGGTTGAACTAGGTATGGAGATACCGACGATCGAATCTCGGGCAAGTAACATACCGAAGAACAAAGGGAACGTTATACGGGATTGACTGAATCCTTGACATAGAGGTTCGACCGATGAAGATCTTCGTAGAATATGTAGGAACCAATGTGGGCGTCCAGATCCCGCCATTGGTTATTGGCCGTAGAGGTGTCTCGGTCATGTCTACATAGTTCTCGAACCCGCAGGGTCTGCACACTTAAGGTTCGGTGACGTTTCGGTAGTGTAGAGTTATGTATGGTGGTGACCGAAGATTGTTCGGAGTCCCGGATGAGATCCCGAACATCACGAGGAGCTCCGGAATGGTCCGGAGGTAAAGATTCATATATAGGAAGTCCCAGTTTGGTCGCCGGAAAAGTTTCGGGCTCATCGGTAGTGTACCGGGAGACCACCGGGAGGGGTATTTCGACCCAAGAGGCTTTATGGGATGTAGGAGGATGAATACCAGCCCTTAGTGGGCTGGTGGAAGTCCTACACAAATCCCATGAGGCTGGGAAGAAAATACCAAAAGAAAAAGGTGGAAAAAGGCAAAAAGGGCCAAATAAGGAAGGAGTCCTAATCCTACTAGGAGTGGAGGAGGAGGACTCCTCCCTCCTTGGTTTGGCCGACCCAAGGGCTGACTTTCTGGCATCCAAGCCTCCTCCTCCTATCAGCCTATATATACTAGAGTATTTTAGGGTTTTGGCACAAGATTTTCAGCCACGTGCCACCCGTTCCTCTAGTGCATAGTTTCTCCTCTAGATCGGTTTTCTGCGGTGCTTAGGCGAAGCCCTGCTAGAATAACTCCAACACCATCACCGGAGCGCCGTCACGCTGCCGGTGAACTCTTCCTCCTCTCCGCCTCCTCTTGCTGGATCAAGACGGTGGAGATCGTCATCAAGCTGCATGTGTGCTGAACGCGGAGGTGCCGTCCGTTCGGTACTAGATCGGAAGGATTGTGATCAAGGCCACGGGACGTTCGTGATCGGATCGCGGGACGGATCGTGACGAGATCGCGGGACAGTTCGTGATTGGTTCGCGGGACGGTTCGTGATTAGATCACGGGACGCTCGGCGATTTGGATCGCGAAGAAGTACGACTACACCAACCGCGTTTCTCAACGCTTCCCGCTTAGCGATCTACAAGGGTACGTAGATCCACTCTCCCTCTCGTAGATGCTCATCACCATGGATAGGTTTGCATGTGCGTAGGAAAATTTTTGTTTCCCATGCGACGTTCCCCGACAACCCTATCTCCCCCTTGCTTTTCAACCTCGCAGTTGATGCCCTTGCGGGCCTCTTAGATAAGGCCAAGTTGGCCGGCCACCTTAAGGGTGTAGTTAGTCACCTCATCCCAGATGGGGGGGGGGGGGGGTTACTCACTTACAGTATGTGGATGACACCATGATTACGGTGGAAGGCTCGGACTTGGACATTGTTAATCTTAAGTTCCTTTTGCTCTGCTTTGGGGAAATGTCTGGACTTAAGATTAACTTTGATATGAGCGACGTGTTGGTCCTTGGCTATTCTGAGGCTGAGCAGCTTCGGATCATGGATAACCTCAACTATAGGTTGGCGTCATTTCCCATTTGTTTCTTGGGGATGCCCCTGGATGAGTCCAGGATTTTGGTGAGTGGGTATGATCCACTTGTGGTATGAGTAGCGTCCCATGCAGAGCCTTGGTGCGGTAGGTTCACTTCTAAAGGTAGCAAAACTTTCCTCATTACCTCTAACCTTGCCAGCCTCCCCATGTATATGATGGGGATGTACATCTTACCCGAAGGTGTGCATAGTGTTGGAAATATGCCCTAGAGGCAATAATAAAATTGTTATTATTGTATTTCCTTGTTCATGATAATTGTCTATTGTTCATGCTATAATTGTATTAACCGGAAACCGTAATGCACGTGTGAATACATAGACCACAACATGTCCCTAGTGAGCCTCTAGTTGGCTAGCTCGTTGATCAATAGATGGTCATGGTTTCATGACCATGGACATTGTATGTCGTTGATGACGGGATCACATCATTAGGAGAATGATGTGATGGACAAGACCCAATCCTAAGCATACCACAAGATCGTGTAGTTCGTCTGCTAAAGCTTTTCTAATGTCAACTATCATTTCCTTAGACCATGAGATTGTGCAACTCCCGGATACCGTAGGAATACTTTGCGTGTGCCAAACGTCACAATGTAACTGGGTGGCTATAAAGGTACACTACAGGTATCCTCGAAAGTATCTATTGGGTTGGCACGAATCGAGACTCAGATTTGTCACTCCGTATGACGGAGAGGTATCTCTGGGCCCACTCGGTAAGACATCATCATAATGAGCTCAATGTGACTAAGGAGTTAGCCACGGGATGATGTGTTACGGAACGAGTAAAGAGACTTGTCGTTAACGAGATTGAACAAGGTATAGGGATACCAACGATCGAATCTCGGGCAAGTATCATACCGGTAGACAAAGGAAATTGTATACGGGATTGATTGAATCCCCGACATCGTGGTTCATCCAATGAGATCATCATGGAGCATGTGGGAGCCAACATGGGTATCCAGATCCCGTTGTTGGTTATTTACTGGAGAGGTGTCTCGGTCATGTCTACGTGCCTCCCGAACCCGTAGGGTCTACACACTTAAGGTTCGATGATGCTAGGGTTATAGGGAAATAGTGTACGTGGTTACCGAAGGTTGTTAGGAGTCCCGGATGAGATCCCGGACGTCATGAGGAGCTCCGGAATGGTCCGGAGGTAAAGATTCATATATAGGAAGTGAGGTTTTGGTCACCGAAAGTGTTTCGGGCATCACCGGTAACGTACCGGGACCACCGGAAGGGTTCCGAGGGTCCACCGTGTGGGCCACCAGCACTAGAGGGCTGCATGGGCCGCAAGTGGGAGGGAACCAGCCCCTAGGTGGTCTGGTGTGCCCCTCACAAGGGCCAAGGCGCAGCACAAGGTGGGAGGGGGGCAAACCCTAGGGGCATATGGGCCCTAGGCCCACCTAGGGCGCCGCCCCTCCCTCTCCCTCTCTGGCCACCGCACCAGGGGCCATCTAGGGCTTCCGCCGGCCCCTAGGGTGGGAAGCCTAGGGGCTGCACCCTCCCTCCTCCTCCTCCTATATATAGTGGGGGTTTGGGGGGCTACCAACACACAAGTTTCTCTATCTCTCGGTGCAGCCCTACCCCTTCTCCTCCTCGTCCTTCGTAGCGCTTGGCGAAGCCCTGCCGGAGTACCACGCAGATCCACCGTCACCACGCCGTCATGCTGCTGGAGCTCTCCCTCAACCTCTCCTTCCTCCTTGCTAGATCAAGGCGTAGGAGACGTCACCAGGCTGCACGTGTGTTGAACGCGGAGGCGCCATTGTTCGGCGCTTAGATCGGAATCCACCGCGATCTGAATCGCTGCGAGTATGACTCCACCAACCGCGTTCTAGTAACTCTTCCGCTTTGCGATCTTCAAAGGTATGAAGATGCACTCCTCCTTTGCTCGTTGCTGGTCTCTCCATAGACAGATCTTGGTGACACGTAGGAATTTTTTTGATTTACTACTACTATGTCTCCCAACAGTGGCATCAGAGCGAGGTTTATGCGTAGAATCTATGCACGAGTAGAACACAAGGTGTTGTGGGTGTCGATTTTGTCAATTTTCTTGCCGTTACTAGTCTTATCTTGATTCGGCGATATTGTGGGATGAAGCGGCCCGGACCAACTTTACACGTACGCTTACGTGAGACCAGTTCCACTGCCTGACATGCACTTGTTACATAAGGTGGCTAGCGGGTGTCTGTCTCTCCCATTCTAGTCGGATCGGATTCGATGAAAAGGGTCCTTATGAATGGTAAATAGAAATTGGCGTATCACATTGTGGTTTTTGCATAGGTAAGAAACGTTCTTTCTAGAAACCTATAGCAACCACGTAAAACTTGCAACAACAAATTAGAGGACGTCTAACTTGTTTTTGTAGTATATGCCTTGTGATGTGATATGGCCAAAGAATGTGATGTGATATATGTGATGTATGAGATTGATCATGTTCTTGTAATAGGATTCACGACTTGCATGTCGATGAGTATGACAACCGGCAGGAGCCATAGGAGTTGTCTTAATTTATTAGCGTGTCAATCATAAACGCCATGTAATTACTTTACTTTATTGCTAATCGTTAGCCATAGTAGTAGAAGTAATAGTTGGCGAGACAACTTCATGAAGACACGATGATGGAGATCATGGTGTCCTGCCGGTGACAGTGATGATCATGGTGCCTCGAAGATGGAGATCGAAGGAGCAAGATGATATTGGCCATATCATGTCACTATATTGATTGCATGTGATTTTTATCATGTTTACGTATTATTTTCTTAGAACGACGGTAGCTAAATAAGATGATCTCTCGCTAAAATTTCAAGAAATGTGTTCACCCTAATTGTGCACCATTGCTAAGGATCGTAGTTCCGAAGCACCACATGATGATCGGGTGTGATAGGTTCTAACGTTCGCATACAACAGGTGTAAGCCAGATTTACACATGCAATACACTTAGGTTGACTTGACGGCCCTAGCATGTACAGACATGGCCTCGGAACACGGAAGACCGAAAGGTCAAACATGAGTCGTATAGAAGATACAATCAACATGGAGATGTTCACCATGGATGACTAGTCCGACTCACGTGATGATCAGACGCGGGCTAGTTGACGTGGATCATGTGTCACTTGGATGACTAGAGAGATGTCTATCTAAGTGGGAGTTTATTAAATAATTTGATTATGTGAACTTAATTATCATGAACTTAGTCTAAAATTGTCTTTACAATCTATATTGTAGATCCAATGGCCAACGCTAATGTTGCCCTCAACTTCAACGCGTTCCTAGAGAAAACCAAGCTGAAAGATGATGGAAGCAACTATGCGGACTGGGTCCGTAGCTTGAGGATCATCCTCATAGCTTCCAAGAGATTGTATGTCCTTGATGCACCGCTAGGTGACGCACCCATCTTCCCAACGACTCAAGACATTATGAACGCCTGGCAGTCGCGTTGTGATGATTACTCCCTGGTTCAGTGCGGCATGATTTACAGTTTAGAACCGGGGCTCCAAAAGCGTTTTGAGCAACATGGAGCATATGAGATGTTCCAAGAGCTGAAATTGGTTTTCCAAGCTCATGCTCGGGTCGAGAGATATGATGTCTCCGACAAGTTCTTCAGTTGTAAGATGGAGGAAAATAGTTCTCTCATTGAGCACATACTCAAAATGTCTGGGTTGCACAACCGCTTGTCTCAGTTGGGAGTTAATCTTCCTGATGACTCGGTTATTGACAGAATACTCTAGTCACTCCCACCTAGCTACAAGAGCTTTGTGATGAACTACAACATGCAGGGTATGGAGAAGTCCATTCCTGAGTTGTACTCGATGCTGAAATTAGGGGAGGTCAAGATCAAAAAGGAGCATCAAGTGTTGATGGTGAATAATACCACTAGTTTCAAGAAAGGCAAGGGTAAGAAGAACTTCAAGAAGGACGGCAAAGCAGTTGCCGCGCCCGGTAAGCAAGTTACCGGGAACAAGAACAAGAATGAACCCAAGCCCGAGACTGAGTGCTTTTATTGCAAGGGTACCGGTCACTGGAAGCGGAACTGGCCCAAATATTTAGCGGATAAGAAGGTTGGCAACGTTAAAGGTATATGTGATACACTTGTTATTGATGTGTACCTTACCAGCGCTCGTAGTAGCTCCTGGGTATTTGATACCGGTGCAGTTGCTCACATTTGTAACTCCAAGCAGGAGCTACGGAATAAGCGGAGACTGGCAAAGGACAAGGTGACGATGCGCATCGGGAATGGTTCCAAGGTCGATGTGATCACTGTCGGCACGCTACCTCTACATCTACCTTCAAGATTAGTTTTAAACCTTAATAATTGTTATTTAGTATCAGCTTTGAGCATGAACATTGTATCTAGATCTCGCTTGATGCGAGATGGCTACTCATTTAAATCTGAGAATAATGGTTGTTCTATTTATATGAGAGAAATGTTTTATGGTCATGCCCCACTGGTCAATGGTTTATTTTTGATGAATCTCGAACGTGATGTTACACATGTCCATAGTGTGAGTACCAAAAGATGTAAGGTTGATAACGATAGTCCCACTTACATATGGCACTGCCGCCTTGGTCATATTGGTGTCAAACGCATGAAGAAACTCCATGCTGATGGACTTTTGGAGTCTCTTGATTTTGAATCATTTGACACGTGTGAACCATGCCTCATTGGCAAGACGACCAAGACTCCGTTCTCCTGAACAATGGAGCGAGCAACTGACTTGTAGGAGATAATACATACCGATGTATGCGGTCCAATGAGTGTTGAGGCTCGCGGTGGCTACCGTTATGTTCTCACCCTCACTGATGACTTGAGCAGATATGGGTATGTCTACTTAACGAAACACAAGTCCGAAAACTTTGAAAAGTTCAAGGAATTTCAGAGTGAGGTAGAGAATCAATGTGACAGGAAAATAAAGTGCCTATGATCTGATCTTGGCGGAGAATATTTAAGTCACGAGTTTGGCACACACCTAAGGAAATGTGGAATTGTTTCACAATTCATGCCGCTTGGCACACCTCAGCGAAATGGTGTGTCTGAACATCGTAAGCGCACTCTATTGGATATGGTGCGATCTATGATGTCTCTTACCGACTTACTGCTATCATTTTGGGGATATGCATTAGAGACTGCCGCATTCACTTTAAATAGGGCACCGTCTAAGTCTGTTGAGACGACACCGTATGATTTATGGTTTGGAAAGAAACCTAAGTTGTCGTTTCTGAAAGTTTGGGGATGCGATGCTTATGTGAAGAAACTTCAACCTGAGAAGCTCGAACCCAAAGCGGAAAAGTGCGTCTTCATAGGATACCCCAAAGAAATTGTTGGGTATACCTTCTACCTCAGATCCGAAGGCAAAGTCTTTGTTGCCAAGAATGGATCCTTTCTAGAGAAAGAGTTTCTCTCGAAAGAAGTAAGTGGGAGGAAAATAGAACTTGATGAGGTAATTGTACCTCCACTCGAAACGGAGAGTAGCGCAACACAGGAAGTTGTTTCTGTGGAGCCTGCACCGGCTAGAGAGGAAGTTAATGATGATGATCATGAAACTTCAGATCAAGTTGCTATTCGAAGGTCCACTAGGACACGTTCTGCACCAGAGTGGTATGGCAACCCTGTCCTGGAGATCATGTTGTTGGACAACAGTGAACCTTTGAACTATGAAGAAGAGATGGCGGGCCCGGATTCCAACAAATGGCTTGAAGCCATGAAATCCGAGATAGGATCCATGTATGAGAACAAAGTATGGACTTTGGGGGACTTGCCTAGTGATAAGCGAGCCATAGAAAATAAATGAATCTTTAAGAAGAAGACCGACACGGATGGTAATGTGACCATCTATAAGGTTCGGCTTGTCGCTAAGGGTTATCGACAAGTTCAAGGAGTTGAGTATGATGAGACTTTCTCACCCGTAGAGATGCTGAAGTCCGTCTGAATCATGTTAGCAATTGCCACATTTTATGATTATGAGATCAGGCAAATGGATGTCAAAACTACATTCCTCAATGGCTTCCTTAAGGAAGAACGTATATGATGCAACCGGAAGGTTTTGTCGATCCTAAGGATGCTAACAAAGTATGCAAGCTTCAGCGCTCCATCTATGGGCTAGTGCAAGCATCTCGGAGTTGGAACATTCGCTTTAATGAGGTGATTAAAGCGTTTGGATTTATACAGGTTTATGGAGAACCCTGTATTTACAAGAAAGTGAGTGGGAGCTCTATAGAATTTCTCATATTATATGTGGATGACATATTGTTGATGGGAAATGATATAGAACTTTTGGAAAGCATAAAGGCCTACTTGAATAAGTGTTTTTCAATGAAGGACCTTGGAGAAGCAGCTTACATATTAGGCATCAAGATTTATAGAGATAGATCGAAACGCCTCATAGGTCTTTCACAAAGCACATACCTTGACAAGATATTGAAGAAGTTCAATATGGATCAGTCCAAGAAGGGGTTCTTGCCTATGTTACAGGGTGTGAGATTGAGTACGAATCAATGCCTGACCACGGCAGAGGATAGAGAAAAGATGAGTGTCATCCCCTATGCTTCAGCCATAGGCTCTATTATGTATGCAATGTTGTGTACCAGACCTGATGTGAACCTTGCCATAAGTTTGGTAGGGAGGTACCAAAGTGATCCCCGAGCGAAACACTGGACAACAGTCAAGAATATCCTGAAGTACCTGAAAAGGACCAAGGACATGTTTCTCGTATATGGAGGTGCCGAAGAGCTCGTCATAAAGGGTTACATTGATGCTAGCTTTGACACAGATCCGGATGACTCCAAGTCACAAACCGAATATGTGTATATTTTGAACGGAAGGACAGTCAGCTGGTGTAGCAGCAAGCAAAGCGTCATGGCAGCATCTACATGTGAAGTGGAGTACATAACTGCTTCAGAAGAAACAAAGGAAGGAGTCTGGATGAAGGAGTTCATCACCGACCTAGGAGTGATTCCCAATGCGTTGGGCCCGGTGACTCTATTATGTGACAACACTGGAGCTATTGCCCTTGCCAAGGAGCCCAGGTTTCACAAGAAGACAAAACACATCAAGCGCTGCTTCAACTCCATTCGTGATTACATTCAGGAAGGAGATATAGATATTTGAAAAGTACATACGGATCTGAATGTCGCAGATCCGTTGACTAAACCTCTCTCACGAGCGAAACATGATCAACACCAGAGCTCTATGGGTGTTCGATACATCTCAGTGTAATTAGATTATTGACTCTAGTGCAAGTGGGAGACTGTTGGAAATATGCCCTAGAGGCAATAATAAATTGGTTATTATTGTATTTCCTTGTTCCTGATAATTGTCTATTGTTCATGTTATAATTGTATTAACCAGAAACCGTAATGCATGTGTGAATACATAGACCACAACATGTCCCTAGTGAGCCTCTAGTTGGCTAGCTCGTTGATCAATAGATGGTCATGGTTTCATGACCATGGACATTGGATGTCGTTGATAACGGGATCACATCATTAGGAGAATGATGTGATGGACAAGACCCAATCCTAAGCATACCACAAGATCGTGTAGTTCGTCTGCTAAAGCTTTTCTAATGTCAACTATCATTTCCTTAGACCATGAGATTGTGCAACTCCCGGATACCGTAGGAATACTTTAGGTGTGCCAAACATCACAACGTAACTGGGTGGCTATAAAGGTACACTACAGGTATCCCGAAAGTATCTGTTGGGTTGGCACGAATCGAGACTGGGATTTGTCACTCCGTATGACGGAGAGGTATCTCTGGGCCCACTCGGTAAGACATCATCATAATGAGCTCAATGTGACTAAGGAGTTAACCACGGGATGATGTGTTACGGAACGAGTCAAGATACTTGCTGGTAACAAGATTGAACAAGGTATAGGGATACCAACGATCGAATTCGGGCAAGTATCATACCGGTAGATAAAGGGAATTGTATACGGGATTGATTGAATCCCTGACATCGTGGTTCATCCGATGAGATCATCGTGGAGCATGTGGAAGCTAACATGGGTATCCAGCTCCCGCTGTTTGTTATTGACCGGATAGGTGTCTCGGTCATGTCTACGTGCCTCCCGAACCCATAGGCTGTACACACTTAAGGTTCGATGACGCTAGGGTTATAGGGAAATAGTGTACATGGTTACCGAAGGTTGTTCGGGGTCCCGTATGAGACCCCTGACGTCACGAGGAGTTCCGGAGTGGTCCGGAGGTAAAGATTCATGTATAGGAAGTGAGGTTTTGGTCATCGGAAGTGTTTCGGGCATCACCGATAACGTACCGGGACCACCGGAAGGGTTCCGGGGGTCCACCGTGTGGGGCTACTAGCACCAGAGGGCTGCATGGGCTGCATGTGGGAGGGAACCAGCCCCTAGGTCGGCTGGTGCGTCCCCCACAAGGGCCCAAGGCGCAACACAAGGTGGGAAGGGGGCAAACCCTAGGGGCAGATGGGCCCTAGGCCCACCTAGGGCGCCACCCCTCCCTCTCCCTCTCTGGCCGCCACACCATGGGCCATCTAGGGCTGTGGTCGGCCCCTAGGGTGGGAACCCTAGGGGTTGCACCCTCCCTCCTCCTCCTCCAATATACAGCGGGGGTTTTGGGGGTTGCCAACACACAAGTTTCTCTCCCTCTCGGCGCAGCCCTACCCCTTCTCCTCCTCATCCTCCGTAGCGCTTGGCGAAGCCTGCCGGAGTACCACACAGCTCCACCGTCACCATGTCGTCGTGCTGCCGGAGCTCTCCCTCAACCTCTCCTTCCTGATGGGGAATGTCGCATGGGAATAAAAAAAAATCCTACGCACACGCAAGATCTATCCTTGGTGATGAGCATCTACGAGAGGGGGAGTGGATCTACATACCCTTGTAGATCGCTAATTGGGAAGCGTTAAGAAACGCGGTTGGTGTAGCCGAACGTCTTCGCGATCCAAATCACCGAGCGTCTCGCGATCTCATCATGATCCATCCCGCGATCCAATCACGATCCGTCCCGCGAACTCATCATGATCCGTCCCGCGATCCAATCACGATCCGTCCCGCGATCCAATCACGATCCATCCCGCGAACTCATCACAATCCATCCCGCGAACTCATCACGATCCGTCCCGCGATCCAATCATGATCCGTCCCGTGAACTAATCACGATCCGTCCCACAAACTCATCACGATCCGTATCGCGATCTTGATCACGGTCCTTCCGATCTAGCGCCGAACGGACGGCACCTTCGCGTTCAGCACACGTACAACTCGATGATGATCTCTGCCTTCTTGATCCAGCAAGAGGGAACAGAGAGGTAGATGAGTTCACCGGCAGCATGACGGCTCCGCGGTGATGGTGGTGGAGCAATTCCGGTAGGGCTTCGCCTAAGCGCTGCAGAAAACCGATCTAGAGGAGAAACTATGCACTGGAGGAACGGGCAGCACGTGGCTCAAAATTCTGTGCAAAAACCCTAAAACCTCCAGTATGTATAAGAGGAAGAGAGGAGGAGGCTTGGCCTAAATGCCAAGCCTCTAGGAGTCGGCCGAACCAGGTGGGAGAGGTGGAATCCACCTCCAATCCTAGTAGGACTAGGATTCACCCTATTTTTGCCTTTTCCCACCTTTTCTCTTTGGGTTTTTTCTCCCTAGCCGCATGGGCTTTGTGTGGGACTTCCACCAGCCCACTAAGGGCTGGTATTCACTCTCCCACAGCCCATGTTGCCTCTTGGGTCGAAATACCCCTCCCGATGGTCTCCCGGTACACTACTAGCAGTCCCGGTACATTACCGATGAGCCCGAAACTTTTCCGGCGACCAAAATAGGACTTCCTATATATCAATCTTTACCTCCAGACCATTCAGGAGCTCTTCAAGACGTCCGGATCTCATACAGGACTCTGAACAACCTTCGGTCACCACCATGCATAACTCTATACTACCGAAATGTCACCAAACCTTAAGTGTGCAGACCCTTCGGGTTCGAGAACTATGTAGACATGACCGAGACACCTCTACGGTCAATAACCAATAGCGGGACCTGGATGCCCATATTGGTTCCTACGTATTCTACAAAGATCTTTATCGGTCGATCCTCTATGTCAAGGATTCAGTTAATCCCATATAATGTTCCCTTTGTTCTTCGGTATGTTACTTGCCCGAGATTCGATCGTCCGTATCTCCATACCTAGTGTTGGGGAACGTTGCATGGGAAACAAAAAATTTCCTACACACACGCAAGATCTATCCATGGTGATGAGCATCTACGAGAGGGAGAGTGGATCTATGTACCCTTGTAGATCGCTAAGTGGGAAGCGTTAAGAAACGCGGTTGGTGTAGTCGAACGTCTTCGCGATCCAAATCGCCGAGCGTCCCGCGATCTCATCACGATCCGTCTCGCGAACTCATTACGATCCGTCCCGCGATCTCGTCACGATCCGTCCCGCAAACTCATCACGATCTGTCCCGTGAACTCATCACGATCCGTCCCGCAAACTCATCACGATCCGTCTCGCGATCTTGATCATGGTCCTTCCGATCTAGCGCCAAACGGACGGCACCTCCGCGTTCAGCACACCTACAGCTCGATGACGATCTCCGCCTTCTTGATCCAGCAAGAGGGAGTGGAGAGGTAGAAGAGCTCTCCGGCAACGTGACGGCGCTCCAGAGATGGTGGTGGAGCTATTCCGGCAGGGCTTCGCCTAAGCACTGCAGAAATCCGATCTAGTGGAAAACTATGCACTAGAGGAACAGGCAACACGTGGCTGAAAATTCAGTGCCAAAACCCTAAAATCCTCTAGTATATATAGGAGGAGAGAAGGAGAAGGCTTGGATGCTAAAGAGGCAGCCCTTGGGTCGGCCGAACCTAGTGGGATTGGAGGATTCCTCCTCCAATCCTAGTAGGACTAGGACTCCTTATTTTTGCCTTTTTTGCCTTTTTCCACCTTTTTCTCTTTGGGCTTTTCTTCCCAGCCGCATGGGCGTGTGGGACTTCCACCAGCCCACGAAGGGCTGGTATTTACTCTCCCACGGCCCATGTAGCCTCTTGGGTCGAAATAACCCGCCCGATGGTCTCCCGGTACACTACCGGCACTCCCGGTACACTACCGATAAGCCCGAAACTTTTCCGGCGACCAAAATAGGACTTCCTATATATCAATATTTACCTACAGACCATTATGGAGATCCTCGTGACGTCCGAGATATCATCCGGGACTCCGAACAACCTTCGGTCACCACCATGCATAACTCTATACTACAGAAACGTCACCGAACCTTAAGTGTGCAGACCCTGCGGGTTCGAGAACTATGTAGACATGACCGAGACACCTCTACGGTCAATAACCAATAGCGGGACCTGGATGCCCATATTGGTTCCTACATATTCTACGAAGATCTTTATCGGTCGAACCTCTATGTCAAGGATTCAGTTAATCCCGTATGATGTTCCCTTTGTTCTTCGGTATGTTACTTGCCCGAGATTTGATCGTCGGTATCTCCATACCTAGTTCAACCTCGTTACCGGCAAGTCTCTTTACTCGTTTTGTAATACAAGATCCCGTGACTAACACTTAGTCACATTGCTTGCAAGGCTTATTGTGATGTTGTATTACCGAGTGGGCCCTGAGATACCTCTCTGTCACACGAAGTAACAAATCCCAGTCTTGATCCATGCCAACTTAACAAACAAACTCGAAGATACCTGTAGAGCACCTTTATAGTCACCCAGTTATGTTGCAACGTTTGATACACACAAGGCACTCCTCCGATGTCCATGAGTTGCACGATCTCATGGTCATAGGAACATATACTTGACATGCAGAAAACAGTAGCAATAAACTGACACGATCATATGCTACGTTTGTAGTTTGGGTCTTGTCCATCATACCATTCTCCTAATGATGTGATCCTGTTTATGAAATGACATCTCATGTCCATGGCTAGGAAACCTTAACCATCTTTGATCAACAAGCTAGTCTATTAGAGGCATACTAGGGACATGGTTTTGTCTATGTATCCACACATGCATCTAAGTCTCCGACCAATACAATTATAGCATGGATAATAAACGATTATCATGAACAAGGAAATATGATAATAACTAATTTATTATTGCCTCTAGGGCATATTTCCAACACCTAGTTCAACCTCGTTACTGGCAAGTCTCTTTACTCGTTCCGTAATACAAGATCCCACGACTAACACTTAGTCACATTGCTTGCAAGGCTTATTGTGATGTTGTATTACCGAGTGGGCCCTAAGATACCTCTCCGTCACACGGAGTAACAAATCCCAGTCTCCATGCCAACTCAACAGACACCCTCGGAGATACCTGTAGAGCACCTTTATAGTCACCCAGTTACGTTGCGACGTTTGATACACACAAGGCAATCCTCCGATGTCCGTGAGTTGCATGATCTCATGGTCATAGGAACATATACTTGACATGCAGAAAACAGTAGCAATAAACTGACATGATCATATGCTACGTTTGTAGTTTGGGTCTTGTCCATCACATCATTCTCCCAATGATGTGATCCCATTATCAAATGACATCTCATGCCAATGGCTAGGAAACCTTGACCATCTTTGATCAACGAGCTAGTTCACTAGAGGCATACTAGGGACAGTGTGTTGTCTATTTACCCACACATGTAATGTGTTTCCAATCGATACAATTATAGCATGGATAATAAACGATTATCATGAACAAGGAAATATGATAATAACCAATTTATTATTGCCTCTAAGGCATATTTCCAATAGTCTCCTACTTGCACTAGAGTCAATAATCTAGTTCACATCACCATGTGATTCGCATTGTTATGAATCTAACACCCAATGAGTTTTGGGCTCGATCATGCTTTGCATGTGAGAGAGGTCTTATAGTCAACGGGTCTGCGACATTCAGATCCGTGTGTACTTTGCAAATCTCTATGTCAAACCATAAACACTGGTACCACACTCCACTTGGTACTATTCCAAATGGCTGCTCCACTATACGTATCCAGATTGCTACTACGAGTCATCCGGATTGGTGTTAAAGCTTGCATTGACGTAACTCTTTACGACGAACTCTTTATCACCTCGAGAAACATCTCCTTAGTCTTTTAGTTACTAAGGATAATCTTGACCGTTGTCTAGTGATCCACTCCTGGATCACTTTTGTACCCCTTGACAGACTCATGGCAAGGCACACACATGTGCGGTACACAGCATGGCATACTATACAGAGCCTATGGCTAAGGCTTAGGGGACGACATTCATCCTTTCTCTTTCTTCTGCCGTTGTCGAGCTTTGAGTCTCACTCAACTTCACACCTCACAAATCAGGCGAGAACTCTTTCTCTGACTGATCCATTTTGAACTCTTTCAAAATCTTGTCAAGGTATGTACTCATTGAAAGTCTCATCTAGCATCTTGATCTATCTCTATAGATCTTGATGTTCAACAATTAGGTAGCTTTATCCAGGTCTTCCTTTGAAAAACTCTTTTCAAACAACCGTTTATGCTTTCCAGAAATTCTACATCATTTCGAAATAGCAATATGTCATCCACATATACTTATCAGAAACTCTATAGTGCTCCCACTCACTTTATTGCAAATACAAGTTTCTCATAAACTTTGTATAGATTTGAAAACTTTGATCACCTTATCAAACTGTATATTCCAACTCCGAGATGCTTGCATCAGTCCATAGAAGGATCACTGAAGCTTGCTCACCTTTTAGCATCCTTAGGACTGACAAAACCTTCTGGTTGTATCTCATACAACCTTTCCTTAAGGAAGGAAACGATGTTTTGGCATCCATCTACCAGATTTCATAATTGAAAAATGCAGCAACTACTAACATAATTCCAACAGACTTTAGCATCGCTATGAGTGAGAAAGTCTCATCGTAGTCAACTCCTTGAACTTGCCGGAAA
This sequence comes from Hordeum marinum, assembly GCA_022496015.1. Taxonomy (NCBI): domain Eukaryota; kingdom Viridiplantae; phylum Streptophyta; class Magnoliopsida; order Poales; family Poaceae; genus Hordeum; species Hordeum marinum. The sequence goes on from CM039673.1 coordinate 288,004,216, forward strand.
CTTCTTTGCGACAAGTCAAGCTTTATAAATGGTGACATTCACCATCAACGTCTGTCTTCATTTTAAAGATCCATTTGTACTCAACGACCTGCCGTCCAACGAGCAAGTCTACCAAAGTCTATACTTGGTTTTCATATATGGATCCTTTCTCGGATTTCATGGCCTCTAACCATTTGTCAGAATCGGGCCCATCATCGCTTCTCCATAGCTCATAGGTTCATCGTTGTCCAACAACACGACCTCCAAGACAGGGTTGTTGTATCGCTCAGTAGCAGTACACGTCCTTGTCAACCTACGAGGTTTGATAGTAACTTGATCCGAAGCTTCATGATCATCATCACTAACTTCCTCTTCAACTAACGTAGGCTTCACAGAAACATCTTCCTGTGCTGTGCTACTCTCTGGTTGAACAAAGGTCAATAACCTCATCAAGTTCTATCTTCCTCCCACTCAATTCTTTTGAGAGAAACTCTTTCTCGAAAAAGGACCCAGTTTTAGCAACAAACATTTTATGCTTGGATTTGAGATAGAAGGTTTACCCAACTGTCTTTAGGGTATTCTATGAAGATGCATTTGTCCACTTTGGGTTCGAGCCCACTAGGTGAAAACCCTTTTTCACATAAGTGTTGCAGCCTCAAACATTAAGAAATGACAGCTTAGGTTTCTATCAAACCATAATTCACACGGTGTCATCTCAATGGATTTAGATGGTGCCCTATCTAAAGTGAATGTAGTTGTCTCTAATGCATAACCCCAAAAAGATAGTGGTAAAAGGGTAAGAGATATCATAATTCGCACCATATCCAATAGAGCACGACTATGACGTTCGGACACACCATCACCCTATGGTGTTCCAGGTGGCGTGAGTTGTGAAACAACTTTCATATTGTCTTAAGTTGTATACCAAACTCGTAACTCAGGTATTCACCTCCACGATCATATCGCGGACATTTTATCTTCTTGTCACGATGATCTTAAACTTCACTCTGAATTTGCTTGAACTTTTTCAAATGATTCAAACTTGCGTTTCATTAAGTAAATATACACTATTTATCTACTCAAATCATCAATGAAGGTAAGAAAATAATGATATCCACCGCATGCTAAAAGACTCATTGGATTGCATACATCAACATGTATCATTTCGAATAAATCACTTGCCCGCTCCATCAAAACCAGAAAACGGGGTCCTCGGTCATCTTGCCCAAGAGGCATGGTTCGCATGTCTCAACCGATTTGAAATCGAATGAGTCCAAAGATCCATCAGCATGGAGTTTCTTCATGCACTTTATACCAATATGACATTTAGCGGCAGTGCCACAAGTATGTGGTACTATCATTATTAACTTTGTATCTTTTGGCATCAATGTTATGAACATGTGTATTACTACGATCAAGATTCAACAAACCATTCTCACTGGGTGCATGACCATTAAAGGTATTATTCATGTAAATAGAATAACCATTATTCTTTAACTTAAATGAATAACCATGTTGCAATGAACACGATCTAATCACGTTCATGCTCAACGCAAAACACCAAATAACATTTATTTAGGTTCGTCACTAATCCCGAAGGTAGAGAGAGCATGCGATGTTGATCACATCAACCTTGGAAAACATTTCCAACACACATCGTCACCTCACCCTTAGCTAGTGCTCCGTTTATTCCATAGCTTTTATTTCGAGTTACTAACATTTAGCAACCGAACCGGTATCCAATACCCAGGTGCTACTAGGAGTACTAGCAAGGTACACATAAATAACACGTATATCAAATATACTTCAGTCGACGTTGCCAGCCCTCTTATCTACCAAGTATCTAGGGTTGTTCCGCTTCAGCGACCGCTCTCCTCATAATCGAAGCACTTAGTCTCGGGTTTGAGTTCAACTTTGGGTTGCTTCACTGGAGCAGCAACTGACTTGTTATCCATGAAGTTTTCCCTCCTTGCTCCTGCCCTTCTCGAAACTAGTGGTTTGACTAACCATCAACACTTGACGCTCCTTCTTGATTTCTACCTTCGCGGTGTCAAACATCGCGAACAACTGAGGGATCATTATTTCTATCCCTGGTGTTTTATAGTTCATCACCAAGTTCTAGTAGCTTAGTGACAGTGACTTGGAGATCAACTCCCCTCGATTCAAGCAATTGTAGCACCCAGACAATCTGAGCACATGCTCAATGATTGAGCTATTCTCTTTCATATTACAGGCAAAGAATCTTGTTGGAGATCTCATATCTTGCAACACGGGCATGAGCCTGAGATCCTAATTTCAGCTCTTAGAACATCTCATATGTTCTGTGACGTTCAAAATGTTTCGGAGCCTCAATTCTAAGCCGTAATGCATGACGCACTAAACTATCAAATAGTTATGAGAACGTGCCTGTCAGATGTTCACAACATCTACAAACAACGCTAGAGGGGTTGGCGCACCAAGCGGTGCATTAAGGACATAAGCCTTCTGTGCAGCAATGAGGACAATCCTCAGATCACGGAGCCAGTCCGCAATATTGCTACCATAATCTTTCAACTCTATTTCTCTAGGAACATATAAAAATTCAAGGGAGCTACAGTGTGAGCTAGTAATCTACAACACAGTTTGCAAAGACACTACTGACTATGTTCATGATAATGAGTTCAATTAATCATATTACTGAAGTACTCCCACTCAAATTGACATCCCTCCGGTCATTCGAGTGATACATGATCCAAATTCACCAACTCAAGTCCGGTCATCACGTGAGATGAGGTGGTTTCAATGGTGAACATCATCATGTCGATCATATCTACTATATGACTCATGTTCGACCTTTCGGTCTCTTGTGTTCCGAGGCCATGTCTATACATGCTAGGCTCGTCAAGTTTAACCCGAGTGTTCTGCATGTGCAACACTGGCTTGCACCCGTTGTATGTGAACCTAGAGTCTATCACACCCGATCATCACGTGGTGTCTCAACACGACGAACTTTCACAACAGTGCACACTCGGGGAGAACACAATTTATCTTGAAATTAAGTGAGGGATCAGCTTATAATGCTACCGTCGTCCTAAGCAAAACAAGGTGCATAAAAGGATTAACATCACATGCAAATCATAAGTGACACGATATGGCCATGAACTTCTGCTTTTGATCTCCATCTTGAAAGCACCGGCATAATCTCCATCGTCACCGGCAAGACACCATGATCTCCATCATCTTGATCTCCATCAATGTGTCACCATCAGGGTTGTCACACCCAACATGCTTCTACTACTATTGCTACCGTTTAGCGATAAAGTAAACAATTACATAGCACTTAATGATTGACACGCAGGTCATACAATAATTAAAGACAACCCTATGGCTCCTGCCGGTTGCCGTACTCATCGACATGCAAGTCGTGATAATCTATACATCACATGATCATCTCATACATCACATATATCACATCATGTAATAGGCCATATCATATCACAAGATACCCTGCAAAAACAAGTTAGACGTCCTCTAATTGTTGTTGCATGTTTTATGTGGCTGCTACGGGTATCTAGCAAGAACAATTCTCATCTACGCAAAAACCACAACTAGTTGCTTTTCAACCTTCTCAAGGACCGCCTTTGTCGAATCCGATCCAACTAAAGTGAGAGAAACTGGCACCCGCAAGCCATCTATGCAACAAGTTGCGGTTGAGGGAACCGGTCTCTCGTAAGCGTACGAGTAATGTTGGTCCGGTCTGCTTCATCTCACAATACCGCTGAACCAAAACACGACCAAGGGAGGAAGCAATCTAAGCATCAATGTCCACAAACTCTTTGTGTTCTACTCGAGATCTCATCTACACATAGACCTAGCTCTGATACCACTGATGGGGAACGTCGCATGGGAAACAAAAAATTTCCTACGCACACGCAAGATCTATGCATGGTGATGAGCATCTACGAGAGGGAGTGTGGATCTACATACCCTTGTATATCGCTAAGCGGGAAGCATTCAGAAACGCGGTTTGTGTAGTCGAACGTCTTCGTGATCCAAATCGCCGAGCGTCCCGCGATCTCATCACGATCCGTCTCGCGATCCAATCACGATCCGTCCCGCGAACTCATCACGATCCGTCCGCGATCCAATCACGATCCGTCCCGCGAACTCATCACGATCCGTCCCACGAACTCATCACGATCCGTCCCGCGATCCAATCGCGATCCGTCCCGCGAACTAATCACGATCCGTCCCGCGAACTCATCATGATCCGTCTCGCGATCTTGATCACGGTCCTTCCGATCTAGCGCCGAATGGACGGCACCTCCGCGTTCAGCACACGTACAGCTCGATGATGATCTCCGCCTTCTTGATCTAGCAAGAGGGAGCGGAGAGGTAGACGAGTTCACCGGCAGCATGACGGCGCCGTGGTGATGGTGGTCGAGCAATTCCGGCAAGGCTTCGCCTAAGCGCTACAGAAAACCGATCTAGAGGAGAAACTATGCACTGGAGGAATGAGTAGCACTTGGCTCAAAATTCTGTGCAAAACCCCTAAAACCTCCAGTACATATAAGAGGAAGAGAGGAGGAGGCTTGGCCCAAGGGCCAAGCCTCTAGGAGGAGGCTGAACCAGGTGGGAGAGGTGGAATCCACCTCCAATCCTAGTAGGACTAGGATTCACCCTATTTTTGCCTTTTTCCACTTTTTCTCTTTGGGTTTTTTCTCCCTAGCCGCATGGGCTTTGTGTGGGACTTCCACCAGCCCACTAAGGGCTGGTGTTCACTCTCCCACAGCCCATGTTGCCTCTTGGGTCGAAATACCCCTCCCGATGGTCTCCCGGTACACTACCGGCACTCCCGGTACACTATCGATGAGCCCAAAAAATTTCTGGCGACCAAAATAGGACTTCCTATATATCAATCTTTACCTCTGGACCATTCCGGAGCTCCTCAAGACGTCCGGGATCTCATCCGGGACTCCGAACAACCTTCGGTCACCACCATACATAACTCTATACTATCGAAACGTCACCAAACCTTAAGTGTGCAGACCCTGCGGGTTCGAGAACTATGTAGACATGACCGAGACACCTCTACGGTCAATAACCAATAGCGGGACCTGGATGCCCATATTGGTTCCTACATATTCTATGAGTGTCAAGGATTCAGTTAATCCCATATGATGTTCCCTTTGTTCTTCGGTATGTTACTTGCCCGAGATTCGATCGTCGGTATCTCCATACCTAGTTCAACCTCGTTACTGGCAAGTCTCTTTACTCGTTCCGTAATACAAGATCCCGCAACTAACACTTAGTCACATTGCTTGCAAGGCTTATTGTGATGTTGTATTACCGAGTGGGCCCTGAGATACCTCTCCGTCACACGGAGTAACAAATCCCAGTCTTGATCCATGCGAACTCAACAGACACCCTCGGAGATACCTGTAGAGCACCTTTATAGTCACCCAGTTACGTTGCGACGTTTGATACACACAAGGTAATCCTTCGATGTCCGTGAGTTGCATGATCTCATGGTCATAGGAACACATACTTGACATGCAGAAAACAGTAGCAATAAACCGGCACGATCATATGCTACGTTTGTAGTTTGGGTCTTGTCCATCACATGATTCTCCCAATGATGTGATCCCGTTATCAAATGACATCTCATGCCAATGTCTAGGAAACCTTGACCGTCTTTGATCAACGAGCTAGTTCACTAGAGGCATACTAGGGACAGTGTGTTGTCTATTTACCCACACATGTAATGTGTTTCCAATCAATACAATTATAGCATGGCTAATAAACAATTATCATGAACAAGGAAATATGATAATAACCAATTTATTATTGCCTCTAGGGCATATTTCCAACACTTCCTCCTTGCTGGATCAAGGCGTAGGAGACGTCACCGGGATGCACGTGTGTTGAACGCAGAGGCGTCGTCGTTTGGCGCTTAGATCAGAATCCACCGCGATATGTATTGCTACGAGTACGACTCCACCAACCGCGTTCTAGCAATGCTTTTGCTTTGCAATCTTCAAAGGTATGAAGATGCACTCCCCTTTGCTCGTTGATGGTCTCTCCATAGATAGATCTTGGTGACACGTAGGAATTTTTTGATTTACTACTACGTCTCCCAACACATAGCTCCTTTGATAAGTAGCTGGCTAGGTTCTTCTGGCAGGCAGGGGATGGTCGGCCCAAGTATTGGGCTGACATTTGCTTGCCGAAGGACCGAGGTGGGTTGGGCATCCTTGCATCTCACCGTATGAACGTGGCGCTTATGCTGCGTTGGGTTTGGCGGATCTTGCGGGGAGATGGGGGTTGTGGCTGCAGCTGGTTGAGTCCAAGTACTTGTAGGGCCAACCCCTCTTGGCTTGCTGACAATCGGCTGGGTCCCAGTTCTGGAAATCTATTCAGGCCATCAAGGAAGAGATTAGACTGGGTTTGCGTTTCTCGGTTGGCAATGGGTCTGGGACCCAATTTTGGTTGGACCCCTCGCTTGAGGGCGAACCCCTTCGCTTGCGGTTCCCGGGGCTCTTTGCGATTTGTGATGACCCGGCCATTCTAGTTTCTGCGGCTGCTTTGGAGGAGGGATGGAACATTGCGTTCCGCCGCTCTTTCGGACCAGAGAAGGTACGGGAATGGTCCGACCTGAGGGAAGTAGTCCCTCTTCCTCTGTCCCAGAACCCTGACACTGTTTCTTGGAGTCTTTCCCCTTCGGGTGAATTCTCCGTTAGCTCGGCCTATCCGGCATTATGTTGTATGCCGGTTTAACAGTGGCTATCCCCACTGTGGAAGGCATCGTTGCCCCTGAAGATTAAGATTTTTGTATGGCAGCTTCTCCGAGACCGCCTTCCTTAGGAGACAGAGGTGCTGAAACGCCATGGCCCGGGCAATGGCCTTTGCCCTTTGTGCCATGTCCCGGAAACGGGAACGCACATATTGTTTTCTTGTGTAGCAGCACAGGCACTTTGGTGCTTTGTTCGTGAGGCTCTAGGGCCAGAGTGGGAGGCCCATGACCTTGCAGGGTTTCTGCAGGTTAGGGCCACCCAGGTTGGCCGTAAGCGCTGACTGTTCTGGCTCATCTTCGCGGCTATGATGTGGACTCTATGGACTACTCGCAACAAGATGGCAATTGAGCGGGTGTTCCCGCGACGTGCCTCTGACTCGTTCTTCAAATTTCTTGCCTTCTTCCAGCACTGGCATCCGGTCGCTAGGCCGAGGGATCGTGATCGACTTCAGCTATTCCTGGACGCACTGGTGTCTACCGCGCGTCGGCTCTCCGACCGCTCGCCTGCTTCGTAGCTTGCCCCTGGTGGCCTTTTGTTTCTTCTTCTTTCATTTGGGCGTCCTTGTGCTGTGGTCCTAGCATTTTTCTTGTATGACTGTGCTTGAGATGTGATTGTATGGACGTATGCTTTATTAATAAAGCGGGATGAAAGCCTGTTTTGAGAATGACAGAGGAAGTGGCTGCGAGACATGTGTAGAGTAATTTCAGGGTGGCCGTGGCAACGACATAGTGAGCAGATTGGGTTGAATTTGTAACACACACTTGTTTCCCAGATGAGGTCGACCAATCCACGTCTGGTTAGTCTGTCGGCATTCGGCAGTGAGGTAGTGACCTTGCATCGCAATCCCCGCTGAAAGCTTGGGCTTGGGACACGCACTTATTCCCCGGTTCACAAATATCAGACGTTCTAGAATAAACAACCAGGTCTTTAAAACGTCTTATATTCATGAGTAGAGGGAGTAGATCAGATCGAGCAAGCTGGAGCGAATGAGCCCCTGAAATTAAATCAGATAAGCACTCCTCGCTGAATATTATTGGCCGCTGGACGTCCATTTCCAAGAGATGTTGTCAGTTTGAGCAGAGAAATTTGATTGTGTAGCGACTGCCAAAGAGCAATGTAATCCTGAAGAACCCAGGTACCTGACAGTAGTTTGATTTTGGAGATCCAACTGTTATTGATGACAACTTCCCCATACTGAGCATCTTTTCCTAACTTTTAACAACGGTCGCCATAGCTTCTCGAAAATTGTCATCGTCGGCGCTGAGTGTGCATGTCGGCTGTTAATTATGACAGATGTTCATCTGACTGGCCAGTTTCACCTACAATTCAGGGAGCGGAGACGGGATCCAGCCCCCAAGCTCCTGGGTTCTTGAGGCCCAACTCCTTTGCTAACTGTAGCGTTGGACTTCAGGTCCAAAATCAGGGTAGTTTTCGAAGGCGGCCCGGGCCTGCTGTCGGCGTGTCAAGGGTTTGAGCTTATCAGTGCAGCAATTAGGCTCTGACACTATCTGGCAAATATAGCTGTTCCTGTCCAAAGATTTAATTGACTGATAGTACAATAATAGCAGGGACAAGCCATGAGCTCCTGACCTTCATTCCATCTGCGTAGTTAAGTAACCATCATTTCTTTGAGATATAGACTTGGTACGAGTCGATCAAGCTCCATACCAGCATTCCCCCCTCCTAGCTGCAAGATGGAGGGGCTATTTTATGCTGCTTTAGGCGAACTTGCTAGCAGATGTATATCCTTTTTGATCAAAATAGTCCATAACGCCATCGTTGTCCAACGTTGAGATTCTGCAAAGACTAGATCGGATCTTGCTCCGGGTTCTCATCACCGTGGAAGAGGCCGAGGGGAGGCGCATCACGAACCAGACCATGCTTCGTCAACTGAACAAGAGAATGGATGCGGAGAGGCTACTACGTGCTTGACAAATTCAGGCACCTTTCACATGAACAAGGGAGTGACCAAGATCGTGAATCCAAGAGCTCCTTGGCCCTGTCTATATCCAATCCAGAAGAGCGCTCTGTTGAGAATATAGGCAATTTTCCGATCAGATTAATCCACGAAATAATAACTATCATGGCATTGGCATAAGCGCAAACATACTGATACTCAATCATGCAAGCACGTACTATGCTAACAGTAGATGTATCTACGCATAACGCTAGCAGTGCTGCAATTAACATAAACAGGAGCGGGTTAAACGTGTTATACCCTCCAATAGGCCAGTTGGCGGTAGCAGCAGAGTTGGCGGCGGCAGCGTCCTCGGCCGCCTTCCTGTCAGCTTCGGCCTTCTCGGCAGCAACGCGATCGACGGCGGTTGTGGACGACATGGTGTAGACGCGGACGTAGACGAGGTAGACGAACGGAAGCGAGCAGTCGCGTAGTCGCTCCCCAAAAACCTAATTGCCCCTCTCCCCGTACAGGACCTGGAGAGGCGTGGTTTCGGAGGCCTGCTCTCCCGTCAACCGTGTACGCGGTGAACGGGACGGAGTCGCCGATGGCAGCAGCAGCAAAAGGAACGACGTGGGCGGAGCGCGTGGAGGCAGATGCGATCTGTTTCCGTGTCGTCTAGGGTTGGCCGAGGCCCTGCTTATATAGGCGGCGTCCGGGTGGAGAGACGTGGGCTGGACCCATGTCCTGCTTATATAGGCGTGGCGTTACGTATTCTCCGTTCCCGACCGGCAAAAATAAGCGCGTAGGTGTGAGCTAGGCTCGGCTCATTCCCGCAACCCGCGGCGCGGCGCGGCGCGGCGCGGCGGGACGAGGCGGGCGGCGGAGGAGGAGTGCGCGAGGGCCTCTTCTCTTCTCATGCTCCAATAGCATGTGGAAGAAAGACCCTTATAAAGAGGTGCAACTCCTTCTCCACTAGCAAGGTGGGACTAAACTTCCCACTCCACTTGTCACGCCACCTACATGGGCCCTTAGAGATTTTTCTGAAATTGTCTTATGGGCCTAAGGCCCATTCTCACATTTCAACACGCTCTCCCCTCTCAGCATGGCGAAAATGAATTAAAATGGATGCTGATCTGTAAACAATACTCCTCATATGAGGTATATATACCTCCCCCGCCCCCGCGTTTCTAAATATAAGTTTTTCTTAAAGATTTCACTACATGCAGCAAAATAAATAAATCTATATTTTAAAATATATCTATATACATTCGTATTGAAATCTTTTAAAAAAATATTTAGGAACTAAGGAAGTAGAATACATGAGAGATAGAGGCTTGGAGTACAAAACAAGTCATACATGGTTTAAACCTATTTAACCTTCACTCCTTATCTCTACCTTTTAAACCCATATCATATTCTAACATCCCTCTCCTGAGTCATAGCAGGAGTAAAGCGGACGATTTGAAGTCTTGCGCTTCTGTCGTCTTCCCCACTACGTCATCATCAACTGCATCTTTGATGGGTGGCACCTAGGACGATGATGGCGTCCCCTTTTGGTGTCTTCCTTGTCTCTCCTCTGTTCCCTTCCACAGCCATAGCGGGAGTGGCGTGGACGCTACTGATGACACATAAGTTGTTGACTAGAGTTGTTGCCGATAAGTTGCTGTATACGTTACCATGTGATCGATGTCGAGGTTGCCGATCGTGATGTAGTCGTGATCATGTAGAATTTGTCGTAGTTGGTGTAGCCACAATTGCCGGAGGCGCAAAACACTGTGCAATGTGTATGATGGAGTTGCAATCGTGTAGCTGGCATTTTGCACCTGAAGAGGTACCATCGAGGGCGATGTTTTGCACCTTGAGAGGTACCGCCGCGGGCGTCTTGCGGATGTTAGAGGATGCGGTTGTACGTGTGACCACGAGTTTTGTCAGGACTGGAGGAGGCCCACTGAGCGCACAACTGTTTTGTCAGGACCATGCGCTCGTAGTGGCTTACACAATAGTGATGCCGGTGTGTCTGTCGATGCAGTCTTAGCCGTCGGGCGCGGTTAATGCCGTCGTCGATTTCGTGTGTGTCCTGCAGTAGTATTGTTAGAGGACACGTGTTCATCCTTACGAACGGGGTTGTAGAGACGACGACGGTGTGTTGACGAGGTTGTTGACGAAGACCACATTGATGTAGACCTTGACGATGAAGTGTCGATGTTGACGTTGCAGCCACGTGTCGATGATGATGCATCGCTTGAAGGCATCCCTTCGTGACGAAGTGTCGGCGCCGTGTCATGTTGGAGAAGTATGTTGGCTCGTAGCCCAGCATAGTCGTACAACTCGATGTCGTTCGACTTTGGTTGATAAATACCGAGGTAGATTGCACGATGTAGGTCCATGTGTCAGCTCGGTGTAGACGACATGACGGTGTGCGAGTGGCCCCTAATCGATGGAGTCAACTTGATGAAGACCGCGTCTTAGCATGCGTTCGAAGTCGATGAAGACAACTGATGCAATGATGCATGCCCTCCCATGATCGATGCGTCCACGGGTCGTCGTGCGTCGGAATGATGTACACACGTGCAACCAGGCCCTTGGAGTTTTTTTAACACAATACAGACACAAACGATCATATAAATACGCATACACTGAACCCTATGAACGCGTACACACACATCATATCCTTAGAAGCACCTTTGAGGGACTGAACATCTTAAGATTTTACAAAGTCAGCGTAAATGTCTCGTAGTTGACCGGAACATTTCCTTCCACTAAACACGCATCGTTGAGAATTCTGAAATAAATCCAAAATAAATACAAACACCAGGACTTAAATCTTACTAGCAAAAGAGCCCGTGCGTTACAACGGAGGAAACAATACAACATGCGCCCCTAACCCAATGATAATAACTCAAAAACCTAATAGATCCATGTCATTTATTTGAACATGGCATCCCATCTATGCGCTCTCTCTCTGCATAAGATAAACATCAACTTTCTTTTTTCCATGCGATGTTTCGCCGAGGCATGCACGTGTGGTTATTGAAAAAAAGTCACAATTCAAAAATTGAATGGTTGATGGTCTTATCAAGACTTGATTTCCTCTAGGGCAATAATTAAATATTATTTTTTGGCTAAGCAAACTGCATTTATGGACCCTGCCTAAGCTATTCTCATGAATGATGTGTCTCATCTTGACCTATCGTCGTGGTGTTTTTCATGACCAGAAAAATGATGGTACCAAAAAAATCTAGTTGTGTATGAAGACAAATTACACATTTAGTCATTTTCGTATAGCGTGCGAAAACTAACCATAGGAGTTGTATCAATTTTTTTGGTCTCAACGCTGCTGATCATAGCACGTAAACAATTTTTTACCCAACGATGGATTAAATAAAATCATAAAATGACATCCACAAATCCCCTAAAAACAACTCTATGAAAGCGATGGTTCGTTTTGTTCGTTATTTCTTGATCTATTCGGATTTTTTATGAATATTTCATAAAATTTCGTGGATATTTTTTTGAATTCTCGAATATTTTTTGCACTCATGTTTTAAAAACCTCGAACCTTTTTTAATTTCATGAACATTTTGTTCAAAATCATGAACTGTTTTGTAATAGGCGAACAATTTGAAATCATGAACATTTTATGATTTCCCAAACATTTTTTGAATTCACAAACAATTTATGATTTGTCAATTTTTTTAAAACTCATTCTTTTTTGAAATTCTTATTTTTTGGAAATTCGGAATTATTTAAAGAAGAAAAACAAAGATAGAAATAAGAAATGAAAAACCAAAAACTGGATTTTTAAAAAATCTGTGAATATATTTTTAATACATGATCATGTTTATAAAAATGGCTAACCTTCTTTAATCTCATGAACATTTTGTTCATAATCATGATTTGTTTTGTAACAGGGGAATAATTTTAAAATCACGAACATTTTATAATTTCTCAAACATTTTTTAATTCACAAATAATTTATGATTTGACAAAAAAATTCAAAACTCGTAATTTTATGAAATTTGTATTTTTTAGAAATTTTGAATTAATTTAAAGAAGGAAAACAGAGATCGAAATAAAAAAAAGTAAAAAAGAAATAAAAAAACAAACAGGAAACGTCACAACTCTCACATGGGCTGTCTCATGAATATGTGGAGGGAGGATAAGACACGCTTGCTATATAAGACAGGAAAAGAGAGAAAAAAGGGTGCAACAAGGGATCGAACCCCGGTCTCCTGTGCGGGGGGCTGTGGCCCTAGCCAGCATGCTGCTTATAAGAACTATAAGAACTTTATAAGAACTATAACCCACGACAATTTTAAGAAAACCAATTGTTTTCTTCATTTATATGGATAGCATAATGGGTAATTTATTGTTATTTTGGGAACAATTTCTATAATGTACAACCAGAAGTTATCCATGCTTTATTATCTCTACCTATTAATAAAGCAAATAGTGTGCCCGTTCACCGTCGCGCAATTTTCTCAAAAAGCCCTTGTGATTCTGGGTAATTGAACTCATAGTCCCTCAGTAATCGCCTAGAAAAAAAGGTTCGCTGAAAAAAAAGCATATGCCTCCTCTCTTTGACCCTTGCATGTGTCCAGGCCGAGCGATCCCACCAAGCCGCCGCCACACCTCAATCCACTCGCCGCCGCAGCTCAGCTGGCTGGACGCCGCCGCCGCACCAACCTAACCACCTCCATCTCGGTCCACGACTAGATCGACACCGCCCCCTCCAATGGATGCGGTCTCCGGTCTCGAAGTTTACCCCCGGCCCCTCTCCCTCCATGTTTCATCCGAGGCAACTTCACACCACCACATCCGCGAACAGATCTTGCGCGTGCTGGCCAGCCGCAAGATCTGGCGAGCAACGGAGTCACTACACATGAAGGTGAGGCGCTCGAGGGAGAAGTAGATGAAGGTGCCGCTGGAGTGGGTGAAGAAGCACCCGAAGCTCGCGCCCACCATGCACTGCCACCCCACACCATACCGCCGGTCGAATTCCTGCGTGGAAACGATGGATCTTCACCAATGATGAACCAATCGACGAAGAGGGCACAGAGGGAGAGATGGAGGAACAGATGAGGAATGTACCTTCTTGATGTGGTCGTCGGTGGCGCGACAGTCGGCTAAGAGGTCGAGCGCGTGGGCCGGAGGCGGCCGCCGGCGCCTACATCCGAGCCGGCATGTCCATGTCCTCCACGAGCGCCTTGCCCTCCAGCATGCTTAACTTCCCGGCACCAGTGCTGGTTCATGGTGGTTGGCAAAAATGTGGGGGACGGCGAGCGAGTGGGGGGATCTCAAGGAACGGGCAGAGACGGTGAGGAAGAGAAGATAAGGCTGCGAGCGGCCCTGGTTTCTTTTAGCGAGACGACGTGTTAGATAGCTAGCGTGGCACACATGTTAGCCTTTTTTCCTTATTTATTTAATGGTGTGGTCTGTAACTTTCAGGCATCTGTTAGCGTTGACGTCTTATATTTGTTCTCCGAACTATGCACAAGTTGCCTTTTTGTTTTAAGGTTGAACTATGCACAATGTCCTAATCCTTTTCTTTTCCTAAATTGCATTCATGAAAAATACTCTCTTCATCTCAAAAAGTTTATCTCGGATTTGTCTAGATACAGATGTATCTAAAAACGTTTTAGTGTTAGATATATTTGCAGCTAGATAAATAAGACAAACTTTTTAGGATAGAGGTAATATGACACTAGCAACACATGCACCGTCATTAATTAACTCACACATGTTTATTTCAAACTTTGTTTAGAAATACCATAGTACAAATATATTTGAAACAAAATAATATAGTAAACAAAAATAAAATAACCCACTTTAGCAACATGTTAAGCAAAGGTTTAACTGCAGCGAAGAATCCTGCCTATATCGCAACAAAATAGAAAGTTAGAACATCTATGTGACAAGAACTTTACGGTTAGCACACATGATAAAAGCATGCATGCCTGGACACCAAACAAAGTGTACCACATTTTTATTGTGTGATGGTAGCTCAAAATAAGCATTGCGTGTACGATACTTTTGCTATTGGTACAGTAGTCTAAATATAAGGTTGTTCACTCAGTTAGTTGACTAGGATTCATGTCTTATATTTCGAACTAGGGCCCCAAAGAATTCTATTGTTTATGGCCATCATCAAATTTATTCTCTACCTGGCCAGCTTGATTAATAATAATTGGCATTTTGCTTCATAATGAAGCAAGTTATTTTCTTTCTTCCGTTACAACGTACGGGCATGTTTGCTAGTTAGGTAAAGATTGGTTCACACCGGCCCTTCCGAGTTGCATAGTTAAATCTAGCTGGATCGATATCAAGCCTGAGTCTTCATGTACTCCTACGTGGAGTTTCTGTGCATGCCATACAACTGCATGGCTTCATGGGTCGATGGAGGTGCTTGCCGGTGTAGTCCTCTGTTTTTAATTATAAGTCTTTTGTTAGATTACACTAAAGACTATATACGACATAAAATGAATAAATTTATATTTTAAAATATGTCTATATATATTCGTACATAGTTTATTAGTAAAAAGTTTAAATAAAGTTATATTTAGAAACGGAGGGAGTAGTTGTCTGCACTCCCGGCCTTCGAGTTCGTGACTTCTCCATGGATGGCTGCAACTGGCGGCTCCAAGCCTCCAAGGGAACCGATCCTCCCTGTCCGACTTGCCAATGCGATCACCGCGTGTCGAAGCCGATCGAAAAGCGACCGTGTGCGTGTGCCGCCTGCACATCGCCGGCCGAATGATCGTGCTTGTGTCGCTTGCCGCACGTACATATACCCGACATACTGGCCGGAGCGTGAGGTCGGTGCAGCTGTACCCCCATCGTAGGTGATATCCGTGTGCACGAAAGATGCGACTCAATTTAGAGCATCTACAACCGACACATCATACCCCCTCAAACGCCCGGGCAGACCGTCCGGTCACTGACTGGTCACGAAAATGCGACCCGGACGAGCCTCTTAAACCGGGACCCCCCATATCCAGCCTAAATATGGGGCAGACATCGGGGAGCCTGGGTGCGTCCGGGCACGCCCGCACGCCAGCCTGATGGCTGGCCCCCACGCGGACTCGCACGAAAACCGAAAGGTCCATGGGCGCCTCGACCGTCGTCACGGTATGGACTCTGCGTGGCGCGGCTCCGGCTCACCACCTAAAGCCATAACCGGCTATTTAAGCCGTCCGTCATCCCCCAGCCCTAGCACATCAATCTTCTCCCTCCCTCCTCTGCCACCCGAGCCCATCCACCTCCTTCCTCCCTCCCTTCCCCGCCACCCGAGCCCGTCAACCATGCCCCCACGCCTCCACTAGACGATCTAGCTGTTGGGGAACGTCGCATGGGAAACAAAAATTTTCCTACGCACACGCAAACCTATCCATGGTGATGATCATCTACGAGAGGGAGAGTGGATCTACGTACCCTTGTAGATCGCTAAGCGGGAAGCGTTAAGAAACGCGGTTGGTTAGTCGAACATCTTCGCGATCCAAATCGCCGAGCGTCCCGCGATCTCATCACGATCCGTCCCGCGATCCAATCACGATCCGTCCCGTGAACTCATCACGATCCGTCCCGCGATCTCATCACGATCCGTCTCACGATCTTGATCACGATCTGTCCCGCAAACTCATCACGATCCGTTCCGCGATCTCATCACGAACCGTCTCGCGATCTCGATCACGGTCCTTCCGATCTAGCACCGAACGGACGACACCTCCGCGTTCAGCACACGTGCAGCTTGATGACGATCTCCACTGTCTTGATCCAGCAAGAGGAGGTGGAGAGGAGAGAGAGTTCACCGGCAGCGTGACGGCGCTCCGGTGATGGTGGTGGAGCAATTCCGGCAGGGCTTCGCCTAAGCGCTGCAGAAAACCGATCTAGAGGAGAAACTGTGCACCGGTGGAACGGGCGGCACGTGGCCGGAAATTCTGTCCAAAAACCACCCAATCCACTAGTATATATAGGAGGAGAGGAGAGGAGAGGCAGCCAAGGCCTTTGGGTCGGCCGAAATAGGAGGTGGGAGCAATCCTACTTCACCTCCAATCCTAGTTGGAGTAGGATTGCCTCCTATTGGCTGATTTTCCACTTTTTGCTTTAGGACTTTCTCTCCTGCGCCATGGGCCTTTGTGGCTGTTTTCCCAGCCCACTAAGGTCTGGTTATTATTCTCCCACAGACCATGGACCTCTTGGGGTCGAAATACCCCTCCCGGAGGTCCCCCGGTACACTACCGGCACTCCCGGTACACTACCGATACTCCCGGTACACTACCGATGAGCCCGAAACTTTTCCGGAAACCAAATTGGGACTTCCTATATATGAATCTTTACCTCCGGACCATTCCAGAGCTCCTCGTGACGTCCGGGATCTCATCCGGGACTCCGAACAACCTTCGGTCACCACCATACATAACTCTACACTACCGAAATGTCACCGAACCTTAAGTGTGCAGACCGTGCGGGTTCGAGAACTATGTAGACATGACCGAGACACCTCTACAGTCAATAACCAATGGCGGGACCTGGACGTCCACATTGGTTCCTACATATTCTGCGAAGATCTTTATCGGTCGAACCTCTATGTCAAGGATTCAGTTAATCCCGTATAACGTTCCCTTTGTTCTTCGGTATGTTACTTGCCCGAGATTCGATCGTCGGTATCTCCATACCTAGTTCAACCTCGTTACTGGCAAGTCTCTTTACTCGTTCCGTAACACAAGATCCCATGACTAACCCTTAGCCACATTGCTTGCAAGGCTTGTTGTGATGTTGTATTACCGAGTGGGCCCTGAGATACCTCTCCGTCACACGGAGTAACAAATCCCAGTCTTGATCCATGCCAACTCAACAGACACCATCGGAGATACCTGTAGAGCACCTTTATAGTCACCCAGTTACGTTGCGACGTTTGATACACACAAGGCACTCCTCCGATATCTGTGAGTTGCATGATCTCATGGTCATAGGAACATATACTTGACATGCAGAAAACAGTAGCAATAAACTGACACGATCATATGCTATGTTTGTAGTTTGGGTCTTATCCATCACATCATTCTCCTAATGATGTGATCCCGTTATCAAATGACATCTCATGTCCATGGCTAGGAAACCTTAACCATCCTTTGATCAACGAGCTAGTCCATTAGAGGCATACTAGGGACATGGTTTTGTCTATGTATCCACACATGCATTTAAGTCTCCGGTCAATACAATTATAGCATGGATAATAAACGATTATCATGAACAAGGAAATATGATAATAACTAATTTATTATTGCCTCTAGGGCATATTTCCAACACTAGCATCATCTTTGTCTGCTTGAGCAGGTCCGGATCCATAGGGCCGTAGGGCTACCTCTAGATCCGGAGGAAGATTTCGAGGAGGATGAGGAGGTGGAGGAGGAAGAGGAGAAGGAAGTGGAGAAGGAAGAGGAGGAGGAGCAAGAGCCGGCTGAGGAGGCGCCGTCGCTAGGTGTGGGGGAGGACCAGCAGGAGCCGGCGGAGGATACGCCGCCGCTGGATGTGGGGAAGGAGGAGGCGTCAGCAATGGATGATGACGCGGATCTTCGGGTGGAGCAGCAGGCCATCCTTAACTCCATCCACTCAGAGTCAGCTACGGAGACCAAGCGTCTTTGTCCGCAGCAGATGGAGGCTGCGCGGACTGCGGCGCCGCGACGCAAGCTCCGGCTCCGGCAACTCAGGATCCAGCGACGGTGGTTCCCTCCCTCCTCCGCCACCCGAGCCCGTCCACCTCCTTCCTCCCTCCCCCTCCCCCCCCCCCCCCCCCCCGCCACCCGAGCCCGTCAGCCATGCCCCCACGCCACCGCCACTACACAATCCAGCATCATCTCTGGCTTCTTGAGCAGGTCCGGATCCGTAGGGCCGCATGGCTACCTTTGGATCCGGAGGAAGATTTCGAGGAGGATGAGGAGGTGGAGGACGAAGAGGAGAAGGAAATGGAGGAGGAAGAGGAGGAGGAGCAGGAGCTAGCTGAGGAGGCGTCGCCGCTAGGTGTGGGGAAGGACCAGCAGGAGTCGGCGGAGGATACGCCGCCGCTGGATGTGGGGAAGGAGGAGGCGTCAGCAATGGAGGAGGACGCGGATCTGCGGGCGGAGCAGAAGGCCATCCTTAACTCCATCCACTCGGAGTCGGCTATGGAGGCGAAGCGTCTTCGTCGGTAGCAGATGGAGGTTGCGCAGACTACGGTGCCACGACGCGGGCTCCGACGCAGGCAGCTCAGGATCCAGCGGTGGCGGCTCAGGCTCCGGCGCAAGCGGTTCAGGCCATCTCCGACCACGACAAAGAGTAGAATAGCATGTCACACATAGTCTATATATTTAAATGCTTTTGTATGGATCTAGGGATCAAATATGAAAGAGTTTGCTATGAACGGATAGATTTAAGACGTGACCGGTCAATGTCCGTATACGTCCGGAGAACAGGATTTACAAGATCCGATTGTAGATATTCTTAGAGATCGAACTCATAGATCGGTTCTCTGGTCCCATGCATGTGATCACATGGGTAGCCGATCCTCCCTGTGTGTTGTCTTGATGCGCGAGTGGCCTCCGCTGATGGATGACGCTTGAACTTTCGAAGTAGTCTCCGTGCACTACCTGGTCGTGATGACCTCCGGTGAATCCACGAACCAATTTTCACCGGATAATTGGGATCCTCTATTTATTAAAACGCATGTACATTGTTACGGACAATAATGCATATATTTTTTTAAAAATATGTCTAACATTTTAATTTAATTATGCCCCTTAATTTAATATGTACATCTATTGTTTTTTTAAATGCAATCCTTATCATTTTGATTATTGGTATATCCTGAAAAAAACATGAACTACAAAATATAAATCACTAATTAGACATACACGATCATGATATCAAGAATGATTGCTTACATAATTTTTGAAGCATGTGTTGCCACAGATTTGCAATTTAACAAAAGAACAATATTCATATTAACAAAAATCTAAGAGCATGTACAATTCTTTAATGTATGCGGTCAACATGTAAACGCAAAAGAAATGTTTTTCTTATAAGAAGTCATTTACTAATGAGATGACATAACTGATCTTTAGCGTTCTTTGGGATAGCATGCAAGATGTGCCAAAATGCAAATCAATAATAAATGCCCACTCTCCTTTTGTGAATATCTTTGCCGATACACTCTACAACCTAGATAGTTGTTGCCTGTCGGAAATATGGACATAATCTATGGCAACTATATGAGGCACCCTTGCTTATGACCAACCTACATAAGATGAAATTAACCAACAAAAGCATCATGCAATTAAAACATGATAATTAATAGCAGAGGTTAGGTTACTATAGATTACAACATATCATGCATGGCCTATGTTTTTTAACTAATAATCACTTTACCGTCCTTCGTGTGTATACTGACATTGTATGATTGGATAATAAAATTATTGATTTTGAAATTTCATTATTGAAAGAAATCATAAACTATAGACAAAAGAATGACATATCAAGCATTAGATGTTAGACAGAGTTGGGTTCTATCGTAGGTGCATCGCATGTAAATTAAAATTTTGCTACGCGTGGAACAATCAAAAACTTGCTACAGAGGTGGATCATGGATCGTTACCACTAGACGCGCAGTGCCGTGCAGCAGAAGTAGAGTTGGGGAAGCGCGTCCGCGTGGCCCGTCTCCTCCTCGTCCGATCTCCCTCAAACACCAGGTCGCCAGATCTCGCGTACATGTTCCCAGAGCGACGCAAGTACACCGCCTCTAACGGTATCCGCGCGTTTATGAGGAACACCATGCGACACACTGCTAGGTCTGGATCACACAGTCGGTGGCGAGTGGAGGTTGCTAGTTGCAACACATGCAAAGCCCTAATAACGGCGCCGAAGCGATCAACCAGATGGGTGTGCTGCACCTCCACTATACATAGGCATCCGTCGTGACCTCAACTCTTGGGCCTCGTACGGATTTTAAAGCCCACGTGTTCCTTCCCTTAAGCGCGCGACCCCTTAGGTTCTCGTTCACTTGGTCGCGAGTCGGATCACATTTGGATTGAGTAGTTGGTAGCGGCCTCTAGCAAGGCGTGCCGACTCCAAATGTCCGACGAAGCTGGTTAGGAGAACCTGTACTTCAAACTTCTGTTCCCTTTACCACACGATATATGTTGTCGTGCTCAAGGCGACATGGTTATCCTCGTTGCAGCACGACATCTTTCTCGTTTTGGTGAATCCGATCAATACTTTGGATTATCTCATAATCCTCATCGCATGGCCATGCTTATCCAGGTCAGGTCACCCGAGGGGCCTAGAGTATATCTCTCCTGATCGGAGGGAAAAATACCATCTTGCTCGACCATGTCTCGTAGCATGGGTCTGGACATGCCCGAAACCTACCATCGTAACTACCCGGTAATGGAGTAGCGTTTGGTCGGCCCAAAACAAGTTTGTCACCATACCGAGTATGTGCGCCAGCTCAGGTCTTAGGACATAGAACGTATGTTGTACTAGAGACTCACAAATGACCTATCGCTACGTCTCATGGTTGGGTCTGTCGAACTCAAACCTTATCTCGAATCGGATCCGACTACGTCGAATCCGACCAGATCTTTCTGACTCCATATTATCCGGCTAGCATCCAATGCTACATGGTCAGTGAGACCGAACCATCCATTGTGTCATTTGCTAGTCTAATTTGATGTGCATCCACACAACCCTTTTGACCAGGGACCATTTAGGACAGTCATCATATAATGCATAGTCTCACAAACAAGTCATGTACTTGTTAATACATATCAATGATAATGTCCAAGGACTATCATTATTCATGAACGCATAGGAAATATCATGATACATGATTGCCTCTAGGGCATATCTCCAACAGTCTCCCACTTACACCAGACTCAATCAAATAGACATCGAATGCCTATAGCTCTAATGTGCCCTCATGCTTGGGTTGTGGAAGCGGCTTAGTCAACGGATCTGCAACATTTGCATCCGTATGAATTTTGCATAAATTAGTGTCCTTCCTTTGCAGCTTCATAAACCGCAATGTATTCGGCCTCTGTTATGAAGCCAGCCACCGTATCTTCCTTGGAATTCGTCCAGCTCGCTGCTCCTCCATTCATGACATACATGAATCCAGTTTGCGATCGACAATCACCCCTGACAGTTTGGAAACTAGCATCAATGTAACCCTTTATGTAGAGCTCTTCCTCACCTCCATAAACTAGGAACATCTCTTTACTCCTTTTCAGGTACTTCAAGATAGTTTTTACTGCTGCCAGTGACTCTCACCTGAGCCGGCCGGATATCTGCTTGTTAAGCTTATTGCATAGGCAACATCAGGCCGTGTACATAGCATGAAATACATGATGGATCCTATTGCCGAGGCATATGGAATCCTATTCATACGTTTTCACTCATCAGAAGTCATAGGACTCCGAGTCTTGATTAGCCTTATACCATGTGAGACGGGCAAGAACCCTTTTCTTGTCCTCACTCATGTTGAACCTCTTCAACACTTTGTCTATGTACGTACTCTGGCTCAAGCCAAGCAACTTCCTCGATCTATCTCTATAGATCTTGATGCCTAAAATGTACACTGCCTCTCCAAGGTCTTTCATCGAAAACTTGCCATTCAATGATTCGTTGACTAAGTTCAGCATCGAAACATCATTTCCGATCAGCAGTATGTCATCCACATAAAAAATAAAAATAAAATACCACTGAGGTCTCACTAGACTTCTTGTATAAACAATATTCCTCTTTGTTCTTGATGAAACCAAGGTCAACGATGACTTCATCAAAACATATATTCTAACTCCAAGCTGCTTGCCTCAATCCATAAATGGATCTCTTGAGCTTACATATTTTACCAGCGTTAGTTGGATTTAAAAAGCTTCAGGTTGTATCATGTATACTTCCTCTTTTAAATTTTCATGAAGGAAAGAAGTTTTGACATCCATCTGCCATATCTCATAATAGAAATATGAAGCTATAGATAGTATGATCCTTACTGACTTTAGCATTGCTACCAGTGAGTAGGTCTCGTCGTAGTCAGTTCCTTGAACTTGTCCACAACCTTTCGCGACAAGCCGAGCTTTATGGATCTGAACATTTCCATCCACATCAGTTTTCTTCTTGAAGACCCATTTGCAACCAATGGCTATTACGCTAGGCGGCGGATCAACCAAGTCCCAGACTTGATTGTCATCCATGGACTTTAACTCGGATCTCACTGCCTCCAGCCATGCCTTGGAATCTGGGCTCACCATCGCTTCCGCATACGGGGCCAGCTCGTCGCTTTTTAGCAACAACACATCGCACACTCTGTGCAATCTTTCCGACCACCTCGGCTCCGGTGCCGACTCCACTACCGATTCTCTGACCGACTCCGGTATGATCATATCATCAACCGAGTCGTCCCTGAGTGGCTTTTGAATTTCTTCAAGTCGCACCGTTCTCCCACTGGCCTCCCGACTGAGAAACTCTTTCTCTAGGAAAACCCCATTACAAGCAACAAACACGTTTTTCTCTTCTCGGTTGTAGAAGCCATATCCCAAGGTTTCCCTCGTATATCCCACGAATATGCATTTATCCAACTTGGGTGTAAGCTTGTCCAACATGTCGCTTGACAAATGCTTCACAACCCCAAATCTTTAGAAAAGACAAACTAGGACTCTTCCCAGTCTATATCTCATGTGGTGTCTTGTCTACGAATTTTGATGGTACCCTATTAAGTGTCAAAGCTGCAGTTTCTAGAGCATATCCCCAAAATGACAAGGGTAAATCCGATTTGCTCACTGTCAATCGGACCATGTACAACAAGGTTCAATTTCTCCGTTCTGACATGTCGTTCCTCTGTGGCGTATCCGGAGGTGTGAGCTGAGGTACTATACATTGAATTTTCAGATGATCATCAAACTCATGGCTCATGTACTCACCTCCACGATCTGATCGCAGAAGCTTTATCGTCTTGCTGAGCTGATTTTCAACCTCGTTCTGAAACTCTTTGAACTTTTAAAAAGTTTCCGACTTGTGCCTCATCAAATAGATATTTCCATATCTACTCAAGTCGTTGGTGAAAGTCATGAAGTACCGATAGCCATCTCTGGCCATTGTGCTCATTGGACAACACACATCACTGTGTATAAGCTCCAACAGCTAGGACGCCCTCTCGCAAATCTTTGCAAAAGGAGACTTAGTCATCTTGCCCAGCAAGCATGATTCACATGTCTATGTCTCGAATGACCAGAAGTCGGACGAAGTTAGGAGTCCATCATCATGTAGCTTCTTCATGCCTTTCAAACTAATGTGTCCAAGCCGGCAAAGCTAGAAGTATGTCAGATTTATCTCATTAGGCTTATGCCTCTTGACATTCACGTTATAAACTGGTTCTATTTCTAGATTTAAAATAAATAGCCCGTCTATAATGGGTGCATAGCCATGGAACATGCCATTCAAATAAAATGAACATCCATTGTCCTTTAAATTGAATTAATAACCTTGACTCATCAAGCATGAGACAGAAATAATGTCCCAACTAAGTGCGGGAATGTAATAGCAATTATTCAATTCCAAAATAAATCCAGAAGGAAGCTGGACCTACATCGTGCCGACCTCCAATGCAGCAACTCTTGCTTTGTTGCTGATCCTGATGTCAATATCCCTTTGTGCCACACACCTAGTTCTTACTAGCCCCTACATCGAGTTGCAAATATGAACAACCGATCCGGTATCAAATACCCAAGAGCTACTACGTATGTCAACAAGGTAAATATCTATAACATATGTAACAAGTGTACCTTTGCGTGAAGAAGCATCTCCGACCTTCTTGCCATGCTCAGCAAGCCACTTGCTATAGTTTCTCTTCCAGTGACCAGCTTCCTTGCAATGAAAGTAAATGGTCTTTGAGTTCGGTCCTGACTTCGACTCAGAGACGGAGACAACCTTCTATGTGCCCTTTGCCTTACCCTTTTTGTTGGACAAACTCTTCTTGAACTTAGCCGAGTTGTTCACCATCAATACTTGATGCGTGCCTTTCTTAATATCCTGCTCTGCCACCTTGAGCATCCCATGCAATTCAGTGAGCTTCTTATCCATACCGTGCATATGATAGTTCGAGATGAACGTCCCATAGCTAGCTGGAAGGAAACCCAAAACTGCATCAGTAGCCAGCTCATCCAAGAGCGGGAAGCCCAACCGATCCAAAGCGTGCATGTATCCGATCATCTTTATCACATGCGGGCTTAGTGGATCACCTTCCTCCAGCTTATAATCCATGAAGGATCGCTAGACATTGAACCTTTCGGTCCTAGACTTACACATGAAACATGCTTTTGAGACTGCCGATCATATCGAAAGCCGCAATATCTTTGAAATGTTGTTGCAAATCGGGCTCCATACAAGCCAACATGAGGCAGGTGATCTCGATAGATTCATCAACGAGTTTCTGGTAGGCATTCTTGGTTGTGGCATTCGCATTATCGATAGGTACCTCTGGAAGTGGATCCTCTAGAACATGTTCCTTTTTATCGTGCTTAAGAACAATTCTCAAATTTCTATACCAGGTGGTAAAGTTTGTTCCATTTAGTTTATCCTTTTCCAGAATTGATTTCAATGCAAAGTTTTGAGTAGGTGGTGTCATTGTTCTACAACAGAAAATATGCAATCACTAAGCAATGTGTTTATGTAGAGTAATTCAAGCCTTAAATAGAACTACTCCCACTGAAGTTGGCATCCCTCTGCAAACTCTCAGTGATTCAGGATCCGACTAGCGCAAGCGCCTTGTAAGCTTTAGCATCACTGCTAGCCAACTTGCCTATTTGGTAAGAAACTCCTTGCTAATCATATCTCTATATGACTCCTGTCGGCCAGGTAGGTATCTTATACCCCGGCTCCCAACCTTCTTTGCCCCAAGGCCCAAAACTGTTTTGATAGCGTTGTCAAGTTAACCTGATGCAGTGCATGTCTGTGTCCAACACGAACCCTCCAGTTCAAGGACACCTAGTAGCACGTCAATTTTATGAGCCCACTACCAGACGCACTTGACGTGCGAAGGTGCAACATCCGGAATGGAAATGTGCTTGATATTAATGAGGGATCGTTCTACCATTATAACATGCATAGAAACAAGAAGAAATATCAATCACATATAAACATGCATATGTGAAATAGTATGGCTCCTTCATGGACGTCCTTCCATGGCCGGCTCCAACTCCGATGACTAGGGCAGAACTCCATCTTGTTCGTCACGCCGGGACGCAAAAGCCTCGAACTTGATCTCTGACCTCCAACTACTACAACTAGTAATGAATTTTACACAAAATCAAAAGTCGACACGCGGGTCGTTATACAATATAATGACAACACTTTGGCTCCTACAGGCTGACAATCATGACACGCTGGTCATGCTAAATTACACACATGGATCACATACATATGAGCCGTACTATTCACGTCAACCCTGCAAAACAAAGTTGTGCATAGAATCGCATTCTACCGGTTCGTGTGAACGTGGACGAAATACAAGGCGCTACGCAAACATCAGCGCCCGACGTTTTTGGAAATCATAAATCAAATTTGTACTCCAATCACGCGGAATTTTCTGATCTAACCTGTCCCATCGATCATCGCGAACACGATTCGGATTTACGTTTCACAGTTAACCCCAATGGTGGAAATCGACCAATAGGGGTAGGTTGTGTCACGACCTCATCGATTCCGATTGAAAGAAAACATAGCATCAACGATCCTGATGTGTAGTTGATCTCATCAACCGTGCACATAGCCGATCTTATGAATGAAAAGAGATCTCATCTGCCGCCTCCACATACCAAATATGCATCCAATCTGAAACCAAAACCTATAGCAGAGGCTTTGATACCACTGTTGGGTTCTATTGTAGGTGCATCGCATGCAAATCAAAATTTTCCTACGTGCAGAACAACAAGAACGTGTTTCGGAGATGGATCATAGATTGTTACCACTAGACGCACAATGTCGTGCATCGGAAGTAGAGTTAGGGCAGTGCGTCCGCGTGGTCCGTATCCTCCTCTTACGATCTCCCTCGAACAGTTGATCGCCAGGTCCCGGCGCAAGTGCACCGCCTCTAACGGTATCCGCGCGTGCAAAAGGAACACCGTGCGGCAGACTGCTAGGTCCGGATCACACAGTCGGTGACGAGTGGAGGTTGCTAGTGGTAACACATGCATAGCCCTAATAATGGCGCCAAAGCGATCAACCAGATGGATGTGCCACACCTCTACTATATATAGGCATCCGTCGCGGGCTCAACTCTTGGGCCTCGTACGGATCCTAAAGCCCACGTGTTCCTTCCCTTAAGTGGGCGACCCCTTAGGTTCTCGTTCACTTGGTCACGAGTCAGATCGCATCCGGCTCGACCAATCGGTAGTGGCCTCTAGGAAGGCGTGCCGACTCCAAGTGTCCGATGAAGCTAGTTAGGAGAACCTGTACTTCACACTTTTGTTCCCTTTGCCACACAATATATGTTATCGTGCTCAAGGCGACATGGTCATCCTTGTTGCAACACGACCTCTTTCTCCTTCCGGTGAATCCGACCAACACTTCAGATTATCTCATAATACTCATTGCATGGCCATGCTTATCTAGGTCGGATCACCCAAGGGGCCCAGAGTATATCTCTCCTGATCGGAGGGTCAAATCCCATCTTTCTCGACAATGTCTCGTAGCATGGGCCTGGACAAGCCCGAAACCTACCTTTGTAACTACCTAGTCACGGAGTAGCGTTTGGTCGGTCCAAAGCAAGTCTGTCACCATATCGAGTACATGCACCGGCTCGGGTCTTAGGACATAGAACGTATGTTGTACTAGAGACTCATAGATGACCTATCACTGCGTCTCATAGTTGGGTCTGTCCAACTCAGACCTTATCTCGAGTTGGATCCGAGTATGTCGAATCCGACCAGATCTTTCTGAGTCCATATTATCCGGCTAGCATCCAATGCTACATGGTCAGTGAGACCGAACCATCCACTGTGTCATATGCTAGTCTCATTTGATGTGCATCCACACAACCCTTTTGACTAGGGACCATTTATGACAGTCATCATACAATGCATAGTCTCACAAACAAATCATGTACTTGTTAATACACATCAATGATAATGTTCAAGGACTATGTTTATTCATAAACACATAGAAAATATCATCATACATGATTGCCTCTAGGGCATATCTCCAACAGACAGAGCATGTGACCTTCATTAACATGCATTCTAGTACCAATCAAAAAATATGTGTGCCTTAGGACCTATTATAGGAGAGTTCCCGTGGGTAGTGGATAGTGGCCAACATCTTATCATGAGACCATAGCATTTTCTCTCTTAGTCTTTCATTTTAGTTTCCATTTTATTTATTTCCCCTGTACAATTAGCTTGTTCTCTCTCTTCCTCTATCAATGAAAACATAGTTCTCTTGTGTATTTTCTATGTTGCTTTCCTGTGTTTTTTTAAATTTGATACATGAATTCAAATCCAAATGTTGAATACATAATATATGACACACAGATAGAAACATATACAACCTCAGCTTAGCTCCCTAAATCAGCTACTTGTCTAGCTAATCATACCAACTGAAATAACTTTGGAACATCTATATAAAGCTACATGTGATATGTAAACATCTCAACACAGTCAAACAGAAAATGAGTGGAAATAAGTAATATCTATTTTTTCTTACCTTGTGACCTCACGAGCCTCATTGTTCAGAAATGGTGTTCCTTTCAAACACGACGAATCAAAAATGGATCATACTGTTACACAGTAAATAGTTCTAATATCGGAAATGATCAATTGTTCTATTTTATATCGAAATTTCAGTTTATCAATAGCTTTTGGTGAAACTTGTTGCAGACGGCATCAATCGTTACATTGTTGATTGGGTTAGGTAGATGGAGGTAGATGTGTGGTAGGAGACGTGTGTGATGGTAACTTCTAAGGGAGGTCATTGAAGTGGACATCCATGGCGGCCCCCTTCTGAGGGTCGACACATGACCTCATCTGGTGGTGTCACACCGCCGTGTGCAGATTACTCACAACCCGCTTTGTGCTCTCAGGGTGGTGGCTGATGGGTTGATCGATCTGTACTTGTCCGGTCATCTGCTGCAGCACTCTCCCCATGATGGAAATAATCCATGGATTTGAAGATAACGCTGCAATGGAGATCAATTCGGTGAAAAGGTGGCATGCGTGAGGACTCTTCCCGCAACTACCACTCCACGAACACCGGCACGGCCTACCTCACCACGTCTCGCCCTCCTACCAGCGCCGCCCTCCTCATGGTCCCTCTTTCACCTACTAGCGCCAATCATTAGAGGTAGTGGGGTGGGATCCTGCTTGGCCTCTCCACTCACATCGCTCTAGATTGACCATGGTAAGTCTTTTTGACACGGCTCTCGGCATGACCATGAGATCTAAGGAGGTGAGCACATCATAGCCCCGATGGCAGCCTATCCCTACCCAAGATGCGTCACCCGAGGGTGGTGACGTCCCTCCCGGTCATCGCATCCCTAGAGCCATGTTGGCAGCCCAATATTCATATCCTAGCACCCCCTCTGGATCCATAAGGATGATGCATGGCCGTGACCGGATTGACCAGAGGCACACTCCTTGGTCACACCTTTGATCATGCATGACAGCGACCGAGTCAACTATGAGGTATGTCATTATTTCAGAGGATGTTAGCCCAGCGGTGTAAGAGGCAGCGAATCATGGTGGTGGGGAGACCGGGACGAGCACTCGTACTGTTAGGTCCTATACAAACAATTTTAACCCCTTTCCATGACACAGTTCAAGACCGTCGCCTTGCCTGTGTGTGCGATAGGGGGGGCCGTCCCACATGACACCGAGAAATCGTCCGTGATGGGGCGAGCGCCTGCTAACGATTCGCCTAAAGTAAGCATATGCGAAGTCATAGCCTATCCCACACTCCACCCTTTGAAGTTACGTTTGTGATCAACCACGCATCCAAGACAATGGCGTAGATATATTCGTGTGCGGAATATGGATACCATAGACATTTAATCCCATGAACTGTTTGCGATAGGTACATCATGACACACAATCCGAAACTTTTAACTGTGCATGGTGGTTCTACTATCACCAACCTGCCAATTTAATAACCGTGTGCAATAGTTATTCCGATCACACACGCGCTTCGTATGCCATCCGTCTTCTTATCATCCTACATTACGCACGCACGCAAGTTTGGAACCATTTGTGGTATTGACGCCAATCGCACACGCTTACAGCGTGCAAACGCGTGTGTGACATTGTGCACATCCCACACACATAAAATATGTGATCGTATATTGTAAAGATGATAATCACACATGTTGTTCTTCAAACAATCATCTGTAACATATGACACCATCGCACACGGTTTATTCGTTCTAGTTGTGTGCACTATAATTTATTACTTAATAGCTTATTTTCGTTAATATATTATCCGAATTGGAAATTTCAACATTTTAATTATGAAATGTGGATTTCACATCCATCAATACATACCCTAATTACAATGGTTCAACGGCCAATTCATAAGTCAAAAGCTCACTATATGTTTGATGGTCACATAGTTCGGCGGAAGATTAAATATGATGAACCACAATATATAGTTCTAGAGATGCTAAATGTGAATAGAGAATTGTAAACCATTTTGGCTGTCGATGGTGTTGAAAAAGCGGAATACCCATAATGTGCCCTC
Organism: Hordeum marinum; assembly: GCA_022496015.1. Lineage (NCBI taxonomy): Eukaryota > Viridiplantae > Streptophyta > Magnoliopsida > Poales > Poaceae > Hordeum > Hordeum marinum. Next base: position 288,034,621 of record CM039673.1, read on the forward strand.
CTTCATGCCAAAGGTACGCACAACTTTTGTCCAAACCCTTGTGATGATCGCCCATCCATTCTTCAGCACTTTCAGGAAGACTTGTAGACCATTATCATAGTAGCATGAATCATATACTATAACCTTCGTTGCCTCCACTCTGGTCAAGTAGTTTGCAAGGTAATCTTGAGTGAATTCCTTTGGAAACCACTAAAAAGAGATAACTTTTAGGAATTCATGTCTAATAGAGTAACTTGTTCTTGACAGGAAAACAAGGCAACAAATTACTTACCATCGTAAAGTTCACTGATGTCTCGGATAAAGTGTAAATAAAAGTTTAATTCCAATCATCTATCGCCTAACAATTTTTCTTAGTTTCCTCAGTTGATGCTTGTTCATGTTTATCTCATTGCCTCATATGCAAAGGGGGCGAAGTGTGGATTAGTACCGCTAACATATGTACCTATAAGCAACACATAAATGTTACAACCTAAGATGCAATTGCACAAATGATGTAAAATACTATAATAAAATGGATGTGACTAACCTCGTTGGTAAACTACAGTATCACGCATTGTAGCCCTACATAAGTACATAGAAAGGCGTCTTAAATACAAAAGGGTTAATATCCACCAAAAATAGAAAATGTTAATTAAACGATAGTATCTCCAGTGATATTTTCATTGCCCGGATTAGCAAGGTAGCAAAGGGACAGACGAGAAGTAGTGGATATAAATAACTGTTCACTACAACAGGCTTAACTTCAATCTAGCATAGGAATTGCCAGATTGTAACTGGTACTGATGAAATTAAACTGGACAGTTCATACTTGAACAACGGGGCGCAATACTGAAATAAACAATATACGTGTTAACTACAGAGTATAGACAACCTAACATAGTCATTAAGACTTCTACCGGTGAAACTGAAATTGACACGGTTAAACATCGCGAGCTAGTGCTGCTAGAGTAGAAAATGGCCCAGTTGTCTAGAAAAGGGTAGGGAAAAAAGCCAAGATGTGTTAGGCGTGTTTACTACAATAGGCTTAACACATGAACTGTACAAAACATACACATTAGAACTGGTATTGGTAAAATTGAACTGGATAGTTCATACTTGGTAAACCCCGAGGGGTAGTTGCTGGGGCACTTCATCTTGGTGAGTGCCCGCCCAAAGTCGGTGGCGAGGTGTTCTTGCAGGTCGAAGCGTGGATCAGTACCGCTAACATATGTACCTACAATCAACAAGTAAATGTTAGAAGCCAAACTTCAATCACAAATGATGTAAAATACTATAAGATATTGGGATTTGACTAACCTCGGTGGTAAACAACATCATCATGCATTGTGAGCCCGTGTAAGTACATGGAAAGGCATGTTAACTACATGAGGTGTAATATCCACCAAAAATATCTAATGGTAATTGAAGGACATCATCTCTAATGATATCTTCATTGCGAAGAGTAGCATGGTACCAAATGGACAACATTAAAAGTGGATATAACTGTTCACTATAGCAGGCTTAACAACAACATTATAAGTTTGTACCTAGTATTGGTGAAATTGAACTGGACTATTCATACTTAAACAACATAGTGTGCATAACTGAAATAAACAACGGACGTGTTAACTATAGAGTACACACAGCCTAACATGGCGATTAAAACTAGTACATGTGAAACTTAAATTGACACAGTTAAACATTACAACTGGTAGTGGTAAAATTGAACTAGATAGTTCATACTTGGTAATTCCGGAGGGGTAGTTGCTTGGGCATTTCATCTCGACTAGAGCCTATCCAAAGTCGATGGCGAGGTCTTCCTGCGGGTTGAAGTGTGGAACAGTACCGCTAACATATGTACATGTACAAACAACAAGTAAATGTTAGAAGCGTGGGACACTTCATCTTGACCAAAGCCCGCACCAAGTTGGAGGCGTCGGCGGCAAGGTGTTCCTTCAGGTCGACATGCGTAGCGACCATTGTGCTATCGACCACCATGAGCTCCTCGACCTCACAGTGATATGTGGTCGGGCTTATGCGGGGATGATCAGCAATAGGGAGTGGGGATGTGCAGGCATGAGTGTGTTTCACAGGCTCCATCTGAACAATCGGGCCAGGCATTAATGGAGATTGGTGGTTACCTCGCTAGATCGACGAGCAAGGCCGGGGCGGAACATAGATTTGGTTGCGGTGGTGGCGGTTTGGGCTACAGGGAGAGGGGGGATAGGGGGAAATATGATGGGTGGTTATGGGGTGGGAGGAATAACTTCTCAAATCACGCTTCTACTGAATGTTTTTCTATGAAAAACTCAAACCTTACGCGGGGGAGCACGCAACATAGACGAAGCACATCAAATACATGTTGGCCAGAGAAAAGAGAAAATTGGTGATCCCGCATCGAAAAAATTGTACACTCGATGAACGTACTTAAATTCGCATATCATATTTTTCTCTAAAAACTACTAGTAGGGGTAAGTACTATTACTTGGATGCTCATAATTAATTAAACATTGGTGACACACATGCAAACTACTTCTGCAATGCTGTCCAGACGCCCTCGCTATTGGCCTTATCGGCGGCAGCCCAGCCTATGCTTGGATCTCCGACCAGATCTCTTCAATGACTTTGGTAGATACTGCCATGATCTTGATGGCAAGTGGAGGCATCAGGCCATGCTGGTCAGAGGCCGTCACTCTCCTTCTCGGCCATGCCGGTGGCAACCCACCGTGCTTGGATCTCCACCCAGCTCTCCTCAGTAGTGCATGCGGCCTGTTCTTTCTTTGCACGTATGCACTCTCTTTTCTTGCGTGCCTTTTCCTTTTTCCGCTCGACCTATGTGGATTTGGCCTCTAATTTATCCTTCACCCATTCAGCGTAGGCAGCTTGATAATCTGCCCACGTTAGTGTGCGATCCTGGGCGGCAAAGAACTTGGCGCGGTGGGATGCCATCGCATCCTTAATAGTTAGTGTGCGGCCGCAGGATGCGATGAAATCAGCGTGGCGGTATGCCACCACTTCCTTATGAGTTAGTTCGCGATGCGGTAGCATGATCGACACGAGAAGACAGCTCTAAAACCTGATCGGAAAGCCGTATAGCACTCGATATTGATATATACGATGTCGTAGATACTTAATTTTCCATGGCACGCCTTGGCTGTGCTTGCAAGCATGCATGTTTCCAGAGCCGGCCCGGTCATCGAGAACTTGCATGGTTCTCGAGAATGCGAGCCGTCATTGTTGCCTGCTTCCAGACATGTGGTCTTATCGACACACCACACGCAATTGCGTTTCCAAGGCACTGCAAATAACTGCGGGGTGGCAAAGCTTTAGCATGCATAACTCGGCATTAAAAGCGAGCTCACACACATATTACAAGCCTTCTCTCTCTCTCTATTGAGACATCGAACATTTTGGAAATGGTTCATTGAAATAAAAGTTTGCGATTAAAACTATGTTTTTCAGAAACCTGATAGTCTCACATAGTGCATGATACTTTGCTTGGTGTTCAAATATTTACCACAACATAGTGGTGTCATATAACGATGCTATTGTAAATGTGCCCTAGAGGCAATAATAAATTGGTTATTGTCATAGTTCCTTGTTCATGATAATCGTTTATTATCCATGCTATAATTGTATTAATTGGAAACTCAAATGCATGTGTGGATACATAGACAACAAAGTGTCCCTAGTAAGCCTATACTAGACTAGCTCGTTGATCAAAGATGGTTAAGGTTTCCTAGCCATAGACATGAGTTGTCATTTGATAACAGGATCACGTCATTAGGTGAATGATGTGATGGACAAGACCCAACCATAAGCATATCATGTGATCGTGTTAGTTTATTGCTACTGATTTCCTTATGTCAATGTATCTGTTCTCATAACCATGAGATCATGCAACTCCCTGACACCAGAGGAATGCCTTGTGCGTATCAAACTTCACAACATAACTGGGTGACTATGAAGGTGCTCTACAGGTATCTCCGAGGGTGTTTGTTGGGTTGGCGTGAATTGAGACTGGGTTTTGTCACTCCGGATGACGGAGAGGTATCTCCGGGCCCACTCGGTAATACAACATCAAAAGAAGCTTGCAAGCAATGTGACTAAGGAGTTAGTCACGGGATCTTGTATTATGGAATGAGTAAAGAGACTTTCCGGTATTGAGATTGAACTAGGTATGGAGATACCGACAATCTAATCTCGGGCAAGTAACATACCGTTGGACAAAGGGAACTGCATACGGGATTGATTGAATCCTTGGCATCGTGGTTTGAACGATAAAGATATTAATTGAATATGTGGGAACCAATATGGGCATCCAGGTCCCGCTATTGGTTATTTACCGGAGAGGTGTATCAGTCATGTCTTCATGATTCTTGAACCCGTAGGGTCTGCACGCTTAGCGTTCGGTGACGCTAGAGTAGTAGTGGTATATGTACATTGGTGACAAAATGTTGTTCGGAGTCCCGGATGAGAACCCAGATGTCACGAGCTGCTCCGGAATGGTCTGGGGGTCACTTGCCTGGGGACAGAGGGGGAACACAACCCCATATCCCCGGGTCGGACGGCCCCAGCCTGGAGACGAAGGATGCAACACACGCCCATGTCCCTAGGCCAGGTGATCCCAACCTAGATACGGAGGGTGGAACACACACCCATGTCTCCGGGGCGTGTGACGTCTTCTTGGAGACAGAGGGTGGAACACATGCCCATGTCTTCGGGTCAGGCTTTGTTCGATCACCAGTGGGGGATCACATAGTCACCCATGTCCCTAGGCCCGGCTTGGTCTGCCTGGGGACGGGGTCTCGGGTACTTGTGTAAGGACCCCGGGCGTCCCAGCGAGGCATGCTAGGGCATCGCCTTGGGTGTCAGCCTCACGCGTACCGGAAGGCCCCCCAGGCCCGGTCCGCAGCGCAAGGGGATGCACCATCATCATGACAACGACATCCGTCCACAGGCTCTGGAATGCCCAAGGCCCTCTCCCGGGGCAGGCCTTCCCAGCAGAGAGCGCGAGGGGCTCCCCCTATGCTCGAGGGCCCGTCCAGAGCCGACCCTACTTCGCCACGCCCAGCTTGGGGGCTGGAAGTGGGCTTCATGTCCGAGGGGCATGTAGCTCCCTGTACACCTCTAGGACCAACCCGTGAAACTCTCACGTAATAATGAGTGGGATGTATACGCCCGGAGCCCCCCAAGGACGCGAAGGGGTTCCTTCCCACACCCAAGTGGAAGCCCCATGCTCCACGCTGGTGGACAACACTGCCCTCCAATGGCTATGCCCATGCAATGTGGATGTCCTACGCTCCGCGCTGGGGGAAGACAAAGACGAAGACGAAGACTAGCCTAGGTGTCGGACGCGACTATTGCTTCCTCCTTTTTGTATTCGAATTTGCTGCCTTTTGGGAATGAAATTTGGTGTTTTTGCGTCTTTCTTCTGGAGGGAAGGGGTGTCATTCTCTTTGGTAACAATTTCCATTTTGCACCTCACTTGCTTTGGGGAGTTTGGTGATGGGCGACTCCCCTGTTCCCCTCAAGCAAACGGGAAGCTAAGGCATGACGTGGGGGATGCGCTATCGCACATCCTCCACCAAGGCCTAGGAGCCCGGATGCTCGCGTGGCACGGTCGATCGGGTCGGCAGGAACCCTAGGCAAAGGGGAGCACGATGCTACACACCATGTCATATGGGAGCACACTGAAAGGTCTTTTTTCAAAATACATTAGAGTTGCCACTAGGACACATGCATAACCTTGTCAGGTAAACAAGAAGACTACTCATGGGGATGTGCAGTCACCGTTGCTCTCGTCATCACCCCCACCATTGACCTCGCGCTCCTTGGCTCTAGCATGGTCCTCTGGTTCATCAGAGGAAAGCTCCGATATCAATTCCTCCACGTGGTCCTCAACCCACTCGGCAAGAGCAACGAGAATCACTTCAGGTACAGGGGCAAGCACTGCCTCGAAGTCAAAGTGCGGGTCGAAGCGAAGGAGATTGCTGAAGACGCGCGAAGCCGCCCGTGCAAGGAAATCGTGGTGCTTCTCCTCCGCAAGTTCGTTGGTCTTCTTCGCGCCCCCTTAAAGGCACTCCATGACCCTGGAGAAGAAGCCCAGGTACCCGGCGTCGTCAGGGACGAGAGGGCTAGCGACGCTCTCGCCAAAGATGTCACTCAAGGCCCGATGGGCCCTCTTCTCGAGGGATTGGAACATCTTGGAACACGTGTGCTGAAAGCCGCAGGCGTGACTCGCCTCGTCCGAAGCCTTATCCACGAGGGAGGTCACACCCTTCACCTGCTTGAAGAGGGAGGACAGCTCAGCCTCGGCAGCTGCTTGGGCATCCACTATGGCTTCCTGGCGTCATTTCGCTGCCACTAACCTCCTCCTGAGGTCGTTGGCCTCGCCCTTTAGCTGGTCGCGTCGTCTGCAGAAACGAGACTCCTGAAGCTTCAACTTGGTGCGGTGATCCCGGAGAAGGGAGCGCTGAACCTCTACCACCTTGTTATCGATCTCCTCCTGAACCTGCACCTCGTGGGTGACGAGGGATTCCTCAGCAAGCGACAACAATCGCTCCCTTACCTCCAGCCTCTGCTGCTCCAGTCTCTGCTCCAGCGCCTTCATCACCAACGCGTCTTCGGGCACGCGGGGGTCCGCACCACCGACGGGGAACCCGATCACCGAGCCATTAAGTGCCTCCTTCCGCGCCTGGATTTGCCTTTCAAGGGCGGTGTTGAAGGCTTGAAGCTCCTCAAAGTGTTCCTCAGAGGTCTTTCATCGGCCATCGGCAGCTTAGGCCTTAGCGAGGGTGCGCTCGTGAGCCTCCACCACCGCGGCAAGGTACCCCTCGGCATCTGCATGGGCCCGCTCATGCTGCAGGCGACTAAGATTCACGGTGACTCCAAGACAATGCAATTCCTGCACGAGGCCCTGGCGCTCCATCTCCAGGCGGGTGTCGGCGTTAGCAAGCTCCACCCCCAGGCGTCCCAGCACCTCCGCTGCATAGCGCTACGAGCACTTGCGAGCTCGAGGGCCCAGCCAGGATCTCCGCCTTACCTAGGATGGGCGGGGGAGGTATGCGAGGGGCCACCTGGCCCAAACACGTGCTCGGGGGATGGGGGCTCCCACCTGTCCACCCTAGGAGAAGGTTGCGCCCCCCGAGGCCCTACATCTTCGCTTGAGGGGGTCCAAGGACACAGTGCGGCACGCCCCCAGGGAAGGCCGTCGGCGAGGGGCGTAGCCCCTCTCTTGGGAGATGGAGGCCATAGATGAATAAGATCACGGGAAGCTCGCACTCAAGACCTCCCGAGGACCACATGGGCTTGGGTGCAAGCGCTCTTCCGGCCAGTGTTCCGCAGCCAGCGGAAGATGGGGCTGCGAGGGGCCCAGCAGCCCCAGGAAGGGGCAAATGCGACACGGATCTTCCTCCACCAGTGGGGAGCCTGCTGAAGAGAAACTCGGAAGGAGAGTGCAAAGGGAAGGTTGAGGAGGCGCTGGCACTTACTCATCCACGACGATCCACTTCCTCATCATCGGCACCCATGGCGCCGGGGAGCGGCCGCCCCGAGGCACCTTCCTCTTCCGGCTAGCGCGGGGACCAGAGGATGATGTAACAACGATTGGCACTTGGCATCCTGCAGCGGAGGCGGCGACCTCCATCATCGACGAGGCGTTACCCTCAACCCCGGGCCGACCCGAAGCGAGAGCCTGGGGAATGGGCAACGAAGGACGCCCCGCCTCAGCCAGGGGAGGAGCCGTGGCCTCAGGATCCCCGGGACGCCAAACCCTCGCGAGGGAGTCACCCTAGAGACGCACTCCCTCCGGAGGAAGGAATCCCCACTCTTCCAAGCACGACATCTTCCAGGCGAGTGCTTCCCATTCCTTGTATTTTTACAAGGGGAGGCTGCCCCGGGGGAGCTCGTTGGGTTCACCGTCGGTCAGGCGGCGGAGCAGCTCACACAGCACACTCGGAGAAAGAGACAGGACCTGGATCCTCATGGAGTCGTGAGGGCCTGCGAAGGCCCACATCAGGCGGGAATGGCGCTGGAGGGGAGCAATTCGTTGGCATGTGAACTCCCGCACCACCATCGCCATTGTCATGCCCGCCTTCTTCAGCTCCGCAAGCCTAACCAAAACCTACGCGAGCCGCGGGTCGACAAGCTCTTCGTGCTTCCACCCAGGATTTGGCACTACGGGAACAAACGGAGGTAGAAACAGGGGGACAGACTCAGAAGCATCAACGTACACCCACTACCGCCAGAATCCTTCTGCGCCCGGGGAGAGTATGCGTCGAGGGGCCCGTCCGCTGATGCGTCGGCTGCTCTCAGGTACATGCATCTAGAGCACTGTCCCCCCCCCCCGAGATCAAATCGAGGGAGAACAAGTGGCAAAGCAAGGCCATGGAAGGGAAGATGCCGATGAAGACCTCACACAGAAACGCGGAGGCCGAAAGGAGGACGAGGGAGCCTGGGTCAAGATGGACCACATGAATCCGATAATGCAAAAGCACAGCAGAGAGAATACCCGAGAACGGTGGCAGCAAGCCTAAGAGAAGGGTGTGGAGATGAAGGGGGATGACGGTGGCCTCAAGCTCACTCTGAGGCCGTGAGATGAGCCGGATCTTGGTCACCCCCCATTCGTTGGAACTAGCGACGACCACCAGCCAGACCTTCTCCAACCCCTTGAGATTCACCACCACAAACTGGACCAACGCAGGCTCTGGCGCTAGAGTGGTCCCTGGCGCCCTCAGGACCTCGCCCTCTCTCTTCTTGGAGGCCATGGCAAGTGACCGGGGCGGGGCGCGCATAGGGATTTGGTGGAGAAGGCGAAAGCTGTGGAAGAGGGGAAAATAGACGACGAGATCAATGGTAAACAAAGATGGCTTGTTGGCGTGTGCCAAGCAATTTAATAGTCCTGACAGTTGCTGAGCCAGCATGGAGGCGTTGGCCTCTCGGAGATTGTCGAGCATCAAGCCTGGTCCACAGGCGATTAGGGCCCGCTGCGCTTCGGGCCACCTTCAATGGCTTTGCCTAGAAGCCAACACTAGTGCGACTTGGGCCCGGGGGCTATTGTCCGCATTCTGGGAACATGGGTACCCAGACTAGCCGGCCTGTGGCCCAGGGCGCGGCCCACTCCGATGGCTAGAGACGGCCCAATGCGGCCTCACTCAAGACAAGGCCCTCGTGAGATCCCTGAGCTCGCGAGGGAAGCAACACCAAGACCTGCAAGGAATAGGCCTCCTCAGCCCCCCCTCCGTAGTGGCGGAGATCTCTATGCAGCACTTGGCCTCAGGAGGCCAAGGATGACATAAGGTGGGACAGGCGGGCGCCAGCGCGTGAAGCGGTACAGTTTCCCCTTTGGTGCAAAGGGGGCAAGGACGTATGCAGGTTCCCAAAGCACCTCCCAAAGGTTTCCATTCTGGTGCAACAAGACCACGACCACGAGCCCTGCAGGGCGGATGTCATCACCGAGCCCACCTCCGCATCATCAATAGCTACTTTGCGGGCGAAGACCACCTTTTGTCAGGATAAAGATGTACTCCCTGCCCCCTTCGAATTTGGCCGTTGTGGGATCCCTTCCCGCCATAGCGATAAGGGAAGAGGACCCGGGCCACTATAAATAGAGGCTAGGCTGCTCCATGGAAAAGGAGACAAAAGAAGAGAGGCAAGACCATCATAATGCCCTCACGAGGCAACTTACCACTGTACTGGTTCATCCACAAACCTCCTCGGGAGGCAATCCACCAAAGCAGGAGTAGGGTTTTACGCTTCGCAGCGGCCTAAACCTAGGTAAATCATCGTGTGCAGTATTCTTCCTTGTCATCAGGCGAGTTCATCATCTAAACCATCGATTTGTGAGCTAGGAGGTGCGAGGCTGTTAGGGATCTTCACACACGCCCCTGTGTTCAAACTTCCTTGGGTTTTGAGGAGCATGAGATCTGACACAAGGGCAAGAAGGGAAACTTCATGAATGGCAAGCCAGTTGCTGCTCTAGGGAAGAAACCCAAGGTTGAACCCAAACCCGAGACTGAGTGCTTCTAGTATGAGGAGAACATTCACTGAAGCGGAAGTGCCCTAGATACTTGGTAGGTATGAAGGCTGGCAACATCAAGAGAAGTATATTTGATATGCATGTTATTGATGTGTACCTTACTAGTACTCCTAGTTGCTACTGGGTATTGGATACCGGTTCAGTTGCTAATGTTAGTAACTCAAAATGAAAGCTATGGAATAAACGGGGACTAGCTAAGGGCGAGGTGACGATGTGTGTTGGAAGTGTTTCCAAGCTTGACGTGATCACCATCGCACACTCCCTCTACCCTCGGGATTAGTGTTGAACCTAAATAAATGTTATTTGGTGTTTGCATTGAGCATCAACATGATTAGATCATGTTTATTTCAATATGGTTATTCATTTAAGTTAGAGAATAATGGTTATTCTGTTTATATGAATAATACCTTCAATGGTCATGCACCCAATGTGAATGGTTTATTTAATATCGGTTGTAGTGATACACATGTTCACAATATTGTTGCCAAAAGATACAAATTTAATAATGACAGTACCACATACTTGTGGCACTACTGCTAAGGTCATATTTGTGTGAAGTGCATGAAGAAACTCCATGCCGATGGATCTTTGGACTCACTCGATTTTGAATCGGCTGAGACATGCAGACCATGCCTCATGGGCAAGATGACTGAGACCCCATTTTGTGGTATGATGGAGCGAGCAAGTGACTTATTGGAAATGATACATGTTGATGTATGCGGTCCAATGAGTGTTGAAGCATGCGGTGGATATTGTTATTTTCTTACCTTCACTGATGATTTGAGTAGGTATGGGTATATTCACTTAATGAAACACAAGTTTGAAAGATTTGAAAAGTTCAAGCAAATTCAGAGCGAAGTTTAAGGTCACCATGACAAGAAGATAAAATGTCTACGATATGATCGTGGAGGTGAATATCTGAGTTACAAGCTTGGTATGCAACTTTAGACAATATGTAAACTATTTCACAACACACACCACCTAAAACACCATAGTGTAATGGTGTGTCCAAACGTCGTAGTTGTGCTCTATTGGATATGGTGTGTACTATGACGTCTCTTATCATTTTGCCACTATCATTTTGGGGTTATGCATTAGAGACAACTACATTCACTTTAAATAGGGCACAATCTAAATCCCTTGAGATGACACCGTATGAATTATGGTTTGGCAGAGACCTAAGCTATCATTTCTTAGAGTTTGGGAATGCGACACTTACGTCTGATAAGCTCGAACCCAAAGTAGAAAAGTGCATCTTCATAGGATATCCTAAGGAAACAACTGGGTATACCTTTTATCTCAGATCCAAGGGCAAAGTGTTTGTTTCTAAAAATGGGTCCTTTCTCGAGAAAGAGTTTCTCTCGAAAGAATTGAGTGGGTGGAAAGTAGAACTTGAGGAGGTTGTTAAACCATCACTTCAGTTGGAGAGTAGCATAACGTAGAAATAAGTTTATGTGGCGCCTACACCAAGTGAAGAGGAAGCAAATGATGATGATCATGAAGTTTGAAATCAAGTTGCTACCGAGCCTCATGGGCCGACAAGGACTCGTGATGCCCCTAAGTGGCATGGCAATCCTGTCTTGGATGTCATGTTGTTGGACAACAGTGAGCCTACGAGCTATGAAGAAGTAATGGTGGGACCGGATTCCAACAAATGGCTAGGAGCCATGAAATCCAAGAAAGGATCCATGTATGAAAATCAAGTATGGACTTTGGTAGACTTGCTTGATGAACGGCAGTCCGTTGAGTACAAATGGAACTTTAAGAAGAAGACTTACACTGATGGTAAATGTCACCATTTATAAAGCTTGAGTAGTCGCAAAGAAGTTTCTGACAAGTTCAAGGACTTAACTATGGTTAGACTTTCTCAATCATATCAATGCTAAGTCTGTTGGAATTATGTTAGCAGTGGCTGCATTTTTTGATTATGAAATCTGGCAGATGGATGTCAAAACATCGGTTCCTCAATGGCTTCCTCGAGGAAAGGTTGTATGTGATATAACCGGAAGGTTTTGTCAATCCTAGGAATGCTAAAAGGTATGCAAGCTCTAGTAATCCTTCTATGGACTTGAGAAATCATCTTGGAGTTGGAATATACGCTTTGACGAGCTGATCAAAGTTTTTGGGTTTATGCAAAGTTCATAAGAAACTTGCATTTATAAGAAAGTGAATGGGAGCACTATAGAATTTTTGATAAGTATATGTGGTTGACATATTATTGATTGGAAATAATGTAGAATTTCTAGAAAGCATAAAGGATTGTTTGAAAGGAGTTTTTCAAAGGAAGACCTGGAATGAAGCTACTTAAATATTGGGCATCAAGATCTATGGAGATAGATCAAGACGCTTGAAAAAAAGCTTCAATGAATACATATCTTGACAAGATATTGAAGGAGTTCAAAATAGATCAGTCAAAGAAGGAGGTCTTGGCTGCGTCATAAGGTATGAATTTGAGTAAGACTCAAAGCTCGACCATGGCAGAAGAAAGAGAAAGCACGAAGGTCGTCCCCTATGCCTTAGCCATAGGCTCTATATAGTATGCGATGTTGTGTACCGCACCTTGTGTGTGCCTTGCCATGAGTTTGTCAAGGGGTACAAGAGTGGTCCAGGAGTGGATCACTAGACAACAGTCAAAATTGTCCTTAGTAACTGGAGGACTAAGGATATGTTTCTCGATTATGGAGATGACAAAGAGTTCGCCACAAAGGTTTACGTCGATGAAAGCTTTGACACCGATCCGGATGACTCTGAGTACTAAACCGAATACGTATAGTGGAGCAGACATTTGGAATAGCTCCAAGTGGGGTGTAGTGTCAGCATCTAGAATATGACATAGAGATTTGCAAAGTATACACCGATCTGAATGTTGCAGACCCATTGAATAAAACCTCTCTCACAAGCAAAACATAATCAAACCCCAGAACTCATTGGGCGTTAATCACGTGGTGATGTGAACCAGATTATTGACTCTAGTGCAAGTGTGAGACGGTTGGAAATATGCCCTAGAGGCAATAATAGATTGGTTACTGTCATATTTCCTTGTTCATGATAGTTTTTTTATTATCCATGGTGTAACTATATTGATTGGAAACTCGAATGCATGTGTGGATACATAGGCAACAAAGTGTCCCTAGTAAGCCTCTACTAGACTAGCTCGTTGATCAAAGATGGTTAAGGTTTCCTAGCCATAGACATGAGTTGTCATTTGATAATGGGATCACGTCATTAGGAGAATTATGTGATGGACAGGACCCAACCATAAGCATAGCATATGATCGTGTTAGTTTATTGCTACTGCTTTCCTTATGTCAATGTATCTATTTCTATAACCATGAGATCATGAAACTCCCTGACACCGGAGGAATTCCTTGTGCGTATCAAATGTCACAACATAACGGGGTGACTATGAAGGTGATCTATAGGTATATCCTAGGGTGTCTGTTGGGTTGGCGTGAATCGAGACTGGGTCTTGTCACTCCATATGATGGAGAGGTATCTCTGGGCCCACTCGGTAAAACAACATCACAAGAGCTCGCAAGCAATGTGACTAAGGAGTTAGTCACATGATCTTGTATTACGGAACGAGTAAAGAGACTTGTAGGTAACGAAATTGAACTAAGTATCGAGATATTGGCGATTGAATCTCGCGCAAGTAACATACCATTGGACAAAGGGAACTGCATACGAGATTGATTGAATCCCTGGCATCGTTGTTCAACCGATAAAGATCCACGTGGAATATGTGGGAACCAATATGGGCATCTATGTCCCACTGTTTGTTATTGACCGGAAAGGTGTTTCAGTCATGTCTACGTGATTCTCGATCCCGTAAGGTCCACATGCTTAACGTTCGGTGATGCTAAAGTAGTAGTGGGATATGTACATTGGTGACTGAATGTTGTTCGGAGTTTCAGATGAGATCCCAGATGTCACGAGGATCTCCGGAATGGTCCTTAGGTAAAGATTTATATATACGAAGTCATATTCAGGGTAGCGGAAAATGTTCGGGACTTTTAGGTATTATACCGAGAAGGTTCTGGAAGGTTACGGAGTGGGGCCCACCTGCATGGGGACCCACATGGACGTGGGTAGTGGGGAAAGTCCTCACGCCCCTGGTTTAGGAGCATCAAGGTCCCCCTTAAAAGGAATAGGATCATATCCCGAAAGGAAAAGATTGAGATCCTTAAAAAGGGGGGATAGTGATTAGTGGGGAAGGAAGGAGGGGTTTCCTTCCTCCCCCCTTGACCAATGACCCTAGGGGCTTGGCGGGCAAGCCACCAGCCCCTCCCACACCTATATAAAGATGGGGAGGTACGGGGGGCTAGACACCCTCCCACGACCGTGACCCTCGTCCCATCTCTCTCGTTTCTTCCTCATATGTTGTTCCGGTGGCGCTTGGTGAAGCCCTTCCAGCACCGCGACACCACCATCTCCACCACGTTGTCATGCTGTTTGAGATCCCATCTACTTCTCCTCCCTCTCTCGTCGGATCAAGAAGGAGGATATGTCATCGAGCCGCACGTGTGCTGAACGCGGAGGTACCCTCCGTTCGACACTAGATCAGGACGGATCGTGATTGGATCGCGAAGACGTATGACTACATCAATCGCGTTATATACGCTTCCGTTAAGTGATCTATGAGGGTATGTAGATAAACTAACCCTATCATAGCTATGCATCTCCATGGATAGATTTTGCGTATGCGTAGGAAATTTTCTGTTTCCCATGCAACGTTCCACAACAGACACCACACTAGGTATCATGCTTTTCAGGCATGTTTTCCATTTTCTAGAGTTAAAAACCCAATAAATGACACATGTGTGGTTGCTCTGCACACACATATCATTTCAATTTGTATTAGTTTCATGTAAAATAGATGAAATGTTATTTACTACCACAATTATGATTTTTAGACCGGGTTTTACATTATTATTTTCATGTATAAATTGTGTGAAATTGAATTATAAGCATAAAATCTTAGAAAAGTGCACATAAAAGTCTAAATATAGCAAACGAGCCCGAAAAATGTCAAATTTGGACACGATGCATTGTAGTGGGTATGTTGATCGTAGAAAATAAATCAAGGAGCAATATAGACTCCCCTTCAGAACACGGCGATCTTGCTTTGAAAACCATGAAACTTCATAGGTGATGGTCCGATATATGCAGAGTATGTATGCCGACATTAGCCAAACATTCTAAAATGTTTGACACACCATGTCATAGGGCACCACACAATGTATCATATTTTTTAGGCATGTGTTACATTTTGTACAGTTAAAAAACCAATAAACGACACATCTATGGCTGCGTCTGCCCACACACGTCATTTTAATTTCTAATAATTTCATGTAAAATAGATGAAATGTTATTTGATACCACAATTATGATTTTTAGAACTATTTTTTACATTTTAATGTACAAATTGTCCGCAATTAAATTATAAGCACAAAAGGCCTAGAAAAGTGCACATACGAGTGTAAATATAGTAAACAAGCCCGAAAACTGTCAAATTTGAACCCACTGCATTGTAGTGGGTATATTGATCATATAAAATAAACCAAGGACAAAGGATAAAGGAAATATAGATTCCCCAGAAAAACATGGTGATCTCCCTCTTAAAACCATGAAACTTCATAGGTGATGGTGTGATATATGAAGTGTGTGTATGACGACATTAGCCAAACCTTCTCAAATGTTTGACACACTATATTGAGGTTGTGACAGGGCACCACACAAGGTATCATTTTTTTCAGGCATGTTTTCCATTTTTTAGAGTTAAAAAACCAATAAACGACACATCTGTGGTTGCCTCTGCCCACACATATCATTTTAATTTGTATTAATTTCATGTAAAATAGATGAAATGTTATTTAATACCACAATTATGATTTTTAGAACTGTTTCTACATTTTTCATGTATAGACTGTCTAGAATTGAATTATAAGCATCAAAGACCTAGAAAAGTACACATAAAAGCCTAAATATAGTAAATGAGCCGGAAAAAATCTCAAATTTGGACACGGTGCATTATAGTGGGTATGATGATCGAAGAAAATAAATCAAGTTGAAAGGACATGGGAAATATGGGGTTTCCTTCAAAATATGGCATTTTTGCTACCCGAACCATGAAACTTCATAGGCGATGGTTTGATATATGAAGAGTGTGTATGCCGACATTAGCCAAACCTCATCAAATATTTACCACATCATATTGAGGTCATGCCAAGGCACCACACGAGGTATCATGTTTTTCAGCCATATTTTCCATTTTCTAGAGTTACAAAAGCAATAGATGACACCTAAAAGCCTAAATATAGTAAACAAGCTCGAAAAACGTAAAGTTTGAACACAGTGCATTCTAGTGGGTACGTCGATCGTATAAAATAAAACATGGAGAAACAGGCAAGGAAATATGGTTTTCTGAAAGCACAACTTTCCCCTAGGTGGTTTTGGTAATTAATAACAATATATATTTCATTGGACTAATGTTTACACCAAGTATATCTTAGGAAAAAGTTCAATGATGGGTTGGCTAAAGGTCTATGTGGAGAACCTCCCCAAGGAAAAGAAGGAATAGGATTAGCCATGCTTCAAGATTGAGGACTCTAAATTTTACATTTTGTGAAAAATACCTTTTGAGTCCATAGGAAAGCCAATACTATTAAAAGGGGATGAGTTATTTATGATGATCTGGTTGCTCAAGTGCTTAGAGATTAGCCACCAAAAATACTCACTCACTTTCCCACAAAAACCTTCTATCCAAAGCCAAAAGTAAAAATTCGGTGACACCAACAATTCCCATTCAGATCCACCAAGTTATACGCTAGACAGAAACCCAACCAAACCCTAGATTCTCCGTACTACCAAGTTTCCATTTGGTGCAACCGAGAATCAATGACCAATTTTCTGTTAACCAATTTCTTAAATTTGGTCCCACCGAGTTCGAGGAATTGGTGACATCGAGATTTGGAAACTTCCTAGGTCACCCATATCGGTACCACTGAGATTTATATATCGGTGTCACCGAAAAGGCCAAACTTTCCACATTTTGGACTAGTCGGTGCAACCGAGTTTTTACTCTGGTTTCACCAAGTTGGGCAGAAATGTTGTAACGGTTGGATTTTTGGAGATGACTATATATACCCCTCCACCACATCCCACTCACAAGAGAGGCACTTAGAACACACACACACATCCACTTGCTATATCCTATTTTCCGAGAGAGAACCACGTACCCTTATGTTGAGGTCAAGATCATCCACTCCAATCATATGGATCTTGATTTCTAGCCTCCCCAAGTTTCTTTTCATCCAATTAATCTCTTCTACCCATGCCAAAGATGTGAGATAGTGATTGAGTGTTGAGGACACTATCTTTTGAAGCACAAGAGCAAGGAGTTCATCATACTACCACATCTATTACCTTTTGGAGGGTGGTGCCTCCTAGATTGGTTAGGCGTTGCTTGGGATCCTCCTTCTTCGTGATTGTGGAGTTGAACCAAGAAGTTTGTAAGGACAAGGAGATCGCCTACATCATGAAGATCTACCCCGAGTAAGGTTTGTCCTCCATGGACGTAGGCCATCATGGAATAGACAAGGTTGCTACTTCGTGGACCCTTCATGAGTGGAGCGCTCCGTGGACTCTCGTGATCATTACCCCCCGAGGGTTGAAGTCTCCATAAACATGGATGTACGATAGCCCCACCTATCAGAACCATGGGAAAAAATCTTCGTGTTTGCAAATTGTGTTTGATCTTCTTATCCCTATCCTATTACATATGCTTGTCATTACTTTCTGCGGCAATACTCGTAGACATGCATGTATAGGGTGAACTTGATTTGTTAGAATTGCTAAAATCTGCCAACCAATTAACTTGGGAAAAGGTTAGGTTTTTATTTGGTCAAGTAGTCTAATCACCCCCCCTCTAGACCTACTTTTGATCCTACAAGTGGTATCAAAGCTTTGGTATCCATTGCATTGGTCTCACAACCTACGAGAGTATGGCGTCTAGTGAGGGAAATTATCACCATAAAGGTCCATATTTTGATGGTACAAACTTTGCTAGTTGGAAGCATAAAATAAAAATGCATATTCTTGGTCATAATCTCGTCGTATGAGCTGTTGTTTGTGTTGGCTTTCAAGGTGAATTCTTTGGTGATGGAAAGGAACCAGATCCTGAAGCGACAGTGGAAAAATTGAAGATGTTCCAATACAATGCTCAAGCATGTGACATTCTATTTAACTGCCTATGCCCTGAAGAATTCAACAAGATTAACCGTCTTGAGAATGCAAAGTAAATTTGGGATACTTTGGTTGATATGCAAAAAGGTACCGAATCCATCAGGGAATCTAAGTTGGATGTGCTTCAAAGTCAACTTGATAAGTTCAAGATGAGGGATCATGAAGGAGTCACGGAAATGTACTCTGGGCTTGCTCTCATCACAAATGAGATTGACAACTTAGGAAGCGAAGAAATGACTGGAAAGTGCATCACCAAGAAGATACTTAGAGCCTTGGATGGCAAGTACGACACCATGTGCACATTAATCCAAATGATGCCAAACTACAAAGATCTCAAGCCCACAAAAGTCATCGGAAGGATTGTTGCGCATGAGATGTCACTCAAAGACAAGGAAGAACTTCACAGCGAATCAAGCAGTGCTTATGAAGCCTCAAGTGACACTCCTGCTACATCAACTGACAACCTTGTAACCAAAGAAGAGATAAGCCTCATGGTCAAGAAATTCAAGAAATTCTACAAGAGTAGATGCATAGGTAGAAACTCCAACTCAAGATATGAAGAGAAGCGTTCGTATAGTCATGACCGGAATTGTTACAATTGTGGAAGGACCGAACACTACTCCAATGATTGCACGGACCCCCACAAAAGAAGGGAAGAGTCACCTAGAAGAAAGATCTCAAGAGACGAGTCACCTCGAAGAGAGAGAAGGAGTAGAGATGATCGTTATGAACGAAGACCCTCCCGGACAAGTAAAGACTCAGAGAAGAAGAACAAGTACAACAAGAGCTACACAATAAGAATACATCAAGCTCATGTTGATGAATGCATTTCCGGATCCGACTACAACAACCACTCCAAGAGAAGCTATCACTCCGACTCCAACTATAGTCAAGATGAAGGTGTTGTCGCACTTGCACTCGTTTGCTTCAACTCCTATGACATATTTGATTCACCAAATGAAGGGAGTGGAAGTTGCTTCATGGCTAAAGGTCCCGAGGTATCACACCCCAAATACATTGACTTAAATAGTGATGAGGATGACTTACTTGGAGATGATGCCTTGCTCTTTGATAAAACTAGTGATGTTAGTCAAAATGAACATGATAGTAATCACATAGTCAAGATAAGTCGTGTGATGATGATAATAAGGAAATAGAGCGACTAACTAAAGAATTAAAAACTCTTAAGTTAGCCTCATGAATCTACTCTAGAAGATCATAGAGAGCTTGTAAGAACTCATGAGAAGCTTCGCTTCGAGAAGCCCAATTCAGAGCAAGAGCATGAATTTCTTAAAGCTATCAATGACGACATTCGAAAGAAGACTTCCTCTTGTCTAGATAAATGACTACTCTTGTCTACATTCATTCCACAAGTTAAGGCTAAACAAACTAGTAACAAAGGCAAGAAAGGTTCTTCAACTAGTAGAAATAGAAATGATAAATCCAATGATATTGTTTCTAGTAGTCTATTGATTCCACTAATGATTCTCTTAGCCAGTTACACTTGAGCAATAAAATGATCTATTGAAAGGGATTATAGAGAAAGGAGTCTACAAAAGTCTTGTCGGACGTAAGTAATTCGAGGAAATTGTACGCAAGCATGGAGGATACCGGAAGAACCGTGGCATTGGCTACTTTAATGCCAATGGAGTTGAATGGGAAGAAGGTCAAAACCTCAAGCCGAAGTTTGTTCCCCAAAAGAATAAGTATGAACATACCCTTCCCAAGGGAACAAACGCTAATTATGACCTTCCACCACAAGACCACAAGCTCAAGGGCGACGACAAGCTTCAAGAGGAGATTGACTCATATGAAGATCAATCCCAAGCCATGGTCAAGTGGGTTCCCAAGGCTACTACAAGATCAACTTCTATAAGTGCTACTTCAACTCCAAGGACCACCATCACGTTGATGTGGGTCCCAAAGAAGAAGAACTAGAGAAGTTCTTGAGGGGTGACTCTGCCAACAAAATGAACTCACATTCATTTTCGACAAGGACTATTTGCAGTCAACATCAACCTTATGCAATAGTTCAAGGTCTCACACATTCCCTCAATTGGTAAGCAAGAGACAAGGTAATTAATGAATCCATGGACATCATCACGTATGCTTTGACTCCATGTCCATAGATATCCTTGTATTTGTATCTTGTGTGGGACTAATCCATGTAGGTGAGAATAGTAAGATACAATGAGGATTGCACCCAACTCAAGATGATCTTCATCAACTATGAGAATCCACCACTACATCACTTACATGAAGTCTTCTACGACAAAATCCAAGGTTAGTTTATCCCTCTTTGCAGAGATGTCACATCAAGGGGGAGCTTTACTCTAAGACTTGAGTTAAAGCATCTCTTAAAGATGTGAACACATTAAATGCTTTATGAAAAAGTGGCAACCCCACTTGTGCTTAAACGATGAGTATGGCCTATGATCAAGTATTCTTACTTGGATCCTAAGTCAATATGCTCATATGTACTCCCTCCGTCCCAAAATAAGTGTCGCAGATTTTGTACTAAACTAGTACAAATTTTGTACTAGATTATCGACACTTATTTTGGGACGGAGGGAGTAGATGACTCCGTCATTGCCAAAGTGCTTGGTAGATAGTAGAGTGGGTTTGCATGTTTGCCATATTTCATTTGACATCTTATTGTGTGAGCATGTTGGTATGCATATCTTTTCTCATTTGAGGATATCCAATTGTTGTCATTTTTTTCATTTTTATTTGTCCAATTGGATATGCAAGAATGCCTAAGTACCTCCGTCTAGCTATGCATACTTTCTCGTCTCAAATTCTATTCATGCTTCATGAAAAAAATTTGAGCAAGCACCTCTCGAACCCTTTGTATGAGGAGCACTCGGAGTTCAGTTTCGTTAAGAGGTAACTTCCAAAACCTCCCCAGTGCATCTCGGTGTAACCAACCCCAAAATCTCAGTTCCACCAAAGCCTAGGGTTGATCTGGTTTTATCATCTCGGTAACACCGATTCCATAATCTCGGCTTCACCGAGTTTCCTGTCGACTGACAGTAGAGGAACTCGATGGCACCGATATTGTAGAACCGTTGTCACCGATAGCTACGAGTATATATTATACCGGAACCGGGTTTTGAAATCACTTCCTCAAACGTTGTGGTCCCCACAAGCCCTAGCTGTTGTTTGATGTCTCTAGACTTCACCCTTTCTCACATGTGTCTACACCATCGGGATTCTTCGTCGTCGACCACATTCATCCCCGCTGTCACCGCTGAAGGAGGTCGCCACCAAGTTAGGGTAACGGCTCGGATTCTTGCACTCCTCTTCCAACTAATGTGCAATTGATCAATTCCAATCTTCTTCCCACCGTGTGCACTTTCTCCATACACCAAAACCTTCATTAGATTCAATACCAATGCATTTTAATGCTTAACAATCCGCAATCTGCATCTCGGTGACACTGAGTCGTAAAAACCGGTTCTATCGATTTTTTGCTTTAGGGAAACTGAGAACAGTCTCAATGAAACCGAGTGGCCACTTTGGGTGAAACCGAAGTGGTTGCCAAGTTTCTGTTAATGAGGTTGTGTGTCTCTGTGGTCAGATGAGTGTTGCATCCAACTTGGTTAGCCAACCCGGTAGTGGTGCGCAAGGCGAATGGGAAAAGGAGGCTCCGCATTGATTTACTGACTTGAACAAAGAATGCCCGAAGGACCCTTTTCCCTTGTCGCACATCAATCAGATTGTTGATTCCACTTTTGGGTGTGACTTGCTTTCCTTCTTGGACGCATACACCGGATACCACCAAATGTTCATGGCCAAGGAGGATGAGGAAAAGACCACGTTCATGACTCCCTGTGGCACATACTGCTTTGTACGTTTGCCCTTCGGGCTAAAGAGCGCTGGTTCTACCTTTGCAAGGGCCATGCAGATTGCATTTGATCCTCAGTTGCACAGAAACGTGGAAGCTTACATTGATGACATAGTAGTCAAAACCAGAGATGAAGCAACTCTCATACGAGTCTTGGAAGAAAATTTTATGAACTTGCGCAAGATCAATGAAGCTCAACCCTGAGAAGTGTGCGTTTGGTGTCCCATCTGGCAAGGTGCTTGGGTTCTTTGTATCTCAGTGGGGAATAGAAGCCAATCCCGACAAGATCAAAGCAATCGAGCAAATACAAGCTCCCAAGTCTGTCAAGGACAGATGCTTGGCGGGATGCATTGCCACATTGAGTAGGTTCATCTCCAAATCCGCTGAACACGCCCTGCCATTTTTCAAGATTCTGAAAAAGGACGGCCCGATGAAGTGGACCCCGGAAGCAGAAGTAGCGCTGCAAGATCTTAAAGCTTACCTTTCCTCTGCTGCCACCTTAGTCGCGCCTAAACCGCAAGAACCATTGCTACTATACTTGGCGACAACAAATCAAGTGGTTAGTGCAACGCTGGTGGCGTAGCAAGAAGTGGGTGAAGATGCAGCCGCTATGACTGATTTCACCAGGGGTGGAACCGAAGAATTCGCGGCAGGACCTGATACAAACCAAGGGGAACCTAAGAAAGCAAACAAAGGCACTTTCAAGGAATTGGCAAAGAAGAAAGTGGTGCAGCGACCAGTATACTTTGTCAGCTCCTTGTTACAAGGGGCTAGGTCAAGGTATTCTGGAGTGCAAAAGCTGATCTTCGGCCTTATCATGGCCTTGAGGAAACTACGCCACTACTTCCAAGGCCACGAGATCACAGTTGTCACCCGCTTTCCGCTATACCGTATATTGAGGAACCCCGAAGCCACTGATAGGATAGGTGAGTGGGCGCTAGAGATGTCAAGTTTTGGTTTGAAGTATGAGAGCACTTCCACAATTTAGAGCAGGGCATTGGTGGAGTTCATTGCAGAATGGACGCCCACACCAGACGAAGAGGTTCGAGAGACAATTCTCCCCAGCAAAGAAGTGCTTAAGGGATGGATCATGTATTTTGACGGTGCTTTCTCGCTTCAGGGCACCGGAGCAGGCGTGTTCCTCATCGCCCCCACCGGAGAGCATCTCAAATATGTGGTTCAAATGCACTTTCCTCGAAAGGAGGACACCAACAGCACCGCTGAGTATGAGGGGCTCCTTACCGTACTTAGAATCACAGTGGAGTTGGGAATCAAGAAACTGATCATCTGAGGAGATTCTCAACTCGTGGTGAAACAAGTCAACAAAGATTATCAAAGTCCATTGATGGAAGCATACGTGGAAGAGGTGAGAAAGCTAGATGAGCACTTTGATGGATTGCAAGCAGAGCATGTACCGCGTGTAGAAAACGGTATCGCTAATCATCTGTCGAAGTGCGCTGCGCAAAATCTTCCTGTGGAACCAGGAACTTTTGTTCATCACCTCACTCGGCCATTAGTATCCCCGTCAACGATGACCAGGAAAAGGATAAAGCTAAACTCCAGCAAGCATTTTCTGGCAGAGCTTCCTGAAGTCGCTGGTAGAAAGGCTACCGGGGATGGTCACGTTTTGGTTGGTGAGCAGCTCCATCCTACAGAACCCCATGTTCGTGTGGTCAAGGTAAGCGCTCCCACGAATGAGGAGATGCCTTTAGTCCTTGTTGTAGAGCCACAGGCTCCCGCTTGGGCACAACATATAGTCCACTTTCTTCAAACAGGAGAACTTCCCGAAGAGTAGGAAGAAGCCGAAAAAGTAGCCCGTTAGTCAAGTATGTACCAGTTTGTCGATCACACTCTATACAGAAAAAGACCAAACAGTGTGAAACTGGGGTGCATTCACTGGGAAGATGGACTGAAGCTGTTGGCAGAGATTCATGGAGCTATGTGTGGGTCTCACATTGGATCAAGGGCCCTTGCCGGAAAAGCCTTCCGGCAGGGTTTCTACTGGCCCACTGCCCTCCAGGATGCAACTGAGCTAGTCACCAAGTGTGAAGCCTGCCAGTTCCATTCCAAGAAGATTCATCAACCAGCGCAAGCTCTCTAGACGATCTCTTTATCATGGCCATTCTCGGTCTGGGGACTCAATATTTTAGGCCCCTTTCCCCGCGCCACCGGGGGCTTTGAATTCTTGTTCGTAGCAATCGACAAGTTTACAAAGTGGCCTGAGGTGGAACCAATGAGAAAGGTAACCGCGCAGTCAGCTGTCAAGTTCCTGAAAGGATGAGTGTGCCGTTTTGGAGTGCCCAACAGGGTGGTCACCGGTAAGGGCGCCCAGTTCACGTGCCACACCTTTATGAAATACATCCAAAGCCTTGGAAACAAGGTCTCCTTCGCCTCTGTTGCCCACCCAAGAAGCAATAGGCAAGTCGATAGGGTGAATGCAGAAGTGTTGTTTGGGCTCAAGACAAGAACTTTCGATAGACTTCAAAGAGGCGCAAGTGCTGGATAGATGACCTGTCGGTGGTTCTTTGGTCCCTCGGAATGACACCAAATTGAGCTACCGGCCAGACGCCCTTCTCCCTAGTGTATGGGGTGGAACCAGTTCTCCCCAAGGAACTCATATACGGCTCACCTCGAGTACTTGCCTACGATGAAGTAGAGCAAGATCACTTGTGGCATTACGATGGCATGCTCCTCGAGGAAGATCGTCTCTAGGCCACTGTGCGTGTTGCACGCTACCAGCAAGCCTTGTGCGATATCATAGCCGCAGGTTCCACGCTCGGAGCCTTGAGGAAGGCGACCTTGTCCTTAGGTGCATTCAATTTGCCAAGGCTACCAACAAGTTGACACCGAAGTGGGAAGGCCCTTACCAGGTAGCACGAGTCACCAAACCTGGCATAGTCCGTCTAAAGACCAAAGATGGCATCAAAATTCTTAACTCATGGAATATTGAGCATCTTTGTAAGTTCTACCCGTATGGCACGGTTGTCGGGATCAGTCCCCGGCAACCACCTTCTGTACAATCCTTGTCACAGTGCATGTAACCCTTTGTACAAAGTCAGGCGCAGACCCTATGCATGCAATAATAAAGTTAGGCATTGCATCATACCATCAAACTTCATGTTTACTATGCATTTTTATGTTGCAATGTTATCGCTTTTAAGTTTTAGAAATTTGCTAGAGATCTTGATGAGCATGTGATCCTTGTTACTGCATTATCTCTCTCCAGAGGACAAAGGCCTCTTGCCCTACATGTTTGACCGTCAGGAAAGCAAGGAAGAAGGGCAAAGAAACAAAGACGGCGGCCCGTCATACTCCAGAAAGGGATACTAATTGAAAAGATAAGTCTAATCAGATATTCCACGCTCGGTGCCATTTGCTCCCTTAAGGAAATCCTTGCTATCCTCTTTTGACTGTGTACAATGGAGTCCTTCACACAATGGAAACCCTTGTCGAGACAAGCCGTCCCCCAGCTCCTGTCGCTTATCAGCTCTGGGGGGGCACGCCGATACTGACAAGGAGCCTTGCTAGGGAATGATACTAGCCTACTGCTGGGGGCTCGCTCCCCCTTGGAGCTCACGGTTAGTACTAACCCGACAAATAGTTCCGTGTGGCAAGGACAAACATGCTGACACAGTATAAACAAGGGGACAAAGGGATAGTACTTAGGGAATATAAATAGCATTCTTTTATTTTCGAGACAAAATGGATAAAGATTACATTATGATTGGCTAAAACTTGGCAAGCGCCCACATCTTTTGATTTATAAAGATAAGTGCCCCATAATGCCTTTCTTGTCCCTCTCCACCTAGGGATTGGGTGGAGAAGAAAAAGAGGGCAAAAGGAGCGCTTGGCTGGGATTCAATGCCTCCTCGCCAAGGCCAACGGGACGCGTCCCCTGGAGGATCAGAGGGACCCTGGCCCCAGGTAGGGCGGACGAAGCCGGCAGGGAGGAAGAAGACGAAGGGCAGGTGCAAATGGTGGTGCTGCCAAAGCACAGCCAGTGATGATGGTGCTATCAGCAATCACGACGCGTCGGAGCTGTCGTCCCCGCTCTTGAAGCATCGTGGGTTGCAGCATCGGTATCTTCCTCACCGCCATTTCTCACAAGGACACCTCCGCCGTCGTCTGAGCCCTCGACGCGGCAGTCGAGGAAAATGCCAATCCTCTCGAAGAGCCTCATATAGAGCATGGTCGTCCCCGTCAACACGAGATAGGGAAGACTCCCTACCCTTAAGGAGTACACGCAGGCAAAAGGCTCCCACACATGTGCGGGATACATAGTGCCATGGGTGGGGTACTCTGTCGCGACCCATCATGAACCACTGTTGTGATCGCTCGTGCGCAGCCTACAGCCGTATGAACGATCTTTCTCTGTCACCTTGAAGAAAGAGCACAGGGACCACAATCGACCACAACACTGCGTTTCCGCTATGGACCCCAACGCGGTGTCGTCCGTGGGGCGTGCTGTCAAGACTGTAGCAACGGGCGACACAATGGCGGGTGCGCCACCGCAGCTGCCCTTGGCGCGGCCGCCGCGCCGCCCGCTCCCCCGTCCAAGGCCCCTTCTACTGGATCTCAGTCCAAAACCATCGACCCAAGCCAGGGGCTGGGCACGGACACAAAAAGAAGACCCTGTGGCGCAGGTGCTTTCGCTCGACCCTTCCCTCCTGATCATCAGGAGGGAAGGGACAGCCAAAGAGGAGAGAAGACGGGCGAGCTATGTCAACCTAAGATCGAGGAGGAGAAGGGAATGGATGAGCATTGTCCGTTGTGACCACCCAATTTATAGGGAAGGGCGCGGGGCCTGGCTCTCCTTCGCTCCAAGGCAGTCGCCCATCTCCACCAATCTCACTACCCACGATCACAGGCGAACAGGTAACCACACGATTGCTCCAATCCCTAGCGCTGTAATTTCTGCCACTCCCACGCCTTTGAGCCATGCACATCCACCACAAACTCCCCACAATGCATGCGGCACGCTTAGCGAAAATGGCCTGAGGTAGTAGGTAAGTCCTGGCTTGAAAGTCGGCAGTTACTCCCCATATTGCGCGCCTGTGCATAAATTTTGGGCCTGACCCAATGGCGGTGGGCGAGCACGTTTGGGCCAGACCCAATGCTTGTGTCGGTGCACTCAGACTGGGGTACCCAGTGCCCCTGACTTATGGACACACAGTAGTGGCAGAACCCATGAATGCAAGTACAGTCAAAACCAGTCCAAACCATAGAAGCCGCTTTACGTGAGATCAAGGAGCACATCAAGAAAACGAAACCAGCATTCAAGACCAAGACTCCAACAGAAGCAGCCTACGCTGGCTAAGCAACACCGGCAAGGTCAATGCAACGGCCTAGAACAGACCCGAACCGCGTCAGTCACGTCCCCGGTACCTGTCGGGGACCGAGGCGCACACACCTTCAGGAAGACCCGACAAGCCATCCCTCGGCAGGCGCGAGCCGATCAACCACCGCTCCACTGCATCGCAATGCTAGTCATTTGTCGATGTGGTGTCAAGCACTCAGGTGGCTAAGTGGCTCTGGCTAAGCACGCGACGACTCACTGGGAGACAAATTATGCCCATTTGACACCCGTCCAGAGGCATGTCAAGATATTGATCAATAGTTAGCTAAAGCGGTGGTAAAAGCCTACCGGGGATGCGTCCCCGCACGCCACCTAGGCTAGCATTTATGGCGTTTTGTCCTAAGTGCCAAAGTTAGGTATGATAGCACTGGTGGCTATCTAATCACTAAATAATGGCTGTTTTGCCACTGTGCTTTCCTCTGAGCTATAAAAGGAGGCCCAAGGCAACCTACCAAAAGATTGGGACCTTTGGACACTTGTACTCGCGTAGCAGCTCTCCCGAAGGCAACCTTTCCGGGTTTGAGCACTACGTGTGCTTCGTGTTCCCCCGATCAATCTACCAAAGCAGGAGTAAGGTTTTACGCTTCTTAGTGGCTCGAACCTAGGTAAAACACCATCGTCTCGTCGTCGTGCTGCCTCACCACCTCTGCTCTTTCTGCAACCTGACCTCTCCCGTGCCGAACCACAAAAGGGCTCGTGGCCCCATAGGTGATTGTGTGCATCGAGCCCCGACAATGCACTACTGCTACACACTTAGAACTAGCATGGGGTAAAAAAACATGCTCCTGCTATGGTGTCCCCATCCGAGTATGTAAAGTAGCAGTGCTGGTCCGATACCAGCGCTACTGCTAGTGGCATTAGCAGTAGCGCAGTTGCATTCCCCACACTACTGATATGTCACCTTATCCTATCTTACGGCCCCATCCCTCACTCCCCTCTCCTCACTCACAGTCGCCTTCCTCCTCCCGCCGTCGTAGTTTCCTCATTGCCGCTGTCACTGTCGCTCCACCTCCCATCGTCTTCCTCGGTAAGCCTTCTCCCATCTCCTCCTTCCTCCTCCCTCCTTCCACCTCCCGCTCTCTTCTTCCTCCTCCTCCTCTCTCCTTCCTCCTTCCTCCTCCCGCCTCCCTCCTCCCTCCTTCCTCCTCCTATCCACTTCCTTCCTCCTCCTCCTCTCCCCTCCTTCCTTCTTGCGCCCCACCTTCTTCCTCCTCCTCTCTCCTCCTTCCTCCTCCCTCCTATTAGTTAAAAAAATAGTTTCTAGTTTGTACTTTCTATTTTATATTTTATCAAATTAGTTTCTAGTTTCTAGTTTACTGAATTAGATAAAAAATTAGTTGGTAGAAAAATGTATTGGACACTTTGATTTAACTAGTAATAGGATACAAAATTTAGTAATAGAATAGGAAATAAATTACAAAAACAAGTAATAGAATAGAATAGGAAAACTAGTAATATAATAGATTATTTGGGAAAAACAATAATATAATAGAAATTTTAAGTAAAAAAGTTAGTAGAACAATAGAAAATACCTTCAAATATTATAGGTATCAAATAGGTTTTTTGAATATAGAAATTTTTTAGGTATTAGATAGGTTTTTTCAATATAGAATGTATTGGACATGTGTTTATGATTTGGCAAGGAACACCTCCGAGTGGCCTATGTTTGGCGGAATGTTGATTCATTTTTGTTCCGGCAAATTTCAGGCACTCGATATGTCCTGTCTTTAGAAAAGGTCATGCCAAAATTATCCGTGGATTTTGGCATGAGTTATGCTACAAAGTAGGAAATATCGAGTGCCCATGATTATGACATTCCAGAAAAAACATAGGGCATTTTTTATATCATGACTCCATAAATTTAATGTTAATTGACTTATCATTATGGTTGACTTTCAGTCTGTTAGAGCTCCTCGTGTGACTTTCAGTATGTTGTTGATGGAGGAATGCCGACTGTTGTCGTGGGAGTCGTTTCCTCTTCCTCCTCTCATGATATATGCCTTGGTATAATGTGCGAGAGAGGGAGAGGAAGCGACCATCACCAACGATCAAAATATCAGAGATGAAGAGTCCTGAATGTTGACATGGGGGTCACTTCCTCCTTCTTCCCCATGTGCTACACATTTTGATAATGCACGTGGGGAGGAAGGAAGGAGAGGACACTGATACGTCTCCAACATATCTATAATTTTTCATTGTTCCATGCTATTATATCATAATTCTAGGATACTTTTTGTGTAATGTTTTACCAATTTATATTATTTTTGAGCACTAACCTATTGACACAATGCCCAGTGCCAGTTCCTGGTTTGTGTTTTTTTCCGATTTACAGTACCAAATGAATTCCAATTGCCCCAAAACTTTTTTGAAGATTTTTTTATGGACCAAAAGAAGACATGGAAACTTTGGGAGAAGACCGGAGGCCACACGAGGGAGGCACAAGCCAACAAGGCGCGACCAGGGGAGTCTGCGCGCCCCGATGGCTTGTCCCTCCCTGGTGGTCCTCCTACCCCCGTCCTCAAGCCAATAAATTCACATATATTCCAAAAACCCTAGGGAACATCGCGAAACACTTTTTTCGCCACCACAAATCTCTCTTCCGTCGCGATCTCATCTAGAGCTCTGTTCCGGCACCCTGCCGAAGGGGGGATCGATCACGGAGGGCCTCTTCATCGACCTTATTGCCCTTATGATGAAATGTGAGTAGTTCACCACAGACCTATGAGTCCGTAGTTAGTACCTAGATGGATCTCTCTCTCTATTTTGATCTTTAATACAATGAGCATTGCATCTTCGCTTTGATCCATCTGATGTAACTCTTTTGTGCGGTGCGTTGGGATCCGATGAATTGTGGGTTTATGTTTGGATTATTCATGAATAGTATTTGAGTCTTCTCTTAAATTATTATGATTCTTATTGGCATGATAATTATAGCTTTGTAAATCTCACTAATATATTTATTTTCTTTGGCCAAGTAGATTGATCTTTCTTTAGTGAGAGGAGTGTGTTGCAGTGGATTCAACCTGGCGGGTTTCAATATCCTAGTGATAGAAGGGGGCAAGATACGTCTTTGTGTTGTTTCCACTAAGGATAAAATGATGGGGTTTATTCATATTTATTTAGTTTACTTTGTCTACATCATGTCATCGTTCTCCAAGCATTAGTCTGTTTATCACGAACTTAGTACGTAGAGAGGCAAGCATATACACACTCTTGAATATGAGTAATAGTAATAGGTGCAGGCAGGAGTCGGCCTATTTGTTTTGGACATGATGCCTATATACACATGACCATTGCCATGAATATCACATAACTATGCACTTTTCTATCAATCGTCCAACAGTAGTTTGTTTACCCACCGTATGCTTACTTTGATGAGAGATGCCGCTAGGGAAAACTATGGCCCCGGTTCTGTTTACAAATCCTATCTTTACCTTCCTGTCATTATTTTTCTAATATTTTATTTTCTATTTACATTTATCTACTATTATCTACACACTTCACTTGCTAGCAAAAAACGAGATCAAGGGGATTGACAACCCTTTTTCCCGCGTTTGGTGCAAGTTGTTTGCTCTTTTGTGTGCAGACGCTGAAGACGGTTGTGGATTGATATTCCTATTGGTTTAATAAACCTTGGTTTCATAACTGAGGGGAATACTTACCTATATTGTGCTGCAATTACCCATTCTCTCCACGGAAAACTCAACGCAGATCGCAAGTATCACGAAGGATTTCTGGTGCCATTACCGGGGAATATCATCACCAACTATCAAGTAACTTCACACAAATTATCATTAACTTGTTCTTCTTTTCATTTTCTGTTATATTTAGTTTGCTTCACAACAATCAAAAATAACAAAATATTTATCTTTGCTAGTTACTAGTGTACTTGTTTATCGCCATGGCTAGTTCTCCTCCGGATATGTCTAACTCTCCTTACATGGGAGAGGGTTCCCCAATCTTGGATATTAAGCAAGTAGGTGATGAGTCCCTTAAAGAATCTTGGGATAGATTACTAGAAATACAAGCGAGAGCTAATCCCAAGAGTCATATTAATTTGGTACTTAGAACGTTTTATGTTGGTGTATCTCTTTCTCATATATGTGTCTTGGATTCTATGTTTGAAAAAATATTTCCTTGAGAACAATAATTTGACACCTATGATAAGATGACAAATATATTTGGGCAACCTAAAATAGAAACCATTGACCTGCTATACTAGTGTTCCACCGCCGAATTGAGCTAATCAAAGAGGCTAGAACTAGTATGGAGTCTAATTTTAGGGGGTTGTTCAACTCTCTCTAAAATCCATGGAAACGTCATGCTGCAAAATAGGAGGCTTGATACCATAGAACAGAAGCTTGATGTTCCTTGTACAAGATGAGTAGAATTGATATGGTGCAAAAACAGAAACTTTAGCGTCGAGGGAATTATTTCTCTGATTTTACTGGAACATACTTTTAATCTGATTTTTTTACATAGCATTGCTATACAAACTCTTAAGGTTTTTCTATTTTTTTCAGAATTTTTAGAGTTAGAGAAGTATAGGTTCTTTACAAATCACTATAGATTGTTGTGTTTTGGACATACTCTGGTTTTGCTTGCATAGTTTGATTGTTTTGATGATGCTATGGATTGTATCAGGGGATATAAGCCATGGAGAAGTTAGAATACAATACCTAATATGCAATAATGAAATATTTATAAATTTATAACAGTACCTAAAGTATTTGATATGTTGTTTATACTAATGGATCTCACGAAGTTTTGTTGAGTTTTGTGTGATTGAAGTTTTCATGTTTTCGGTGTTATCACAAGGGACAAAGGAATAAGGAGTGGCGAGAGCCTAAGCTTGGGGATGACCAAGGCACCCTAAGGTAATATTCTAGGAAAACTCAAGCGTCTAAGCTTGGGGATGCCCCGGAAGGCATCCCCTCTTTCGTCTCAATCCATCGGTATTTCACTTAGAGCTATATTTTTATTCATCACATGATATGAGTATACTTGGAGCATCGTTTTATTTTTTTTGCTTTTATTTTTATTTTTAGGTTGCCACAATCATAGTTTGCTGGACACACCTATTTGAGGGAGACACACCTTCATCATAATTTGTTAGAATGCTCTATGTGCTTCACTTATATCTTTTGAGCTTAGTAGTTGCTCCAGTACTTCACTTATACCCTTTTGAGCACGGTGGTGTATAGATTTTACAAAAATAATTGCGCTCTTGTTCTTTCACTATATTTGTTTGAGAGTTAATAAATAGATATGGCTATTTGCATGGGTCATAAGGCTACTCCAAAATAATAGGTATTCAATGAGTGATGATCAAAACCATCATGTAGCACATAAAAGAGAAATTGTGGGTTAATGATATTGTTGTGGTAATATGAAAAAGGTGTGAGTGCATCATTTTTGATTCGTAGAAGTATTAGTAGTAAGAGGTGTTAATTTCTTGTTTGTCTAAATATTAAAAGGGCATTGTGGGGATGTGTGGGCATTTCTATTCCTTGTTAAAATCCTAGTATTGTTTCAGGTCGGAGGAGTGCGATGGTTAACTCCTCCCAACCTCCTCCCTCGGGGCATGCGAGTAGAGCTTTGATTTTTGATAAAACTAATAAAACTTTGCAATAAGTCTATGAGTTCTTCATGACTAATGTGAAACCATGGACATATGTGATACGTCTGCAACGTATCTATAATTTATGAAGTATTCATGCCATGTTTACAATAATTCTATATGATGTTGGCATGATTTTATTAAAACAAACCTGGACTGGCGCTTTTTTCAGCAGAACTACCATGGTGTCGTTTTTTGTGCAGAAATAGAAGTTCTCGGAATGGGCTGAAAATTTAGTATGATTTTTTTGGACCAAAAGAGACCCCTGAAGCATTGGAGTTGGGCCAGAAGAGTCACGAGGAGGCCACAAGCTAGGAGGGTGCGGCCACCCCCCTAGCCGCGCCTGGGTGGATTCTCGTCACCTCGTGGCCCCTCTTGACATGAGACCAACGCCAAAAATTCCTATAAATATAGAAACCGCCGAAAAGAAACCCAGATCAGGAGTTCCACCTCTGCAAGCCTCTAGAGCCACGAAAAACCAATCGGGGGCTCATTTCGGCACCCTACCAGAGGGGGAAACCATCACCGGAGGCCATCCTCATCATTCCGACGGTCTCCATGATGAGGAGGGAGTAGTTCATCCTCGGGGACGAGGGTATGTACCAGTAGCTATGTGTTTGATCTCTCTCTCTCTCTCGTGTTCTTGAGATGACACGATCTTGATGTACCGCGAGCTTTATTGATATAGATGAATCATATGGAGTTTTCCCCTCTCTATCTTCTTGTGATGAATTGAGTATTCCCTTTGAAGTTTTCTTATCGGATTGAGTCTTTAAGGATTTGAGAACACTTGATGTATGTCTTGTGATGGGATATCCATGGTGACACTGGGATGTTCTATTGATCCACTTGATGTATGTTTTGGTGATCAAATTGTGGGTTCCGTGAACTTGGGAATCTTGTGTGGAGAGTAGAAAAATTTCTATGCTTGTATATAATGAAAAGAATGCTTTACGTTCTAGTTATATTGTGGAATTCCTTCATGATGCTACTAAAAATTATTATGAGGGAGGAACATATGCTTGTAGGAATTGTAATAATATCAAGTTTCCTCTCTATGTGTTCAAAGTTTTGAAGTTATGCTTGTTTTGCCTGTCTATGCTAGATGATTCTCGTTGCCATAAATTGTTTGCTCACAAAATACCTATGCATAGGAAGTGGTTTAGACTTAAATGTGCTTGTCATGAGATTGATGATGCTCTTTTGCATGTTTCAGTTCCTATTCCTATGTGAGCATCATTGAAATCATCATGCCTAGCTAAAAGGCATTAAAGAAAAGCGCTTGTTGGGAGACAACCCAACACTCTTACTTTCTATTTTGTGTGTTAACATGATTAAGCTACTGTATTAATCTTGTTTTGTGTCCTTTGTTTCAATAAAGTGCCAAGTAAAGCCTTTGGGATAGTGTGGATACTTGCTTGTTTTATTCTGTGCAAAAACAGAAAGTTTGGTTCCAGTATATTAATTATCTTATTTTACTGGAGGGTAAAAAAATTCTGAAATTTTTACACAAACTTTATATGAATATTCCTTGAGTCTTACTAATGTTTCGGAATATTTAGATTCAGGGAAGTATGCTGACCATTCAGATCTTTATAGACTGTTCTGTTTTTGACAGATTGTGTTTTGCATGCATAGTTTGCTTGTTTCAAGTGTTTCTATAGCTTATATTGAGTAATATAAATTTTGGGAATGATATAATACAGTAGGTATCATGTGGTAACATTTATGAATCTTTTCTTGACAGTATCAAAGTGAATGATCTTTATTTATTACACTAACCCTTTTTCACAAAGTTTCGTTAAGTTTTGTGTGATTGAAGTTTTCAAGTTTTGGGTGAGACACCGATATGAGAAGAATCAGAAGTGAAAAGAACCTAAGATTTGGGATGCGCAACGAACCCCCAAGGTAATATCCAAGGAAGACTCAAGCGCCTAAGCTTGGGGATGCCCCGGAAGGCATCCCCTCTTTCGTCTTCAACACTATTGGTCTATCTCACTTGGAGCTATATTTTTATTCGTCACATAATATGAGTTTTGCTTGGAGCACCATTTTATTTTGTTTTTCTCTGTTAGGTGTTATTTATAATCTTGTTTTTCAATAAATAGTTCCAAGAACTGCCTTAGGATGCTTGCATTGCATGTTTTGATATGTGCTGCGTAAAAACAGAAAGTTCTGCTATAGAGTTTGAATTTTCATATTTTATTGGAATGTGGAAAGTTTATGAAATTTTTACACAGTGTTTCCATATAAATTTATATCATTTACTAAATTTGTATAATTTTTTGAGTTACATAAGTACACTGTTTTCATAAATTTCTACAGACTGTTCTGTTCGGGCAGATTGTTGTCGTAGTTCTGTTATCTACTTATCCTATAGTTTCCATAGCCTATATTGGTAGATATAAATTGTGGAAACGATAGTATACAATACCTAATGTTTGAAAATTATTATGCAACTTGTCTTGGCAGTACATGAAGTGTTGATTTATTCTTATGTGTACTAACCTATCTCACGAGTTCTTTTCAAGTTTTGTGTGGAAGATGTTTTTGAGAATAGGTGAAACCGGATGAGAGGATTGAATGAGATACAAAAACTCAAGCTTGGGGATGCCCAAGGCACCCCAAGTAAATATTTTAAGAACTATCAATCATCTAAGCTTGGGGATGCTACGCATCACACATCTCTTCATCAACAATTTTCGGTTAGCCTATGTTGAGCCTAATTTTTTATTCGGTCACATGATATGTGCTATTCTTGGAGTGATATTTTTGTTTTGCTTGATGTTTAAATAAAATACTCAGATCTTAAAATGTTTGTTGAGAGATAGAGATAAAGTATTCACATAGCTACTTAATTGTTTGACTACTCATTGATCTTCACTTATATGTTTTGGAGTAGTTTTGTCTTTGCTCTAGTGCTTCACTTATATCTTTGTAGAGCACGGCGGTGGTTTCATTTTATATAAATTGTTGAACTCTCATGCTTCACTTATATTATTTTGAGAGTCTCTAAAACAGCGAGGTAATTTTCTTAGTTTATGAATAGTCCTAATATAATGGGCATTCTAGAGGGATATAATAAAAACTTTCATATGAAGTGCATTGAATACTATGAGAAATTTGATTGCTTGCATAAAGTTTTAAGATATAAAGATGGTGATATTAAAGTCATGCTAGTGAGTAGTTGTGAATTGGAAGAGATACTTGTGTTGAAGTTTGTGATTCTCGTAGCATGCACGTACCGTGAACCATTATGTAACAAAGTCGGAGCATGATTTGTTTATTGATTGTCATCCTTTGTGTGAGGGTCGGGAGCACGCGATGGTTAACTCCTACCAACCTCTCCCATAGGAACATGCGTCTAATACTCTGCTTCGATAACTAATAGACTTTTGCAATAAATATGTGAGTTCTTTATGATTAATGTGAGTCCATGGATTATACACACTCTCACCCTTCACCTTTGCTGGTCTCTCTAGTACCGCGCAACTTTCGCCGGTGCGATAAACCCACCATATATTCTTCCTCAAAACAGCCACCATACCTACCTATTATGGCATTTCCATAGCCATTCTGAGATATATTGCCATGCAACTTCCACCGTTCCGTTTGTGACACGCATCATCATTGTCATATTGATTTGCATGATCATAATATAGCTAGCATGATGTTTTCATGGCTTGTCCATTTTTTATGTCATTTGCTATGATAGATGGTTGCACATCCCGGTACACCGCCGGAGGCATTCATATAGAGTCAGATTTTGAGTATCGAGTTGTAATTCTTGAGTTGTACGCAAATAAAAGTGTGATGATCATCATTATTAGAGCATTGTCCCATGCGAGGAAAGGATGATGGAAGCTAGGATTCCCTCACAAGTTGGGATGAGTCTCTGGACTTTACAAAAAAAAGAGGCCAGAGAAGCCCACATAATAAAAAAGGCCAAAGATGCCCACCAAAAAAATGAAAAAAGGGGAAATAAAAAAAGGATGAGATAAAAGAGAGAAGGGGCAATGCTACTATGCTTTACCACACTTGTGCTTCAGAGTAGCACCATGTTTTTCATATAGAGTCTCCTATATTGTCACTTTCATATTCAACTGGGAATTTTTCATTATAGAACTTGGCTTATATATTCCAATGATGGGCTTCCTCAAATTGCCCTAGGTCTTCGTGAGCAAGCGAGTTGGATGCACACCCACTTAGTTTATTTTTGAGCTTTCATACACTTCTAGCTCTAGTGCATCCGTTGCATGGCAATCCCTACTCACTCACATTGATATCAATCAATGGTCATCTCCATAGCCCGTTGATACGCCTAGTTGATGTGAGACTATCTTCTCCTTTTCTTCACAACCTCCACCATATTCTATTCCACCTATAGTGCTAT
This sequence comes from Hordeum marinum, assembly GCA_022496015.1. Classification (NCBI taxonomy): domain Eukaryota; kingdom Viridiplantae; phylum Streptophyta; class Magnoliopsida; order Poales; family Poaceae; genus Hordeum; species Hordeum marinum. The sequence goes on from CM039673.1 coordinate 288,072,099, forward strand.
ATCCATGGCTCACGCTCATGTATTGCGTAAGAGTTGAAAAGGTTTGAGAATGTAAAAGGTGTGAAACAATTGCTTGACGTGTCATCGGGGTTGTGCATGATATAAATAATTTGTGTGCAGAAGATGGACCATAGCCAGACCATATGATTTTGTAGGATAACTTTCTTTTGCCATGTTATTTTGAAGAGACACAATTGCTTTGTTAGAATGCTTGAAATATTACTGTTTTTATGTCAACATTAAGCTTTTGATTTGAATCTTATGGATCGGAAAATTCTAGCCACGATAAGAAGATAACATTGATAAATATGTTAGGCAGCATTCACACTTCATAAATTATTTCTTTTATCATTTACCTACTCGGGAACGAGCAGGAATTAAGCTTGGGGATGCTGATACATCTCCAACGTATCTATAATTTATGAAGTATTCATTCCATGTTTATAATAATTCTATATGATTTTGGTATGATTTTATTAGAACTAACCCGGACTAACGCTGTTTTCAGCAGAACTACCGTGATGTTGTTTTTGTGCAGAAATAAAAGTTCTCGGAATGAGCTGAAAATTTACGGAGAATATTTTTGGAAAATATAAAAAATACTGGAGTGAAGAGTCATCAGAGAGGAAGGCCGAGGAAGCCACAAGCCATAAGGGCGCGCCCACCCCCTAGGGCACGCCCCCTGGCTTGTGACTTCCTCGTGGACCCCCTGGACTTGTTTCCGCCGCCACAAACTCTTATAAATACAGAAACCCACGAAAAGAAACCTAGATCGGGAGTTCTGCTGCTGCAAGCCTCCAGAGCCATGAAAAACCAATCGGGAGCCCATTCCGGCACCCTGCCAAAGGGGGAAACCCATCACCATAGGTCATCTTCATCATCCCGGCGGTCTCCATGACGAGGAGGGAGTAGTTGACCCTCGGGGCTGAGGGTATGTACCAGTAGCTATGTGTTCGATCTCCCTCTCTCGTGTTCTTGAGATGGCATGATCTTGATGTACCGCGAGCTTTATTGATATAGATTTAATCATATGGAGTTTTCCCCTCTCGATCTTCTTGTGATGAATTGAGTTTTCCCTTTGAAGTTCTCTTATCGGATTGAGTCTTTAAGGATTTGAGAACACTTGATGTATGTCTTGCGATGGGATATCCGTGGTGATAATGGGATGTTCTATTGATCCACTTGATGTATGTTTTGGTGATCAACTTGTGGGTTTCGTGACCTTGGGAATCTATGCATAGGGGTTGGCACACGTTTTTGTCTTGACTTTCTGGTAGAAACTTTGGGGCACTCTTTGAAGTTCTTTGTGTTGGATTGAACATGATGAATCTGAAATTATGTGATGCATATCGTATAATAAAGCCCATGGGTACTTGTGGTGACATTGGAGTATCTAGGTGACATTAGGGTTTTGGTTGATGTGTATCTTAAGATGTTATTTTAGTATGAACTCTAGGGCTGTTCGTGACACTTATAGGGATAGCACATAAGATTGATCGGAAAAGGTAACTTTGAGGTGGTTTTGTACCCTACAATATTTTCTTCGTTGGTTCTCCGCTATTTGTGACTTCGGAGTGAACTCTTTGTCGCACGAGAGGTATTTACATATGATTCAATTATGTCAGTATTGTTGCGAGAAATTGCACTAGTGAAAGTATCAACCCTAGGACTTGTTTCTAAGCATTGCAATACCATTTGCGCTCACTTTTATCATTAGTTACCTTGCTATTTTTATATTTTTAGATTACAAAAAACTATATCTACCATCCATATTGCACTTGTATCGCCATCTCTTTGCCGAACTAGTGCACCTCTAAAATTTTCCATTGTATTGGGTGTGTTGGGGACACAAGTGATTTCTTGTATTTCATTGAAGGGTTGTTTGAGAGAGACCATCTTCATCCTACACCTCCCACGGATTGATAAACCTTAGGTCACCCACTTGAGGGAGAATTGCTACTGTCCTACAAACCTCTGCGCTTGGAGGCCCAACACGAGTCTACAAGAAGAAGGTTGTGTAGTAGACATCAATACACAATATCACCTCCTCATATTTTGCTAGCCTCTTTGATAACGTGCCTTGCCCATTCTCACCTCGAGGATCGGTGCAAACTTCGTCGATGCATCCAAACCCCGTGACATGATACGCTATGTCACACATAAGCCTCATTATATCTTTATTGAAACAACCACCATATCTGCCTATTATGACATTTCCATATCCATTCCGAGATATATTGCCTTGCAAATTCCATCGTCACGTCATATGACTAGTTTGTTCATCATCATATTGCTTTGCATGATCATATAGAGCTGACATAGTATTTGTGGCAAAGCCACCATTCATCATATTTTTACATGTCATGCTAGATCATTACACATCCTGGTACACTACGAGAGGCATTCATATTGATTCATATTGTTTCATAGTTCTTCATATCGAGTTTTCATATTGATTTGTAAGTAAATAAAAGTGTGATGATCATCATTATTAGAGCATTGTCCGAGTGAGGAAATAAACATGGAGAAGTCCAAATGAGCCCACCAAAAATGATAGGAAAAGAGAGAAGGGACTTTGCTACTATCCTTTACCACACGTGTGCCTCAAAGTGGCACCTTGTTCTTGATATAGAGAGTTTCATGTTATGTCATTTTCATGTGCTAGTGGGAATCACTTTTTCATTATTATAAACTTGGCTTGTATAATCTAATGATGGGATCCCTCAAATGCCCGAGGTATTCATGAGCAAGCAAGTTGGATGCACGCCCCACTTAGCTTCAGTTGAGCTTTCATACACTTATAGCTCTAGTGCATAATTTGAATGGAAATCCCTAGTCCTTGCATTGCCATCTGTCGAAGGGCATCTCCATAGCCCGTTTATATGTCTAGTTGATGTGAGATTATCTTCTCCACTTTTACCCCTTTGACATCTACCACCATATTCTATTCCACATTTATGTTATGTCAATGGTTCACGCTCATGTATTGCGTGAAGAATAAAAAATTGATGCACTTCGAAAAAGTACGATCCAATTGCCTGACTTGGACATCGTGATGCTTGACATTTGTATTAATGTGGTGAAGACGGAGCCATGCCTTGTTAATATGATAAGATGAATGGGGGTAAACATTCTTTTGGGATAGTATACTTTGAAAGATTGATGATTTTATTGCTTGTTCTTATAAATATTAATGTGTTTATGTTTTTTACTTCATCATTTCTTAGTGAGCATACATGCAAAAGATTACATATTGGGTAGCATGTCACACAAAAAATTCTGTTTTTATCATTTACTTACTCGAGGATGAGCAGGAATTAAGCTTGGGGATGCTTGATACATCTCCAACGTATCTATATTTTTGATACATGCTATAATATGATCATTCTAGGGTATTTTTTAAGCAATAATTTACCAATTTATATTATTTTTTAGTGCTAACCTATTGACATAGTGCCCAGTGTGAGTTCCTGTTTTGCGCGTGTTTTTGACCTTTTTGGTTTACAGTACCAAACAAAGTCCAATTGCTCCACACTTTTTTATGGTTTTCTGGACCAAAAGAAGACCTTGAAGCTTCGGGAGAAGACCGGAGGCCGCACGAGGGAGGCACAAGCTAGCAGGGTGCACCCTAATGGCTTGTCCTTCCTTGGTGGCCCTCCTACCCCGGTTCTTTGGGCTATAAATTCACATATATTCCAAAAAACCTAAGGAACATCCCGAAATACTAGTTCCACTGCCGCAAGTCTCTGTTCTGCCTTGATCTCATCTAGAGCTCCGTTTCGGCACCCTCCGGTGGGGGGATCGGTCACGGATGGCCTCTTCATCAACCTTGCTACCATCATGATGATGTGTGAGTAGTTCACCAGAGACCTATGGGTCCGTAGTTAGTACCTAGATGGTTATCTCTCTCTCTCTCTCTTGATCATCAATACAATGATCATCGCATCTTTGCTTTGATCCATCCGATGTAACTCTTTTGTCCGGTACGTTTGTTGGGATCCAATGAATTGTGGGTTTATGTTCAGATTATTCATGAAAAGTATTTGAGTCTTCTCTGAAATTATTATGATTCTTATTTGCATGATCATTATAGCTTCGTATATCTCTCTGATCTATTGATTTGCTTTGGCCAAGTAGGTTGATCCTTCTTCAGTGAGAGGGGTGAGTTGTAGTGGGTTCAAGCTGACAGGTTCCTATATCCTAGTGACAGAAGGGGACAAGATACGTCTTTGTGTTGTTGCCACTAAGGATAAAACAGGGTTTATTAGTATTGGTTGAGTTTACTTTGTCTACATCATGTCATCGTTCTCCAAGCATTACTCTGTTTGTCATGAATTTAATACGTAGTGAGGCAAGCATAGAAGCCCTCTTGAAGTGGAGTAATAGTAATAGGTGCAGACATGAGTCAACCTATTTTTTTGGATGTGTTGCCTATATACCCATTTATCATTGCCGTGAATACCATGTAACTATGTGTTTTTCTGTCAATTGCCCAACAGTAATTTGTTTACCCACGTATGCTTACTTTCATGCTGCTAGGGAAAACTATGGCCCCCGGATCAATTAAGTTATATATTTAAAAATCCTATATTTACCTTGCTGCCATTATTTGCATTTTATTTTATTTTGCAATTTACATTTATCTACTATTGTCTACACACTTCACTTGCTTGCAAATAACGAGATCAAGGGGACTAACAGCCCTCTTACCCGCGTTGGGTGCAAGTTGTTTGCTCTTTTGTGTGCAGCCGCTGAAGATGGTTGTGGATTGATATTCCTATTGGTTCGATAAACCTTGGTTTCATAACTGAGAGAAATACTTAGCCATATTGTTTTGTAATTACCCGTCGTCTTCATGGAAAACCCAGCGCAGATTACAAGTATCAGCCATCGGCGACGATCATAAATGTTATTGTGAGGGAGTATCCACCACATATATACACAACTATATCAATGTGAGGGAGTGCCCACCATATACACCATGATATATGAGATTTTTTCAAGGAAGCCTCGACAGATCAAAAGTCAACCCGTGCTGAATAGTTTCTGGTATAATTGTTGTCGATTTTTAATCTTTGAATCATGAACATAGGAAATGTTTGATGACGAGCAGAACCCTGAGTGTTATACGTGCACCGATGATAAGGGTATATGCGACCTTTATCCTCACCTGGACAACGATACATCCTTCACCGTGAAGCTAAAGGAGGACTTCAAAATTGCTAGGGTATGTAAAGATGGCATGTATTTTTTTTATAATGAAGCATGACGTGTGCTTTTTTTGCTTTAATTAACCCGTAATTTTATTTTGTACAATTCAACTAGTATGTTCCCTGCCATGCAATACTCCATGTCTTGGACAAGTTCCATTTCCAAGAGAGGGAGAGTATGGAGACTAAGATAGCTCACGTAAAGACGGACCTTTACACCTTTGCTGTTAAGGTAAAAAATGTAGTCGATCACACATATTTTGGTTGTTCTGCTTGGAGAGCAGTTTGCGCAAGGCGTACAATGGAAGAGGACATGAACAAAACATTCGATCTTGGTCATGACGATGATCGTAACAATAATATCAAAATTTGGGTGCATGTGGATCACTTGATTCCAGTTCTACGTCCATGTGAGTTTGTCAATAAATTTGTTATGTAATTTATATTGTTTATTAACAATATTTGGTACTCATCACGACTAAACTTATTTATTTTTATTTGTCAGCTTATTTATCTTCTCCAAAAAATACACGACACATAGTAGACCGAACCTACAATAGTCATGACTGCGAGCTTACTTGGTTGGAGAAAAATCATGTGATCTCATTTATTCATGGTGTTTTCCATTATAAGAACAATTACATTATTGGCGGCAGTTATGATGGATACATACCACTAATGTACAAGTTATACCATTATAACATCACTTCAAACATGTTTGTAAGATTATTTTTTACTATTGTGTGACTAGTCTATCTTTTTCATACATTTCTTAAGGAAAACTAGTTTGCTAACTATGTTATTATGACTTATGTTCTTGAACAGGCACTCTTGCGAGAGACTGTGCCTCAAGTGATGTTTACAAAAGGTGATTTGCAAATGGTTAGCATACGGCCAATGCCAATGAGTTATCCAGGTACATACACGATATCTCGAAGGGAGGAAACCCTGGAAATCAAAGTATGGAGCAACACAATGAAAGCATCCATGCAACCACTTGGAGACTATAACTTGAGCAGGCCACAAGTTGGAGATAGGTTGACCTGTATTCTTCAATGGGGAGATGCAGGAGTTCACCTTGTTATGCTATTGTACCTAAGAGACTATAGTATGTGCTATTTAGGATAGATGACATTTTATAGTTTATGACATTGTGTAGTAGTGGTTAACTTTTCATGATTAAGATGATGATGAGTTATCAGATGATTAAGATGATGATGAGTTGTTAGATGATTAACATGATGATAAGTTGTTATCTGACTAAGGATGATGAGTTATTATATGACATAGATTATATTAAAGTGGATGGGTGCAAGTGATCAAATTGAATCACTTGCACCCATCCACTTTAATCTAATTGTGGTTTCGTCCACAATCCTTATTGATGATGTATATTAATTTGTATAACCATGATATGATGATATTTATATGTGCATGATATGATGAGACTGTTGTATGATATGATTGTATAAAACATGTACAAAAGCAGAGACAACACGCAGCTGAAATAATAAAAAACAGAAAAAAATATCAGTAGCGAAGGGAAGGGTATAGCAGCAACGTGGCCTTATCAACAACGCGTGTTTGGTAAACTCGCTCCTGTTACCCAAATGTATCAGTAGCGCGGGGCACGACCACCACTACTTTTGAAAGTTAGCTGTAGTGTCGTGTCAGTAGCGCGTCCCCCGCGCTACTGATAGGACTTTAACCAACGTTACAGTTAGGGTTTTCCCTAGTAGTGATAGTGTCTCCATATTAAATCGTTCCAGTATCAGACTTGGAATGACTTGAAATTTTAAACGTGGCCTTTATGTACTGAATAAGGCCATATAGAATGTTTTAGGTCACTCCTGCTTCGTTCAAATTCCAATTAATAAATAGCTCCATTTACTTAAAAGAAAGGGATTGAACTATAGGTGCAAAATATGTTTGAACTATAGGTGCAAAATAGGGGCATACAAAAATTCCCAATTTCGCGTGGTAGCTCAAATATTACATAAGAGCAGCAGGTGCAAAGATTGGGAGTGAGCCTCGATGATGGAGACCAAAAGGGAATGCGATGGTATTACTCATTTATTCCCACAATGATCGTATAACAATATTAATAAGGGTTGCATATTTGGAAAAGTTAATATGATGCATTGCAATGATGGCATCGAGTGTTCAGTTCGTTTTGTATTTTCTTCTCGCTTTGTCAGTTATCTTAGAATCGGCTTTGTAAGAAGGCCACCTCACCGGCCTGTATCGTTTGGTTATGTATTTTTTTGGGTGTGGTTTTATTTATAAAGCAATACGAAAGCCTGTTTCAAGAGAGAGGAGTCTGTCTACACCCGAATAGTCTGTTGTGGCATCAAGAAGTCTGATTTGATCTGGTGAGAGAGGGCTCGTTTGGATTTCATGGGCTCAACGTGTTTGTTAGCTCCCCAACCTTTTAGAAATATACGCAAGTGCTGGGAGCAGTAGTGCTAGTCGCCAACATGGACGAAAGATCTAATCTCTTGCCAAGGAGAGAGGACCAATTTGATTGGAATCATCAATAAGGAACCAACTGAGTTCAAAACGAAACAAGTAGAAGGACGAGAAAAGGACTCTCCGGAGTCGGAGTCAGCAAGCAGCGGCATGTGATCAGAGCCAATGTACGAATAAATGCACTTAATATCTTTTCTGAGATTGCATAAGAACACAAAGGATCAAGTATTTTCATTTCTCGTAACCTAGGGTGTCGTGAAGCGTTTGCTTCCTAATAAGGCAGGCTTGCTTGCGAAACCATCGAGCGTCCATGCGCTGCCTAGCCATTCGGTGTGTCCTAGTAAATTTCATTAATTCGATCGGCGAGTGGTCTATCTAGAGTCGTTGGATGACGCCAACTCTACGGTTTTGGTATGATCAAATTTCACAATCACCAAAGTGCATCTGAAAATATGTCTGCTAGACAAGTAGAGTTCGGTTATTTTGTTTGCGCTGCCCGTGTTTCCATTCCACGGTATAGTTGAGAGGTGAGGTGCAATTGTTATGGCGTGTACACAATACATGGAACCTATGAACCATCAGCTTCACGGATGGCAAACTTATTATGAGTATAATACTTAGTCTGTTTTTAGTGATCACTGATCAATGTTCGTCGCAACTGTAATTGCCGCTCACAAGACACGCAGCAAAACTGCCAAAGCATTTTTTTGTTCATAAATAGTTTTTTTGAAACGGAGGCAAATTTTTTGCCTCATCTCATTCATTAAGCAGGAGAGAATACGGATAGTTTGTTACATGGGCGTAAGGGCTGGAAGTAAATTACATGTTTACTCTCCCGGAATAAGGCTCCCTAGGTGCTTAGCCCCTAGTTTCCCCCATAGTCACTGTAACATCCCAAAATTCCATTTTGGAATGTTATGAAATATAGCTATGCATCATCATCATCATTGCTTGAATGTATGAAATAGTTGAAATGCTTCTTCTGACTTTCTGAAAGTCCCTTTCTATTTTTAATATGTTGCTTTCACCTATTTGAAAACCTTGGAAAAAGTTCAAAATAAGAGAGGAGTAACATGACACTCCACACCAGGGTCATCTTGGTGATATATTTGAACAATAAGAACCAGGGGGTCTTTTGAAAAATATTTGCAAAAGGTTTTAAAACCAAATAGGCAATTTCTGAAAATATTATTTTTCAAAGTGTTCAAATGACAGAATAAAAATGTTCAATAAATGGCATTTATTATTCTGTTAATTTTGATATATAATACTCCTATATTTGGAACTATATTGAATGCATTAAAAGGTTTTTACCGCACTGATATTTGAAAATAGGAAAATCTTTAAAGCTTTAAAGGCCGGTCGGCCCATTCGCAGTTAAAGCCCGATCCGACTTGCCTAATTACCGGCCGACCGACGCCCCGCAAACCCCTCCCCTCTCACTGACTTCAGGAACCACCCCGACCGCCCACTGACCCCGCGCGGTCATCACTCACCTCGCGCCCGAACCCTCGCCGGCGATCTCTCCCCTCGCCGGATCTCCCTCTCCTTCCTTCTCTCGCCCCCTCACCGGACCTATATAAGAGCGGACACCTCCGCACTCCATTCCCCCCCGAACCCCTCTCTCCCCCTCGCCAGAATGCCCGCTCGAGCTCTGCCCCGACCGAAGCTCCCACCGCGCGTGCTCGTCGCTCCACTCCACCCCACGCCTCTCCGACACCACCACTTGACGCCGGACGACAGCCGCCGTCGCCTGGACCCCTCCGACACCTCCCTCGACCACCAGAGCGACCCCCAACGACCTCTTCAACCACCGGCCGCCGTCAACGTCACCGGAGCACCACCCGACCACCGAAGTGAGCCTCCACCTCCTCTCAACCCTCTGATCTGGATCCTACGATCCAGATTAGATCTAATTAAATGGCGAACTGTTTTTCTCTAGGCCTCGGTCGACCGCTCGATAGCTCTCACGCGCACGCTATTTCGACCAATAGGAACCTGACACGTAGCCCCTGTCCGATCCGTATCATTTCTCTTTTTTTTAGTTTCTGTTGAGAAAACAGAATGCATCCTGATTTTGTTTTTATCATATATTTTAAACTATTTAGTGTTTTTAGTTGATTCTTTTTGCATTAGTTCACATTTTTGTTTTAGTTTATTTCAGTATGTTTAGATTTCAAAATTTGAGCTTTAAATTTTGAATCTAATCAAATTTTCTCAAACTACTCAAATCTGAATAACTAGAGTTTAAAAATAGATTTTTATATGAATCTTTTTGCTACTGCTTGGTATTAGTTAGGACTATCATCATGTTTAGTTTGAGGATTTTTAGGATGTATTTGCTTAGTGTTTTAGCTATAAACAGAATCTGCCTAGTGTTTGGTATAGTTTAGTTAATTTAGTTTTTAGTTAGTTTAAATGAGAATTGTTATATATTGTTTTAGTAGGTTCTGTTGTTTAAACATTAGATGTTTTACTTGCTGATAATAATAATATAATTTACTTAGTTTATTTCTATATTGTTATGGGAATCTCTACTAATTTTTCAACTAGGTATAATTTGATTAAAACCAACTAGTTTAGTAATAGATTCTTTTAACAAAGCTTTAAATAATTAAATTCTGTTTTCTAAGAAAAGTTTTAGTAAATTATTTTCTGTTAAGAAAATTGTTTTGTTAATAAAATAATAGTTTAGTTTCACTCTATTGCTATAGACAAACTATAGTTATGTAGTAGTGTTTACCAAAACTTTTAAAACCCTACTAAGATTTTTCTTAACAAAACTTTAAATGGATTTAATTCTGTTTATTAATAAAATATTTTTTATTGTTCTTTTTTGTCAACTATTGTTTTGTTAATACTAATAGTTCTATGTTGTTAATAGTAGTTTACCCATCAACTTTAGAAAACAAAACTATGTGTTGATTTCTTTTCTTGTGATTGTGCCTTGTTTTGTCTTGAGTGATACTAGTTCATTCCTGATTGTTGTGAGTTACAATATTTTGTTGTATGCTTATTGAGTGCTCCTGTTTGATTTGTTAGATCATCCGGAGTACGAAGCTTGTTACCTAGAGTCCCTCGAGTACGAAGATCGTCAATCAGGCAAGTCACTTTGATCATGTATACCTATGTTTTATTGCATTAGTTCTTCCATCACCCCAATTGCATGCAAAGTAGGTAAATTGGAAACTTGGTTACTTGTTGTAGTATCATGTGGTAGGTACCCCCCTCTCAACCCTTTGACACATTTGGCCCCGGGAAACGTTGTTTTACATTTTGCTATGCTATTAGTAGACGGGGTTGGTTGTGTGATTCATGAGAGTTGAGAGAGTTAATAATTTCAAGACCTACATGATGATCAAGTCTTCCAGACTTCAAGTTTTCAACTTACCTCTGGGTGGATGATGGTTGAACGGCGCCCTGGAGAAACCAGTGGTTAGCCTAGATGATGCTAGAGATGTGCCAGTATTCATGCGGAAAGGTCCACCCAGGCACAAAGAGATGGATGGATGCTTCAAGACCCAAGGCTTACCTGCACAGCCACAAGTCATTATGGGCTCTGGCTTGGTTGGATATTGTGGTGACCCTGGACAGGCGGTGCTACGAGATGTAGAAGAACGGTAGGAAAGGATGGGCACCGACAGAGTCGCAGGGAAACTCTTTGGAAGACCATGTTTTGGTCATCCGTTTCTCAAACACCCTGAAGTGCGAGAAATCAAACGGAGGCGACCAAATTTTGTGGGGAACGTGTGCAAAACTCTACATAGTATTCAAACCTAATCGATTAGCCGTGTCCACGGTCATGGACGACTTGAGCCAAAGGAACTGAAACTTCCGGAACCCTGAACACAATTAATATGATGATGTGGGTATTAATAACTTGGGTATGAGAATTTGGTTGGTGGAACCATCTCATTAATCAACCAACTTAGTAATAATTTTGCTTAGCCCTCTCTTGATGTAGGAAAATTGGCTTTACGCAAAAAATTACTACTCCACCTGCCATATTTGCATATAGATTAGATGATTATCTTTTGACCCCTCTCTTGTGACTTTGCTAGCATATTCCATATGCTGACCTACACGGCTGCAACGTATCATGTTACAGAATACTTTTCTGACCAGGAGTGAGGATACGCTCTACGCTCGGTGAGATGCCCTTGGAGTCAGATGGACTCATCTACCTTCGATGCTTCCGCAAGATTTAGATATTCTCATGAGTTGGCCTTCAGCCACTTTATTGTAATCTTTATTGTAATAAAGGACTCGATATGAGATTTATGATTAATAAATGTTGTGTGATTTCCCTTTGATATATATACATTGATGTACCGTGTGTGTACCATCATGATCTTGGGATGGTACGGAAACACCGGAGATTCGACCTTTCAGGTCGGGTCGCTACAGTCGCACCTCCATCTTCATGGATGAAAACACAATGGAGTTCATGGAGGCTTTGTTTTGGAAGATTCTTGCATTCCTCTCGTGCTAGATTGCCCAACACATTAGCATCTTCAGGGTGTGGAAAGCTTTCACGCTTGTGCCATAGAGTTGGCGTGGCTCGTCCCACCATCTTTCGACGGAAGGATGGTCCGCCCAATCAACAGGATTTAGTTGCGGACCTAGCCCAGTTTTGATCATGTCCCATATTCTTATCGTGTAGCAACATTTAAACATTAGATGCGTGGCCGATTCCAATTCCCTTTTGCAGAGCTGGCAAAGGCCGTAGTTGGTCCATCCCCTGTGAGTGAGTCTACCTGTCGTCCAGACTCTGTCCTGGATAATTAGCCAGGAGAAGAAGTTAATTTTCGGCGGTGCCCGGACCTTCCAGACTACCCTGGGCATATCAGACTTGATCATTCTAGCGAATTGCATCTAGTACGCCATGGCTGAAGAGTATTGACCGTTGGCCATGAATTTCCATTGAATGGCATCTTCGTTCCCCTCCAGCAGTTGCACCTCTTGACGTTTGCCCCAAAGTTGGACAAATTGTTGGAGGTGGGCAACAGAGAGACCTTCCTGCATATGGATGTGGTGGATCCAATCATTATTTAAGATGGCCTTGGAAACACTAGCCTTCTTGTGTTTTGATAGGTCGAATATCCCTGGGGCCAAATCTTTTGGTTTTTGTCCCTATAGCCAAGGTGCATACCAAAAGCTCGCCAATTGCCCATTGCCTATGGTAATCATCGTCACAGAGTAGAAAAGGTCCATGTCTTCTGCATCGCAAGGGATGTCAAAGCCATCCCACGCTCATTGGGGGTCTGTCCATTGGAACCAAAGCCACGGTAACCTGAGCGCTCTAGAGAATTTGACTAGGTCGAGGATCCCCAGTCCTCCCAGGTTTAGTGGACGGCAAACCAGCTTCTAGTTAACCTTACATTGTCCACCTGATACCGTACTTGTTCCGGACCACAAGAAAGCTCTTTGGATCTTAGTTATGTCATCTGTGGTCCCCATTGGAATATTTAGTGTTGTGAGATAGTAAATGGCCAGGGAGGATAGAACTGATTTCACCAAGGGATTTTCTGAACCACTTTGTCCACCAGAAATTAGCAGTCTGCTTTGGTTAAGCTGTGTATGGAGAGCGGTAGGCCTAGGTAGCGCATCAGGAATCCAGAGCGGATGGCTGGGAAGCTTTGAAGGATATCATCCAGATCTATGTTTGCGCAACTGGTGGGTGTAAAGCTGCTCTTAAGTGGGTTGGCCAAAAGCCCGGTAACCTCTCCAAAATTAGCTAGGATGGTGGTAAGATTCTGAATGTCCTATTTGATAGGGGCAACGAAGATGGCAGTGTCATCAGCGTAGAGTGAGGTACGAACGGATGTAGCTCGGCCTCGCAGCCAATGAAGGAGGCCTTGGTCCGTAGCTTTGTCAAGCAATTGTTGTACGGGGTTGATGGCGAGGACAAATAGCAGAGGTGAGAGTGGGTCGCCCTATCGCAGTCCCTTCCCTAGTTGTATCGGTAATCCTGGGATGCCATTGAGTAGGACTCTTGAGGAAGATGTGACCCATATGGCAGTAATCCGGTTTCTGAACCTATCAGGGAAGCCACACCTTTGCAGCAAATCCAAAATGTAGTCCCATTGGATGGATTCGAAAGCCTTCCTGATGTCCAACTTGAGAAGCAACGACGGAGTCCGAGACCAGTGCAACTGTCTGGCGAGTCCCTAGATGGACATAAAATTATCATGGATACTTCTAGATTTGATGAACATGCTTTGGGAGCGAGATACCAATTGATTCATGAATGAGGCAAGACGAGTTGCCATGATTTTTGCTAGAATCTTCGCGATGGCTTGGAGGAGACCGATGGGACGTAAATTTGATATGTCCTCAACACCTTTCTTCTTGGGTAGTAACACGATGTTGGCCGAGTTCAACCAATGCAAGTTGGCGGAATGCAGAGTGGAGAAGGAGTTCACCGCATTCATCATGTCCACCTTAATGATGTCCCAACAGGATTTGAAGAAGGCACCTATAAAACCATCAGGACCAGGCGCCTTATCCCTCGGAATGTGCGAGATTGCAGTAAGGACCTCGGCCTCCATGAAGATGTCCCCAAGGCTGGATATGTCACAAGCATTGAACTGGAGAGTTTCCCAGTTAAAATCTTTGTTGCGAGGTGCTCCTCTTTCCAGGATCTTGGTGAAGTGATCATGAGCAATCTTTTCTTTTCCTTCGTGGGAGGTTACCCAGCCAGCACCCGCCCGTAGCCAATGTATGATTTTTTTTCTCCTACGTGCATTGCACCTGAGGTGGAAGTATTTGGTGTTCGCGTCCCCCTCTTTCAGATTCTTGATCCTCACGCATTGCTTCTTCTTGGCCCGCTCCAAAGCTGTCAGTCTTATGACTCTCCGCTTTAGTCTAGCCCTATGGTCGGCTTCTTGCGGGGAGAGAGGGTGAGTATCTTGAGCCACGTCGAGATGTAGGATCACCTCCAAGGCCATGTACAGTTGAATTTTTGCGTTGGAGAATAATCGCTTGCTCCAACATCTCAGCTTATATCCGGTGTGACGTAGCTTATGGAACAGAATGTGGTAGGGCTCAGTATGGTCAGATGGGGCATCCCAAGACTCTTGGACGACCTGTTTGAAACCTTGCATCGTAATCCAGAAGTTTTCAAACCGAAAGCTTCTAGGTCTTTTTGGCTCGTGATCCTGAGAGAGCAACAGGGGGCAGTGGTCTGAAAGTGAGGACGGTAGCACATGCAACAAGTGACCTTGGAAGAAGGTGTCCCATTCTACGTTGCAGAAGAAGGAGTCCAACTTGCTGAGAGTGGGGTTTTGTCGTTCGTTGCTCCAAGTGAATAGCCGGTTTTGCAGGTGAATTTCATTGAGCTCCCCATTGGAAAGGGCCTCTTGGAATTTTGCGATGCTCCTAGCGTTGAAGGTTGGCTTGTTTTTGTTCCGGGCGCAGTGAATTTGGTTAAAGTCCCCACAGACCAACCATCGACCACCCGGGAGCGGTTTATGACCCAACAACTCGTTGTGGAAGCCCTCTTTTTGGTTGGCAGCAGTTGGTCCGTAGGCCGTCGTGACCTTGAAATTCTCTTGGGACGCAAGGATGAGAACGTCCGCCGATAAACAAAAGTCGCCCATCTGGATGTCGGAGTAGATAACCTTTTCATCGTCCCATAACAGAAGAATCCCACCATGGGTGCCGTCAGCAGGACGAATGAAGAATTTCTGGAGCCTATATGCCCCCCCTCCCAAAAAAAAGAGGTCGTACAAAGATCTAGCTTGGCTAACTTTGTTTCCTGTAGGCACACAATTTGGCATTGAGACGCAACGATGGTGTCATGGACGGTGGCCTTCCTGCCCTGGTTATTTAGTCCACGGACGTTCCAGCTAAGAATGTTGAAGTCTTGCGTCAACATTGGGAACTAGATAGTCCCTGGTTAAGCTTGCTTGTGGAGCAGGAGGTGCGGTTGGTGTGCCATGTTGTGAAACTGAATTTGTTCAAATTGGGGCAGATTTTATTGGGACACTGATAAGTCGTTGAAATAGCTGACATATTGAACGTTGACAAGGGAACTGAACTAGATACATGCTCTCTTTTAGCGGGGTTGGAGCCTTCAAACCTTAGTGAGGTGATCTTGGAATAGCACTGCAAACTTCCCAATGGCCTCCTCGGTGAGGTGATCTCCATTTCTGATGATCCCCAAGCGGTGGCACAACAGTTTCTCTGCCATCTTCGCGATGGGCATGCCGTCGGCCTTGTTCTTGAGCCGAGCGCTGGAGCGCCTGAGGGAGAAGCCCACTCCTACCGCAACAATGTCCATGCCCGCAAGGGTCTTCCTGCGAGCAGTGGCTGAACGGGCAGGAGGCGACTGAAGGAGAGGTGCACTGGCCGGTAGGAACAACGGTGGCGGCGCCACAAGCGACACATCACCAGCAGCTTCAGGAACTGGATGTTCCTTAGGAGCGACATCCGTAGTCACAACAGTTGCAGCAGGAGAGTCTTCACCCTCATCAGGAGCAGCTACCGCTTCTGGAGGGGTCATCACATGATCCTGAGGAGCAAGCGAGTCCGCAGTGGTGGCCGAGTTGGGAGGGCTTGGCGAAGCGGTAGAAGGGCGAGGCCGACAGAGTGTTGGGCGACCACGGCCCACCGACGAACCCCGACGGGGAGAAGCCACAGGAGAGGACGCCAGGTGACGGCCTAAAGCGGGGATGGCACTCTCGTCAGGGAGGCGCTGAACCAGGCTCAAGTCGATGGAACGGTAGTATGGCAGCTCCCTCTGCCTGTCCCGGCACTCTTCTTCGCGGCGCCGACCCTCACGGCGCCCCTCTGAGGATCTTCCTTCACGCCAACGGCCATCAGCTAGTGGGGCAGCGCGCGAACGGTGACAGATCAACCGGGAGGCCCAGCCACGCCCCAGCTCGCGGCCACGGTGGTCGTCCTCATCATCATAATCATCACGACGCCTGTCGTGGTCGTCGTCGCGGCGGCCATATCCATGATCACAGGCAGGGGGACGCACCTCCTCCAGCCTCTTGGTCTCGCCATCCACCATGCCATGGCGGCCGTGGAAGGACTTGGTGGTCCATGGGCGCATTGGCACCTTTCTGGAGGCATCTGGGGTGAAGTCTTCGAGCCGCTCCAGGTGGACAATGACTCTGCCCGAGAGCCCCGACCGCACCATCCTTTCGGGGGATGGATAGGAGGCAGAGCATCGTTGCCTCTCGATGATGGAGAGCTAGTTGACCCGAGGGATGAGGGCGGGGTCGGAGCACCAGGCCCATAACCGGACCGTCGAGGCGTCTTTCTTGTGAGTCGTCGTCGTGTCGAAGTAGTGCAGCACGTAGTCCTCGCCGATGAGGTCGGAGATGAGCTCCTCATCCAACCATGGAGTGGCACGTAGTCGAGGGAGAGGTAGACGTGGTAGGATAGCTTGGTGGAGTCGACGTGCGCATTGGCCCTTCACTTTTTGACGTGGATGTCGATACGGCCCCGACCAAAGCGCCCTGGCACCGTCGTCAAGCGGTCACGATCGCGGGTGTACACGAAGCAGACGAGGAAGTCTTCTGGGAAGTGGAGACACCTCGAACAACTCCTTGTCGACCTTGGTGTAGGTGTGTATCTCCTCCACGACGTCGTCGATGTGGACGTGAGGGCGAGAGCCTCCCAGCCGAAGGACGGTGGCGTTGTTGGCGAGTAGGGAGGCTTGATATTCCATGGTCGGAGTGGCAACGAAGGTGGTGAATCGCTCGCGCGGACGCGTCTCCGGGTCGCCCAGGCGCCCCAGGGAGGGAGAAGCGACCGCAGCAGCATCAGGGGAGCGGCAACACGAGGAGGAGCGCGGCGTCGCAGGGCTTGGAGGAGGAGCGCTGAGGCTTGGGTGGTGCGGCTTGGCGTCAGACTTGGGTTTGCACTCCCAAGATTGGTGTCCCAAGTGGGAGCAGGAGCTGCACTTTATAGGATCACGACATTCGGCCGAATAGTGGCCCTTGGTCCTGCAACGATAACATGTAACTCCCTGCAATCTTTTCTTCGGTTGAATCATCTGTGCAACGGTGAGTCATGCCGGACTTGAATGCGTCCGCCTAGCCCCCATCTGCCTCTGACTAGGAGAGAAGGAAGGAAGCCTGCGCCACCAATGGGGTGGCCTGACCACCTGCCAACCGGAGTTCAACAGAGGGGAATTGAAGGACGGAGCGGGCGCCAGCGTCCGAGGGGCAGACGATCTCTCAACCGATCCGCAAGGACCGGGAGCAGGGCGAGCAGGCGCCGCGCAACTTGAAGGCTCTGTCATAGTCGCGGGCGCAGCGCGGACGGGGCAAGCCGCCGAGGACGCGGGCGCAGTGATGGGGTTTGGCGCCGTGCGCATTGAAGACGGAGGAGGAGGGAGCATCGCCTAGTCGATTGCCCACGCACCGGCAGCCGAGAGCCCGCGGGGAGGCCGGTGGGCGCCATAACTGCCCGCCCCAGGTGCCCGAGGCGAGGGAAGAGCAAAGCGGACGCGATGCCCGCGATGGGACCCTGGCCGGCGCGTCGGGCACGCGACCGCGGCCTTAGGAGACGCCAAGACGACGCAGGAGGCGGATGCCGGAGGACCGCGTGGTTAGGGGACCACTGGATCCAGATCTGCCACAGGCCCATTGACCAGGACAGGGGCGCGGTGCGGGACGAAGAGAAGCCTGGTGGGTACTTGAGTGAGCTGGGAGAGCAGCTGGAGGCGGCGGATCCGCACGGTCGACCGGAGGAAGGACCAGGCGCAACGGTGTCAGCGGCAGCGGTGGCTGCGGGCGTCGGAGCGACGTACGAGCATAGGTGGAGTGACCGTTGGCATGTTGTGCGGGGCTCTGTTCGTAAATAGTTTGAATTGCTCAGCACATGTGCCAAAGCATTTAGCTCTATTGCGCCAATCTATGAAGCCGCGGCAGCAATCGGACATTTGCACGGGCATCGACTTTGAGCTGACTCAATAAAAAATACTCTGATTATGCAAGAGTAATCGTCTCTTCATGTTTACGCCATATATATAGTCTTCATTAACATGAAAATTAAGGGGGGAAAGAAAGAAAATGAGCACATGTTTGAATATGCACCCTCAGTTTGTTCTGCCAACGGCAAGAAATTAATACCAAATGAATATCTACGAATCGATCATGATGGCTCCTTTGGGTTGGAAGGTGATCAGAAAGCCGGGAACTCGATCCTGTTGCCGCAGGGCCTGCCGCCGGGCTGGACGGGGCACTCGACGAAGCGCGAGGCGTCGGCGTGGACGCAGAAGTAGAGCTGGAACAGTTGGCTGTTGCCGGACTCGTCGCGGTTGCAGTCGACGTGAGGCGCGAACCCCGTCCCCTCCTGGATGGCGCCCTTGATGGCGCCCAGCGTGTAGTAGCCGCCGTCGGGGCAGATGCCCGCGGTGGCGAGGGCGTCGAGGACGCGGAGCTGGTCGCGGAGGCGGAGGGCGGCCTGGAAGTAGCCGTGCTCGTTGAAGAGGTTCTGCGCGCAGGTGCCGTGCTTCTCCCACTCGTGCGCCCAGAACCGGAGGCCGTCGTTGGTCGGGCACGCCAGCGTCGGCCAGCTGCTGCGTAGGCTGCTCAGGAGGTCGCTCACCTGCACGCAACATAAGTATTTCTGGTCACTTCATTTGTGTGGTGCATGTCGTGCATGAAGGAACAACCGTGCGTGCACGCAAGGTCATTCCAAACGAATAATGTATGCATGAAGTTAGACATCTAGTAGTAGCAATGGATATAGTACATACAGTATATCGCAGCATTGATTTCGGATTTTTGTGAGTAGAAGGCATTGGTTTCGGTCAAAAATAAATCAGGCACGAACTTATTCGAGAAACGGGCAGCAGAAATGACACGAGGGTTGCTTATTGAATGGGCAATCAAAAGATAGACGGGACCCGGTACTTTCCTGTTTCTCTCGAAGTCCTATTGAATTATTATTTTTCATTTCAACCAGAGACAAAAACAAAAACAAGATTGAGAAGCTGACCTTGGAGGGGTCGAAGGCGCTGTCGGGTTTGCAGTTCTGCGGGTAGGACCCATCTTCGCGGTTGGGCCAGAGGCCGTGGATCCCGAAGTCCGCCGCCGGCTTGCCGGACCGCGGGTAGCAGCAGCTCTGCTTCGTGTCGCAGTACGACCCCGGCCACTGCACACACACCACACCACACCAAGGCCAACCGCCGGCACGAACCATCAGCAACCATCAGCAACCGCTAGCGGTGAAACGAACCGCCCACACGCGCACTCACCTGCAGCACGAGGTAGAAGAAATCGTAGCCCGCCTGTTTGCTGCTCTCCTGCGCTGCCGCGCACCCGACGCTGAGGGCGATCAGGAGGGCCAGGGAGCAGTGCAACTTCATGGCTTCCGATCTCTTTGCTGCTTGTAGATGTAGAACTAACTCGGCTTGATGCTTCTTGGCGATGAGATGGAAGACTCTGTTGGTGCTGTGGATTTATAGGCTGCGTTGATGTGCATCTACTCTACGGCAAAATGGCAGGTTTGCGGAACGTGCATTCCAAGGAGGGATTTAATTGCTTGCACTTTTTCGCTTGCGGGAATGCCAGAGATGGAAGCATTGGCTGTGGATGGCAAGGTGTGCAAGCTAAGCAGCCGAACCAATTGCAGAATTCACGGGTCCATCCATCTTGGCTCAGTGTGCAGTGATGTGGGTAATTTCTTTTTCTTTTTATACCCGAATATGCACAAGCATGCATAATCATATATCATAGGGATGCATTAAGTTATTACAACGCTGTAACAACTCGTCAATTCTTCTATGACCGACATTTCGTATTGAGTCGTTTTTGTTAAGTATAAGCGCAACTCTAGCAGAGTGGTCTAATATGTACGATCGACATAATAACCGATATTATAACCATGTATGGCAATTCATGTGTATAAAAACATAGCAAACTACTAAAACGTACAGAAATCACCAATGAACAAATATTGTTTCGTTTGCATCAGCTATGTATCTGGCGGGTAACTTGGGGGCAGTTACTGTTGGTTTGTTTCCGCCAAAGTGAAGCGTATACATGCCAAATTAGTTAGTGAAATGCATAAAATTATCATATTAGTGTCATGATATGCACAAAATCATCACAATACAAATTGTGAAGAAATGTGCCACACACAATGTGACAAAATACATCGGAAGACAAAGCTAATCTTTGTGATGACTTTTCTAATTGGAAAACTCTTTAAAACAACCGGATGTTTTCCGGAAGAAATCATCCGCCCCGGCCTTGTGCCACGTTTTGGTGGGACCATGCACCATATCACATACCTTACCTCGTTTTCCCTTTCCCTGTCGAGATCCCATTTTTCACTTCATCTCCTACCTTCATATCTGCTAGTACAACCCATCTCCTTCAACATTGGCCTCATCGGGAGCAGCCCGCGCGTGTGGCCCGCAGCACCTACCGGCGACCTACTCCACTCCAGCAGTTGTAAATGATTTTTTTGCAGCATCCGCCATGCTACAAGGTCGTTGTCGTCGGCGCTGCCATCGTTACTGGTGTTGTATTATCATCGCGAAGCTGCAGTGCAACGGGCATTGTGCTTCGACCCGAATCTCGCCACCGACGAAGTTGCAGGGCAACGCGTGTTGGTGAAGCTGCAATGCAACGCGAGCTATCCTTCGACGACTCCTATCTCGCCGCTGGCGAAGCCGTAGAGCAGCACGCGCTGCTTCGACCCGAATCTCGCCGCTGGCAGGGAGCTACAAGGAACGAACCGTCGTGACCGCCACGCATCACGTTGCAACATCCGTCCTCGCCATCGTTGTCACGTGCTGCGATGCAACACATGTCGCGGTTGCTTGTGCTGCGATGCAGCTCTCGCCGGCGTTGCTATCATCGGTGACGTGGCTGCTGCTACAAGGTCTGAGGCACAGCGGACTGCTGCCACGAAGCAACCGAGGCACTGTTGCAGTTGCTCGGCAGGAGAAGAAAGCGATGGAGCTTGACCCATCCAACAATGGAGAGGATGGATCAGACAGCTACCGACCGACTGATTTCTAGAGGAAATTAGTCGGATGATTTGTAGCGGTCCCCTTTCTAATTAGTCTAGCCCTCTAACCAGGTTGAGTTGGCAAAAAAGGTGCCACATGGGCATTGATTTGGTCTTCTTCATCTTTCTCCTCTCTCTCCGATGGGCAGCCTCGTTCGCGAGCCGGATTGGGCGTGGCCACTTTCCCGTGAGGTGCCCGACCTGTTCGAGTGGGGGTGTTTCTGTCTTTTTTACTAATTAGGTTGAGTTTTCTATAAATCTGTTATTTTATGTCGTTTGTCGGATGTGATGCACGCTGATCTTCCTCTCGCTTCATCTTACAGGGTTTTTTTTTATCTTAGAGCAACTCTACGTAGGATCTGAAGTATGTCGAGGGGGCAATTAGACTACTTGACTAAATACAAATCTAGCCTTTTTCCAATTTTAGACGTAGGCAAGTTTTAACAATTGTATCATGTCAAGCATACCCTACACATGCATGTCTACAAGTATAACAGAAGAAAGTGAAGACAAGAACAAGAAAATAGAGGGTAGGGATAGGAAGATAAAACACAATTGGACATAAGAAGATTTTTCTTGTGGTTCCGATAGGTGGTGCTATCGTACGTCCACGCTGATGGGGACTTCAACCCTTGGAGGGTAACGGCCGCGAGAGTTCACAGAGGGCTCCGCCCATAAGGGTCCACGAATAGCAACCTTGTCTACGGCTTCCGTCCATGAGGGACTAGCCTCATTATGGGTAGATCTTCACGAGGTAGGCGGTCTCCTTGCCCGTACAAATTTCTTGGTTCAACTCCACACACGAAGACAGGGGCTCCCAAGGGACACCTAACCAATCTAGGAGACACCGCTCTCCAAAAGGTAATAGATGTGGTAGTATGATGAACTCCTTTCCCTTGTGCTTCAAAAGATAGTCTCCTCAACACTCAATCACTCTTTCACAGATTTGGCTTTCTAGAAGAGGATGATTGGGTGGAAAGCAACTTGGGTAGGATAGAAATGAAGATTCATATGGTTGGAATGGAAGATCTTGATCTCAACACATGAGTAGGTGGGTCTCTCTCAGAAAAATGGATATGAAAAGTGTTGGTGTGTTCTGAGTGCTTCCTCTAAGAGTGAGAGGTGGTGGAGGGGTATATATAGGCATCTCCGAAAATCCAACCGTTACAACATTATTGCCCAACTCGGTGAAACTGATCCAAAAACTCGGTTACACGGACTAGTGCAAAAGGTGGCATCTTCTGGGATTTCGTTGAGACCGATATATAAATCTCGATGTGACCGATATGGGTGACCTAGGTAGTTTCCAAATCTCGGTGAGACCGATTTCCAAAACTCGGAAATTCCGATTTTTGAAAATGGCTAACTAGAAAGTTGGTCATTGATTTTGGTTGCACCGAATGGAATGTTGGTCTCATCGAGAAGCTACAGTTTTTGCTTAGGATCTGTATAGGGCAAAACTCGGTAGGGCCGAACGGAAAAAGTTGGTGGCACCGAATTTTGGACTTTTAGGGTTTGGACATAATATTTGTGGGAGAATGGATGAGTATTTTTGGTGGCTAATCTCTAAGCACTTGAGCAACTGGATCGTCATATTTACCTCATCCCCGTTTAATAGAGTTGGCTTTCCTATGGACTCACGAGTGATTTCTCACAAAATGTAAAATGTAGAGTCTTCAAGCGTGTTGCCAATGGGTGTTCCTTGCATCTAGGAAATCTACTCATAATCCTTTGCCAATCCATCATTGAACTTTTTCCTAAAATATACTTGGTGGAAACATTAGTCAAATGAAATATATTTTGTTGTTAATTACCAAAACCACATAGGGAGAAATTGTGCTTTCAACCTCTCCCTTTTTGGTAATTGGTGACAACATATAGATCAAAGCTTCAACATAAGATATAATCAATGAATAGCATCCTCGCTTTGAGAAGTATGTGATAAGCAAGAACTCCCCCTAAATTTCTACACTATTTTAAAATTTGTGTTTGAATGCAAATGCACAATCGATTAAGATCATGGATCACTCTTGCATGTCACATACAACTTGGTGGTGCGCATAAATGATGTGAATGAATAATAATGCACATACCACCCATCATGATTAAATGATCATAATATAAACATCCCATGGATAGGAAATAGTAGCATCATCAATCAAAGCGTATGATCAAACATGACAGAGTTTAAGACAAATGGACAATAAACTAATTGTTGTTAAAGCAAGAAGAGCAAACAAAAGCAAGACACTCTCTCTTGAAGCCATATGATGTATATCCTTCTCCCCCTTTGGCAACAAGTTACCAAAAAGTTCAAAGTATATAGAGCTAAGCGTCACTCTGGGCATGGCCTCCTCCGGTAGCTGATGAAGGAGTCGAGATAACTGCGTCCGCGAAGGCTTCAGCTAATGTCCGTGAAGGTGGAGGTGTAGATGTTGAAGGTGCAGAAGGAGTTGATATTGGTGCTAATGAAGATGGTCTCAACTCTGGAGCTGGCACGACAGACCATCTGGCATGTGTTCTGAACTGAGTGTGAGGCTGGAGAGGAGGATAATCATCATAATCACTGGAGTGGGGACTAGGCACCGCATTAACTTCCTGCTTTAACTCTGTGACAATCTTTGTCAACTCATCCACCTTATTGTCAAGAGCATGAAACTATGTTTCCATAATCCTCTCTAAGCTTGCCTGATTCAGCAGAATGTTCTTGATATCCTTCTCCATCCCTTGGATGGTGCTGATAAGATAGGACATATGATCGCTCTTCGTCCTAGGAATTTGAGCACAAGTGCTCTAGATGCCTCTGCCTGTGCAGTAGCTGAAGTGGGATATGAAGGATCCATAACCACAATGTTGTCCTCGAAGTCTGGCTGGAGTGGAAGGTGTGGACGATGAAGTGCATATTGGCTCTTTCCATCTTTGGAATTAATGAGCATGTGAATATATGGTGCATATCTACAAGACCTCTTCTAGTTAGCAGTTGTCCTCTTGATTGTCTCAACAATCAGATCCATCACCCTAAATCTGGTGTGGGTGTCTACATGATGCAACATGTTTATGGAGTAACCCCTGGTCATCTTGTCATCTCGAGACTTATGCATCAAAGTATGCCTTATGATAGTGTTTGTGGTGGGTAGTCCTGCTTGCAAGAAATAGACAGAGCCAAGCTTGTGAGTCTTCACATAAGCAGTTGGGATAGGTTTATATATGTTGACCATGGAGTTGTGATTCATCTTAGCCTCATACACATCAAGATCTCTTTCTTCTCTTGCAGATTCTTGGAGGTCACCTCATCAGGCACAAAATCTGCATCCTATTCATCTGGGTTCAGCTTCCTCCTGACTCTAGTGAGTGCCTTGGGCAAACCATGAGAGCTAGGTGTGCCAGGGTCTTCTGAAGAAGTGCTAGCCTCTAGGCTAGTTCCTGCTTATAGATCAACACTCTGCTCTCTGAAATCATTGTCACTGTCCTATGAACAAGACATGTTGTCCCCTAATTCGGTGAAGGCTTCGCTACGACGGCGACGGCGGGGCAGATTCTTGTTGATGATGAAGGACTCCTATGGAGAGAGCGCACGTGTGGCGAGGAAGACATTCAAAAACTCGAGCACGGAAGCAGAGGGTTGCAGAGGATGACGATTGAAGATTCAATTTCAAAAATCGGATCTGCCGGATATAAATGCCCTTCTATTGTCGATGTCACCGATTCCAAAATTTTGGTGCCACTGAGTTTATTAACTGACAGGGGATAGAGAAACTCGGTGATGCCGAGATTACACAATCGGTTGTACCGAGGTTCAAAAACAAGATCAACCCTAGTGCTTTGGTGGAAGCAAGTTTTGAGGGTTGGTTACGCCAGGTGGCACATGGGAGGTTTTGGAGTTAGCTCTTGTCGAAACAAAACTCTGAGTGCTCCTCACACAGAGGGTCCAAAAAGTGCTTGCTCAAATTTTGTGATGAAGCATGAATAGAATTTGAGACGAGAAATCATAGATAGCTAGAGGGAGGTACTTAGGCATTCTTGTACATCCAATTGGCCAAACAAAGATAAAAGTGAAATAATAACAATTGGATGTCGTCGAATGAGCAAACATATGCATACCAACATGCTCACACAATAACATGTCAAATGACATACGACAAACTTGCAAAACCACTCTAGTATCTACCAAGCACTTTGGCGATGATGGAGTCATCTATATATGAGTATACTGACTTAGGATCCAAGTACGAATACTTGATCATAGGTCATACTCATCGTTTAAGCACAATTGGGTTTGCCACTTTTACGTAAAGCTTTTAATGTGTTCATATCTTAAGAGATGCTTTGACACACGTCTTAGAGTAAAGCTCCCCCCTGATGTGGCACCCCCCTAAGAGGGAGAAACTAAGTTTGGGTTTTGTCATTGAAGACTACATGTAGGTGTTGTAGTAGTGGATGCTCATAGTTGATGTGGATCATCTTGAGGGGTAGAGCAATCCTTGTTGTTTCATACTCTTCTCACCTACATGAGTTAGTCCCACACAAGGAACAAATGCAAGGATATATATGGACATGGAGTGAAATGCATATATGATGATGTCCATTGATGCATTAATTACCTTGTCCCCTGCTTACCTATGAGGGAATGTGTGACTCCTTGACTATTGCATAAAGTTGGAGTTGATTGCAAACTTTCCTTGCCAAAATGAATGTGAGTGAATTTTGTTGGCGGAGTCAACCCCAAGAAATTCTCTAGTTCTTCTTATTTGTGACCCACATCAACTTAATGGGGATCGTTGGAGTTGAAGTAGTGCTTGTTGAAGTAAAGCTTGTAGTATCCTTGGGAACCCACTTGACCATGGCTTGGGATTCGTCTTCAAATGTGTTAATCTCCTCTTGATGTCTGTCCTTGCTCTTGAGCTTGTTGTCTTGTGGTGGAAGGTCATCTTGGTCTTTTGTTACCTTTGGGAGAGTAGGTTCATACTTCTCCCTTTGAGGAACAAACTCCAGCTTTGGGTATTGACCTTCTTCCCATTCAACTCCATTGGCGTTGAAGTAGCCAATGCCTTGGTTCTTCCGATGTCATCCATGCCTGCTTACAATTTGATGGCTCACATGGGGAGCAAGTTTATCTAAGTGATGTAGGTGGAGAAGATCCCTCTCAAGATATTTTGTCCATGGGTGTTGGTGCACTTGTTCCAATGGAACAAGAACCTCATGATGATGATGAAGAATATGAAAGTTTCTCTCATCCTCAAGCCACTCCAACACCCATACCTCCACAATATCCTATTGCTCAAACTATGCCCATTGTTTAAGATCAATAAGGAGAACAAGTCCCTCACCATGATCACATTCAAGAACAAGATCATCACCAAGAGCAAGAACAATAAAGTGCAATCATTGATGATGAACGTCAACAAATGCAACATGAAGAAGAAGATCTTCCACCACACATTAATGATCCATATGTTGAGGATGTGGATGATGGAAATGAAGTTGAACCTCGTGAAACCCTAACCTCCATCATGCCACGAGTGGCCAGTCATGTTGATGTTGGTCAAATTCTAAACGGCATATCGCAAGGTAGAGTCACTCATAAACAATTGACAAACTTTTGTGCTCACTTTTCATTTGTCTCTAGTGTTGAGCCACTCAAGGTAAAAAATGCATTGATGGACAATGATTGGCTTGTTGCTATGCAAGAAGAGTTGAACAGTTTTGAACGCAACAAAGTATGGTCATTAGTCAAGAGACCAACTAAGGAACACAATGTCATTGGAACAAAATGGATTTTCAAGAACAAGAAAGATGAGAATGGTGTAATCATCCGCAACAAGGAAAGGTTACTGGCACAAGGGTACTCACAAGTTGAAGGTTTGGACTTTGATGAGACCTATGCTCCCGTTGCCCATCTTGAATCTATTCGTATCTTACTTGCGTATGTTGCTTTCAATGGTTTTACATTACATAAAATGGATGTTAAGAGTGCTTTCCTTAACGGTCCTCTACAAGAAGAAGTATATGTATCACAACAACCTGGGTTTGTTGATCCCAATCATAAAGACTATGTGTATAAACTTCACAAGGCTTTGTATGGCCTCAAACAAGCACCTCGTGCTTGGTATGATCATCTTAAGAAGTTTCTACTCGATGATGGCTTTGTGAGAGAGGTGATCGATCCCACTCTTTTTACTAAGAGGGGAAAAGGTGATTTGATCTTATGCCAAATCTATGTAGATGACATCATTTTTGGTTCTCCTAAGATTCATTTGTGCAAGAAGTTTGCGACTTCCATGACCAAGACCTTTGAGATGTCACTCAATGCGGACTTGAAGTTCTTTATCGGATTTCAAATACAACAATGTCAAGAAGGAATTTTCTTGTATCAAACAAAATACCTCAAGGAAATTCTAGAGAAGTTTGACATGATAAATACTAACCCTTGTAAGACACCCATGCCTACAAAACTTGTTCTCACTAAAGACACCAACGGTATTCCTTTTGACCCATCTATTTACCGCTCTATGATTGGTTCATTGCTTTATCTTTGTGCATCTAGACCAGACATCATGTTAAGTGTAGGCATATGTGCAGATTTCAAGCTTCCCCTAGGGAAAGTCATCATAAGGCGGTTAAGCATATTCTTAGATACCTTGTTCACACCCCAAAGTTGGGTCTATGGTACCTCAAGGATGCCAAGTTTGATCTCATTGGGTACACGGATGCGGATTGGGCCAGAGACAAAGTGGGAAGGAAGTCTACTTCTAGGGCATGTCAATTTCTTGGACGCTCCTTGGTAAGTTGGTCCTCGAAGAAGCAAAATTGTGTCTCCCTCTCAACCGCTGAAGCCGAATATATTGCAACTGCAAGTTGTGCAACACAATTGCTATGGATGAGGCAAACTTTGAAGGATTATGGTATCACCTATAGACATGTGCCTCTTCTACGCGATAATGAAAGTGCCATCAAGATTGCTGAGAACCCTATTGATCACCCTCGCACAAAACACATTGATGTTAGGTATCACTTATTAAGAGATCATGTTCAAAAGGGCGACATTCATCTTGATCATGTTGGTACAAATATGCAACTTGCAGACATTTTCACCAAACCATTGGATGAAGCAAGGTTTTGTCAACTTAGGCATGAACTTGGTATCTTGGAACTTGATAAGAACATGTGAAATCTTGTACACCTACATACACTTAATTCATGTCTTGTCTAGGTGTTGGCATGTATTTAGGGGGAGACATTCAATTCATGAGTTCTCTCACCCTATATGATGCATAAACAAACCAAACACTCTCAAAGTTACTAGGTCTAACTTTTGTGACTTAGTACTTTAAATGATGGAGTTGTGATGTCGGACTCAAGGTTAATATCTTCGCACTAACAAGTCATATATACTCAAACATGGTGGATCCGTCCATCGTCCTCTCTCTCTCTCTCTCTCTCTGAGAGGTTTGACTACCTTCATTTCTCATGGTTTTTGATTTGATATATATATATATATATCTATTTTTTCTGATCTCTACACTCATATTTTGGGCTTTCTTTCCTTGATTCGTTTTCTTTTGCCAAGTGTGTGTAGTAGTTCTATATGACCATAGTTCACGTTCTACCTAAGCCCATCTCATCTTAAAACCCTCTAATTTTTCTCTTAGTTCAGAAAGCTTCTTCCATACACATAAATGTTGATTGGGCTAGTGGTGGTCCTGGCAGCTTTCGGACTCTCTCCCTCAAGTTCTCGGGATTTCAGAGAGACTGTGTTCTCTCTGGATAACCAGGAACTTCCAGGATAGTGACCGGAACTTCCGGGCCTGACCAGAACTTCCGGGCATCGCGGATTTGAGGCACTTAACAGTGGGAGAGGGGTCGCCAAAGGGGCTTTCCCCCATTTGTTCCCCTGCTCCTCCCCTCGTCTCCTCTTCCTGCGACACCCCCTCTCCCATCGACGACTTTCGGGCAAGGTGTCGGCCCTCGGAAACTCTGGCCTTCCCCCGTTCCATCATGTTCGGAGGGCATCTCGTGTGCTCCTCCCCATCTCCATGGAGCAAGGTAACCTAAGCACTCTCTCTATCTTCTCTCTGGATTCACTCCTAGGGATTGTAGTTTCTTATGGTATTAGGTTAACATCACACACTACAAATCTCATATACTGCATCCACCATAGATCTGCAATCCATCTTCTTTTCAAATCCATTGCACGATTTATGCCTGTTCTCTCCTTGGATCTGGATGGAACCCTGTGACTATACTCGTGCCCGAAACTTCCGGGCGGGCCGGAACTTCTAGCCTCGCTAGGTTTTCTACATCCAGGTGGGGGGGCGGTACTTCCGCTGGCCGGAACTTCCGGCTAACTGGAACTTCAATCCTCCGGACCTTCCGGCCCTGGACAGGAACCTCTGGCCTAAGCAGAGTCCTGGCATACTCTCGCACCATGAGATTCTTTGATTATTTCTTTCCTTTTGAAGCTAGTGAACTTATCATATCCTCCTTCTATTTCTCTCATCTCGTTTAACAGGTGGTTCCTGTTGGAAATATGCCCTAGAGGCAATAATAAATTAGTTATTATCATATTTCCTTGTTCATGATAATCGTTTATTATCCATGCTATAATTGTATTGATCGGAGACTTAAATGCATGTGTGGATACATAGACAAAACCATGTCCCTAGTATGCCTCTAATGGACTAGCTCGTTGATCAAAGGATGGTTAAGGTTTCCTAGCCATGGACATGAGATGTCATTTGATAACGGGATCACATCATTAGGAGAATGATGTGATGGATAAGACCCAAACTACAAACATAGCATATGATCGTGTCAGTTTATTGCTACTGTTTTCTGCATGTCAAGTATATGTTCCTATGACCATGAGATCATGCAACTCACGGATATCGGAGGAGTGCCTTGTGTGTATCAAACGTCGCAACGTAACTGGGTGACTATAAAGGTGCTCTACAGGTATCTCCGATGGTGTCTGTTGAGTTGGCATGGATCGAGACTGGGATTTGTTACTCCGTGTGACGGAGAGGTATCTCGGGGCCCACTCGGTAATGCAACATCACAATAAGCCTTGCAAGCAATGTGACTAATTGTTAGTTGTGGGATCTTGTGTTACGGAACGAGTAAAGAGACTTGCCAGTAACGAGGTTGAACTAGGTATGGAGATACTGACGATCGAATCTCGGGCAAGTAACATACCGAAGAACAAAGGGAACGATATACGGGATTAACTGAATCCTTGACATAGAGGTTCGACCGATAAAGATCTTCGTAGAATATGTAGGAACCAATGTGGACGTCCAGGTCCCGCCATTGGTTATTGACCGTAGAGGTGTCTCGGTCATGTCTACATAGTTCTCGAACTCGCAGGGTCTGCACACTTAAGGTTCGGTGACGTTTCGGTAGTGTAGAGTTATGTATGGTGGTGACCGAAGGTTGTTCGGAGTCCCGGATGAGACCCCGGATGTCACGAGGAGCTCCGTAATGGTCCGGAGGTAAAGATTCATATATAGGAAGTCCCAGTTTGGTTTCCGGAAAAGTTTCGGGCTCATCGGTAGTGTACCGGGAGTATCGGTATTGTACCGGGAGTGCCGGTAGTGTACCGGAGGACCTCCGGGAGGGGTATTTCGACCCCAAGAGGTCCATGGGCTGTGGGAGAATAATAACCATCCCTTAGTGGGCTGTGAAAACAGCCACAAAGGCCCATGGCGCAGGAGAGAAAGTCCTAAAGCAAAAAGTGGAAAATCAGCCAATAGGAGGCAATTCTACTCCAACTAGGATTGGAGGTGAAGTAGGATTGCTCCCACCTCCTATTTAGGCCGACCCAAAGGCCTTGGATGCCTCTCCTCTCCTCTCCTCCTATATATACTAGTGGATTGGGTGGTTTTTGGACAGAATTTCCGGCCACGTGCTACCCGTTTCACCGGCGCACAGTTTCTCCTCTAGATCGGTTTTTCGTAGCGCTTAGGCGAAGCCCTGCCAGAATCACTCCACCACCATCACCGGAGCGCCATCACGCTGCCGGTGAACTCTCTCTCCTCTCCACCTCCTCTCGCTGGATCGAGACGGTGGAGATCGTCATCAAGCTGCACGTGTGCTGAACGCGGAGGTGCCGTCCGTTCGGCGCTAGATCGGAAGGACCGTGATCGAGATCGCGAGACAGTTTGTGATGAGATCGCGGAACGGATCGTGATGAGTTCGTGGGACAGATCGTGATCAAGATCGTGAGACAGATCGTGATGAGATCGCGGGACGGATCGTGATGAGTTCACGGGACGTATCGTGATTGGATCGCGGGACGGATCGTGATGAGATCGCGGGACGCTCGGCGATTTGGATCGCGAAGATGTTCGACTACACCAACCGCGTTTCTTAACGCTTCCCGCTTAGCGATCTACAAGGGTATGTATATCCACTCTCCCTCTCGTAGATGCTCATCACCATGGATAGGTTTGCGTGTGCGTAGGAAAATTTTGTTTCCCATGCGACGTTCCCCAACCTTCATAGTTTGATGGTTCCAGAATATGTGTGTCAATCTCAACCTTCTTCCCCTCATGAATTTTCAACATGACATGTCCGCACCTCTTGTGGCTCTGTTTTATGCCACGGTGCATTTTGGGACTGATATTCACTGGACTCTTACCTGGATGTCTGGTGATAAGAAGTTCTCGGCTCCAATCTCTGTGTTGGCTCGTCTTTTGGGCTATACGTACACCGACACTACTGTTGATCGTGGGTACAAGATCCATGATAGAGGAGTCTTTCAGGTTCATCACTTGGCTGACTTGTACCCTCTTGGTGGACATGCTCACTATGTTGGTGACCTTCTGCCCTTGTATGATATCATGCAACGGATTTTTCGCGAAGTGCTAGTAGTCAAGGTGGGTGATAAAAACAAGATTCATGGTCATCTCATCAACCTCCTTCACTACACATGTCACTCCTCCGATACGGGTCCTATTGATGTGATGGATTTCATATGGCATGAAATGTACAGTGTTGTGATGAACTGCAAGGTTCCTATCTATGCTCCCTATATCATTGCCTTGATTGCTAAGATTGCTCCTGATGCATCTGCTGGCCGGCGTCTGACTATTCACACCAGTGTTAACTTGTTGGTTAAGAAAGGCAAGGCTCCCGTTCCTGAGGGTGATGATGATGAGGAAGATGATCTTCATGCTGGGGGTTCACATCACTTTGAACTCCGACCTCGCTCTCATGCTTTTCGTCGTGGGGAACCTAGTGATTTCGGGTCTCGGAAGAGCAAGAAACTTTGGCGTCTTCTGAAGAACATGTTCTGTCTGCAGCAAGATATGGACAGGAAGCAGTGGGAGGAGCACAAGTCTAGGAAGGAGGGCATGAAGGCCCTTAAGGATCACCTGCGTACATCTGGTATGACCATTGCTCATGGTTCTGAGTCTCATGTGACTCTGTTTGATCAATACCTGTCCAAGTTTGGTCGGTTTGATGTCGAAGCTGGAGATGAAGCCTCTTCTCATCGCCCTCATGGCCTAGTGTCTTATGGAGAGTCGTCCGATGACTCATTTGCTTAGGGGCTGGAGTAGTGCATTCCTCATTTTCCTTTTTGCCATCTTGATGACAAAGGAGGAGATGTTGTATTGCTTGATAGGGGCGTTGTCTCTTTGTTTTATCATTTTATTTGAACTTTCGTTGAACCGTTGCTCTTATTTGCTCCTATTTGAACCTTAGCTTGGTTTCGTACCTTACCGTTGTGTGTTCATTAACTATCTATCATCGTGTGAGCACTTTATGGGTTACACCGTGTTGCATGGTGTCATATTTGTTAATTCTTCTCAGAGCGACATCTATCATAATTGACATATCCATATGAAAATCAAGGTTAGTAAATCATTCTATGTTGCTTTATTATCCTTGTGTGGGTAACATAGTGTGAGGGGGAGCTTCTTTCAAACATGTATTTGGTATTCAAATACAATCTAAAGTAAGGCATATGTTGTGTGTGTGTGTGGGGGGTTGTTTCCCTTCATTAAAATTGCTTTATATTCTACATGCATTGTGTGGTTACCCTCTCAAGCATTATTGTAATCTATGGGGGGAGATTGAAAGTGCATTATTGCCCTTAACAGTTTTTGACATCTATGACAATTTCATTTGTGTTTCTAACCACATGCTCTAGTATAAACAACACCGTCAAAATTGAAGTGAAGCATGAATGGTTATTCTCCCTCTACGTGGAAAAAGGAAAAAGCAGATTGCCATATTATTATCTTTTCTTTCTTGAGTCCCTCGGGAAGACGCACTATTAAGAGGGGGTGCATCATGAAGAACATCTAGGAATCAACCTCACACACACACATATGATCTGGCACAATCAACTTCATCATTTGTCCATTTTTACATGACGCAATGTATCTGCCGAGGCCGGAACTTCCGGGACGGCCAGAACTTCTGGGGACCAGAAGGTCCAGGAAGCTTTCGGGCCACCCAGAGAAACTGATCTGTGTGCAATCTCTCTGTGTAGCCTGAAACCTTTCCGGACCCTGGCCGGAACATCCGGTCCTTGGAACTTTCGTGCTGACCGGAACTTCTGGGTGTCGGAACTTCCGTCCCTGTTCTTGCAGCTTTTGGGGTATTCTAGAGAAGATGCAAACTCTCTGTGTAGCCCGGAACCTGCCCGAAACTTGGCCGAAACTTCCGGGGTCTGGAACCTCCAGGCTTGGACAGAACTTCCGGTCCTCACAGGAATCTGGCTCCAACGGCTGGATTCCGTCCCCACCTATAAATAGTCTTCTTCTTCCCCATGAAGAGGCTAACGACTCCATTTCTCTCTCCACCATTTCTAGACCTCGATTTCTTGGAGTTCTTCCTCCTTATCCAACTAAAGCTCTTGATCTTTTGAGGAGTGAAGGAGGAGTGCTTGATCTACACATTAACCAAAGCAAAAGTTGATTCCCCCTTGTTTTTCGTGGTGCATCTTGTTACTCTTGGAGGTTGGAGACTCCTAGGCGGTAGGAGTTCTCCAGCAATGAATCGTTCATTGTGATTACCCTCGGAAAGTTTGTGAGGGTTTGGAGACCAACCCAAGGTCTACCACTAGTGGTTGGGAATTGCCTTCGTGGTGATATCTCAAGGAGAGAATAGGGTGAGCCTTCATGGCGTTGGTGTGCCTTCGTGGTAACATCCACCTCTCTAAACGGTGACGTAGCTTCCCTCCAAGGAAGTGAACATCGGCATACATCCTCGTCTCTCGGAGTTGCGGTTATTCCTAACCCTAACTTCCCTACTTGTGGTTATTTGTCTCTTAGTTTTTACTTATATCTTATTGTGCTTTCTTACTCATATACGTGTGATACTTGTTTGCCTTGCTTAACTCTTAGCATCATACTTGCAATTATTAGGCTCACTTTCATATTCCGCATTATTGCCTAAAATTGCTAAGTATCAATTAAAATTTGTAATTGTACCTATTCACCCCCTCTAGGTCCATCTCAATCCTTTCAGCTAGATAAGAATAACTCTTCTTTCGAAGATTATCATTATAGCTTTAAGAAACTCGTATTCTTGCTCTAAATTTAGCTTCTCGAAGCGTAACCTCTCATGAGTTCTTACAAGCTCTCAATGATACTATAGAGTAGATTTATGAGCTAACTTAAGAATGTTTAATTCTTTAGTTAGTCTCTCAATTTCTTTCTTATCATCATCACGCGACTTATCTTTACTAGCATGATTATTATCAAGTTCATTTTGACTAACATCACTCGTTTTAGCAAAGAGCAAGTCATCATCTGCTAGTAGGTCATCCTTATCACTATTAAATTCAATGTATTCAAGGTGTGATACCTTGGGGCCTTTAGCCATGAAGCAACTTCCACTTCCTTCATTGGTGAATCAAATATGCCATATGAATTGGAGGATACGAGTGCAAGTCCGGCAACATCTTCATCTTGACTATAGTCGGAGTCGGAGTGATAGCTTCTCTCGGATTGGTTGTTGGATTCGGAGACGGAATCCCATTCACCAACATGAGCTTGATGTCTTCTTATTGAGTAGATCTTGGTGTACTTGTCCTTCTCGGAGTCCTTGCTTCTCCAGGAGGGTCTTCGTTCATAACGATCATCTCTACTCCTTCTCTCTCTATGAGGTGACTCATCTATTGAGATTATTCTAGGTGACTCTTCTCTTCTTTTGTGTGTGTGTGTGGGGGGGGTGTGCACTCATTGGAGTAGTGACCGGGCCTTCCACAACTGTAACAATTCCGGTCACGACTAGATGAATGCTTCTCTTCATATCTTGAGTTCAATCTTCTCTCTTTGCCTTTATTCTTGTATAACTTGTTGAATTTCTTGACCACGAGGCTTATCTCTACATTGGTAACTAGGTTGTGACTTGAAGTAGCGGGAGTATCACTAGTAGCTTTGTATGCACTATTTGACTTGTTGTGAAGCTCTTGTTTGTCTTTGAGTGACATCTCATGAGCAACAATCCTACCAATGACTTCCGCTGGCTTGAGATCTTTGTAGTCATGTCAAGCACACCCTACAAATGCATGTCTACGAGTATAGCAGCGGAAAGTAAAGACAAGCACATGGAAGTAGAGGGTAGAGATAGGAAGATCAAATGCAATTGGACACACGAATATTTTTCCCGTGGTTCCGATACGTGGTGCTATCGTATGTCCACGCTGATGGAGACTTCAACCCACGGTGGGTAAAAGTCACGAGAGTCCACGGAGGGCTCCACCCATAAGGGTCCATGAAGTAGCAACCTTGTCTATTCCATCACGGCTTCCGTCCATGAAGGACTACCCTCACTATGGGTAGATCTTCACGAAATAGGTGATCTCGTTTTCCGTACAAACTTCTTTGTTCAACTCCACACACGAAGATAGTGTTTCCCAATCGACACCTAACCAATCTAGGAGACACCACTCTCCACAAGGTAATAGATGTGGTAGTATGATGAACTCCTTGCTCTTTTTCTTCAAAAGATAGTCTCCTCTACTCAATCACTCTCTCAGATATTTGGCTTGGTAGAAGAGGATGATTTGGTGAAATGCAACTTGGGAAGGCTAGAAATAAAGATTCATATGGTTGGAATGGAAGATCTTGATCTCAACACATGAGTAGGTGACTCTATCTCAGAAAAATGGATATGACAAGTGTTGGTGTCTTCTGAGTGCTTCGTCTACGAGTGAGAGGTGGTGGAGGGGTATATATAGGAATCTCCAAAAATACAACCGTTAGAACATTATTGCCCAACTCGGTGAAACCGATCCAAAAACTTGGTTGCACTGAATAGTCCAAAATATGGAAACTTTTGGCGTTTCGATGAGACTGATATATAAATCTTGATGTGTCCAATATGGGTAACCTAGGTAGTTTCCAAATCTTTGTGAGACCGATTTCCAAAACTTGGAAATTCAAATTCTTGAAAATGGCTAACCAGAAAGTTTGTCACTGATTTCGGTTGCACCGAATAGAATGTTGGTGTCACCGAGAAGATAGGGTTTGTCTTGGGATTTGTCTAGGGAAAAACTCGGTAGGGATGAATGGAAAAAATTTGGTGACACCAAATTTTGGACTTCTAGGGTATGGACATAATATTTGTGGGAGAATGGATGAGCATTTTTGGTGGCTAATCTCTAAGCACTTGAGCAACTCGATCATCATATTTTCCTTATACCCTTTTAATAGTATTGGTTTTCCTATTGACTCGAGTGATTTCTTACAAATGTAAAATGTAGAATATTCAAGCTTGTTGCCAATGGGTTTTCCTTGCATCTAGTAAATCTCCTAACAATCCTTTGCCAATCCATTATGGAAACATTTCCTGTAATATACTTGGTGAAAATATTATTCAAATGAAATATATGTAGTTATTAATTACCAAAACCAACCAGGGAGAAGTTGTACTTTCAATCTTCACATTTTTGGTAATTAATGACAACATATAGGACAAAGCTTCGACATAAATATGATGAGGAAGGGACATTTCAGCCCACACTGCTTCTTTTCCCATCCCGCAGTGGCGCCGCCCACCCGCCGCTAGTGATTCCGGCCATTCCTGTCATCGGATTCACGCCGCTGGAGCGCTCCCGAGCTGGCTACACCTCACCACCTTACCGCCCCACCGAATCCACCGAGCCGCGCCGCCCTTGGGTGTCCGCTGGACCGGATCGATCCCCGCCTAGCTGCCGTCGGCCCTGTCTCACCTCCATCTCGGATTCGCAAGTTTGCGCCGCCCTGGGCCCGCCCCGGTGAGTCCTTCCGTGCCCTTGTGTAGTGGTTCTAGATTTGGCAAACAAAAATCCTTTTAATTCGAGCTGGGTGCACCATTTTTGTAGATGGATTTGAGCCCTTGCGAGGAGTCTTTGCTCAAGGATTCGTCCTCGTACGATGACTTGGACATAGATTCGCTGCTCGAGAGACATCGACTACAAATGGTGGTGGTCTTGCTTGTCGTGAAGGAGTACTAGGGTAGGAACCGGAAGGGACGACTAGGATCTACCGTTGGCCGCTTGTGCATCCCTCGCAACCGCTAGCTTGGGAACGAGATGCTCATGCAAGACTACTTTGCGGACAACCCAACATATCCGCCGCACCTCTTCCAAAGAAGGTATCGAATGCGCCGATCACTCTTCATAAAATTAGGGCAAGCTTGCGAGGCAAATTCTTGTTTTTTCACTCAAAGGAGAAACGCTGCCGGCTTGAAGGGTTTTAGCCCATATCAAAAAATCTCAGCAGCTATGCGAGTGATTGCATATGGCGTTCCGGCTAACTATGCCGACAAATGTCCTCACATTGGTGAAGATACTACAATTGAATCATCGTGTAGGTTTGAGAAAGTGATCGTCCGTGTCTTTGGC
Source organism: Hordeum marinum (assembly GCA_022496015.1). Lineage (NCBI taxonomy): Eukaryota > Viridiplantae > Streptophyta > Magnoliopsida > Poales > Poaceae > Hordeum > Hordeum marinum. The sequence continues at coordinate 288,110,601 of CM039673.1, forward strand.
CATGTCTATCTTCGTGCACCCAACAAAGAAGACACAAAAAGGTTGATGGCATCAAGTGAGATGAGAGGTTGTCCTGATATGCTAGGAAGCGTTGATTGCCTGCATTGGACTTGGAAAAACTGCCCGAAGCCGTAGCATCCGAAGACTTATGGATTTGGCATTGTTTTTTTGGTATGCCGGGTACTCTCGATGATATCAACGTGTTGCAACGATCTCATTAGTTTTCTAAACTTTCTAGTGATGATGCTCCTGCTTGCAACTATATTGTCAATGGGCATGAGTACACGAAGGGATACTACCTTGGAGATGATATTTATCCTTCTCGGTGTACATTAGTCAAGAGCATAAAAAACTAGCACTAAGAAGCATGTTGAATTTGCAAAGGTACAAGAGGCTGTCCAAAAAGATATTGAAAGAGCCTTTGGGGTTTTGAAATCAAGATTTGCAATTGTTCGTGGTCCTGCTCGTTTTTGGGACAAGGAAACCCTGATGAACATCATGAATATTTGTGTGATTCTCTACAACATGATCCTTGATGATGGGAGAGACTTGAACTTTGAATTCTTCTACAACAACGTCAGTAGCCGTGTGAAGCCAGCTAGAGACACCGATCGCATACAAGCATTACTTCAGACATACCGACAGATTGAGAACGCAAACACCCACTATCAGCTTCAGGAGGATCCCACTAAGCATCATTAGCAGAGACATGGGCAGTAATTTCTACCATTTTCCATTCATTTCATTAAATTCATGTGTGATTTTCATCGTTGTTGTATTCAAAACAGTTTTTGTATTGAATTATTATTTTATTTTTGTGATTTAAATAATTGTTGTAATAATGACCATTGTATTGTGATTTGGATATTTAATATATGTTTTAGTCAAATTAAGCAAATGGCACGATTTTTACGGGCTGGTGAGGGACACGGCAAAACATAACCCGCATCGGGGAATGTAAAAGGGAATATTCTGTAATATCCCGTTTTATAGTTCCACGATGAGGGTTCTGTTCTGCCGCGGCCCTCTCCGGCCCGTAAAAACCGTATTTCGCGAACTGTAAACGCGCGATACGATCTGACTTATACGGGGTCTGCTAGAGTTGCTCTTACACGACGTCTCCGACTTCGATCTTAATTGGTTTCGTCGGTGTCCAGCGCACCATTCACTTTTCGTAGCAGCTTAGGTTTGTGTCCATGCTCTGTTTTTCATTGGCGGTGGTGTCACCCTTTTGTGCTCACCCTTTTGTGTCGTGCCCTTTTTTCTCTTATATTTAATTGTATTAGGCCCGGTGCTCACTGGCTTTTCTACATTCACACATTCAAACAAATTCAAGACCAACAGATAAAGCGAGAGTCGCATTGCATTCAAACCTCACTTGTTCCCTTTCGAAAGCACAATTATTCCTGAAGGATGGTTCGGTTTCAAAGAGTATATGTAAGAACTTCTGTGAAACCTTCTCAAAATTTTACCATGACCCCTAGTTATCATATAGCGACGACGTGCCAAATTTTCATACTTTTTGGACTTTGATTTTAAATATTATAATTTAAATACAAATAAACTCCATGTTTGGGCCATGGGGTCGAGTCTTGGCGCCCTCATATATGTTTTTCTTTTGTATAATGCTTAAACACAAAATTAATAATAAATATGATTTTCAACTCAACGTTGTCAAAAAAAATCATGCACTTGCCGTTCCAATTTTTATTATGTTCACCAAATTCTAGAAATGCACTCAATGGCTTAAATGTTGCAAACGAACCTGGAAAGATGCCAAATTTTTTTCATGGATCATGTAATGGTGCATCTTGAGTGTGGATATCAATGCGAGCGGATGAAGCAATGGTCACGTCGCTTGCAAAACTCACTCAATCCCTCTCCAAACCACGTGTAATTTCTAAGCGATGCACATCATACAATTTGGGAAACCTTATCAATTTTTACCACGACATGTGGCATATGAGGGCGCCATGCCGGGTTTCATGCTTTTCAAACTTTGTTTGGATTTGTTGGAATTAAAAGCCATTAAACTTCATTTTCAGGGTCGACTCTTGGCATCCTCGTGTTTAAAATTCCTTCCCTTTTCTTAGATAAGGCCTAAATATGGACTAAGAACAACAATAGGATTTTCAACCCAAATTTACCAACTTTTCCATGCACTTGTAGTTCAAAATTTGTTTATGTTCATCAAATGTCTAATGCCTGAAAGTTCACTTAATGTATATATAAAAGAAAATGGGGTGTGAGATAAAAAATATATGAAAAGAACAGAGCATAAAAGAAAAAAACAATGTAGAAAAAGGAAAGAAACAAGAGAAAGGAAAGGAAAACGGAAAATTGAAGTGTTTGAGGCCCTCGGAAAGAGAATGGAGAAGGAAAATAAAAATAAAAATAAAAATAAATGTTTGTTGAGGGCATACAAAAGGCACTAGGCAAAGAGAAGTGTTTGCCGAGTGCAAAGGAAAAAGGCACTAGCCAAACAGTTCTTCGCCGAGTGAAAAAAAGAAATACACTCGGCAAAGAATAGTTTGAGAGTGCAAAAAAAAAGAGGAGTACTCGACAAAGGTCATGTTTGCTGAAAAAGGAGTACCTGATAAAATGCACTCGGCATACACTTGGCAGTGGGTTTTCAGATTCCAGCAGTGGTAGTTGAAGTATTAAGTTTTAACCTCTTCTCCAAAAGAGGGTGTACTAAAGCACATGACGTATCCAAAATGTACCAAAAGGAACAAATTTAAGAAGGAACCGGTCAATTTGCAAAAGAGAAATGACAAGACCAAATTATGGTCCTAAAGCTAAAGCCAGTGTTGACGCCTTCACCTTCTCTAACAAGTATGACGACACCATGCTGGCTGCTGGTGCGGACCAGACGAGACGGCGCAATAGCAATGCACCAAGGTCCAGGGGCGGAGCTCTGTAGGGGCAAACCCGGGCCATGGTCCCCTCAGAAATTTGAGGATTTTTTTTACTAATAGGCATCTACTCGTCTTGGCCCAACCCACCAATTCAACACTGAAGCCCAGCACGCAGCGTCCCCTTGGCCCTCGTCTCTCGCAGACCCGCACGCTGTACGCAGAGGCACAGCGGCAAGGCCGCACAGGCGCTCCCAGCTTCCCTCATCCTGCCCACGCGTCGCCGACGCCAACCGCCGTCTCGCGCCGCCCATCGTCCACCGGAGCGCGCCGCAACCGCCACGGCGACGCCCGCCGGGATCTCGCCTCGCCCTGCGCTGCTCTCTCCTGCCGCCCGTCATCCGCTGCCGGGATCCACTGTGTGACTGTGTCGTGCGTGCTGTCGGCGTGACCTACTGATTCACTCTCCTTCAAGCGCCAACTCCCAATCTTCAAGGCTGCAGGCAGGTGACCTGGGCAGTGACGGAGCTTGAAAGAAAAAGTTGGGCGGGCCAGACTAAAGAAGAGCACGGTTTTCTTTTCAAATTATGAATTATAAGGACATGCTACAAGATCAAGCTAGCAGATATGTATATACATATATAATACATATGTGCCAAAGCACAGTTTAACCATGAAACCAGTAATATTTGGTTAGCTAATACAAAAGACATGGAGGTACTCACATACTAGAAATCAACTCGCTGATCCTTCTTGCTTATGAAATCAGCAATGACATCTTCATGGTTGTAGTTCTCCAGAATTCCACCCTCTATGTGAACTAACAAGTTGTTAGCAAGATTCTCATCTTCCATCTTATTACGCAATCTTGTCTTAATGATCTTCATACTAGAAAATGCACGTTCAGCACTCGCTGTTGAAACTGGAAGGGTAATGAGCAAACGAAGTAATCTGTCAATCAAATTGTAGATGGTGTGTCTTGCTGTCTCCACAAGGCATGGACATAGATCAATCAAGGTGGATATATTTTTCAGGTCATCATCCTTGGAAGCATCCGAAACAAAGTGTTTAAGTTGCTGTTGTAATCCATAAATATCTTGCTGAAAATCTGTTGGGTAGTACTTTTCCACCATCTCACATATATCACTAGCTTTGAATCCTTTAAATTTGTTTCTAGGAATCAAGGTGGAGCTAATGGTTAGAAGATCCATTACCTTCTCACTGAATCTTCGGTTTAATTCAAATAGTTGAGTGTCGAGTGTTGAAAAGAAAATTTCCACTCTAAAGTAATGCTCCTTGGTGAACTGATCTGGTTGACGACGGGCACGACCACCACGCATGATGTATGTTTCCTCAAAGTTAGGAATGTCAATGGAATGGTTTACACAAAATTCAATAACCGTAGTAATAAATACTTGGTAGCCATGATCTGATCTCAACTCCTAAAGACACTGTTTTGTTGAGGATACTAGACGGATAGCACTCACAATATCTTGTGACTTTTTTCTGTAAAGCTTGGCCAAGCAATTCAGTTATCTCAAATATTTCCTTCATCAGATCAGATCATGGCTACCAAGTATTTATTACTACGGTTATTGAATTTTGTGTAAACCATTCCATTGACATTCCTAACTTTGAGGAAACATACATCATGCGTGGTGGTCGTGCCCGTCGTCAACCAGATCAGTTCACCAAGGAGCATTACTTTAGAGTGGAAATTTTTCTTTTCAACACTCGACACTCAACTATTTGAATTAAACCGAAGATTCAGTGAGAAGGTAATGGATCTTCTAACCATTAGCGCCACCTTGATTCCTAGAAACAAATTTAAAGGATTCAAAGCTAGTGATATATATGAGATGGTGGAAAAGTACTACCCAGCAGATTTTCAGCAAGATATTTATGGATTACAACAGCAACTTAAACACTTTGTTTCGGATGCTTCCAAGGATGATGATCTGAAAAATATATCCACCTTGATTGATCTATGCCGGTGCCTTGTGGAGACAGGAAGACACACCATCTACAATTTGATTGACAGATTACTTCGTTTGCTCATTACCCTTCCAGTTTCAACAGCGAGTGCTGAACGTGCATTTTCTAGTATGAAGATCATTAAGACAAGATTGCGTAATAAGATGGAAGATGAGAATCTTGCTAACAACTTGTTAGTTCACATAGAGGATGGAATTCTGGAGAACTACAGCCATGAAGATGTCATTGCTGATTTCATAAGCAAGAAGGATCGGCGAGTTGATTTCTAGTATGTGAGTAACTCCATGTCTTTTGTATTAGCTAACCAAATATTACTGGCTTCATGGTTAAACTGTACTTTGGCACATATATATTATATATGTATATACATATCTGCTAGCTTGATCTTGTAACATGTCATTATAATTCATAATTTGAAAAGAAAACCGTGCTCTTCTTTAGTCTGGCCCGCCCAACTTTTTCTTTCCAGCTCCGCCACTGCCAAGGTCGAAGGTTGAAAGTCATAACGAAGCGCTCACTCCCTAGGATTTTGCGGCCGATTTGGTGGAATTGTCCTTGCCCTCGACTGCCTGCTTGATGATGGCAGGCAGGACCTCCATGATCTTGTCGAACTCCTTGTTCTTGGCGACGAGTCCTGCCGGCGCGGTGGGATCCGCCTTGCACTCGTTGCAGCTCCACTTCCACTCCCAGTCCTTGGACTTCTCCACATCTTCATCCACCACGATGAAGTCGAGCACATCCGTGAGACCCACGTCGACTCCCGCGGCGTTCCCGCCAGCGGCTGGCTTAAACTTATGCGTCGCCTCATCGAACCCCGATGCGCAGCTGTCCATGCACCGCCACTGCGTCTTGTTGTTGGGGAGTTTGTCCCGCTCCGCTTTGGCGGCGGTAGCAGCCTCGGTGGCCGCCTTAGCGGCGGCGGCGACGCCGGCCTGGGCCAGCGCGCCCGCGTCCGACGCGGAGCTGGACTTGAGGAGCTGCTCGCAGTAGCTCGGCTGCGGCGTCTTGGCGCAGGTCTCCTTGACGATGCTGCCACCGTCGACGACCAAGGAAGCGGCCGAGACGAGGAGGACGAAGATGATGATGAGGGAGCTGCGAGGCGTCGCAATCGCCATTGTCGATTTACCGCAGACTCTCGTCACAGAACGGAACAAGTTGGGCAACCAAACTTGCATGCATGCAACAAGGATGGAGCCAAATTAATAAGCCTATATGTATGTACGGATCGACGTCGCGTGCGCGTGTGACGGTCAAGTATGTGTGGTCGAGAGTTGTCTTCTCCGTGTGGAAATCGGCATGTTCGTCTTCGTATGTGTGGTCACTGGCTTCCCTCGAAAGAACAAGCGTGTGGCCACTGGCTTTCCTCAAAACAACAAATGTGTGGCCGCCCATGCATTATTATTTTTTGAGCAAAACTGGCCTCCTTTTGTCTTCTGAGAAGAAGCAAATCTGGCCTCCCATCATGCATGCACGCGCGCGCCATGTATTGTTGCTTGCTAAACCTTAGAGCAACTTTAACGGGTGATCCAAACGGACGCGTATTTTGTTTTTTTCCGTTTAGGTTGGCCAAACGGACGTGTGCGTCCGCATTTTAAAATGAGTTGGCTTGACCGCCCAACGGGAAGGTCGATCCAAATGTGTCGGCGTGAAAAAAAAACAAGTTACACGAAATAAATATAATAAACATAATTAAACATAAAGTGGTCAATCAAACGCCGGCCAAAGTCCACCTAAATCTAATAAACATTAAATAAAACATTAAAAAAGTCTGTGTCAGCCTGCTGCCGCCCCGCACGCTGCCCTATACGTCGTCGGCCTTGCCCTTGCCTTTGCCGTCGATGCCGTCGCCGTCGGTGAGGTCGATGAAGACCGGAGCAGGGCCAACCCACCTGAACGCCGCCCGGTACGTTGCCAGGGCAGCCTCCTCCGGCATCTGCTGGGGCGACGGCATTGCGGCCAGCCGCACGCGCTCCTCCTCCTCCTCCTCGAGCCGAAGCGCCTCCGCGTCATGTTGAAGCATGGCCTCGTAGCGCATCTGCTCCTCGCCGTTGGCCTGCTCCTGGCGGAGCCAGTGCTCCTTCCAGCGCTCGAGGTGGGCCTCCTCCTGCTCCGGCGTCGCGGCGAAGTGGACGGGAGGCGCGCTCACCCACTCGCGGTACTGGCCCGTCCACGAGTAGGCCTCCTCCGGCCAAGTGGGTGGAGGCGGGGAGCACCTACGCGTCGGCTCCGGCTCCGGCTTGGGCTGGATGGGCGGTGACGATGGCGGTGGCGGCACGAAGAGCGGGGTGTGGACGGAGTCCCCCGCCACCGACAGGGCAAGGGCTTGCTCCAGCCCATCCTAGTGCGCGTCCTCCTCGAGGCGGCTAGCCTCCAGCGCGTGCTGCAGGGCCTCCTCGAGGGCGCTTGGTATTCCGTCTCCGCCTCCATGTCCTCCGGCTCTACCTGCGGGGGCGGCGGTGGGAACGACGGCGGGACGGCGTCGACACCCGAGCGCCGTTGCTCCTCGTGTTCAAGGGCGAACCACGCCTCCCAGTTGAGGGAGTCGGTGGCGTACTCTGGCAGCCGACTCTGCTCCGGCGTGAGCTGCGCGTGGCGCCTGCGCACCTCGTCATCGTGCGCCCGCTGGCTCCGTGGGAACCGCCAACACCGGGATCCGCTGTGGATCCAGATGCCAATGGTGCGGCAGCGTGACATCGGGGTACGACAGTGGCTGCCTGTACTCCCAGTGCCACCGCGCTTGGTGCACCGGGATGTGCAGACACCGGCGTCCATGGCGGAAACGCGCGCGCCGCCGGATTAGGAGGGGGAAGGGGAGCACGGGAGGATGAGGCGCCGGGGGTGCCCTTGCCCTTGCCATTGCTGCTGCCGAAGAGGCCCATGGGCGCGCTAGGGTTTGCGGTCGCCGGTGAAGAAGCAAAGGGAGTGGTGGGGGCCAGATGTGGACGGGAGAAGCGGATGAGGCCGACCCCGCCGCACGCGTGGTTAAAAGAGGACGCTTCCACTGGCTGACGCGTGGCCCGCCGTCGGTGGTCGTCATAAATAGGACGACCGGTGGCGGTTGGGTGGCCTACAGGTGGGGACGCGACAGACGACGAGGAGACGCGTGGCGCGTCCGCTTCGCGTCCGCGTCGACGCATTCCAGGCGTAATTTTGGGTCGGAAATGGGTTGGCGCGAATGCCAGGCGGACACGATTTGAGTTTCGGTCGGCGCGTTGGGCCTTCACTTTTGTCCGTGTCGATCCAAACGGACGCGGACGAACGAAATGGGTCGCCCCATTAGAGTTGCTCTTAGCAACTCATGCCCCACGGCGGAGATGAAGCCTTTTTTTCGACAAGGTGGAGATGAAACCTACACAAAATGAACGAGGCCACTGCGGCACTGTCATAAAGTGTTCATTATATTTTACTTCCTCCGTTCCTAAATATAAGTCTTTTTAGAGATTTCGTTAAATGACTACATATGTATATAGACATACTTTAGAGTGCAAATTCACTCATTTTGCTTTGTATGTAGTCCTTTAATAAAATCCTTAAAAAATTATATTTAGAAACGGAAAGAATACTAAATATTATTGATATTTATATCTATTAATAAAGTATAGTACGTCTGTTCACCTGCGTTTTTTTAGATAACCCTCCGTTGTTTCTTAAAATCAACCCATAATCATGTTTGAGTGATTTCAGAGGTAATGTTTCACTGTCTGCGGAAAACTCCTTGTATTTCCACGAATCAACCCGTAGTCCGTGTTTAAGTGCCTCCAGAAAAACTGTTTGTTGTTCGCGGAAGACACCCTGACATTTAATTTGATTAACCCACGGTATATGTCATACGTTTTTCAAACGGTCATATATTTTAAACAATGACTTCAATTTTAACATATTATATATGAAATTTGATTTAAAAAACTGTAGAATCTAAATATGATGTTGTTTTACCTGTTAACTATTTCAAGAATATTATTTAAGGAGGCCTTAATCAACAGTGCACGATCCACCCCTCTTTGGTATCGGTGTAGATCCATGAACACCTTAATAAATTTAGATTGGATACGAAAGAAATCATTTGTAACAACACATGGACGCGCCGGAAAAATCTCGCACGGAAAAAAGGGAAGCATATTTCATCATATGCAAAGAAAGACACCTTAGGATTGACCACATTCAAACTCGATGTGATTGTGTGAGCACTAAAGCCATCGTCGAAAAGGGGGGAGGAGGATAAATGGCAATACGGATGGGACGTCGTGTTCGAATAAATAACATTGACCTATTGGGGTTTTGAGTTGCGATTATTGGTTAGGAGCATATGTTATTTTTTCCCCTCTCATTGCAACGCACTAACTCTTTTGCTAGTAACATAGAAAGTGTTCAACACAATAAAAAAATATGGTCATGTACTTTATAAACGTGCATATATTTTACAAGTATTTATTTAAGTTTTTAATATAACTTCATACAAAAATGTCCATGCATTCTAGAAATTTTAGTAATAGTAAATAAAATCATATATATTTTTCTATAATTTCAATATTAATGTTCAAACTGGGCATGTATTTATAAAGACTTCATGTATAAAGCAATTGTGCGTTTTTGTGAAAAAAATATTTATATTTCTTTTACAAAAGAAACAAGAAATGAAGAAAATAATTTGAAAAAATTAAAAAGAATGAATAGAAAATGGACAAAAGGGGGTGGGATGTGATGCTTAAAACCGAACCGAAAAAACACAAAAGGGAAAGGTTGCATACTTCCACACTACTACGCAGGCCCATGCGTCCAATGCCTTTGAGCAACTTTTAGTGTTTACGTTAGCACCCAAATCGCTAAACGGCGTCCATATGCGATGACGCATATAGATTCTGTTATTTATCTTTTATTGAAACAAATTCAAAAGATATATTAGGAGAATCATATTAAAATAAAATACTATATGTATTTCCAAAGCGGCTCATGCATTAAACAAATATTCTTGTATTTACAACTATTATTTGTTTTTACAAGTCATGTATTTCAAAAATGTAAAAAGATATTAAAAATGCAGTATTCACATAGTTAAAAAAATCATTTATATTAAAAATGATCATAAAATTTTTAAAAATAGTATTTTTTTAAAATATGTTCATATATTTATAAAATAGTTTGCATATCATAGAATCAGAAATTAAATTGATACATGTTCTCATGTATTTAAAAATAAATGAAAAAACTAAAATATGAAAGAAAATCAGCAAGAAAAAATAAATCATAAAAAAAGCAGAAGAAAACCCGCACGAAAAACAGAATAAATCCTTCAAAAGACTAGGAAAATTGCTTAGAAACATTAATGGGCATCAAACTATGGTGTACCGTGTGTGTGAGTTCAAATGGCATTTCCCATTAGGGAGTTGTGCTTCTCCATGTGCGACCAACCACAACTCCAAACATCCTCTAATGATTAATTCTTTCGTGGTTCATTGGTGGCTGCCAAAATAAACTGCCCTACCCAACTTATCCTGGTAGCCCCTAACATTTTATTTTAGAAGCCAACTAGTTACTAAGATAGTTGGGTAGGACACAACTTTTTTTGAAGACCACTCATAAACCTCAGAAAAACTGGCCTTAGTTCTCTTCTCGTTTTACATTATGAAAGATAAGTACTAATTGGATTTGGGCTAATATATGGTTGTTATCCTTCGGCGGTACCAAACTCTTGTTATAAAGGATTGAAACAGAAAAGCTATCGTAGTGACGGTACCCTAGCAAATGCCGGAGGAGAATCTTCTTGCCCCCTCACCATCTACTGCCATGATTGCTCTCTAGGTCGGGAGACTTAGATCTTCAAGAAATCGGTTTTCTTCATCAACATGTCGTGATAATCGTGGGGTTTACACGTAAAATTACTCTCGTTGGTTCTTTGTGGCGATGCCATGAAGCCCGGGAGGTATGTGTCCTCATGGATCTGATTATTCAAATATGTTGAGTTTATGTGTTGTGTTGCTTTTGTTTGTTCGATTCATTGTGGACATGGAATATTTCTTTGGGGTTATGGTGAAGACTTCATGGATCTATAACCTATGCTTCTATGAGATCATATGCAGTCGTACGTTCATTGCTTGCCGCTTTCCATCTTCTCAGATGGGTGAGTCAACATGATTTCATAAACCTTCATAGGTCATCAAATTCATGCAAATGAATGAGTGCCAGTATCATTGTTTCAGTCCAACTATAGTCTTGGAAAAAAATAGTCTAGTAAAGATTGATACAATAGAGAAGACGCCACCTAGAAATTTCATTGTAATTCTTAGTTGTAAGAGTTACTTCATAATTTCTTGGATCGTGGATCCAAAGCAGTGTACCTAAAATGGTTTCGGGTATGAATAATATTACATGTATTCCAAAAAGGACTCTTGTTATCTCAGGAGAATTTTTGTTTGTGTGTGTGTGTGTGTGAGAGAGAGAGAGAGTAGTTAAGGGGTATCCCTTGAAAAGATTACCATCAACCTCTTTAGTGATGATAAGGGATGCAATGCATGTGCACAACTTATCACCAACAAAGAACTTTAATGTGTTTTCCCGACGTGGTCAGGTGGATAGAAGGATGGTTATGTGCTTTTTCATAATGGCATCTCATTTTCAAACAAAATAATCTCTTGAACCGAGTGAGTAAATAACGAAGCATTTTCACCATTGTGTTCCTCGCACCAAAGTCTTCAATCATATGTTGATAGGTTTCGATGTAATTTCTTCGAATGTAACTTGTGTTCCCAAAGATAACAAACTTGTATTCCCCATGTGAACATACTTGTGCTCACTATAGCAGTTTACTTGTGCTACATGGATTATCACACCTTGATGTGAAATGCAAGGGACCTTTCTAAGTGATGTGCAACACACCACGTGCATGACGCATCACGTGGGACACCACCACACATGAAATGCATCACGCAACACACCATCGTGCTTGGCGCGCCATGCCGTCCTCTCACGCAACGCAACTTGCACTACACATAAAAACCAAAGAAAGAACAAGAAACTCACAAAATAATTATTGTGCATACATCCTCCTGAATGCTTCATCGCTTTCTCCTCCGAAAGCAAGCACACGTCACACACTCACAAGCCTAGCAGCTCATGATTGCCCCCGCAGTTGGTACCCATGTTTAGTTGTTTCCAAAGTAGAGATATGTAACGAAAGAACCGTCAGAGGCACAAACAAATCCTAACCATTGGGGGCCTCTTCTTTCCAATGAATTTCAATGGGTTCCATCTATAGGGATGTTCTCTTTAGAGTCTATGTTAGTTCAAAGGAATGAATGCTTCAAAGTTCCGGTATATTGATTTCGTAACCTACAATTCCATATGATTTATAGCAAGAGGTCTAATATCTTGGATACATCCCGTTAAGTCTATAATAATAATGATGACACCCGCTCAATTTATATAACAAAATCATGTGGTGCAACCAAACAACATCAATTTTCAAATTCATGTGTTTTCCCTTCATGTAGGATTCTAGATGTCAGGACATCCTATTCCTTCCTTTTTCATGTTCTTATATTTTCCGAACCATGCGAACCAAAGAGGCCTTGAGTTTGCTATTTCGGACCTCTACTGGCTCCCCTTGCTTCCATTTGTCGATCTAACGTTGATAGACGGACAGAACCACATACCAACGTCTTGGCATATAGTTTTAATGTGTCTTCATTAGGTTCGTGTCTTTTGGGCACTAGAATCGATGTAAAAATATTAGTGTTCTTCTCACTCCAATGCCATTTTTACATGCTTATCGTGGTCTTCTCTATGGCGTCGATGGTTTTCCATGGCTCATTTCTCGTGTTTGTGGTCTTCCCCTTGTCAATTCAGTGATGAAGATGCAGTTTTTGCGACCTGTCTTACAAGCAATGGCGGAGCTTGGGCTGAATTCTAGGGGGGCAATGGGCTGGGGGGAAAAACAATACATGTTCTAGACTGATTTTCCTTGACATATGTGCTAAATACTAAGTGGTATTTCAGAAAAAAATCATGGGCTGGGGGGTGGGGGGCAACTGCCCAGGCTGGCCCCTGAGAAGCTCTCCCACTGCTTACAAGGGGTGTGTCTTCGGAGGCCGAGCACATTATCAACAATCTTTAGCCTTCACTCCTTGAGTTCGTAAACACATGTGTCTCTTCAAAACCTTTGATGTTTATCTAGTTTGGGAGAACTTTGTATACTTCTATTTCGCCATCGAGATACATGCATGAAATCAAGAAATGAAGGCATCTCGATATTATTCCTTCAAAAGGTCTTGATGGAGCTTCTAGTTTTACCAAGAATACTTTTTATTAGTATTTATTTGTCATTTCAGTTATTTTGGTCTATTTTACTTTTGTCAACAAATTGAACTTGGGTGTAGTGAGTGTGTTTTATATATGTTCATGAGATGATTAACTCATAGATGATATGCAATGTATACATACACACATGAGATAATTTACATATGATATGTATATATGTTTGTGGATGGTGCTATCTTTTGTGATTATACGATAATGGATCCTTCTTTTTTTCTAGGGATTTGGCCACTAAAATAGGACAGGTGATGTTTTTTTCAACAATATAAACAAAAGCCAAGACGATTAGATCTAAATCATCAATGCCATATAGAATAGGAAATAGAAAATTGTGATTTTATTGTAATATTCTCCACAAAGAGGGACTCATTTGAGGCGGCCTTTTTACCAAGATTCGTCAGGAATCATAGCTAGCCGAGGCATATTCTTAAGAAAACAACACCTCTAATTGTAAGTGCATCTAGTGCCACCCTTATTGGTTTTGGAGTATTGAATAAAAACGTGGTTGAGAGAATAATGTGTTTGTGAGAGTTCACATGATAACATAGATAGAAGTCCTTGGAGTTTCGGTTTAGCCGCCGAAGACAACCCCCAAAAATGTTCGAAGACATTATTAACAGCTGAAGCCATTAGTGGTATGCGAAGACATTCGCTTGAAGGTAATGAAACACAAAGACGAAGTCTTTTGATAGTTTTGTTTCTTCTTTACTGAGTCATAGGAAGCACCATACTGTTAAGTGGGGTCGATGTGATCGAAGTCAGATGCTGACATGATGTTCAACCCATACCTATTTCTTCGAGTGAAGACATTGAGAGGAAATCTCCTCCAGAGTGGTTGTGTCAGCTTTACTTGTAGCCCAAAAAATGTTGTCGCGTGTGTTTGAAATCCGATAGTTGTCACACGTGTTGGTTGGCCATTGACCCAGGATCATTTTGGTCATATCAGGTCGGGTTGCCTTCTCGCTATAAATAGCCCAACCCCTCCACCATAAACAGGTGGCTGCTCAGAGAGAGATACGGCTGTTGTCGTTTTGAAGCAACCCACCTCGAAGACATTAAGAGAGAACTATCCTTCGAGGATACACCTAAACACCTAGAGCTAGTGTGTTTGAGCATCACTGACGTCATTCTGTTCTGAGAGAACTGAAGACTTATTACACTTGAAGAGTTTGATCTTCCAGACGGTTAGGCCTCTGGGTCTAGAGCGTCCAAGAGTCATTGTGGAGTGCCGGGTGACCAAGTTTGCACGGGTTTCGGAAGTCTCCCCTAAAGACTTACATGGGTGATTGGGCGATGTATAAGTAACTTCGGATCAAGGGGAATAAGGTGAAGACGAGGTCTTCTGAGTTCAATCTCAGCCTCCCTAACCAGACATACAATTGCGAGAGCAATTGAAGTGGTCCAACAAATCATGTGTGTTCATCATGCAACTAGTTCTATCGTTCACTCTCTTACATTCCTATTCTGAATCATGAAGGCATTGCTTGATCATTGCTCGAAGACTTACCCTAAAGACATTCATATTTGTTGTTTATATTTATAATGTCTAAGTTTGTCTTCGACTCATCTTAGTATGCATGATGATAATGCTTGACTTGCTTCTATGTCTTCACTGTATTGCATGCCTAGACTAGATCCTTGATTACTATCCCTACCTGATCCTGTTACGCTTCTGCATATTTCAAATACATTCATTGTTTCGAAGCTATTGATAAAAAATGCCTATTTACCCGCCTAGTCGATAACTAGCACTTTCAATTGGTATCATAGAAAGGTACTCCCTTGTTCTGTGTTTTGATTTAACCACCGTGGAGTTTTAGCTATGTTGACTGCAGGTATAATCAAGGTCTCCGTTGCGTGCCCTGTCTTCAATGGCACGAACTACCCCTATTGGAAGAACAAGATGCGCATGCATCTCGAAGCTATTGACAACGACCTCTGGTATGTCATAATGGCTGGTATTCCCAAGGTTGGCGAAGGTGTCACTTCTGTTGATGTGAAGAGATTTGCCCAATTGGACTCGACCGCCAAGAACATCATCTGTGGTCATCTGACCAAAGGACAGTATAGCCGTGTGAGTGCTCTTGACACTACGAAGCAAATCTAGGAATGACTTTCCAAGGTCAATGAAGGTGTCTCCTCACAACGAGACGCATGTTGATGTCCTCCGCAATCTTTTCAACCGCTTCAAGAGGCTTGACAATGAGAATGTCCAACTCACGTTTTGATAGACTAATAGACATCTCAAATGAGATGAATGCCCTCAATGCCACTGATATCACCAAACATGAAGTTGTGAAGAAGATATTGAGGTCTCTTGATAGTTCCGTTGACACTCTCGCTCTTATGATCCAAGAATGCTCTGACTTCAAGGATTTGGACCCTACCGATATCCTTGAGAGGCAGAAAATTCACGAGTTCCAACAATTAGAGAAAAGAGAAATATATGGTTCCAGTTATGGTCGCTCTCGTGCCCTGAAGGCAAAGGTTGTTTCCTCATCTGAAGAAGAAGACACTGAAGGCAGTTCTGATGGTGCG
This sequence comes from Hordeum marinum, assembly GCA_022496015.1. NCBI lineage: Eukaryota > Viridiplantae > Streptophyta > Magnoliopsida > Poales > Poaceae > Hordeum > Hordeum marinum. Next base: position 288,126,299 of record CM039673.1, read on the forward strand.
GAAGACTTTGGCAAAGAACTCGCTCTGCTGGTGAGGAAGTTCCAGAAATTTGCTAAGTCCAAACGCTTTGCAAAATCTTCAAGGAGTGACTCCAAGAAGTCTACAAAAATGTCTTCTCGCGACAACAAGATGCAAACCTGTCACAAGTGCAAGAAAGCTAGTCACTTCATCGCTGATTGTCCTCGATGGGAGAAGGAACACAAGAAGAAGAGCAAAGACTATGATTCTGATGACAAGAAGAAGAATAAGAAGTTTCACAAGTCTTCATCACACAAGAAGTGTTCATCTGGCAAGGCTCACGCTTTCATTGGCAAGGAGATGGATTCTGAAGCTGAATCTGGGTTTGAAGTTGAAGAAGAATCTGAGGAGGATTCTGTTTCTGAAGATTTTGGTTTGCCTATGGCATCGACATTTGTTGCTTCATCTGTCTTTGACCCTGAAGACAATGGCTTCCTCAACAATGTTGAAGCGAGTGACGATGACGATGCTCCATCCCACTGCTTCATGTCAAAGGGCTCCAAGGTACCCTCAAAGTCTTCACGTCATGACTCTAATAGTGAAGTTGAATCTGGTGATAACTTGAAACCAAGATATTCTAAACTTATTAAAATTGCCACTAAGCAACAAAACACTATGGAGAAAATGCATAAATCATTAGAGAAAAGCGATGACCTGCTGCCGATAAAAAAAAGCGATGACCTGTTGCACGACGAGATGAGTCTGAACGAAACTATTGCTGAAGATATGCTAAGACTTTGTTCAAGGTTTGAGGATCTCCAAAGTCGTCATGATGCCCTCTCAACTGAACGTGAGAAGCTTTCTCTTGAATATGTTCAAAGAAAGCTTGAACTAGAGAAGTTGAGGGAAACTCATGATGACCTATGGAAGGAAAATGACTCTCTCCTAGATGAATAGATCAATACCGCTCAGGATGAATTCAATGCTCCATGCTTAAAATGTCTTGCTCACGAAGCTAATGATTCAACTGCTGAATGTTCAAATGCTTTATCTTCAACTGTATCTGTGGCACCTAACCCCTCATTTCAGGAAGCCACTGCTATCACTAACGACAATGACAGGTTGAAGACATTGCTTGAAACCAGCATGTACAAGAGTCTGAAGGGACATCATGTTCTTTGTGATGTCCTGAAGAAGACTATCCTAAACAAAAACCCTAGGAAAGAGGGTGTGGGTTTCGAAAGAAACATCAATGTTGATGGATCTTACTGGACACCTAAGCAGTATCCCAAAACCACATGGGTTGCTGCAAAGGTCCTTCAGTTGATCCTTCCACATTATTTGGCTTTCACTATGTGAATCCTATCATTACTTATGAATCCTTTGATTCCAACTATAAACTATTCAAATGTCAAATTGGTGAAGTGTTTGCTAGTTACATTAGCACTAACTGCAGAAATGGTTCACCCATGAAGAAGATCTAGGTTCCCAAAAGTCTTCTTGAGAAGCTTCTTGTGAATGTCTTGACGACATCTCTCGAGAAGAAGACAAACCCGAGATCAATGTCTTCAATAATACAAAGGCCTTCACATGGTCGTACTAACCATTCTTTTTTGTAGGGAAGGGCTCAAATGACTCATGAATATCAGCACTATGTCATGAACCGCTATATTCATCCAACCAAGAATTTCTCTGCTTATTCATTTGAGTATACTAATCCTACTGTGAAACATGCTATTAGGGCAACATTTCCTAAATTCTCTAATGATGCTTTGCATCTCAATGCTTCTAAGCCACCCCTTTGGATGTGGGTGGTTAATAAGAACTAACATCTTCATGCATCATTGGGTCTCCAGATGAGATGATGCCTACCTCGAAGATTATCTCTAGAGAGCCGAAAACTTTCTTGCCTGGACGCCAGATAACTAATGCAAATAGATTTTCCCATTTATATCGTCCAGATTACTGAAGCCGCTAGAATTGCTAAACTTGATGCTAAAGATAAACATAGACCCATTGTTGGCACGCCTGTTGTTTCTATTAAAATAGGAGATCATTGTTATCATGGCTTATGTGATATGGGTGCTAGTGTGAGTGCAATTCTCTTTACCTTATATAAAGAGATTATGAATGATATCGCACCATCTGAGTTAGAGGAAATTGATGTTACAATTAAACTTGCTAATAGAGATACTATATCACCAGTTAGGATTATTAGAGATGTTGAAGTCTTGTGTGGGAAAATAAAATATCCTACTAATTTTCTTGTTCTTGGTTCCCCACAAGATGATTTTAGTCCCATTATATTGGTAGACCCTTCCTGAATACCATTAATGCCAGGATAGATTGTGAGATGGAAACGGTTACCGTAAGTTTTGGGGATACGTCTCATGAGTTTAATTTCTCTAAATTTCGTAGGCAACCCCATGATAAAGAATTGCCTAGTAATGATGATATTATTGGTCTTGCTTCTATTACTATGCCTCCTATTGATCCTTTAGAACAATATTTGCGAGACCATGAAAATGACATGTATATGAATGAAAGGAATGAAATAGATAAGATTTTCTTTGATCAACATCCTAAACACAACTTGCCCGTTGAAATACTTGGGGATCCTCCTCCACCCAAAGGTGATCCCGTGTTTGAGCTTAAACAATTACCAGATACTCTAAAATATGCTTATCTTGATGAAAAGAAGATATATCCTGTTATTATTAGTGCTAAACTTTCGGAGCATGAAGAACAGAGATTATTGAAAACTCTGAGGAAGCACAGTGCTCCTATTAGATATACTCTTGATGATCTTAGGGGCATTAGTCACACTCTATGTCAGCACAAAATTAAAATGGAGCCTGATGCTAAAGCAGTTGTTGATCACCAACGACGGTTGAATCCTAAAATGAAGAAAGTGGTAAGAACTGACATATTAAATCTTCTGGAGGCAGGTATTATTTACCCTATTGCTGATAGTAGATGGGTTAGTCCCGTTCATTGTGTCCCTAAGAAAGGAGGTATTACCATAGTTCCTAATGATAAAAATGAATTGATCCCGCAGAGAATTGTTACACGATATAGAATGGTAATTGATTTTAGGAAATTGAATAAAGCTACTAGGAAGGATCATTACCCTCTACCTTTTATTGATCAAATGCTAGAAGTATTATCCAAACACACACATTTCTGCTTTCTAGATGGTTATTCTGGTTTCTCTCAAATACCTGTGTCAAAAGAGGACCAAGAGAAGACCACCTTTAACAGCCCTTTTGGTACCTTTGCTTATAGACGTATGCCTTTTGGTTTATGTAATGCACCTGCTACCTTCCAAAGATGTATGACTGCTATATTCTATGATTTTTGTGAAAGGATTGTTGAGGTTGTCATGGATGATTTTTCCGTTTACGGAACTTCTTTTGATGATTGTTTGAGTAACCTTGATCGAGTTTTGCAGAGATGTGAAGAAACCAATCTGGTCTTGAATTGGGAGAAGTGCCACTTCATGGTGAATGAAGGCATTGTCTTGGGACATAAAATTTCTGAAAGAGGTATTAAAGTTGACAAGGCTAAAGTTGATGCTATTGAAAAAATGCCGTGTCCTATGGATATCAAAGATATAAGAGGTTTCCTTGGTCATGCTGGTTTCTATAGGAGATTTATTAAAGATTTTTCTAACATCTCTAGGCCTCTCACTAATCTTTTGCAAAAAGATGTTCCATTCATTTTTGATGATGAAAAAATATGATTGTATAGAAGCTTTCAAAATTCTTAAGAATGCTTTGATTTTTGCACCTGTTGTTCAACCACCTGATTGGAACTTGCCCTTTGAAATTATGTATGATGCTAGTGATTATGACATTGGTGCTATCCTAGGGACAAAGAGTTGATAAGCAATTAAATGTTATTCATTATGCTAGCAAAACTCAAGACAGTGCTCAAAGAAACTATGCTACCACTGGAAAAGAATTTTTAGCAGTTGTGTTCGCTTGTGATAAGTTTATACTCTATATTGTTGATTCTAAACTAACTGTTCACATTGATTATGCTAATATTGAATATCTTATGGAAATGAAGGATTCTAAACCTAGACTTATCATATGGGTTCTTCTGCTACAAGAATTTGACTTGCATATTGTTGATAGAAAGGGTGCTGATAACCCTGTAGCAAATAACTTGTCTAGGTTAGAGAATGTTCTTGATGACCCACTACCTATTTATGATAGCTTTCTTGATGAACAATTAGCTGTCATAAATACTTCGCATAATACTCCTTGGTATGTTGATTATGCTAATTACATTGTCGCTAAATTAGACCGCCTAGTTTGACATACCAACAAAAGAAAAAGGTTTTCTATGATTTAAGACATTACTTCTGGGATGACCCACACCTTTATAAAGAAGGAGTAGATGGTGTTATTAGACATTGTGTACTTGAGAATTAACAGGAAAAGATCCTACGGAAGTGTCATTCTGCGGCCTACGGAGGACACCATGCTGGAGATAGAACTGCACATAAGGTATTACAATCTAGTTTTTATTGGCCTACTCTCTTGAAGGATGCTCGTAAGTTCGTCTTGTCATGTGATAAATGTCAAAGAATTGGCAATATTAGTAGATGTCAGGAAATGCCTATGAATTACTCTCTTGTTATTCAGCCATTTGATGGTTGGTTTTTTTATTATATGGGGCCTTTTCCAACGTCCAACGGGTATACTCATATTTTAGTTGTTGTTGATTATGTTACTAAGTGGGTAGAAGCTATTCCAACTACTAGTGCTGATCATAACACCTCTTTTAAGATACTTAAATAAGTTATTTTCCCTAGATTTGGAGTCCCAAGATATTTAATGATTGATGGTGGTTCACATTTTATTCATGGTGCTTTCCGTAAATTGCTTGCTAAGTATGATGTTAACCATAGAATTGCATCCCCTTATCATCCTCAGTCTAGTGGTCAAGTAGAATTAATCAATAGAGAAATTAAATTGATCTTGCAAAATACGGTTAATAGATCCAGGAAGAGTTGGTCTAGGAAACTTGACGATGCATTATGGGCTTATAGAACAGCTTACAAGAATCCTATGGGTATGTCTCCGTATAAAATGGTTTATGGTAAAGCATGTCACTTACCTCTAGAGCTAGAGCATAAAGCTTATTAGGCAATCAAAGAGCTCAACTATGATTTCAAACTTGCTGGTGAGAAGAGGTTATTTGACATTAGCTCACTTGATGGTTGGAGAACCCAGGCCTATGAGAATGCCAAGTTGTTTAAAGAAAAAGTTAAGATATGTCATGATAAAAGGAAAAAAGCATTAATTCAATGTAGGAGATCATGTCTTGCTATACAATTCTCGTTTAAGATTTTTTGCAGGAAAACTTCTCTCCAAATGTGGAGGGCCTTATATCGTCGAGGAAGTAAATCATTTCGGTTCCATCAAGATCAACAACGCCGAAGGCACAAAGCCGAAGGTGGTAAATGGGCAAAGAATTAAACATTATATTTTAGGTACTCCCATTAATGTTGAGACCAATGTTATCAATACCATTACTCTGGAAGAGCATATTAGGGAGACCTACCAGAATGTTTTAGAATCCGAAAAGGAATAGGTACGTGGTATGGTAAGTAAACCAACTCCAAAAAAATTCCAATAGCAATTTTACTCAGTTTTGGAATATTTAAAAAAATTAGGAAATTAAAAATTATTCTGAAGGACGGACGGGGAGGCGACAAGCCTGCTAGGCGCGGCCACCCCCTGGCCGCGCCTAGGGGGCTTGTCACCACCCCGTGCACTCCCCGGACTCTGTTTTCTTGTGGAACACCCCTTCACGTCGACAAAAAATCATTATATAACCTCCCGAAGGTTTCAACTTTCGTATCATGACAATAGCTCATGTTTTCGTTTTGAGTTGTTTTTGCAGCAGATTTAGAGGAAGATGTCGTCCCAAGAGCCGACTCGAGAGAGTCGTTTTTCTCACCCGGCACAGTAGCCCGAGGCATACATTGAAGCTAACCAATTTGGGCGAACCATGGAGGAGGATATGGAGGCTGACTTAAAAAGGGTGGATGCCATGGAGGAAGACCAAGAAGTTAACTCTCATCCACTACCTAGAGCCATGTTGGAGGAACTTCTGAGCGCAGCAATCCCAAATTCGGTCATTCATCCCAATGCTAAATTCCTTACTTATGAAAACTTGAAAAAGAGAGTTGTCTTTTCACCCGCAGCAAGGAAACATCCCTGGTTGAAGGGATAGCTAACCGTCAATGGAAAACTGCACAAGGAAGTAATGGATCTCAAGCAGCAAAATAATAAGCTTGAAGAGGAGAATCGCATTCTGAAGGGTATAATCACGAAGAATATCGCACCATCACTTCCGAAGAAGGACACCTAACCACATGGGTATGGACACTCCCCTTGGCCCATGCCAAGCTTGTGGGAGGCGCCCCGGTATCGTATCACCATCACACCTTTCTTCCTTTTTTTCTTCTTTTTTCTTGTTCGATCCTTTTTATTTTGTTTTGATCTATTAGAATAAAAGTTTTAGTATGATCTACCTTTTAGTTTTTGCTTTTGCTCCCCTTATGTAAGCAAGTCCGAGAATTATATAATAAAAAGTAGTTTTGATGAGAGGGCTTTACTAGATTACTATGCTCTTGAGAGTAATGAATAAAGAATAATAGAATAAAACCAAAGAGTATGCATAAGGATCTTATGGGGAGCGATGACTTCACATATAAAAAGTATGTCGATTGAAATTTGTTGGGAGTTAACAAACATAGTAATTGGTCATTGGTGCAATTGGAAAGGAAGTGATAAAGAAAGAGTGATTCACATATAAATACATTATCTTGGACATATTTTATGATTGTGACCACTCATTAAAATATTACATGCCAAGAAGTTGATGTTGGACAAAGAAGACAAAATAATGGGTTATATTTGCTTGCCTCCAGATAGAAGTTATTTGGTTTTAGATCCTTCAACATGTAGTGCTTGCTCCCACCTCATATTAGCCAAAACTTCCGAACCAAGTAGAGATAATACTTGTGCATCCAAACACCTCAACCCAGTTTTGCCATGAGAGTCCACCATACCTACCTATGGATTGAATAAGATCCTTCAAGTAAGTTGTCATTGGTGCAAAAGGCAATAAAAATTGCACCTAAATATGTGTGATCTTTTATTGTAAGGGAAATAAGCATTATACGAACTTGTGACAATAAAGAAATAAAAGCGACAGACTGCATAATGAGGGTTGCTATCACAAAGGGCAATACAACGCGGCGTTCCTCTACACTAAGGGTTTGTGCATCAAAAAACAAAAGGCACATGACAACCTCTGCTTCCCTCTGTGAAGGACCTATCTGTTACTTCTACTTTTTAAGTACTTACCTTTATGCAAGAGTCATGGTGAACCTCACCACTTCCTATATTTCGCCTCTCTCTTGGCAAGCATTATGTGTCGGGGAATGATCTAGACGCATATATCCACTCGGATGTGGGTGATCATGAGTTATTATTGTTGACATCACCCTTGAGGTGAATAGTTGGGAGGCAGAACTATAAGCCCTTATCTTTCTCTGTGTCTGATTGAAGCTTTGATCTCGTGGGTACCGCGTGAGTGTTAGAAATTGTGAAAGACTAGAAGATGATTGAGTATGTGGATTTTCTTTTCAAGCTCTTATATTGACTCTTTCCGATGTTATGATAAATTGCCAATTGCTTCAATGACTAAGATCATAGTTTGTTGGTTGTCAATAGAGTTCTTGGTTCATACTTTATCTTGTGAATGAATTGTTAGCATTAGAGATCTTACGCAATAAGTATTTATGTTCTAAAGATGTTCATGATGCCATTATCTCCATATTTTATTTTATCGACACCTCTATCTCTAAACATGTGGACATATATATCGATCTCGGCTCTCGCTTGAGGGCAAGCGAGGTCTAAGCTTGGGGGAGTTGATACGTCCATTTTGCATCATGATTTTATATTGATATTTATTGCATTATGGTATGTTATTACATGTTGTGGTACAACCCTTATGCATTTTCTCTCTTATTTTACAAGGTTTACATGAAGAGGGAGAATGCTGGCAACTGGAATTCTGGACTGGGAAAGGAGCAAATCTGAGATACCTATTCTGCACAACTCCAAAAGTCCTAAAAATTTACAGAGAATTATTTTGGAATATATAAAAAATACTGGGCGAAGCAGATACCAGAGGGGGCCCACCAGGAGGTGACAAGCCTGCAAGGCGCGACCACCCCCCGGCTGAGCCTAGCAGGCTTGTGGCCCACTTGGCTGGCCCCCGATGCCCATCTTCTCCTATATGTTTGGTTTTGACCTGGAAAAAATGAAGAGAGAGCTTTCGGGACGAAGCACCGCCATCTCGAGGCGAAACTTGGGCAAAACCAATCTAGAGCTCTGGCATGGCTGTTCTGTCGGGGAAACTTCCCTCCCGGAGGGGAAATCAAAGCCATCGTCATCACGAACAATCCTCTTATCGAGAGGGGGTCAATCTCCATCAACATCTTCACCAGCATCATCTCATATCCAAACCCTAGTTCATCTCTTGTATCTGATCTTTGTCTCAAACCTCAGATTGATACCTGTGGGTTGCTAGTAGTGTTGATTACTCCTTGTAGTTGATGCTAGTTGGTTTACTTGGTGGAAGATCATATGTTCAGATCCTTTATGATAATTAACACTCCTCTGATTATGAACATGAAAATGTTTTGTGAATAATTAAATTTGTTCCTGAGGACATGGGATAAGTCTTGTTATAAGTAATCATATGAATTTGGTATTCGTTCGATACTTTGATGAGATGTATGTTGTCTCTCCTCTAGTGGTGTTATGTGAACGTCGACTACATAACACTTCACCATCATTTGGGCCTAGGGGAAGGCATTGGGAAGTAATAAGTAGATGATGGGTTGATAGAGTGACAGAAGCTTAAACCCTAGTTTATGTGTTGCTTCGTAAGGGGATGATTTGGATCCATATGTTTCATGCTATGGATCATTAAGAAATGAAATATCAAATGAGCATGAGGAAAACTAGCTTAACAGAAATTCCCATGTGACCTCGGGAGCACTTTACTTTATATAAGAGTTTGTCCAGGGTTGTCCTTTTCTACAAAAAGGATTGGGCTACCTTGCCGCACCTTTGCTACACTCGTTACTTGTTACTCGTTTTGAATTATCTTATCACAAAACTATTTGTTACCGATAATTTCAGTGCTTGCAGAGAATACCTTACTGGAAACCACTTGTCATTCCTTCTGCTCCTTGTTGGATTTGACACTCTTACTTATTGAAAGGACTACGATAGATCCCCTACACTTGTGGGTCATTAGTCATTGGCACAAACTGGATCTACTACAACAAACAATATGCCTCTGGCCAAGTTGTCAGGAACAAGGCTAGAATTGTAGCACAAGGCTACACCCAGGTTGAGGGCATCGATTTTGATGAAACCTTTGCACGTGTTGCTAGACTCGAAACCATATGTATACTTCTTGCATATGATAGCCACTATGGTATATGTCTATATCAAATGTATGTCAAAAGTGCATTCCTCAATGGTAAGATTGAGGAATAAGTATATGTTGCTCAACCTCCAGGGTTTGAAGATCCAAAGCAACCAGACATGGTCTACTGGCTCAACAAGGCTCTGTATGGCCTTAAGCAAGCACCAAGAGCTTGGTATGACACACTCAAGCAATTTCTCAGGGAGAAAGGCTTCAAACCCGGTTCACTCGATCCTACTCTCTTCACTAAATAATATGATAGTGACTTGTTCATAATCGAAATCTATGTTGATAAAATTATCTTTAGTTGCACTGACAACAAATATAGTGATGAGTTTAGTTTCATGATGCAAGAGCAATATCAGATGTCAATTATTGGAAGTTGAAGTTATTCCTAGGGCTTCAGATTCAGCAGCAACCATATGTCATCTTCATATCTCAAGAGAAGTATCTTAAGGATTGCCTCATGAAGTTTGGCATGAATGAAGCCAAAGGCTACAAAATTCCCATGCCTACTAATGTCCACCTCTGCACTAAAGAAAATAGTAAAGATTTTGATCGGAAGGTATATAGCTCCATGATTGGCTCATTGTTGTACTTATGTGCATCTTGGACAGACATAATGCTTAGTGTTTGTATGTGTGCCCGATTTCAAGCGGCACCAAAGGAGCCGCATCACCTTGTGGGGGTGGTGAATACTTTGATATTTGTCTCACACCCCAACGCTAGGATTATGGTATCCAAAGGTCTACAAGTTTGATATCATTGGCTACTCTGACTCGGACTTCGCTGGTGACAAAGTTGATCGTAAGTCTAGTTGAGGCACTTGTCACTTTCTGGGTCAATCACTTGTATGTTGGTCTTTGAAGAAGCAGAACTGTGTCTCACTCTCCACTGCCGAATCTGAATACATTGTTGCTAGCGCCTGCTGCACTCAGCTTCTCTAGATGAAGCAAACTCTCAAGGACTACGACGTCAACAAGAACAAAGTACCTCTCTTCCGTGACAATGAGAGTGCTATCAAGATTGCCTGTTGGAAATATGCCCTAGAAGCAAAATGGTTATTATTGTATTTCCTAGTTCATGATAATTGTCTATTATTCATGCTATAATTGTGTAATCGGAAACCGTAATACATGTGTGAATACATAGATCACAACATGTCCCTAGTAAGCCTCTAGTTGGCTATCTCGTTGATCAATAGATGGTCACGGTTTCATGGCCATGGACATTGGATGCCATTGATAACGGGATCACATCATTAGGAGAATGATGTGATGGACAAGACCCAATTCGCTTTAATGAAGTGATTAAAGCGTTTGGGTTTGTACAGGTTTATGGAGAACCCTGTATTTACAAGAAAGTGAGTGGGAGCTCTGTAGCATTCCTCATATTATATGTGGATGACATACTGATAATGTGAAATGATATAGAACTCTTGGAAAGTATAAAGGCCTACTTGAATAAGTGTTTTTCAATGAAGGATCTTGAAGAAGTTGCTTACATATTAGGCATCAAGATCTATAGAGATAGATCGAGACGCCTCATAGGTCTTTCACAAAGAACATACCTTGACAAGATATTGAAGAAGTTAAATATGGATCAGTCCAAGAAGGGGTTCTTGCCTGTGTTACAAGGTGTGAGATTGAGTACGACTCAATGCCCGACCACAGCAAAGGATAGAGAAGAGATGAGTGTCATCCCCTATGCTTCAGCCATAGGCTCTATTATGTATGTCATGCTGTGTACCAGACCTGATGTGAACCTTGCCATAAGTTTGGTAGGGAGGTACCAAAGTGATCTCGGAGCGGAACAGTGGACAACGGTCAAGAATATCCTGAAGTACCTGAAAAGGACAAAGGACATGTTTCTCGTATATGGAGGTGCCGAAGAGCTCGTCGTAAAGGGTTACGTCAATGCTAGCTTCAACACAGATCTGGACGACTCCAAGTCGCAAACCGGATACGTGTATGTTTTGAACGGAGGGGCAGTCAGCTGGTGCAGCAACAAGCAAAGCGTCGTGGTGGCATCTACATGTGAAGCAGAGTACATAGCTGCTTCGGAAGCAGCAAAGGAAGGAGTCTGGATGAAGGAGTTCATCACCGACATAGGAGTAATTCCAAGTGCGTCGGGCTCGATGACTCTATTCTGTGACAACACTGGAGCTATTGCCCTTGCGAAGGAGCCCAGGTTTCACAAGAAGACAAGACACATCAAGCGCCGCTTCAACTCCATCCGTGATTACATTCAGGAGGGAGATATAGATATTTGTAAAGTGCATACGGATCTGAATGTCGTAGGTCCGTTGACTAAACCTCTCTCACGAGCAAAACATGATCAATACCAGAATGCTATGGGTGTATGATTCATCAAAATGTAACTAGATTATTGACTCTAGTGCAAGTGGGAGACTGTTGGAAATATGCCCTAGAGGCAATAATAAAATGGTTATTATTGTAATTCCTAGTTCATGATAATTGTCTATTGTTCATGCTATAATTGTGTTAACCGGAAACCGTAATACATGTGTGAATACATAGACCACAACATGTCCCTAGTAAGCCTCTAGTTGGCTAGCTCGTTGATCAATAGATGGTCATGGTTTCATGGCCATGGACATTGGATGTCATTGATAACGGGATCACATCATTAGGAGAATGATGTGATGGACAAGACCCAATCCTAAACATAGCACAAGATCGTGTAGTTTGTTTGCTAAAGCTTTTCAATGTCAAGTATCGTTTCCTTAGACCATGAGATCATGCAACTCCCGGATACCGTAGGAATGCTTTGGGTGTGCCAAACGTCAAAACGTAACTAGGTGGCTATAAAGGCGCACTATGGGTATCTCCGAAAGTGTCTATTGGGTTGGCATGAATCGAGACTGGGATTTGTCACTCCGTGTGACAGAGAGGTATCTCTGGACCCACTCGGTAAGACATCATCATAATGAGCTCAATGTGACTAAGGATTTAGCCACAGGATGATGTATTACAGAACGAGTAAAGAGACTTGCTGGTAACGAGATTGAACAAGGTATAGGGATACCGATGATCGAATCTCGGGCAAGTATCATACCGATAGACAAAGGGAATTGTGTATGGGATTGATTGAATCCCCGACATCGTGGTTCATCCGATGAGATCATCATGGAGCATGTGGGAACCAACATGGGTATCCAGATCCCGCTATTGGTTATTGACCGGAGAGTTGTCTTGGTCATGTCTACGTGTCTCCCAAACCCGTAGGGTCTACACACTTAAGGTTCGATGACGCTAGGGTTATAGGGAAACGTTGTATGTGGTTACCTAAGGTTGTTCGGAGTCCTAGATGAGATCCCGGACATCACGAGGAGCTCTGGAATAGTCCGGAGGTAAATATAGATATATAGGAAGTCCAATTTTGGTGACCGGAAAGTTTTCGGGCTCATCGGTAGTGTACCGGGAGTGCCGGGAGGGTGCCGGAGGACCCCCAGGAGGGGTGTGACGACCATAGGACTTCGTGGGCCCTTAGAGGAAGTGTTCCAGCCCTTTTTGGGCTGGCCAAGACCTTCTAGGAAGGCCCATGCGGCTGGAGATCAAGGGATAAGGCAAAAGGAGTTTGAAAGGAGGGAGATCCACCTCCCTTGTGGGAGGTGGACTCTTCCCTAGCTTCGGCCGAAGCCCTCCTCCTTGGAGGAGGGGCCAAGGCAGACCTCCCTCTCCCTCCTATATATATGCAAGGGTTTGGGCTGATTTGAGACACAACTTCTCTCTCTCACGGCGCAGCCCTACCCTTCCTCTTCCTCGTTCTCCGTAGCGTTTGGCGAAGCCCTGCCGGAGTCCACGTAGCTCCACCGTCACCACGCCGTCGTGCTGCCGGAGCTCTCCCTCAACCTCTACCTCCTCCTTGCTGGATCAAGGTGCGGGAGACGTCACCGGGTTGTACGTGTGTTGAACGCGGAGGCGCCATTGTTCGGCGTTGAGATCGGAATCCACCGCGATCTGAATCGCTGCGAGTACGACTCCACCAACCGCGTTCTTGTAACGCTTCCGCTTAGCGATCTTCAAAGGTATGAAGATGCAATCTCTCCCCACTCATTGCTGGTTTCTCCATGGATAGATCTTGGTAATCGTAGGAAATTTTTTGATTTACTACTACGTCTCCCAAAAGTGGCATCATGAGCTAGGTCTATGCGTAGAATCTATGCACAAGTAGAACACAAGTTGTTGTGGGCGTCGATTTTGTTAATTTTCTTACCCCTACTAGTCTTATATTGATTTGGCGGTATTGTGGGATGAAGCGGCCCGGACCAACTTTACACGTACGCTTACGTGAGACTGGTTCCACCGCCTGACATGCACTTGTTGCATAAGGTGGCTAGCGGGTGTCTGTCTCTCCCACCTTAGTCGTATTGGATTCGATGAAAAGGGTCCTTATGAAGGGTAAATAGCAATTGGCATATCACGTTGTGGTTTTGGCGTAGGTAAGAAACGTTCTTGCAAGAAAACTATAGCAGCCACGCAAAACTTGCAACTACAAATTAGAGGATGTCTAACTTGTTTTTGCAGCATATGCCTTGTGATGTGATATGGCCAAAGAATGTGATGTGATGCATTGTGATGTATGAGATTGTTCATGTTCTTGTAACAGGATTCACGACTTGCATGTCGATGAGTATGACAACTGGCAGGAGAAATAGGAGTTGTCTTATTTTAATGTATGACCTGCGTGTCAATCATAAACGCCATGTAATTACTTTACTTTATTGCTAAACGTTAGCCATAGTAGTAGAAGTAATAGTTGGCGAGACAACTTCATGAAGACACAATGATGGAGATCATGATGATGGTGATCATGGTGTCGTGCCGGTGACAGTGATGATCATGGTGCCCCGAAGATGGAGATCAAAGGAGCAAGATGATATTGGCCATATCATGTCACTATATTGATTGCATGTGATGTTTATCATGTTTACATCTTATTTGCTTAGAACGACGGTAGTAAATAAGATGATCTCTCAATAAAATTTCAAGAGAAGTGTTCACCCTAATTGTGCACCATTGCTAAGGATCGTCGTTCCGAAGCACCACGTGATGATCAGGTGTGATAGGTTCTAACATTCGCATACAACGGGTGTAAGCCAGATTTACACACGCGGAACACTTAGGTTGACTTGACGAGCCTAGCATGTACAGACATGGCCTCGGAACACGGAAGTCCGAAAGGTCGAACATGAGTCGTATAGAAGATACGATCAACATGGAGATGTTCACCATGGATGACTAGTCCGTCTCACGTGATGATCGGACACGGGCTAGTTGACATGGATCATGTGTCACTTGGATGACTAGAGAGATGTCTATCTAAGTGGGAATTCATTAAATAATTTGATTATGTGAACTTAATTATCATGAACTTAGTCTAAAATTATCTTTACAATCTATATTGTAGATCCAATGGTCAACGCGAATGTCACCCTCAATTTCAACGCGTTCCTAGAGAAAATCAAGCTGAAAGATGATGGAAGCAACTATGCGGACTGGGTCCGTAGCTTGAGGATCATCCTCATAGCTTCCAAGAAATTGTATGTCATTGATGCACCCCTAGGTGACCCACCCCTTCTCCCAACAGAGCAAGACGTTGCGAACGCTTGACATTCTCGCTGTGATGATTACTCCCTTGTTCAGTGCGGCATGCTTTATAGTTTAGAACCGGGGCTCCAAAAGCGTTTTGAGCAATACGGAGCATATGAGATGTTCCAAGAGCTGAAACTGGTTTTCCATGCTCATGCCCGGGTCGAGAGATATGACTTCTCCGACAAGTTCTTCAGTTGTAAGATGGACGAGAATAGTTCTGTCAGTGAGCACATCCTCAAGATGTCCGGGCTACACAACCGCTTGACTCAACTGGGAGTTAATCTCTCGGATGACTCGGTCATTGATAGAATCCTCCAGTCGCTTCCACCTAGCTAGAAGAGCTTTGTGATGAACTACAACATGCAAGGGATGGAGAAGTCCATTCCTGAGTTGTACTTGATGCTGAAATCAGCAGAGGTCAAGATCAAAAAGGAGCATCAAGTGTTGATGGTGAATAAGATCACTAGTTTCAAGAAAGGCAAGGGTAAGAAGAACTTCAAGAAGGACAGCAAAGCTGTTGCCGCGCCCGGTAAGCAAGTTGCCGGGAATAAGAAGAACAAGCATGGACCCAAGCCTGAGACTGGGTGCTTTTATTGCAAGGGTACCGGTCACTAGAAGCGGAACTGCCCCAAGTACTTAGCGGATAAGAAGGATGGCAACATTAAAGGTATATGTGATATACTTGTTATTGATGTGTACCTAACCAGCGCTCGTAGTAGCTCCTGGGTATTTGATACCGGTGCAGTTGCTCACATTTGTAACTCCAAGCAGGAGCCGCAGAATAAGCGGAGGCTGGCAAAGGACGAGGTGACGATGCGCGTCGGGAATGGTTCCAAGGTCGATGTGATCGCCGTCGGCACGCTACCTCTACATCTACCTTCGGGATTAGTGTTAAACCTTAATAATTGTTATTTAGTACCAACTTTGAGCATGAACATTGTATCTGGATCTTGCTTGATGCGAGATGGCTACTCATTTAAATCTGAGAATAATGGTTGTTCTATTTATATGAGAGAAATGTTTTATGGTCATGCCCCGCTGGTCAATGGTTTATTTTTGATGAATCTCGAACGTGATGTTACACATGTCCATAGTGTGAGTACCAAAAGGTGTAAGGTTGATAACGATAGTCCCACTTACATGTGGCACTGCCGCCTTGATCATATTGGTGCCAAACGCATGAAGAAGCTTCATACCGATGGACTTTTGGAGTCTCTTGATTTCGAATCATTTGACACATGCGAACCATGCCTCATGGGCAAGATGACCAGGACTCCGTTCTCCGGAACAATGGAGCGAGCAACTGACTTGTTGGAAATAATACATACCGATGTATGCGGTCCAATGAGTGTCGAGGCTCGTGGCGGCTACCGTTATGTTCTCACCCTCACTGACGACTTGAGTAGATATGGGTATGTCTACTTAATGAAACATAAGTCTGAAACTTTTGAAAGGTTCAAGGAATTTCAAAATGAGGTAGAGAATCAATGTGACAGGAAAATAAAGTGCCTACGATCTGATCGTGGCGGAGAATATTTAAGTCACGAGTTTGGCACGCACCTAAGGAAATGTGGAATTGTTTCACAACTCACGCCGCCCGGCACACCTCAGCGAAATGGTGTGTCTGAACGTCATAATCACACTCTATTAGATATGGTACGATCTATGGTGTCTCTTACCGACTTACCGCGATCATTTTGGGGATATGCATTAGAGACTGCCACATTCACTTTAAATAGGGCACTGTCAAAATCCGTTGAGACGACACCGTATGAATTATGGTTTGGAAAGAAACCTAAGCTGTCGTTTCTAAAAGTTTGGGGATGCGATGCTTACGTGAAGAAACTTCAACCTGAGAAGCTCGAACTCAAAGCGGAAAAGTGCGTCTTCATAGGATATCCCAAAGAGACTATTGGGTATACCTTCTACCTCAGATCCGAAGGCAAAGTCTTTGTTGCCAAGAATGGATCCTTTCTTGAGAAAGAGTTTCTCTCGAAAGAAGTAAGTGGGAGGAAAATAGAACTTGATGAGGTAATTGTACCTCCACTCGAACCGGAGAGTAGCGCAGCACAGGAAGTTGTTTCTGTGGAGCCTACACCGGCTAGAGAGGAAGTTAATGATGATGATCATGAAACTTCAGATCAAGTTACTGTTGAATGTCGAAGGTCCACTAGGACACGTTCCGCACCAGAGTGGTATGGCAACCCTGTCCTGGAGATCATGTTGTTAGACAACGACGAACCTTCGAACTATGAAGAAGCGATGGCGGGCCCGGATTCCAACAAATGGCTTGAAGCCATGAAATCCGAGATAGGATCCATGTATGCGAACAAAGTGTGGACTTTGGTGGACTTGCCTGATGATAAGCGAGACATTGAAAATAAATGGATCTTTGAGAAGAGGACTGACGCGGATGGTAATGTGATCGTCTATAAGGCTCGGCTTGTCGCTAAGGGTTATCGACAAGTTCAAGGAGTTGGCTACGATGAGACTTTCTCACCCGTAGTGATGTTGAAGTCTATCCGAATCATGTTAGCAATTGCCGCATTTTATGATTATGAGATCTGGCAAATGGACGTCAAAACGACATTAATGGCTTCCTCAAGGAAGAACTGTATATGATGCAGCCGGAAGGTTTTTTTGATCCTAAAGATGCTAAAAAGGTATGCAAGCTCCAGGGCTCCATCTATGGGCTGGTACAAGCATCTCGGAGTTGGAACATTTGCTTTAATGAAGTGATTAAAGCTTTGGGTTTGTACAGGTTTATGGAGACCCCTGTATTTACAAGAAAGTGAGTGGGAGCTCTGTAGCATTTCTCATATTATATGTGGATGACATACTGATAATGTGAAATGATATAGAACTCTTGGAATGTATAAAGGCCTACTTGAATAAGTGTTTTTCAATGAAGGATCTTGGAGAAGCTGCTTACATATTAGGCATCAAGATCTATAGAGATAGATCGAGACGCCTCATAGGTATTTCACAAAGCACATACCTTGAAAAGATATTGAAGAAGTTCAATATGGATCAGTCCAAGAAGGGGTTCTTTCCTGTGTTACAAGGTGTGAGATTGAGTATGACTCAATGCCCGACCACGCCAAAGGATAGAGAAGAGATGAGTGTCATCCCCTATGCTTCAGCCATAGGCTCTATTATGTATGCCATGTTGTGTACCAGACCTGATGTGAACCTTGCCATAAGTTTGGTAGGGAGGTACCAAAGTGATCTCGGAGCAGAACACTGGACAGCGGTCAAGAATATCCTGAAGTACCTGAAAAGGACAAAGGACATGTTTCTCGTATATGGAGGTGCCGAAGAGCTCGTCGTAAAGGGTTACGTCAATGCTAGCTTCGACACAGATCCGAACGACTCCAAGTCGCAAACCGGATACGTGTATGTTTTGAACGGAGGGGCGGTCAGCTGGTGCAGCAGCAAGCAAAGCGTCGTGGCGGCATCTACATGTGAAGTGGAGTACATAGCTGCTTCGGAAGCAGCAAAGGAAGGAGTCTGGATGAAGGAGTTCATCACTGACCTAGGAGTAATTCCAAGTGCGTCGGGCCCGATGACTCTATTCTGTGACAACACTGGAGCTATTGCCCTTGCGAAGGAGCCCAGGTTTCATAAAAAGACAAGACACATCAAGTGCCGCTTCAACTCCATCCGTGATTACATTCAGGAGGGAGATATAGATATTTGTAAAGTGCATACGGATCTGAATGTCGCAGATCCGTTGACTAAACCTCTCTCACGAGCAAAACATGATCAACACCAGAATGCTATGGGTGTACGATTCATCACAACGTAACTAGATTATTGACTCTAGTGTAAGTGGGAGACTGTTGGAAATATGCCCTAGAGGCAATAATAAAATGGTTATTATTGTATTTCCTAGTTCATGATAATTGTCTATTGTTCATGCTATAATTGTGTTAACCGGAAACCGTAATACATGTGTGAATACATAGACCACAACATGTCCCTAGTAAGCCTCTAGTTGGCTAGCTCGTTGATGAATAGATGGTCACGGTTTCATGGCCATGGACATTGGATGTCATTGATAACGGGATCACATCATTAGGAGAATGATGTGATGGACAAGACCCAATCCTAAGCATAGCACAAGATCGTGTAGTTCGTTTGCTAAAGCTTTTCAATGTCAAGTATCGTTTCCTTAGACCATGAGATTGTGCAACTCCTGGATACCATAGGAATGCTTTGGGTGTGCCAAATGTCACAACGTAACTGGGTGGCTATAAAGGTGCACTACGGGTATCTCCGAATGTGTCTGTTGGGTTGGCACGAATCGAGACTGGGATTTGTCACTTCGTGTGACGGAGAGGTATCTCTGGGCCCGCTCGGTAAGACATCATCATAATGAGCTCAATGTGACTAAGGAGTTAGCCACGGAATGATGTATTACATAACGAGTAAAGAGACTTGCCAGTAACGAGATTGAACAAGGTATAGGGATACCGACGATCGAATCTCGGGCAAGTATCATACCGATAGACAAAGGGAATTGTGTGCGGGATTGATTGAATCCCCGACATCATGGTTCACCCGATGAGATCATCGTGGAGCATGTGGGAGCCAACATGGGTATCCAGATCCCGCTGTTGGTTATTAACCGGAGAGTTGTCTTGGTCATGTCTACGTGTCTCCCGAACCCGTAGGGTCTACACACTTATGGTTCGATGACGCTAGGGTTATAGGGAAATGTTGTACGTGTTTACCGAAGGTTGTTTGGAGTCCTGGATGATATCCCGGATGTTACGAGGAGCTCCGGAATGGTCTGGAGGTACAGATTGATATATAGGAAGTCCAGTTTTGGTCATCGAAAAGTTTTTGGGCTCATCGGTAGTGTACCGGAAGTGCCGGGAGGGTGTCGGAGGACCCCCGGGAGGGGTGTGACGACCATAGGACTTCGTGGGCCCTTAGAGGAAGTGTGCCAGACCTTTTTGGGCTGTCCAAGACCTTCTATAAATACCCATGCAGCTAGAGATCAAGGGATAAGGCAAAAGGAGTTTGAAAGGAGGGAGATCCACCTCCCTTGTGGGAGGTGGACTCTTCCCTAGCTTCGGCCGAAGCCCTCCTCCTTGGAGGAGGGGCCAAGGCATCCCTCCCTCTCCCTCCTCCTATATATATTCAAGGGTTTGGGCTGATTTGAGACACAACTTCTCTCTCTCACGGCGCAGCCCTACCCTTCCTCTTCCTCGTTCTCCGTAGCGCTTGGCGAATCCCTGCCGGAGTCCACGTAGCTCCACCGTCACCATGCCGTCATGCTGCCCGAGCTCTCCCTCAACCTCTCCCTCCTCCTTGCTAGATCAAGGTGTGGGATACGTCACCGGGCTGTACGTGTGTTGAACGCGGAGGCACCATTGTTCGGCGCTGAGATCGGAATCCATCGCGATCTGAATCGCTGCGAGTACAACTCCACCAACCGCATTCTTGTAGCGCTTCCGCTTAGCGATCTTCAAAGGTATGAAGATGCAATCTCTCCCCACTTGTTGTTGTATTCTCCATGGATAGATCTTGGTAATCGTAGGACAAATGTTGATTTACTACTACGTCTCCCAACATCGCCTACATCCTATTACAACATTCGAAGACAAAGCACATTCAGATACGACATAATTTCCTCCATGGTCATGTGTTGAAGGGCAACATCGTCATCTAGATTATGAAGTCAAAGAGCAATTGGCTCATATCTTCACGAAGCCTTTGGATGATAAGAGGTTTTGCAGGTTACGGTGTGAGATAAATATCTTAGAATACTCAAATGTCCTTTGAATGGATATTTATCCAAACGCTTAATGCTTATTCAAGACTTTGATGCACAACACACAAAGTATCGTATGTCTTCAATTTATGAAGACTTACAATCTGAGTGTGAATATGATACGTCCATTTTGTATCACATTCTCTACTGTTATTTATAATGTTTCGATGCATAATAATGCTTTGGGGAGTAATTCTAATGCCTATTCACTTGCATGGTTTACACAAAGAGGGAGAATACCGGCAGCTGCAATCCAGGACCTGAAAAAAGCATGTCAAAAATACCTATTCTGCACATCCCCAATGGAGCTGAAACTTTACGGAGAATTTTTATGGAATAAATGAAAAATACTAGAGCAGAAAACTATAGGTGGGGGTCCACCTGGTGAGGAACATACACCAGGGGGCGCCAGGCCCCCCAGGCGTGCCCTAGTGGGTGGTTCTCACCCTGTCCCACCTCCAAAGCCCATCTTTTGGTATAAATACTGACTTAACCTAGAAAAAATTAGGGGAGGACTTTTGGGACGAAGCGCCGCCATCTCGAGGCGGAACTTGGGGTAGGAGCAGTTTTGCCCTCTGGCGGAGCGATTCCGCTTGGGGAACTTCCCTCCCGGAGGGGGAAATCGAAGCCATCGTCATCACCAACATCCGTCTCATCTTGGGGAGGCCATTATTCATCAACATCTTTAACAACAGCATCTCCTCGCAAACCCTAGTTCATCTCTTTTGTTCAATCTTTGTACCAGAACCTCAGATTGGTACATGTGGGTGACTAGTAGTGTTGATTACCTTGTGTAGTTGATTGCTATATGGTTTATTTGGTGGAATATTATATGTTCACATCCATTATGCTATTCAATACACCTCTGACCTTGAGCATGAATATTATTTGTGAGTAGTTACCTTCGTTCTTGAGGTCACGGGACAAGTCATGTTGCAAGTAATTAGTTGAATTTGATATGTGTTCGATATTTTGATGATATGTATGTTGTGATTCCCTTAGTGGTGTCATGTGAATGTCGACTACATGACACTTCACCATCCTTCGGCCTAAGGGAATGCATTGTGTAGTAGTTATTAGATGATGGGTTGCTAGAGTGACAGGAGCTTGAACCCTAGTTTATGCGCTACTTCTTAAGGGGCTGATTTGGGTCCACTTGTTTAATGCTATGGTTAGACCTTGTCTTAATACTCTTCTCATAGCTGCGGATGCTTGCGAGGGGGTTAATCATAAGTAGGTTGTTATTTCAAGTAAATAAATCACATTAGCACCGGTTCACCCACATATCAAATTATCAAAGTAGCGAACACGAATCAAACCAACATGATGAAAGTGACTAGATGAAATTCCCGTGTACCCTCAAGAACACTTTGCTTATCACAAGAGATAGTTTTGGCCAGTCCTTTCCCACAAAAGGATTGGGATACCTTGCTGCATGTTATTTACCATTACCCTTTACTTTCTCATTACAAACTACCTTGCTATCAAACTACTTGCTACTTACAATTTTAGTGCTTGTAGAAATTACCTTACTGAAAAATGCTTATCATTTCCTTCTGCTCCTCATTGGGTTTGACACTCTTACTCATCGAAAGGACTATGATTTATCCCCTATACTTGTGGGTCATAAAGACTCTTTTCTGGCGCCGTTGTTGGGGAGTGAAGCGCTCTTGGTAAGTGGAAATCGGTAAGGAAAAACGTAAACTACGTCCTGAAATTTACTGTCACTTGTTACTATGGAAAGCAATCCTTTGAGGGGTTTGTTCGGGGTATCTTCACCTCGACCAGTACCAAAATTATTTGTCCCTCAACCT
Source organism: Hordeum marinum (assembly GCA_022496015.1). Classification (NCBI taxonomy): domain Eukaryota; kingdom Viridiplantae; phylum Streptophyta; class Magnoliopsida; order Poales; family Poaceae; genus Hordeum; species Hordeum marinum. The sequence continues at coordinate 288,149,002 of CM039673.1, forward strand.
ATAACACCTACTGAAAATATTGGTTATGAAATTCCTTCGGATATGTTATAACAACTACTAGCTAATCCTTATGCAGGACACCGAACTAAACATCCTTATATGCACCTAATACATGTAGATGAAATTTGTGGATTATTTAAGCTTGTAGGTTTATTCAAAGATGAAGTTAATAAGAAGGTTTTCCCTTATCTTTGAAAGGAAAAGCATTGACATGGTATCGGCTATGTGATGATATTGGATCATGGAACTGGAATCAATTGAAATTGGAATTCGATCAAAAGTTTTATCCTATGCATCTTGTTCATCTTGACGGAATTATAGATATAATTTTTGGCCTCGTGACGGGGGGATAACCCTGGGGTAGCCTTAGCCGGGCCTTTACTCCAGCTTTTCGAAACGACTGCAGGACGAGCCGGCTCCCCCTGTAGTTCGGCTCCGTGCAGCCAGCTTCAACCGGCCGACCGGCTAAAGGCGGATACGCCTGGCTCTCTAGCCGACGGTGCCACAAGTACCACGGTCAGGGAACACGTGGCTATAGCGACCCCCATCGCATTGAGGGTCAACGCCTGCATGGCCATAGTGGAGGCAACAGTGCCTCTGACCTTGGCCGACTGCGACCGGGCGAATGGCACAGTGCCGGCACACTCTCAACCACTCCATTACCTGCCCCGGCATGGCTACAACGTGACCAGCCGTACCACCGACCGTGTCTGGCTACCAAAAGATGATGCCCTGAAGGATGGCATGTGCCGCGACGTGACGCGCATGGGGGCCTACCAGGCGGCCCCCCTCCAGCTCTCGATGGGATCCCGCGGCCGACGGGCCCTACCAGCGACTAGACCCCTCAACCGGGTGCCCCATGGTTGGCTAGAGAGACCGCCAGCTGGGGCCCTCCAGCGCCTTCTACTCATATTGTAATTTGGGGGGGGTGGCCTATAAAAAACCCCGGAGCTCCCCCATGCACGACGGTGATCGATTGATACGCATGCACACACACACCTTCACGTACAGAGGCAAGGCAAGCAAGCTAGATCCTTCTTCCTCCTCTAGCCATACAGCTGAAGGAGCACCATTCTAACCCCTGTTGGTTCATCAACCAGACTAGTAGGACTAGGGGTGTTACCTCCCATGTAGGGCCCCGAACCTAGGTACACCGTGTGTCCCACACTGCTTGTTCCCGATCCCGATCCCTGAGTCCCCCGATGCTCTTCGGCCCCAACCACTTTCGATAAGCCACCCCATGGCATCTGTCGTGAGAAAACAACAACAGTTGACGCCCACCGTGGGGCCATATGCGGCGCTGTCCGGAGTCATACTCCAGGCGGGACCCCTTCCCAACTCCGTCGGGCGTCTCACATTTGGGCTGATCAGCATGCCCGTGGGGGCATCCCTCACGGAAGCTCCCGCGGCTCCTAGCCGCGGTTCCACCCGCCTCGCGGGCGGAGCTGTCGTCTCCTCCCCCGAGCTGAGCTGCATCGACGCTCCACTCGACATCAGCGGCCTCTACACGCTCTCTATCGGGCTGCGTCTCGACGACGCGTCGACACAGGACGAGTACCCCAGCGTGGTGTTCGACTGCTACGACCCGCCCCTGTGAATGGGCGAAACCACCGCAGGTAACACGCATGACTTTCGTGTCATTGCGGTGAAAGCACAACATGATCCCTTGGTGGTTTTAATAATTCATGACAACATATATTGTCTCTTGGACTAACACCTCTATCTAGTGTATTTCAGATAATAGTCCATGGAGAGTTGGGCTGGCAAAAGGATTGTGGAGATTGTGGAATTACCCCAAGATTCAACAAAATAGGTTGGCTAAGCTTCAAGCAAGAGGACTCTCCATTTTACATTTGTGAGAAATCACTTTGAGTCCATAGGAAAGCCAATACTATTAAAAGGGGTTAAGGTTTTTCTGGTGAACAAAATGCTCATACGTGCACAAGTGATAGTCACCAAAACATCCACAAGCTCTCCCACCAAAGTCTGTCTCTAGCCAAACATTCAAAATCGGTGCAACCAACATTCCTATCCCATTGCCATCGATTCCAAACCCTAGACGGACTCAGCCAAACCCTAGCCACTTTGGTGCAACCGACACTGCTTTCGGTGCCACCGAGTTGGGTTGCCAACTTTCTATTATGCAAGTTCACACTTTCAATCCATCTGGGAATGTTGAATCGGCGTCACCGAGTTTGGAATTTCTGAATGTTGGTCACCTTGTCGGTACAACCGAGATTCCTATATCGGTCTCACCGAGATTCAAAAGTTGCCACCTTTTGGTCACTTCGGTACCACCAAGATTAACACTTCGGTGTCACCGAGTTGGTCATTTTGTGTGTAACGGTTGGATTTTTTGGATGCCTACATATACCCCTTCACCACCATCCACTCCAAAGTGAAGCACTCAGAACTATTCCATACCTATCCTACTCAATTTTCTGAGAGAGAACCACCTACCCTTGTGTTGAGATCAAGATCTTCCACTCCAACCATATGGATCTTGATTTCTAGCCTCCCCAAGTTGATTTTCACCAATCCCATCTCTTCTACCAAGCCAAATCTATGAGAGAGTGATTGTGTCTTGAGCAGTCTATCATCTTGAAGCACAAGAGCAAGGAGTTCATCGTCATTACCGAGGCTATTACCTTTTGGAGGGTGGTGCCTCCTAGATTGGTTAGGTGTTGCTTGGGAACCCCTACTTCGTGTTGTGGAGTGAACCAAGAATTTTGTAAGGGCAAGGAGATCGCCTACTTCGTGAAGATCTACCCATAGTGAGGCTAGTCCTTTGTGGACAAAAACCGTATGGAATATTCAAGGTTGCTACTTCGTGGACCCATATGGGTGGAGCCCTCCGTGGACTCTATCGATCGTTACCCTACGTGGGTTGAAGACTCCATAAACGTGGATGTACGATAGCACCACCTATCGAAACCATGGGAAAAATCCTTGCGTCTCCTATTGCGTTTGATCTTCCTATCCCATCTCTTTACTTACATGTGCAATGTCTTTACTTTCCATTGCCATATTTGTAGACATGCATGTATAGGACTGGTAGATTCACTAGACTTGCTAAAATAGTTAGAAACTGCCAACCAATTAACTTGGGAAATGGTTAGGTTTTAAATTCCCGCTAGTAGTGAATTCACCGCCCCTCTAGACACTCTTCTATCGATCCTACAAGTGGTATCCGAGCTTTGGTCTCCATTGCTTCGGTTTAATCACCGTGGAGGAAGACGGATGTGTCTAGAGTAGAGAGTTTGAGTTGTAGAGTGCCATTCTTGATGGAGAGTACTATAGTCAATGGAAGGATGCCATGATTGATCTATTTGATAAATTCCATTTGACAAAATATATTGAAAACCTTTATGTGCTCCTTATTGATGAATTGCATCCCACACACGAAGATAAAATAACATGCTTGGTAACCTAAGAACTGTCAATCTTATTGTTAGAGGTTTACCAAGATTCGTGCTTTCTCAATTGAAGAACTTTGCATGTGCCTATACCTTGTGGACTGATTTAGAGAAACAATATCGAAATCTTTCATTAGGAAATCTTGATAAAATTCTTCATAAAACTGTCGCTTTTCACAAAATGAAGCCTAGTGGTCCAAACTTTGATAAATGCTTATTTGAGCTCCGTGATCTTATGCGTGCTAAAGGAGAGGTCACCACTATCAACAACATTATCTTTGAATCCATTCGCATTCATAAACTTGAACATTGTCATGACCACTATTCTAACAAATCCCTTGTTCTTTATGACGAGGATTTCCCACTTGATGATGACAATGTGGAACATGGCTACTATGAAGAAGATGAGTTGTTCGACATCGATCATGAGAAGATCATGAAGAATCTGAGTCTTATGGAAAACTTTAAGGATTACTTGTCCAGAGGAAAAGAGTGGATTCTTGGCAGCGGATGTACAGATTATATGACTGGTGATAAAGACATGTTTCAAGAGATCACACCTAATCAAGGTCCTCGACGGTACGTGACCTTTGGAGACAACTGTAAGGGTAAGGTACTTGGCCTTGGTAAGGTGGCCATATCCCATGATAGCTCTATTCAAAATGTTATGCTTGTTGAATCCCTTGGCTACAATCTTCTTTCCATATCTAGACTTGCCGACTTCGGTTTCAGTGTGTTATTCATTCATGAAAGTAGATTGCCAAGTGTTTCGTCAAGATAATCATAAAATGGTCTTTACCGGTTTCCGTAGAGGTGATATATACATTGTTGATTTCACTAAAAGATCCAAACCTTTCACTTGCTTAATTGCAAAATCCTCTAAAGTTTGGCTTTGGCATAGAAGACTTGGACATGTAGGCATGCGCAATCTAGATAAGCTAATCAAAGGTGATCATATACTTGGTGTTAAAAATGTTATCTTTGACAAAGATAGACTTTGTTGTGCTTGTCAAGCTAGAAAGCAAGTAGGTGCAAGTCATCCCGTTAAGAATATCATGACTACTAGGATACCACCCGAGTTACTTCACATGGATCTTTTTGGGCCCAATGCTTACAACAGTCTTGGTGGAAATTCCTATGGTCTAGTTGTAGTTTATGATTTTTCCAGATTTACGTGGGTATTCTTTATTGATGATAAGTCGCGGGTTCAAAAGATCTTCAAGAACTTTGCTCGCAAAGCACAAAATAAGTTTGAAGTGAAGATCAAGAAGGTTCGGAGCGATAATGGATCGGAGTTCAAGAACACCCATGTGGATACCTTTCTTGAGCAAGAAGGTGTCTCACATGAGTTCTCGGTTACTTACACACTTCAAAAAATGGAGTTGTTGAGAGGAAGAACCGGACGCTCATTGAGATGGCAAGAACGATGGTTGACGAATACAAGACGCCAAGGCACTTTTGGGCAGAAGTTGTTGAAACAGCATGTCATGCCACAAACCGACTTTACTTGCACAAGCTTCTCGGTAAAACGGCATATGAGCTACTCACCGGTAACAAACCCCAAGTAGGATACTTTTGGGTATTTTGCTCAAAGTGCTACATTCTTGATAAGCATCGTCGTACTAAATTTGCTCCTAAATCTCATGAAGGATTCATACTTGGTTACGGATTGAACTCTCACACTTACCGTGTCTACAACAACTTCACTCGAAAAGTTGAAGAGACGGTACATGTGAAATTTGATGAATCGAATGGTTGGCAAGTCAAACAATTGCCAAATGATGTAGGTGATAAGGACCCTTCAGAAGCTATTCTAGATCTACCCATCGGCAAGATTCGTCCCATGGAGGTGAAGGAAAGTACTTCATCAACTCAAGTGGAAGCCCCTACTTCACGTCAAGGTGAACCTCAACACGATATGGAGGCATCGACAAGAGATACACGACGAGATGATGAATAGGAGGAAGTGCATCATGAATATCCACCACAACCACCTTCACCACCACCTCAAGGGAACGACACCTTCAACAACAACGAAGATGAACGAGATGATGATGATGAAGAAGAAGCTCCACCATCCAACAATCGGAAGCTAACCCGAGTTCGAGATCAAGTGACCAAGAACCATCCCCTAAACCAAATCTTTGGTGATATACAAACAGGGAGAATCACTCGCTCTAAAACCCTTCTAGCTAAATTTTGTGAGCATTATTCTTTCATCTACAGTATTGAGCCTTTGAAGGTAGAACAAGCTCTTGAAAACGCACATTGGGTGAACGGTATGCATGAAGAGCTTCACAACTTCGAAAGGAACGAAGTGTGGACACTCGTGGATAAGCCCGAAGATGAACACAACATCATCGGAACCAAATGGGTGTTTCGGAACAAACAAGACGAAGACGGTCAGGTCGTGCGCAACAAGGCTCGTCTCGTAGCCCAAGGATATACACAAGTCGAAGGTATGGACTACGGTGAGACATATGCCCCCGTCGCTAGACTTGAAGCTATTCATATTCTTCTTGCTTATGCTAATCACCATGATATCATGCTTTATCAAATGGATATCAAAAGTGCATTTTTAAATGCTGAAATTGAAGAAGATGTTTATGTTAAGCAGCCACCTAGTTTTGTGAATCCTAAAAAACCTAATCATGTTTACAAGCTTCTTAAAGCTCTTTATGGTCTTAAGCAAGCCCCTCGTGCTTGGTATAAATGTTTAACGAAGTTTCTCATCGAAAAAGGTTTTGAAATTGGTAAAATTGATGCAACCTTGTTCACTAAGATAGTTAATGGAGAATTATTTGTGTGCCAAATCTATGTGGATCATATTATCTTTGGTTCCACTAACCCTCAATTTAGTGAAAGATTTGGAAGGTTGATGTGCGAGAAGTACGAGATGTCAATGATGTGTGAGCTGAAATTCTTTCTTGGATTGCAAATCAAGCAATAAAGAGACGGAACTTTCATCTCTCAAACTAAGTATACCAAGGACTTGATCAAGAAATTTAACATGCAGGATTGCATAGGTATGAAAACTCCTATGCCCACTAGTGGACATGTTGACCTTACCAGGGAGGCTGAACCAGTTGATCAAAAGATTTATCGATCTATGATTGGTTCATTGCTATATCTATGTGCATCTCGTCCCGATATTATGCATAGTGTTTGCATGTGTGATAGATATCAAGCAACACCTAAAGAATGTCATCTTTTGGCTGTGAAACAAATTGTCAGGTACTTGATACAAACACCAAACTTTGGCATTTGGTATCCCAAGGGATGTTCTTTTAATCTTGTTAGCTATTCCGATTCGGACTATGCCGGTGACAAGGTTGATAGAAAGTCCACCTCGGGTACTTGTCAATTTTTAGGTAGATCTCTTTTGTCTTGGTCCTCCAAGAAACAAAACTCGGTATCTCTATCTACTGTCGAAGCTGAGTATATTGCTGTTGGATCTTGTTTTGCGCAATTACTATGGATGACACAAACGCTTAAGGATTATGGAATTTATGTTAAAATGTTCCATTACTTTGTGACAATGAAAGTGCTATTAAAATTGGACATAATCCTGTGCAACATTCTCGAACCAAGCATATTCAAGTTCGAAATCATTTCATTCATGATCATGTTGCCAAAGGAGATATCAATCTTAAGCATGTTTGTACTAACAAACAATTGGCCGATATCTTCACCAAGCCACTTGATGAGAAAACATTTTGTAATTTGATGAGTGAGTTGAACATCATAGATGCTTCAAACTTGAGCTAGACTCATTCGGTTGCAAGCAAGGGCATGAGATTTCTTGTTATTTCCGTGTTCCTGTAACTCGTTATCATATGCCATGGAATTCTATGCTCCCTTGTATTGCATCTAACCTTTTGTAGGTACTTGGAAGAACTTCATCCACAAGATTGCCATCAACTCCAATCATAAGAATCTTGTCATTACCAAGTATCGACAACCCCTCTGGATGATGGAAGGAAGAAGACAACAAAAACATATCCTTGACATATACTTGATCTTAGTTGCAAAATCTTAATTAGTATCATGTCGATTGGATATATCCATTGTTCTTCCTTGCACGACTAACCTTTGTAGGTGACTAGTGTACTAGAACGAGAAGGATTGCTCCAAATTCAAGATGATCTTCATTAACCTCGAGCATCCTCAACAAGTTCACCTATGAACAACATCATCAACATCACTCAAAGGTATGTACTCATATCCTTGAAAAGGCTTTACTCCAAGTCATGGGCTAAAGAAACTCAAGTGATATGAAGACATCAAAATGCCTAATCAAAAAATGGTAACCCCATTTTGACCTTAAACGATGAGTATGACCTATGATCAAGTATTCTTGCTTGGCTCCTAAGTCAATATACTCTAATATAGGTGACCTAGTCACCGCCCATCATTTAGTTAAGAATCTTGCGTGGTTTGCTCTCTATTTGCATGATCTCTCGTAACCACACAAATCTTATCTATTTGATATCCTTTGTAAAACTTTCACATTTTCTTTTTGAAACAATTTCGTTTGTCTCTGTGAAAACAGAAACGTCTCTCATTCGGAGTCACCGATATAAATAACTCGGTTCTATCGAATTTGCAGATGAGATGCACTACACAATCTCGATACCATTGATTTATTTATCCCGGAGTCACCGATTTTTCTTTCTTTTCTAAATCTATGTTTATTTAATATTGTTTATTTGTTTCTGTTCTTGTGATATTCTTGTTCCTTCGATGACCCCTTCATTAAAAAATTATTATTAGGGAGAGAAGAACAAACAACACTTCGGGGGAGAATTTCTTTATTCAAAGATCCCTAGCTCCAAGGAGAAGAAGACTAAAATTTGCCAAAGGGAGAGAAGTTACATTCAATGATTCCCTTAGTCTTTTCATGAACCCTACTTTCAATGACCCTTGTTCTCAAGGATCCCTTCCTTGTCAATGATCCCTGTCACTACTCCCAAGTTTAACCTTTTGGTATTTTATGCCAAAGGGGGAGAATATCAAAGCTTCATGCTAAAGGTCGAGTTACATGCTTATGCAAAGGGGGAGATATGATTTAGGGGGAGAGGAAAATATCAAAAGTGTACACTTATATAAACAAGGGGAGAACAACAATGTAGGGGGAGAAAACTATTTTTGGAGAAGAGTCTTAAGTGAACAAAGGATTCCTTTTCTCACCCTATCCAATCCCAATATCTACATGCTGAGATTCAGGGGGAGAGGATGTACTACCACTTTCATATCTAAGGGGAGGAAAGATATAATATATTAATGCTAAAGGTGGAGACATATCAATCTTAATGATTATCATTTTTATATGTTCTCCATATCATGGTATTCGTTGAGTTCTATAACTTTTGTTTAGTAGAATACTCTTGTGTTTACTAACATTGTTTTCTCAAGTGTGTCTCTACTACTAGAATGCTCAAGAACTCAAGGTAAGTATATGCATCATATCTTTGATCAACATGATCTCTTGCTTCTTGCACATATTCTTTGCAAGAGTGAAGTCTTGATCAAGGATATACATTTCATTCACATATATTGATGCATATAGCCAAGATACACATGACTCCTTATATCCCTTTCATCCATATGTGTGTCCATGCATTCCAAAGACTATCCGTTAAAGGACTGCACGCATTTTGGGGGAGCAAATCTAGGTCATGTGTTTCTCAAAGTCTTCATTGCATCCATGCATATCTTTAATTGAAGCTTTGATTGTATGTTGTCATCAATTACCACAAAAGGGGAGATTGAAAGCACAACATGCTCCCTTGGTGGTTTTGATAATTCATGACAACATACATTGTCTCTTGAACTAACACCTCTATCTAGTGTATTTCAGATAATAGTCCATGGAGAGTTGGGCTAGCAAAAGGATTGTGGAGATTGTGGAATTACCCCAAGATTCAAGGAAATAGGTTGGCCAAGCTACAAGCAAGAGGACTCTACATTTTAAATTTGTGAGAAATCACTTTGAGTCCATAGGAAATCCAATACTATTAAAAGGGGGTAAGGTTTTTTTGGTGAACAAAATGCTCATACGTGCACAAGTGATAGTCACCAAAAACATCCACAAGCTCTCCCACCAAAGTCTGTCTCTATCCAAACATTCAAAATCAGTGCAACCAACATTCCTATCCCGGTGCCACCAATTCCAAACCCTAGATAGACTCAACCAAACCCTCGCCACTTCGGTGCAGCCGACACTACTTTTGGTGCCATCGAGTTGTGTTGCCAACTTTCTATTACGCAAGTTCACACTTTTAGTCTGTCCAAGAATGTTGAATCGGCGTCATCGTTGGTCACCTTGTCGGTGCTACCGAGATCCTATATCGGTCTCACCGACATTCAAAATTTGCCACCTTTTGGTCACTTTGGTACCACCAAGATTAACACATCAGTGTCACCAAGTTGGTCATTTTGTGTGTAACGGTTGGATTTTTGGGGATGCCTATATATACCCCTTCACCACCACCCACTCGAAAGTGAAGCACTCAGAACTATTCCATACTTATCCTGCTCAGTTTTTTGAGAGAGAACCACCTACCCTTGTGTTGAGATCAAGATCTTCCACTCCAACCATATGGATCTTGATTTCTAGCCTCCCCAAGTTGCTTTCCACCAATCCTATCTCTTCTACCAAGCCAAATCTATGAGAGAGTGATTGTGTGTTGAGGAGTCTATCATCTTGAAGCACAAGAGCAAGGAGTTTATCATCATTATCGAGCCTATTACCTTTTGGAGGGTGGTGCCTCCTAGATTGGTTAGGTGTCGCTTGGGAGCCTCCTGGAGTGAACCAAGAAGTTTGTAAGGGCAAGGATATCGCCTACTTCGTGAAGATCTACCCATAGTGAGGCTAGTCCTTCGTGGACGGAAGCCATATGGAATAGTCAAGGTTGCTACTTCATGGACCCTTATGGGTGGAGCCCTCCATGGGCTCTCGCGACCGTTACCCTCCGTGGGTTGAAGACTATATAAACAGGGATGTACGATAGCACCACCTATTCGAACCACGGGAAAAGTCCTTGCTTATCCTATTGCGTTTGATCTTCCTATCCCGTCTCTTTACTCACATGTGCAATGTCTTTACTTTCCACTGCCATATTTGTAGACATGCATGTGTAGGGCTGGTAGATTCACTAGACTTGCTAAAATAGTTAAAATGTGCCAACCAATTAACTTGGGAAAAGGTTAGGTTTTAAATTCTTTCTAGTAGTCTAATCACCCCCCCTCTAGACACTCTTCTATCGATCCTACAAGTGATATCAGAGCTTTGGTCTCCATTGCTTCGGTTTAATCACAATGGAGGAAGATGGATGTGTCTAGAGTAGAGACTTTGAGTTGTAGAGTGCCATTCTTGATGGAGAGTACTATAGTCAATGGAAGGATGCCATGATTGATCTATTTGATAAATTCCATTTGACAAAATGTATTGAAAACCCTTATGTGCTTTCTATTGATGAATTGCATAACACACATGAAGAGGAAATTAACATGCTTGGTAACCTAAGAACTGCCAATCTTATTGTTAGAGGTTTACCAAGATTCGTGCTTTCTCAATTGAAGAACTTTGCATGTGCCTATACCTTGTGGACTGATTTAGAGAAATGGTATCCAAATCTTTCATTAGGAAATGTTGATGAAATTCTTCATAAAACTGTTGCTTTTCACAAAATGAAGCCTAGTGATCCAAACTTTGATAAATGCCTATTTGAGCTCCGTGATCTTATGCGTGATAAAGGAGATGTCACCACTATCAACAACATTATCTTTCAAGCCATTCGCATTCATAAACTTGAACATTGTCATGATCACTATTCTAACGAATCCCTTGTTCTTCATGACGAGGATTTCCCACTGGATGATGACAATGTGGAACATGGCTACTATGAAGAAGATGAGTTGTTCGACATCGAGCAAGACAGGATCATGAAGAATCTGAGTCTTATGGCAAACTTTAAGGATTACATGTCCGGAGGAAAAGAGTGGATTCTCGACAGTGGATGTACGGATCATATGACTGGTGATAAAGACATGTTTCAAGAGATCACGCCTAATCAAGGTCCTCGACGGTACGTGACCTTTGGAGACAACTCTAAGGGTAAGGTACTTGGCCTTGGTAAGGTGGCCATATCCCATGATAGCTCTATTCAAAATGTTATGCTTGTTGAATCCCTTGGCTACAATCTTCTTTCCGTATCTAGACTTGCCGACTCTGGTTTCAATGTGTTATTCACGATAGTAGATTGCCAAGTGTTTCGTCAAGATAATCATAAAATGGTCTTTACAGGTTTCCGTAAAGGTGATCTATACATTGTTGATTTCACTAAAAGATCCAAACCTCGCACTTGCTTAATTGCAAAATCCTCTAAAGTTTGGCTTTGGCATAGAAGACTTGGACATGTAGGCATGAGCAATCTAGATAAGCTAATCAAAAAGGTGATCATATACTTGGTATTAAAGAAGTTATCTTTGACAAAGATAGAATTTGTATTGCTTGTCAAGCTGGAAAGCTAGTAAGGTGGAAGTCATCCCATTAACAATATCATGAGTACTAGGAGACCACTTGAGTTACTTCACATGGATCTTTTTGGTCCCAATGCTTACAAGAGTCTCAGTGGAAATTCCTATGGTATAGTTATAGTTGATGATTTTTCCATATTTACGTGGGTATTGTTTCTTGATGATAAGTCGTAGGTTCAAAAGATCTTCAAGAACTTCGCTCGCAAAGCACAAAATCAGTTTGAAGTGAAGATCAAGAAGGCTCGGAGCGATAACGGATCGGAGTTCAAGAACACCCATGTGGATACCTTTCTTCATGAAGAAGGTGTCTCACATGAGTTCTCGGCTACATAGACACCTCAACAAAATGGAATCTGCATGGGTGTTTGAACGAGATGGAGGCGGGGCGCAACCTGTTGTTCAAGGAGGCTACCTCTCTCGCTACAGCCAAGCATCAGATGAAATCCGCGCAGCATGATTATAACTCCGCCTATGGCCTCACCTCGGCTGGCAACGAGCCCAGCCAGCGGAACTGTTGAAAATATGCCCTAGAGGCAATGATAAATTAGTTATTATCATATTTCCTTGCTCATGATAATCATTTATTATCCATGCTATAATTGTATTGATCGGAGACTTAGATGCATGTGTGGATACATAGACAAAACCATGTCCCTAGTATGCCTCTAATAGACTAGCTCGTTGATCAAAGATGGTTAAGGTTTCGTAGCCATGGACATGAGATGTCATTTCATAAATGGGATCACATCATTAGGAGAATGGTATGATGGACAAGACCCAAACTACAAACATAGCATATGATCGTGTCAGTTTATTGCTACTGTTTTCTGCATGTCAAGTATATGTTCCTATGACCATGAGATCATGCAACTCACTTACACCGGAGGAGTACCTTGTGTGTATTAAACGTCACAACATAAATGGGTAACTATAAAGGTGCTCTACAAGTATCTCCGAGGGTGTTTGTTGGGTTAGCATGGATCAAGACTGGGATTTGTTACTCCGTGTGACGGAGAGGTATCTCAGGGCCCACTCGGTAATAGAACATCACTATAAGCCTTGCAAGCGGTGTGACTAAAGAGTTAGCCACGGGATCTTGTATTATGGAACGTGTAAATAGACTTGCCAGTAACGAAATTGAACTAGGTATAGAGATACCGATGATCGAATCTCGTGCAAGTAACATACCGAAGAACAAAGGGAATATCATACGGGATTAACCGAATCCTTGACATAGAGGTCCAACCGATAAAGATCTTCGTAGAATACGTAGGAGCCAATATGGGCATCCAGGTCCCGCTATTTGTTATTGACTACAGAGGTGTCTCGGTCATGTCTGCATAGTTCTCAAACCCATAGGGTCTACACACTTAACGTTTGGTGACGATATAAGTATAGTTGAGTCATTATGGTGGTTAACGAAGGTTGTTCGGAGTCCCAGATGAGATCTTGAACGTGATGAGGAACTCTGGATGGTCCGGAGGTGATGATTGATATATATAGGACGAAGGGAATCAAGTTCTGGGAGGTACAAGGAAATTTACGGAGTACCGAAAGGTGTTTCAGGGGGCCGCGACAAGTGTTGGGGGGCTCATGCGCCAAGGGGAGGGGACACACCAGCCCACAAGGGGGCTCGCGCCACCCAAACCCTAGCCCACTTTGGCCAAGGGTGGGGGATCCCACCTAAGGGGCTGCCACTAGGCAATTTGGGGGCCAAGCCACCCTAGGGTTTCCCTAGGGGCACCCCCAGGTGCCTTGGCCGCCGTGCCCCCTAGATTGGATCTAGGGGCGCCACCCCTCCTCCCTTCCCCTTATATATAGAGAGTTAGAGAGAGGGCAGCCACACCCATCTATGCCTTGGTGCTTCCCTCCCTCTCCCTTGTTCTTCTTCTTCTCCGCTTAGCGCTTTGCGGAGCTTTGCTGAAATTCTTCCACCACCACTGCCTCCACGCTATTGTGCCGCCGGAGGACTCAAGCTACTACTTCACCATCGCTCACTGGATCGAGGATGTGAAGGCGTCATCAAGCCGTACATGTGTTGGACATGGAGGTGTTGTCCGTTCAGCACTAGATCGGAGTTCGCGGGATGAATTGTGATTGGATCGCGAAGATGTTCGACTACATCAACCGCGTTTCTTAACGCTTCCGCTTAGCGATCTACAAGGGTATGTAGATCCACTCTAACTCTCGCAGATGTTCATCACCATCGATAGATCTTGCGTGTGCGTAGGAATTTTTTTGTTTCCCATGCAACGGTTCCCGAGAGGAACGACTTCGGCAGACGCGGCCGCGTGGTCGAGGATATCCTTGGTGGTAGGCTGCCCACCTATGATACGCCGACGGCCAACATGAGGGCCGCCCAGGTGGCTTACATTGACCTGGCCAGCTTGGAGGGTGAGGGGCGTGCCCAGCAGGACCTGCCCATCCAGGACCTCATCAACACCGCCAACGCGTAGCAAGACTGGGTCGACCACATCAACCTCGGCTCCGAGGTCCCGCCTCCTGAGGGAGATGGTGCACCGGCTGCTTGCCAGCGTCAGCCGGTCCAACAAGCCTCTTCCCCCTCGCGGCTCCGCCCGTCGCGAAGGAGGCTCCCGCGATGCGCGTTCTCAGCACGCGAACGAGCCGTCGGCTGTCACCAGTCGGCGAACCAACGGGCCGGAGGAGGACGGCCGACGCCCGTGCTCCCACACCTCGTCTCCGTGGCAGGAGCGTGTGCACTCGCCTGTTCCTTCGGCTCACCCTGAGCTCGCGGCTCGCCTTGGCCCACCCGTCCCTCTGAGTGAGAACAATGCCCAAACCCGCATTGACCGGCTAGCGCTGTCGGTCCTCCTAGAAGAGGAGGGATAGATCGGCCCGGCATTTTTCGGCCCCCATATCCGCAATGAGCCGTTCTCAACCGACTTCACTCTCCCTTGCGACACCCCGAAGTACAATGGCACCGCCAAGCCGGAGGACTGGCTGATCGAATACACCACCGCATTCGGCATCACCACAGGAAACAGGCGCGTGGCTATGCCCTACGCCCCCTCATGTAGATCGGCTCGGCCCAGACTTGGCTTAACAGCCTGTCGGTCGGCATCATAAACACCTGGACAGACTTCGGGTTGTAGGCGATGGCCGATTTCCTCGTCGACTGGGCCGAGAGCCAGTTCATACCACCTCTCCTGGACTCCATTGGCGCATGCACTTCGACGGCTCGAAGATGCGGACCGGCCTAGGAGCCAGCATCGTCTTTTCGTTTTCAAAGGGAGACAAGATCAAGTACGCGCTCCAAATCCACTTCACCGCTTCCAACAACGTGGCCGAGTACGAGGCACTCATCCATGGCCTCCCGCTTGCCAAGGAAATTGGCATCCGGCGCATCTTGTGCTTCAGCGACTCCGACCTCTTGGTGCAGCAGGTCTATGGCGAATGGGACACCAGGGATGCCAACATGGCCAGCTATTGTATCCTTGTCCAGAAGCTTAGCGGCTCCTTCAAGGGCTGCAAGTTCCATCACGTCCCCTGGGCGGACAACGAGGCAGCGGACTCCTTGGCAAAAATTGTCTCCACCCGCCAGTGCATCCTGGCTGGCGTCTCCCTCGAGCAGTTGTACAAGCCATCAATAAAACCCTCCGCCGAGTTGGAGTTCATCTTCGTGCCTACGGATCTTGCCGACTCCTCGACGGGACTGGGGGCTCCACCGGCTCTGCCGGTTATGCCCGCTGTGCCGGTCTCAGCCGCTACTGTTCTGATGGTTGTCGGCTTCGAGCCCGCATCCATCATTATGGTTGTCGGCCAGCCGGACCCGGGGACTAACGAGTCTCGCTCGGGGGCTCCGGGGACGGACCCGGGGACTCCGGCTGCCTAGGATTTTCAGCCAGAGCAAGAGCTGTCCTCGGTCTCGGCTCCTTCGTGGGCCTAGCCGATCTTGGCTTTCCTCTTGCGCGGCGAGCTCCCCACCGATGAAGACAAGGCCCGGCAGATCCAGCGCTGGGCTCCTGCCTACAGCATCACCAAACGTGAGCTGGTCCATCGCAGCACAACCGGCGTGTACCAACGCTGCATTGAGTCTGAGAAGGGCCAGGAGATTCTCTGAGATATCCAGCAGGGCAAGTGCAGGCATCACGCCGCCTCAAGGACAATGGTGACCAAGGCGTTCCATCACGGTTTTTACCGGCCTACTGCCCTAGAAGTGGCGACGCAGCTCGTCGAGAGGTTCGAGGGGTGCCAACGTTTCCGCGCGCAAAGCCACCTGCCGGCTATGGCGCTCAAGACCATCCCGCTGTCGTGGACCTTTGCTGTGTGGGGGCTCAACATGGTGGGACCATTCAAGACCGCTTGAGGTGGCATGACGCATCTGTTGGTAGCCATCAACAAGTTCAGCAAGTGGATCGAGGCCAGACCAATCAAGAAGTTGGACAGCCCCACCACCGTCTGATTCATCGAAGACATCATGGTCCGCTACGGTGTCCCGCTTAGCATCATCACAAACAATGGCACCAATTTCACCAAGGGCGCGCTAGCGCGTTTCCGTGCCAAGCAAGGCATCTGGCTCGACCTGGCCTCCATCGCCTACCCACAGTCGAACGGCCAGGCCAAAAGAGCAAAAGCTTGATCAGCCGGCATCAAGCCCTCGCTCGTGGCACCACTAGTCCGGTCAGCCCAGGCCAAAAGAACTATCGGCCATCTTGTGGAGCCTCAGAACCACGCCCAACCAATCAACTAACTTCACGCCTTTCTTCATTGTGTACGGGTCCGAGGCTTTCATCCCCACAGACATCAAGTTCGACTCACCTCACGTCACCCAATACACGGAGACGGACGCAAAGGAGGCAAGGGAAGACGGCGTCGACTTCCTCGAGGAGGCCCGCGAGCTAGCACTGAGCTGAACGGCTATCTACCAGCAGAAGCTCCAGCATTACAATAGCAAGCGGATCCGGCCCCTCTCCTTTCGTGAGGGGGACCTCGTGCTTAGCCGGATCTAGCGAACCACCGGCCATCACAAGCTGTCCTCCCCATGGGAGGGCCTGTTCATCATCAGTAAGGCGCTACACAACAACGCGTACTATCTAATAGATGCCTTGAAGTCGTAGAAGTGCAAGAGAGATGCCTCCGGCGAGGAGACGGAGTGCCCGTGGAACGCGACACTCCTCCGTATGTTTTACTTCTAAGAAGGACCAGTGTATGTATGTACCCTCCCTGTTGGGCTTATGAATGAAACGGGTGACCCAAGCCAGCTCTTGGGGCACACCTCTTTCGTTTTCTTCCAAAGCAGTTCGCCCCACACACTGGCTCCTGGACCCAGTCCCATGGTCCTGGGGGCTCGTCGGCTAGCCTTGGCATCGCTCCCTGAAGCCAGTCAAGTAATGTGAACTAAAGAAAAACCCTCCCACCCCTACCGGCCACAGACTGGCTCTCGGCTGTGCGGCTCATGGGTTCTTGGGACAGTAACTTAGCGCACATGAAAAACGGTCATAAGAGGGTCACCGGCTAGGGCTATCTGGAACACTTTTCCTGGCCACTGCCAAACTCACCTTAGCCAAAACATCCCCACGGCTCCCAAACTCACGACCGACAGCCCCGAGGCAGATACCCCGTCCTAGCTACAGGCCGGCTACCGGTTGTCTGGCTGGCGGGGCCAAAGCCGAAGGGGACAAGGCTTTGGGCAGAGAGAGTCAAAAGGACAAAAAGCTAAGGCCGAGTCGGCACGCAGAAAAACTTTGGCATTCAAAAGCATAAACTTATATACAAAAGCATGAAAGGCCCATGGCCACAAGTTCATTACATTTACAACTGCAGTGGGTGGGATTGCAGTATATCAAAATACAGGAAAGCTAAAGGATCCTAAATGGAGGCGGTGACGTATTCTCCCCTGACATTCTCCACGGCGGTTGAGGTAGAGGCCCCGTCCTTGGACACGACATGCTCAGTGTCAGCCCCCATGTCCAAGTCCTGAGCCGGCTCGGAGTTGACGTAGTCATCGGTGCTGGACCCGACGTCTTCATCACCCGTTTGCCGGAACTACCCTCCGGTCATCAAGGGAAAGCATGAATGGGTCCTCCGGGATCACCTTGCCGTCTGCCATGTGCTCCGGGATGTACTCGTCCCACGCGGCTAAGGATGCGAGATCACTGGCCTGCATGACCAGCGTGTCGACAACCACCTCCAGCTCCGCATCGGTGCCGGCCCGCTGGGCCGTAAGCAGCCCCATGTCCAACTCAGCGTACCATGACCTCGTGATGCAAAAGCCATGGCCACTCCAGCACGCATGGCGGAGGCCCTCCAGGCGTTCACCCGCGCGGAACCGAATTCCAGCCACCTCGAAAGCTGGCTCATGGAGTTTGGCTCCAACGCATCCGGCCAAAGGGTGCAAACCAGTGCCGTGTCGGCCGCCTGGAGCTGCTTCATGGCCCGGACCACCTCGGTCAGGCGCACCTTGGCAGCAATCTCCACCTCATCTAGGGTCCAGGCGGCAAGGTGCCCGACGGGGACTCCCTGTACCCGTTGATCCATGCAGTGGGCCTCCACGACCACCTCCGTGACCTCCTGCGTGCCTGGGAAAAGCCTTAAGGGAGAAGGGGGTGGAGGATGAATGATGAAGGAAACCAAGAACCTTAAAATAATGCATGAAGAAAAGCAAGACAACAAGACTTACTGGCCAGAAGCGGGTCCACCTCATGCCCCTGCTCCTGCAGCGCGGCCTCCCGGGACGACCACTCCTCGAGTTTACGCTCGTGCTTAGTGTGGGCCGTCTACACCTCCTCGGCCGCCTTCGCCAGCGAGGCATCCTTGGCCTCCAGCTCCTGGCGGAGAGCCGTCTCCCGCTCCTCCAACTCCTAGAGAAGAGCTTTCTTCCGCTCCTACAGCTCACGGCAGTGGGCCGCCTCGTGCTCATCCTTCTCCGCCTGCGCCCGATCCGCCTCCTAGCGGAGCCAGTCGCACTCTGCGGTGAGCAGGTCCCACTGTTTGCCAAGCTGCACCACCTGGCGATGGAGGCTGACCGTCTCGGCATGAGTGGCTGCCCGGTACGAAGCCGCCTCTGTCAGAAGCAAACAAATAAAGGGATTCAGTAGGCCTCCGGAGTAGCCGGCCTGAATCCCGGAGGCTACACCCAGTGGGTGTGCTCGTGCGCCCCCACTGGAAATTCGCAAGATCCTTACCTTGTAGATCCCCGGACATGATGGACATCAGGCTCTCAGCTCCATGGTATAGGCTTAGGAGTGCGTTGTACGCGGCCACCGGACGGTCATGTACAACCTGCGAAGAACGCAGAAACAAAGACACTATTACACTCGACCCCCTGTGTCCCAGTCATTTCGAGTCTCAGGGGCTACACCCAGTGGGTGCGTTGGCGCACCCCGACTGGAAAATACCAAAGCAAAAGACAAGGCTTCGGGCCCTTACCGCGATGGATTGCTCGAGATGCACCAGACGGTTGCTGGCGGCCTAGGCCTCCTGGATCGTCCGGGTGTGGTAGGCGGCAAACTCAGCGACGACCGCAGCCACCGTAGCGCCAAGGGTGCTCAAAGCATCATTTATGGGCGTCCCACTGGCCGCGGCCCAGGTCTCTTGTGGCCGACCCCCGTCGGTAGGCCCGGGAACACCCTTTGTCGTGGCAACCATGGGACCCTCCCTTCCCAACACCAGGGTTCCGGGTGCCCCGGCAGTCATGACTAGGGCGGTCGCCCCTAGGCGTCGTGGCCTCGATCTTCGGCACTTCGCCTCGGGCGGCGCCTCCTCGGCTTGCCTCGGGAACCGAAACCTCCGGAGCCGGGACCTCCGGATCCGAAACGACGACCTCTGGGGGCTCCTCCGCCCCTGGCGGCACATCATCCACCCCCGATGGGGCCGGGTTGCGGCCCAACTCTGCCCCTTCGGTGGTGGCCACACGCGCTTCCTCCTCGGCCTATCCGTCCGCCTCCGCCCGCCGCGTGGGGTCGTGCTTGTCCTTGGACCTCCTCTCCTGGCCAAGAGGAAACGGTTCCCACGACTGACCGGCGGCCTCTACGCTGGCCTTTCCTGACGGATGCTTCCACGCCACCTCCTCCCACGGGCGGTGCTCCTCTTCGTGTTGCTCCCCCTTGGCCACCTCAAGGTCCCGCCATGCCTCGCGCTCCCTCTCCTCGGCAACGATCGGCAGCGCTGTCCCTGCCGTCTCGATGGTCGTGGCCCTTCCTAGGGCACGCGGCTCCCTGGATAAACAAGATGAGAAAACAAGGCCGAATGGAAAGCAAGCGAGTACCTATAAAAAACTTACCCAATGGTAATGGGGACTGCCCGCCTGACGGGACCCATCCGGGCGACCCACGGCTTCTTCCCGCCACCTCCACGGCTGCCACCAACCTGCCCGCTGGCCGCTCATTTGGGAGTCGACCTGGAGCTGGCCGGTTGCTTCCCCTATCGCCAACGGCCGCTTTGCCTCGGCTAGGCTCCCAGTCGGCGTGGCAAACGTGCCTCCTCGGCGCTGTGGTGTCATCTCTCGAGTGAAAGGATCGATATGGTTGACTAGAGGGGGGTGAATAGGCAACTAACACCTTTTAAATTTTCCTTAACAATTTAGGCTTAGCATCAAATAAGTTGGCTCGATGTGCAACTAGGTGAATAACCTATATGATGCTAACCACAATAAGTACACAAGCAAGCAAGGTATATATCACAATAAAAGCTTGCAAGAAGTAAAGGTGCGAGATAACCAAAAGTGGAGCCGGTGGAGACGAGGATGTGTTACCGAAGTTCCTTCCCTTGTGAGGAAGTATGTCTCCGTTGGAGTGGTGTGGATGCACAATGATCCCCAAGAAGCCACTAGGGCCACCGTATTCTCCTCACGCCCTCACACAATGCGAGATGCCATGATTCCACTATTGGTGGCCTTGAAGGTGGCGACCGAACCTTTACAAACAAGATTGGGGCAATCTCCACAACTGAATTGGAGGCTCCCAATGACACCACAAAGCTTCACCAAAATGGATTGTGGCTTCGAGGTGACCTCAACCATCTAGGGTGCTCAAACACCCAATAGTAACAAGATTCGCAAGGGATTAGTGGGGGGAATCAAATTTCTCTTGGTGGAAGTGTAGATCGAGGCCTTCACAACCAATCCCTAGAAAATCAACAAGTTTGATTGGCTAGGGAGAGAGATCGGGAAAAAATGGAGCTTTGAGCAACAATGGAGTTTTGGGAAGGAAGAGGTGAGCTTCTTGAGGAAGAAGACCTCCCTTTTATAGTGGGGGACAAGATCCAACCGTTATCCACACCCACAGCCCCGCGCATTGCGGTACTACCACAAAACCCATGGTACTACTGTGAGGGCTTGCGGTACTACCGCTGCCACGTGCGGTACTACCGCTCGCATGGGAGTAACAGGCTCTGGCCGATCGCACTAGGAAACAAGCGGTAGAACCGCCGAAGCGGTACTATCGCGAGCCCATGCGGTACTACCGCATGGTCGGCAGAGGGTGGCACTAGAGATGCACGGAAGTAAAAATTACTTCCGTGCCTAACTCCGCAGAAGGCAAAACTGCGAAAAAGTCCGGCATGGTAGTACCGGACGCGAATCATGGTACTACCGTAATAGGGCAGATGTAAAAAATTACATCTATGCCTACTACCGCAGGCGTAAATCTAGGGCAAGAGATAGTGGTACTACAGCTCCACCGAGTGGTACTACCGTTGGCACCTGCGGTACTACCGCTCCTTTGAGCGGTACTACCGCAGACCACTGAAAGCAAACACCCCGGAGGCTTTCACTTTGCACAGGGAAGAAAACGAGTTGGAGCTCCATTGAAGCGAGGGAAAGGTGGTGCAAAGTAATAAATGTGTATGTGTTGATTCCACCCAAACCTTTCTGAAGCGGACCCCCTCTTAATAGTATGGCTTTCCTACGACTCAAATCCATTGAAAGGAAACATAGAGAACAACCATCTTCGAGAGGCTCCGAGGGGCACAGAATCGTCTTGTGCCTATACATGAGATATCTGAAATGCTCAATGCACACGATTAGTCCGCAAAGGCATTGTCATCAATCACCAAAACCACTTAGGGAGAAATATGCCCTTAAAATCTCCCCCTTTCTGGTGGATTGATGACAATACGGGATTTGCACATAAAGATATAAAATGAGCATATGCAAACCCAAGACCTACAAAATATAGACGAGATCCCCCTAGATGTGTGCATACTCTAGATATGCTTTGGACTGCAAGGCACACACACTAGGATCAACACTCCCCCTATATTTTATAAGCAATGCAATCCTTGCAACAGAATGAACAAAACTAAGTATGGAAACTAGGCATAGCATGTGAGCATGAAGATAAGGGTACGTATGAGACAGACTCACAAGCTACGAATCATACTAGACCATAATAAGGTAGGAGTAATAGCACATGTCTCACACCATATGATAGAGGAAGTCTCCTGGTCACACACACAAACGACATAAACCAAAGTTCGACATAAACCAAAGTTCAACGAAAGCAAAGAGACGACGAAACAATGCAAATACTCGCAAATCCTACACTCTCTCCCCGTTTGGCATCGAGACGCCAAAAAGGCAGAGAGGACACCTAACACATAGGTGGTAGCTCCCATGCAGAAAGATCAGTCATCTGGCTCCTCCTGTGAAGCGTCTGGGATGGACTCCACATCTGAATCAGCCCACGGGAACTGCTGCTTCGCCATCCAGGTGGCCTCAGGAGTGATGTCCTTCTCAGACCCACTCGAGATGGTCTCGCCAAGCTTCCTCGAAATACGCTTGTCATGCTGGCGACTCTCCTTCTGAGCAACGTGAGCCTGATACTGACCCTTGGCCTGCATGTAGAAGAAGGTCATCATCTTGTGAGAGAGCTTCTTGGACCAAGATGGCTCAGAAGACGGTGGCACATAGGACTCAGAACTGTCATCTTCCTCCTCTTCGATCTCATCATCATCAACCTCCATACGAGCAGGAGCTGGCTTAGTGGTGGTGTTGGACCACTTGTCCTTTATACGCAAAGGAATGGGTTCATGAAGAAACAAGTGCTCCTGCAAGTCCTCACCTGGAAGGGTCTTATCCCAAGTAGTACGAATCAGTAAGAACAAGTAGGGCCCATAAATGGGGACCTTATGATGAAACACGGCAGTGTGAAGCTCAGTCCACATAATGTGAGACACATCAAGGGTGTCAAGTTCTTCAGTTCTACCTTTCTCACAAAGAAGCAACATATCCACCAGATAGGAGTGCACCTTGTCCTTGTCGCCCATGGGAGGAAAAAGAGTGTTGCGGAAGATCCGGTGCATGACATCAAGAAAGAGGTTGAGCATAGAAAGACGCTCACCCGATTGTAAAGTCTTCCGAATATAGAATGGCACGAGCTGCTCCTTACGTGCTGGCTAAGGGTTGCCGTGAGGGCGCAGTCCAAGTGGCACATCAAGCCCTGAATCAGGAACATGTAGCAGATCCATGAAGTCCTTCCAGGTGGCAGACAGTCTCTCACCATTGGTCATCCAAGTCATGGTCCGTTGCTCATCAGTGTGGAAGTGGACAGAGGCAAAGAACTGACCCACTATCTCGGGATCAAAGTCAAGGTGGAACGAGATGATGTCCTTGATAGCAAACTGCTCCACCAAACCCAGAGCCTCACCGAAGTATTCCGGATGCTTCCTCATATGAGCCATATCAATGTATTGGACAGGAACATAGAGATTCTTCTTGCCCTTGATCACATCAATATGGATGAGAAACCGCTGCTTGGTCCAGAGCAACTCATTGGCCCTGGAAACTTCCCTTGGTTTGACATAGGGATCGGTCAACAGTCGAGACAGAAACTCAGCTTGAGGCATGTGCTCATAGTTGTCAATTGGTGGCTTGTGCTTGGATGCGGTCCTCTTGAAATGGCGGGGAGGGTCATTGGATCCCTCAGGAGCATCGGGATTGCGGAGACGCTTGGAGCTAGTGTCACGAGAGGGATTGGAGCGTCTTGGAACAGAGCCGGAACCAGAGCCATCACCTATGACACAAAACGCAAACACAAGGGACAAACGAAAAAGGTAAGGCAAGGATGAAAGCAGACACGAAAATCATGTAGAAGTGAGAATAGACAGGACAAAAGGAGGTAGCTTCGGATCGATCAGCAGTATCGGTGGTGAATGCGGAAGTAAATATTTACTACCGCCCCAGACACGGTAGTACCGCTGGCAGCGGTAGTATCGTGGCTGGAGCGGAAGTAAAAATTTACGACCGCCCAATGAGCGGAAGTAAAAAATTACTACCGCACCAGACGTGGTAGTACCACTGGGAGCGGTAGTACCATGGCTGGAGCAGAAGTAAAAATTTACTACCGCCTAGCGAGCGGAAGTAAAAAAATTACTACCGCCCAAGACACGGTAGTACCGCGGTGAGCAGTAGTACCGTGGCAGAAGCGGAAGTAAAAATTTACTTCCGCCTGATGAGCGGTAGTACCGTACGTGCAGTAGTACCACACTGGGCGGATTTCACATGAACACAGATGGAATGATCAAAGCGGTACTGCCGTAGATCGAAAGTTATCCCATTTTGTCCTATCAATACGCACTTCTACTTCACCAACACCCTCAAACCTTGTCCTCATGCATAGATTGGATCAAAAAACACTAGACCATTGCATATTTCCGCAAAACCTAGATTCAAAAATAGAGAAGCACAACGAGAAAAGTTCGGGGAAATACTGAGGTCCATGGCAAGAGGACGACGTGGGGAACAATCCCATCGGAGGAAATAGGAGAAGGGTGGATAGAGATGGAGATCCGATGAGGTGCTCCGGTTCCGGTTGTGAGGATGAGAGAGAAACGCGAGGGGGAGAGAAAATGGGTATGGGGGAGATGGAAACCCCCCTGCCGGCTCTTAACCCCCACGTCCACTCGATGACACGGTAGTACCGCGGTCATCGCAGTAGTACCGCTCAACGAGCGGAAGTAATTTTTTACTTCCGCGCGGTAAGCGGTAGTACCACCCCCAGCAGTAGTACCGTGAAACTCCACGGTTGTACCGTGCTGCCCACAAAGTGCAAATTTTCGAAGAGAAAAGATAAGAAGAGAAAGAGAGGGTTTTTAATTTTTTCGCACAAAAATGAGAGACAAGATAAAACAACGATGCAAGACAAAAACAAGTGCATGTTCCACCGGAGTATAAAAAAATAAAATAGGACCAAACAGTGAGCCTCTACTTCATATGAAGAGAGGGCGGTGGCCCGAGGGCCACCTATGTTTGAGTCAGATGGTATGGCACCGCGAAGAATTATCCTTGGGCCCATGACCAAGACTCGTCTTTTGAAGCACAGTAACCATCAAAAATGGCAAATGTGAAAGACTTTGATTAGTTTATGCATAATAAGAGGAGGGATAGTTCATTGAGAGAACTAGACTCCCCCTAAATCCATGCCTACACCTAGACATGACATAACGATGAGTGTGGGGAGGTGTGCACTAAGTCAATCCACATTGCTCGAATCAATGGTATTTAGCTCATGCCTTAACTCGCAAAATCTTGCTTCATCTAATGGCTTCGTAAAAATATCTGCAAGTTGTTCGTTAGTGCTCAGATGAATAATATTGATGTCTCCATGCTTGACGTGTTCCTGAACGAAGTGATGACGAATATCAATATGCTTTGTCTTGGAATGTTGAACTGGGTTGCTGGAGATCATAATGGCACTTTCATTATCACAGTAAAGAGGCACTTTGTCATAATTGACACCATAATCCTTTAAAGTTTGCCTCATCCAGAGAATATGAGCACAACAACTGGCAGCAGCTACATACTCTGCCTCGGTGGACAAGAGAGAAACACAATTTTGTTTCTTTGAAGACCAACTTACAAAAGACCGACGAAGAAATTGGCAGCCTCCGGAAGTGGACTTTCTATCCACACGGTCTCCCACCCAATCCAAGTTAGTATATCCAACGAGATCAAATGAAGCCCCCTTGGGATACCATAAGCCAAAGTTTGGGGTATGAGCAAAATATCGAAAGATTCGCTTGACAGCCACATGGTGACTTTCCTTAGGTGCGGATTGAAATCGTGCACAAATACCCACACTTAACATGATATCCGGTCTAGATGCACAAAGCTAAAGCAAGGATCCAATCATGAAGCGATATACCTTTTGATCCACCGCTTTACCATTGGGATCGCTGTCAAGATGGCATTTGAGTGGCATGGGAGTGTTGGCCTTGGGAGGATTGAGCTCAGCCATCTTGAACCTCTTGAGCATGTCTTGAGTGTATTTGATTTGATTGATGAAGGTACCTTGACTTTGTTGCTTGACTTCGAAACCAAGGAAGAACTTCAACTCTCCCATCATGGACATCTCAAACTTGTTTGTCATCAAAGTGGCAAACTCTTCATTGAAAACTTTGCTAGGAGAACCAAAAATAATATCATCAACATATAGTTGGCATATGAACAAGTTCCCATTGACCCTCTTTGTAAAAAGAGTGGGATCAATTTTCCTAATTTCAAACCCACGGTCTTGCAACATCTTGGCAAGGTTCTCATACCACGCACGTGGGGCTTGTTTAAGGCCATAGAGAGCCTTATCGAGAACGTATACATGATTGGGGAACTTGAGATCCTCGAACCCCGGGGGTTGCTTGACATATACCAACTCCTTAAGAGGGCCATTAAGAAAAGCACAGTTCCCGTTGACCCTCTTTGTAAAAAGAGTGGGATCAATTTTCCTAATTTCAAACCCACGGTCTTGCAACATCTCGGTAAGGTTCTCATACCACGCGCGTGGGGCTTGTTTAAGGCCATAGAGAGCCTTATCGAGAACGTATACATGATTGGGGAACTTGAGATCCTTCAACCCCGGGGGTTGCTTGACATATACCAACTCCTTAAGAGGGCCATTAAGAAAAGCACTCTTGACATCCATTTGATATAATTTAAAGTTATGATGAGAGGCATATGCAAGCAACATGCGAATAGATTTAAGGCAAGCAACAAGAGCAAAAGTTTCACCGTAGTCGATACCCTCGACTTGGGAGTATCCTTGTGCCACCAATCTTGCCTTGTTGCGAATGTCAAAAACCATTCGCATCTTGCTTGTTTTTGAAGATCCATTTAGTCCCAATGACATTATGATTATCCTTAGGTCTTGGCACCAGTCGCCACACTTGGTTGTGCTCGAAGTTGTTGAATTCATCGTGCATAGCTTCAAGCCACTCCATATCCTCGAGTGCATCTTGAACCTTAAGGGGCTCAATGCAAGAAAAAAACATGTGATGTTCACAAAAGTTTGTTAATTGTTTACGTGTGGTTACCCCTTTTTGCAAGTCGCCGTAGACGTTCTCCAACAGATGTTGTCTAAGTTTGAGCTTGGCCGCATTCTTGGCGGCTTTCTTGGCGGCTCGTCTCTCTAGGATTTCCTCCAAGGAAGGTTGAGAGACAACATTCTGAGAGTCGTCATGTTGATGAACTTGAGCGCCTTCGTGAACTTGTTCTTGTTCTTGAAGAGGATCTTGATCTTGAACGTGCTCGGAGAGGGGAACTTGATCTTGGGCATCACTTGGTGAAACACCATCCTATGGAGATTGATCTTGCCCTTGATCTTGTTCATGTGGTGGAGGACCTTCATTTTGTCTTTCGGGGGCGTGTGGGTCTTGCTTCGGTGATGGTTCCACTTGAGTGGAACATTGTCCTTCTCCTTCGGCCACAAGGGGTTCCTGAACGGGTAGGAAGTATCCCATAGCCATTCTTCTTATGGCTTGGGGAGGAATTTCATCACCTATATCACAAAGGCCACTTTGCTCCACTTGGGAGCCATTATTTTCATCAAACTCTATGTTACTCGTCTCCTCAATGAGTCCCGTGGACTTGTTGAGGACACGGTAAGCATGAGAGTCTGCAGCATAACCAACAAATATGCCCTCATGGGCTCTAGATTCAAATTTAGACAAACGAGCACCTTTCTTGAGAATCAAACACTTACAACCGAACACCCTGAAGTATTTGAGGTTGGGCTTGTTCCCGGTAAGAATCTCATTAGGAGTCTTGTTCAAGCCTTTGCGGAGATAGAGCCAATTAGATGCATGACACATTGTGTTGATGACTTCGGCCCAGAAGTTGTGCAGTGATTTAAACTCCGCCATCATGGTTCTTGCCACATCAATCAATGTCCGGTTCTTCCTCTCAGCGACACCGTTCTGTTGAGGGGTGTAAGGTGTGGAATATTGGTGCTTTATCCCTTCATCACTAAGAAACTCATTTAGGGTGTAATTCTTGAACTCAGTGTCATTGTCACTTATAATCATCAAAATCTTTGCATCATGTTGACGTTGGACTTCATTTGCAAAGTCGATGATGGTCAGTTGGGTTTCACTCTTCTTCTTGAAGAAATAAACCCAAGTATATCTCGAGTAATCATCCACAATCACCAAGCAATATTTTCTTCCACCAAGACTGTCGAAAGATGGAGGGCCAAAGAGATCCATGTGAAGGAGCTCACGCATCATGTGACGAATAAAAATGTATCTCCAAGTAAGATACACCGATAATATTGGAGACAAAAGAGGGGATGCCTTCCAGGGCATCCCCAAGCTTGGACACTTGAGTCTTCCTTGGATATTGCCTTGGGGTGCCTTGGGAATCCCCAATCTTAGGTCATTCCTGCTCCTCATTCTCCTCATATTGGTATCTGATACGTATCCAACATATCTATAATTTATGAAGTATTCATGCCATGTTTACAATAATTCTATATTATTTTGGTATGATTTTATTAGAACTAACCCCGACTGACGCTGCTTTCAGGAGAACTACCGTGGTGTTGTTTTTGTGCAAAAATAGAAGTTCTCAGAATGGGCTGAAAATATACGGAGAATATTCTTGGAAAATAAAAAAATGGAGCGAAGAGCTGGGCCAGGAAGTGGACGAGGAGGTCACAAGCCTGCTAGGCACGACCACCCCCTAGCCATGCCTAGCAAGCTTGTGGGCCCCTCGAGCACCTCCTTGACGTGATTCCAATGCCAAAAACTCCTATAAATATAGAAACCTACGAAAAGAAACCTAGATTGGGAGTTCCACCGCTGCAAGCCTCCATAGCCACAAAAAACAAATCGGGGGCCAGTTCCGGCACACTGCCAGAGGGGGAAACCATCACCGGAGGCCATCTTCATCATCCCTGTGGTCTTCATGACGAGGAGGGAGTAGTTCACCCTTGGGGCTGAGGGTATGTACCAGTAGCTATGTATTTGATCTCTCTCTCTCTCTCGTGTTCTTGAGATGACACGATCTTGATGTACCGCGAGCTTTATTGATAGAGATGAATCATATGGAGTTTTCCCCTCTCTATCTTCTTGTGATGAATTGAGTTTTCCCTTTGAAGTTTTCTTATCAGATTGAGTCTTTAAGGATTTGAGGACACTTGATGTATGTCTTGCGATGGGATATCCGTGGTGACAATGGGATGTTCTATTGATCCACTTGATGTATGTTTTGGTGATCAACTTGTGGGTTCCATGACATTGGGAATCTATGCATATGGGTTGCCACACGTTTTTGTCTTGACTTTCTGGTAGAAACTTTGGGGCACTCTTTGAAGTTCTTTGTGTTGGATTGAACATGATGAATCTGAAATTATGTGATGCATATCTTATAATCAAGCCCATGGGTACTTGTAGTGACATTGGAGTATCCAGGTGACATTAGGGTTTTGGTTGATGTGTATCTTAAGGTGTTATTTTAGTACGAACTCTAGGGTTGTCCGTGACACTTGTAGGGATAGCTCATAAGAGTGATCAGAAAAGATAACTTTGAGGTGGTTTCATACCCTACAATAATTTTTTTGTTACTTCTCCGCTATTTGTGACTTTGGAGTGAACTCTTTGTCGCACGAGAGGTATTTACATATGATTCAACTATGTTAGTATTGTTGAGAAAACTTGCACTAGTGAAAGTATGAACCCTAGGCCTTGTTTCCAAGCATTGCAATATAGTTTGTGCTCACTTTTGTTACTTTTTACCTTGCTGTTTTTATATTTTCAGATTACAAAAACCTATATCTACCATCCATATTACAGTTGTATCAATGCACCTATAAAATTTACAATTGTATTGGGTGTGTTGGGGACACAAGAGACTCTTTGTTATTTGGTTGCGGGGTTGCTCGAGAGAGACCATCTTCATCCTACGCCTCCCACGGATTGATAAACCTTAGGTCATCCACTTGAGGGAAAAATGCTACTGTCCTACAAAACTCTGCGCTTGGAGACCCAACACAAGTCTAGAAGAAGAAGGTTGCATAGTACACATCAGACTCTTTTCTGGTGCTGTTGTCGGGGAGGTGAGTGCTTGAAGGTATATCTTTAGATCTTGCAATCAAAACTTTTGGTTTCCTGTTTTTCACTAGTTTGGTTTCATAAAAGAAAAC
The DNA here is from genome assembly GCA_022496015.1 of Hordeum marinum. Classification (NCBI taxonomy): domain Eukaryota; kingdom Viridiplantae; phylum Streptophyta; class Magnoliopsida; order Poales; family Poaceae; genus Hordeum; species Hordeum marinum. The sequence goes on from CM039673.1 coordinate 288,179,330, forward strand.
TACAAAATATGGAATTGAGGTTGCCTCATATGCTTCATATTTTTAATGTCTTTCGTGAAAATTATGCAAAGGAAAATTGTGCTCAAGTGTTAGAAGAAGAAGTTATTAAAATGTTTGGCACTAAATCTTTGAGTGACGAGCATGATTTCAAAAAAATTAGTATGAATTCTCTGAATATTCATGATGCTAATGATATGCGAAGCCACAAGCTTGGGGATGCTATGTTTGATGTAGATGATATTTTTTGTCCCCCAAGTTTTCATGAGAAAAACTATTATGATGATAGCATGCCTCCTATATATGATGATTATGATGATGACATGTATGCTATAAAGAGTGATAGTAACCATGAAACTTGTCATCATGATTTTAATATTGAATGTGGTTATGTCAATCAAGTATCTCATGATAGTTATTTTGTTGAGTTTGCTCCCACTATTATGAATGAGAAGAGAATTGCTTATGTGGAGAGTGAAAAAGTTTATATGCTTTTAGATCATGAAAAGAATGCTTTATGTGCAGGTTATATTATGGAATTCCTTCATGATGCTACAGAAAATTGTTATGAGGGAGGAACATATGCTTGTAGGAATTGTAACAATATCAAGTTTCCTCTCTATGTGTTGAAAGTTTTAAAGTTGCACTTGTTTTGCATTCCTATGCAAGTTGATTTTTGTTCCCGTGATTTGTTTGCTCACAAAATCCCTATGCATAGGAAGTGGGTTAGACTTAAATATGCTTGTCATGTTATTCATGATGCTCTCTTGCATGTTTCAACTACTATTCCCTTACGAGCATCATTGAAATCATCATGCCTAGCTAAAAGGCATTAAAGAAAAGCGCTTGTTGGGAGACAACCCAACACTTTTACTTTCTGTTTCTGTATGTTCACATGATTAAGCTACTGTACTAATGATGTGTTGGGGAAACGACACCTACGGGATCGGGAGTACCCCTTTACGATTCGGCAGGGAAGAGGCTCGCACAGAGAGCAGATCTAATGAATAATGCGCGGGATTTTACCGAGGTTCGGGCTACAAAGATGCGTAAAACCCTACGCCTGCTTGGTTGTATTGGATGAGTTCTAGCTCAGGTTCTAGGAGCGCTACAATACGCAGCTGCTTCTCATGCAGAATGGGCCAGAGGAGATCGGAAAAGTCGAAAAGTCCCCTACTGTAATGCCCTGGGCCTCCTTTTATATGACCAAGGGGATTCCAATAGTGGCGTACAGTGCATACACAGGGTGTACAGTGCTACAATGCTATCATACCTAACACTGACGTTGTAAGACATGCGCATTTATTGCACCGACAGGCATCTCTGACTATCTACGGGACGGGACAGGAGCCCGTCCCATCGGCACGTCTTAGCCCCTCCATTGTCGGCGCTGTGACACGTGCCCAGGTGGGGCGACACCTGGCCTCTACGCTGGCGGGGTCTTGCCGAGGCTTCGTTTTGCCGGGGCTCCGTCTTGCCGGGGCCTCGTAGGCCATCCCGGCACGATCTTGCCGGGGGCTCGGCCCTTGCCTTTTGGTCTTGATCGTTGGATCGATTGCTTGATTCTCCTTGATGTCGCTGTATCTGTACCTAGAAACCCCCTGTCGGGTCTTGCCGCCAGGGTGGCTACTACTGCCCGTGCACGAGTAAGGAGCACTAAAGAACCCAAAACTCTAGTGCACCGACAAGAGCCCCCGGGCATGGGCCACACACGTGTGAGGCGTTGTTGGGCTAGGCCCAAACAGTGCAGGGGTACGCGTGGCAGGGATTAATTGCCATAACCATTTCCCCACGACGCACGTTAAATGCGCAACATGGGATACGTGCGCGGAGCGGCCGTTTTCGCCATGTGCGCCGCCTGGATAGTGGGGAATCAACAATGGGCGTCTGTTCGTCCCGTGGATTGAGGCAGAAACTACAGCGCCATGGATTGGGGCACCCGGGCGGTTACCTGTTCGCCCCGTGATCGTGGGCGCAGCTATTGGAGGAGGTGGGCGGTGACTCTTGGAGCAGGGGAGACGCAGCTCCCGTGCTTCCCCCTATAAATTGAGGGGTTGCGAGGGCAATGCTCATCCATCCTTCCTCCCTCATTGAGCGTGAACTTCCATAGCTTGCCTTTCCATGTCTTCCCAACTTTCGAGTGGTACTCGCCCTTAGCCATGAACAGGGGGCGGGGGCGGCCACCGTCCTCAGCTCCAAGGAGGAGTTCTCGTAGGGATCATGCCACCGCTTCAGCCACAGAGGCAGAGGGTGAACCGAGCATGCATGGTGTAAGAGGCGCGAGGGGTCGTGGCCAACATGGGGGCCAAGGTAGGGGGAGGCAGAGCGGTGCCCCACCTCTTCCTCTGACGCCAGGCCTCTTCCTCAAGGAGACCCACGCTAAGGGGGCGGCGCTGGAGTTCGTCCCGAACTGCGTAGTCCCCCCTAGAGCCATCTGCGCCTCCCTCGCCCTTTTGCTAGGGCGATGGAGGTCGACTAGCTGCCTGTCCTATGGTTACGGGCACACGGTTGCTCCAGCGGCATGATGCGGGTGGACGTCGAGTACCCGGCGAGTCGCGTCCTGTTTTTCAGACGTGGCTGGAAAACCTACGCCCGCACCCAAAACCTCCAGGATGGGCACGTCCTTCGTTTCAAAATGACGGAGGCCGATCTGCTCTCCATCAAGATTTATGGGCGCTCAGGCGTCCGTCTCAGCTGCTGCGAAGAGAGCTCGAGTGGTGTTGAGAGCTCCTCCTCGAGCGTCAGCGACGAGGAGGACGGTGTTCGTGAAAGTGACAATGAGTCCGAGCTCCAGGCCATCAAGTCGGAATATGACGACTTGGGCTCTGACTGGTTGACGGCCACACCACCATCGCCAGCTTCACGCTCTCCCCTTCCCGGCAGGACGATCCTGTCGGGGGTCCTTGTCCCGAGCGCTGCCTCATCTTCCAGCTGGATCTTCCGGCAGACCCATGGACTTCGGCTTCGCCTCGCCTCTAGCCCCCCCCCCTCGTCCACACAACTCTGGTCTTCTCCTCCGTGCAGTGCTGTTCCAGGAGGGGCCAGGCTCTCGTCGGAGGCCCCTCGCCATCCTTTTCTTCTTGTAATCTGCCTCCTCCTTCTATCTTTTTCTCCTTGTAATCTCTCCTAGGGGAGAAAGTCAAATAAAGATGTACTTAGGAAGAGGCGACATCTCATGTAAATTTCACCCTATTTTGAATGATCGTATATTATTCTCCTTGTTAGATTCCACTTTGCATGGTGTTTTCCCTACGCTTGCTCGGAAAGACCTTGCCGGCATGTGTAGTCCTACCGCGAGTGCCTCGAGGAGCGGGTGCTTAGTAGCCGGCTGGCGGTGCTACTGCTGGCAAGAAACCTTGAAGTTCTCGGCATGTCCACTTAAGTTGCTGAGTGGACTCGAAACAGAGTAAGGGTGCGAGCACAGCCACTTGAGCCGTTGAGCGGACCCGAAATAGGGCAAGGGCACGAGCGCAGCCGCTTAAGCCATTGAGCAGACTCGAAACGGAGCAAGGGTGCAGCCGATCACGGCATGGTTCCTTAGCTTGCAGGTAGAAATACTCTAAACCAAGTAGAAATACTAGTTGTGCATACAAACACCCTTAAACCCAAAGTTATTCCATATGAGTCCACCATACCTACCTTTATGCCGTATTTACCTGCCGTTCCAAGTAAATTTGCATGTGCCAAACTCTAAACCTTCAAATAATATTCTGTTTTGTATGCCCAAATCGCTCATATAATGACTAGGGGCTATCAGTATCTTCCATGGTAGGTGGGTTATTCTCACGATATGTGTTGATTCACTATCATTCACGAGAAAGTGGCTGGTAATAGGGATTCCCACTCCCGAAATAAAAAATGCAAATAATTAAATAAAACTCCCCCAGGAATGTTGTTGGTATGGACGGTACCCGTGGATTCGGCTCGCCGTGGAGTGTGACTGATTGGTTGAGGGGGAGTAAAAACTTTCTCATTCTGTTTGGGAACCTCCTATAATGTATCTAGAATGGAAGATACTGAGATCTCTCGGTTGTTATGGTGACAATGAAAGCATACCGCTCAAAAATATTATTCATCTCTGTTTTAAAAGCTCGAGCTCTGGCACCTCTGCAAATCAATGCTTCCCTCTGCGAAGGGCCTATCTTTTACTTTCTAGTACCTATCTTTATGCAAGAGTCATGGTGACCTTCACCACTTCCTATATTTTGCCTTTTTCTCTTGGCAAGCGTCATGTGTTGGGGAAGGATCCAAGCATATATGGCCATTCAAATATATTTGATCATGAATTATTATTGTTGACAATTATCTATTTGATAAATAAGTTGGGAGGCAATACATTAAGCCCTTATCTTTCTCTGTGTTTGATGAATGCTATTTGTTCTAAAAATATGCTTTGAGTGCTAGCAATCATAAAAGACTGTATGATAGTTGAGTGTGTGGAATTTGCTAAATGAAAGCTCTTACATAGACCCTTCCTAAAAATTAGATGAATTGCAATTGTTTGGTGAGTGAATGCATAGTTTGTTAGTCTATACTTTATCATGTGGATAGCTTGTTATTTCATCATGAGAAGTTTTATGATATGAGATACTGTTTATGATATATAATGATGCTAGAAAAAGTGTTTGGAACTATCATTGATAAAATTTATGCACTATGCTAGCATTCACACTTCATAATTTATTTCTTTTATCATTTACCTACTCGAGGACGAGCGGGAATTAAGCTTGGGGGTGTTGATACGTATCCAACGTATCTATAATTTATGAAATATTCATGCCATGTTTCCAATAATTCTATATTATTTTGGTATGATTTTATTAAAACTAACCCGGACTGACGTTGTTTTCAGCAGAACTACTGTGGCGTTGTTTTTGTGCAGAAATAAAAGTTCTCGGAATGGGCTGAAAATTTACGGAGAATATTTTTGGAAAATATAAAAAATACTGGAGCGAAGAGCTGGTCCAGGAAGTGGACGAGGATGTCACAAGACTTCTAGGCGCGGCCACCCCCTGGTCGTGCCTCGCAAGCTTGTGGGCCCCTCGGGCACCTCCTTGACGTGATTCCAATGCCAAAAAGTCCTATAAATATAGAAACCTCCAAAAAGAACCCTAGATCGGGGGTTCCACCGCCGCAAGCCTCCAGAGCGACGAAAAACCAATCGGTAGCCCGTTCCGGCACCCTGCCAGAGGGGGAAACTATCACCGGAGGCCATCTTCATCATCCCGGCGGTCTCCATGATGAGGAGGGAGTAGTTCATCCTTGGGGCTGAGGGTATGTATCAGTAGCTATGTGTTTGATCTCTCTCTCTCTCTCGTGTTCTTAAGATGACACGATCTTGATGTACCGCGAGCTTTATTAATACAGATGAATCATATGGATTTTTCCCCTCTCTATCTTGTTGTGATGAATTGAGTTTTCCCTTTGAAGTTTTCTTATTGGATTGAGTCTTTAAGGATTTGAGAACACTTTATGTATGTCTTGAGATGGGATACCCGTGGTGACAATGGGATGTTCTATTGATCCACTTGATGTATGTTTTGGTGATCAACTTGTGGGTTTCGTGACATTGGGAATCTATGCATAGGGGTTGGCACATGTTTTTGTCTTGACTTTCCAGTAGAAACTTGGGGGCACTCTTTGAAGTTCTTTCTGTTGGATTGAACATGGCGAATTTGAAAATATGTGATGCATATATTATAATCAAGCCCATGGGTACTTGTGGTGACATTGGAGTATCTAGGTGACATTAGGGTTTTGGTTGATGTGTATCTTAAGGTGTTATTTTAGTACAAACTCTAGGGCTATCAGTTGCACTTATAGGGATAGCTCATAAGATTGATCGGAAAACATAACTTTGAGGTGGTTTCATACCCTACAATAATTTCTCCGTTAGTTCTCTGCTATTTGTGACTTTGGAGTGAACTCTTTGTCGCACGAGAGTATTTACATATAATTCAACTATGTTAGTATTGTTGAGAGAACTTGCACTAGTGAAAGTATGAGCCCTAGGCCTTGTTTTCAAGCATTGCAATACCGTTTGTGCTCACTTTTGTTACTTGTTACCTTACTGTTTTTATATTTCCAGATTACAAAAACCTATATCTACCATCCATATTACACTTGTATCACCATCTCTTCGCCGAACTAGTGCACCTATACAATTTACCATTGTATTGGGTGTGTTGGGGACACAAGACACTCTTTGTTATTTGGTTGCAGGGTTGTTCGAGAGAGACCATCTTCATACTACGGATCCCACGGATTGATAAACCTTAGGTCATCCACTTGAGGGAAAATTACTACTGTCTACAAAACTCTGCGCTTGGAGGCCCAACACAAGCTACAAGAAGAAGGTTGCATAGTAGACATCATTATCTCACCCAAAACTTGAAAACTTCAATCACACAAAACTTAATGAAACTTCGTGAGATGGGTTAGTATAATAAAAATAGATCATTCACTTAGGTACTATCAAGACAAGATTAATGTTGTTTATAACATAATACCTACTGTATTATAACATTCCCATAATTTATATCACTCAATATAAGCTATAGAAATACTTAAAACAAGCAAACTATGCATGCAAAACAAAATCTGTCAAAAACAGAATGGTCTGTGAAGTTCTGAATGAAAATGCAAAGAATTTGCATATAAAGAATGTGTTAAATTTTCAGAATTTTTTGAGGCTCCAGTAAAATCATAGAAATTCTGCACCGGACGTAAAAGTTTTTGTTTTTGCACAGAATCAAACTAACAAGTATCCACACTATCCCAAAGGCTTTACTTAGCACTTTATTGAAATAAAAGACACAAAAAATGATTACTATAGTAGATTAATCACGCGAACACACAAAAACAGAAACTAAAAGTGTTGGGTTGTCTCCTAACAAGCGCTTTTCTTTAAAGCCTTTTAGGTAGGCATGATGATTTCAATGATTCTCACATAAATGTAAAGAATTGAAGCACAATGGGAGCATCATGAAGCATATGACAAGAATATTTATGTATAACCCACTTCCTATGCATAGGGATTCTGTGAGCAAACAATTTATGGGGGCAAGAATCAACTAGCATAGGAAGGCAAAACAAGCATAACTTCAAAACTTTGAACGCATAGAGAGGAAACTTTATATTATTGTAATTCCTACAAGCATATATTCCTCCCCCATAATAATTTTAAGTAGCATCATGAAGGAATTCAACAATATAAATATCACATACAACATTATTTTCATGATCTACAAGCATAGAAAGTTTATCACCCTCCACATAAGCAAACTTCTTCTCATTCATAATAGTGGGAGAAAACTCAACAAAATAGTTATCACGAGACACTTGATTGGCATAATACAAATTAAAATTAAAATCATGAGGACATGTTTCATGGTTATCATACTCTTTATAGCATATGTTTCATCATCATAAACATCATATATAGGAGGCATGCCATAATCATAGTAAATATCATCATCACAAGTAGGGGTACTAAAAAGATCTTCTTCATCAAGCATAGCATCCTCAAGCTTGTGGCTTTGCATATCAATAGCATCATGGATATTCAGAGAATTCATACTAGAAATATTGCAACCATTCTCATCATTCAAGGAATTCATATTAAGAATTTTCATAAATTATTCCTCTAACAATTGGGCATAATTTTCCAAACCATCATTTTCACGAAAGACATCAAAAAGACGAAGCAAATGAGGCAACCCAAACTCCATTTTTGTAGTTTTATTTTATAAAACAAAACTAGTGAAAAACAAGAAACAAAAAGATTTAATTGCAAGATCTAAAGATATACCTTCAAGCACTCACCTCCCCAACAACGGCGCCGGAAAAGAGCTTGATGTCTACTACACAAGTAGACTATGTTGGGCCTCCAAGCGTAGAGTTTTGTAGGATAGTAGCAATTTCCCCTCAAGTGGATGACCTAACGTTTATAAATCTGTGGGAGGTGTGGGATGAAGATGGTCTCTCTCGGACAACCCTGCAAACAAATACAAGAAATCTCTTGTGTCCCCAACACACCCAATACAATGGCAAATTGTATGGGTGCACTAGTTCGGCGAAGAAATGGTGATACAGGTGCAATATGGATGGTAGATATAGGTTTTTGTAATCTGAAAATATAAAAAAAACAAGGTAAAAAAATAGTAAACAACGAGCAAAATGGTATATTAATGCATGGAAACAAGGCCTAGGGTTCATACTTTCACTAGTGCAATCTCGCAACAATGCTAACATAGTTGAATGATATGATCATCCCTCAACATGCAACAAAGAATCACTCCAAACTTCCTATCTAGAGGAGAACAAATAGATGAAATTGGTGTAGGTATTAGAACCACCTCAAAGTTATTCTTTTTGAACAATCTTTTGAGCTATTCATATAATTGTCTCAAACTGCCCTAGAGTTTGTAGTAAAATAACATCAATGATACATAGCAATACACCCTAATATCACCTAGATACTCTAATGTCACCTCAAGTATCCATGGGGAAATTATGCGACATGCATCAAACAATCTCATATCTATCATATTCAATCTAATACACATTTCCTCCCTTGGTGGTTTTGGTAATTAATAACAACATATATGTCATTGAACTAATATTTTCACTAAGCAGGTTTCAAGAAAGGTTCAATCATGGGTTGTCAAAAGGATTGTGGAATACCCCAAGATGCAAGGAAATAGATTGGCAAAGCTTCAAGCAAAGAGGACTCTACATTTTACCTTTCGTGAGAAATCACTTTGAGTCCATAGGAAAGCCAATACTATTAAAAGGGGGTAAGGTACTGTTGGTGAACAAAATGTTCATACGTGCACAAGTGATAGTCACCACATACACCCACAAGCTCTTCCACAAAAGTCTGTCCAAAACCAAATATCCAAAATCGGTGCAACCAACACTTTCCACTCATTGCCACCGATTCTCAGCCTCAGACAGACTCAGCCAAACCCTAGCCATTCGGTGCAACCGATTCTGCTTCGGTGCCACTGGGTTTGGGTTGCCAACTTCCTATTACACAAATTCACAAAATTGGTCCCACCGAGTTTGTTGAATCGACGTCACCGAGTCTGGCAATCTGACCGTTGGTCACCTTATTGGTGGAACCGAGTTTTATGTATCGACCTCACCGAGATTCAAAAGTTGCTACCTTTGAGGCAACTCGGTACTACCGAGATTAACACATCGGTGTCACCAAGTCTAGCTTATTAGGTGTAATGGTTGGATTGTTGGAGATGCCTATATACCCCTCCACCACCACCTACTCGAAACAGAAGCACTCAGAACAGTTCCCCACTCATACCTACTGATTTTCTGAGAGAGAGCCACCTACTCATGTGTTGAAATCATGACATTCCATTCCAACCATATGAATCTTTATCTCTAGCCTACCAAAGTTGCTTTCCACCCAATCAATCTCTTCCACCAAAGCCAAATATGTGAGAGAGTGATTGTGTGTTGAGGAGTCTATCATCTTGAAGCAAAAGAGCAAGGAGTCCATCGATATTATCGACCTATTACCTTTTGGAGGGTGGTGCCTCCTAGATTGGATAGGTGTATCTTGGGAGCCTCCTACTTTGTGTTGTGGAGTGAACCAAGAAGTTTGTAAGCGCAAGGAGATCGCCTACTTCATGAAGATCTACCCCGAGTTAGGCTAGTATTCCGTGGACATATGCCATGATGGTATAGTCAAGGTTGCTTCTTCGTGGAACCCTCCGTGGGTAGATCCCTCTGTGGACTCTCGCCACCGTTACCCTCCATGGGTTGAAGACTCCATAAAAGTGGACATACGATAGCACCACCTATCGGAACCATGGGAAAAATCATCATGTCTTCAAATTGTGTTTGATCTTCCTATCCTTCCTTTACTTACATGCTTGTGTTTACTTTCCGCTGCAATACTCATAGACATGCATGTGTAGGGTGTACTTGACTTGCTATGAATACTAAAATCTTCCAAGGCTTAAAATTGGGAAAAGTAGAATTTTAATTGGTCAAGTATTCTAATCACCCCCCTCTAGACCTACTTTCGATCCTACAAGTGGTATCGGAGCTTTGGTCTCCATTGCATTGGTTTCACTACATTGGAGAGTATGGCATCTAGTGAGGGAAATTATCACCGTAGAGGTTCGTACTTTGATGGCACTAATTTTGCTAGTTGGAAGCACAAAATGAAAATGCATCTACTTGGTCATAATCCTGTCGTTTGGGCTGTTGTTCGTGTTGGATTGCAAGGTGAAATCTTTGCGGGTGGAAGGGAAGTGGATCACGAAGCGACTGTGAAAGAATTGAAGATGTTGCAACTTAATGCTCAAGCATGTGACATTCTCTTCAACTGCCTATGCCCTGAAGAATCCAACAAAATCAGCCGTCTTGACAATGCAAAAGAGATTTGGGATACTTTGGTTGATATGCATGAAGGTACCAAATCTGTGAGAGGATCCAAGTTGGATGTTCTTTAAAGTCGGCTTGACAAGTTCAAGATGAAGGATGGTGACGGAGTCGCTGACATGTACTCTAGGCTAGCCCTCATCACCAATGAGATTGCCAGCTTAGGAAGCGAAGAAATGACCGATAAATTCATTATCAAGAAGATACTTCGAGCTTTGGATGATCGATATGACACCGTATGCACATTTATCCAAATGATGCCCAACTACAAAGATCTCAAGCCAACGGAAGTGATTGGAAGGATTGTTGCTCATGAGATGACACTCAAGGACAAGGAAGAGCTTCACCACAAGCCTAGCGGTGCTTATAAAGCTACAAGTGATGCTCCCGCTACTTCAAGTGACAACTTTGTCACTAATCAATAGATAAGCCTCATGGTCAAGAAATTCAACAAGTTCTACCAGAATAGAATCAAAGATCGAAGCTCCAACTCAAGATATGAAGAGAAGTGTTCGTCAAGTCGTGACCGAAACTGCTACAATTGTGGGAAGCCCGGACACTACTCCAATGATTGCACGGCTCCTTACAAAAGGAAAGAAGAGTCACCAAGAAGATGAAGCTCAAGAGACGAGTCACCTCGAAGAGAGAGAAGGAGTAGGGATGATCGTTATGAACGAAGACCCTCAAGGAGAAGTAGAGACTCGGAGAAGAAGGACAAGTACACCAAGAGATACTCAATAAGAAAACATCAAGCTCATGTTGGTGAATGAGTTTCCGGCGCAGATTCGGACAACCACTCCGAGAGAAGCTATCACTCCAACTCCGACTATAGTCAAGACGAAGGTGTTGCCAGACTTGCACTAGTGAAAACCAAATCATACGACATATTTGATTCACCAAATGAAGGGAGTGGATGTTGCTTCATGGCTAAAGGCCCCAAGGTATCACATCCTGAGTATCTTGATTTCAATAGTGATGAGGATGACTTGTTAATTTAAGATGACTTGCTATTTGACATATCTAGTAATGTTAGTCAAAATGAACTTGCTAGTACTCACTCTAATCTAGATAAGTCGTGTGATGATGATAAGTTGGAAATAGAATGACTAACTCAAGAACTAAACACTCTTAAGTTAGCTCACGAGTCTACTCTACAAGATCATAGAGATCTTGTAAGGACACATGAGAAGCTCCGCTTCGAGAAGCTCAATTTAGAGCAAGATCATGAGTTCCTTAAATCTATCAATTACGATGTTCGAAAGAAGACTTCCTCTTATCTAGCCAAACGACTACTCTTGTCTACATTCATGCCACAAGTTAAGACTAAGCAAACTAGTAACAAAGGCAAGAAAGGTTCCTCAACTAGTAGCAATAAAAATGATAAATCCAATGATATTGCTTCTAGTAGTTCTATTGATCCCACTAACTCTTCTCTTATCCAAGTTATACTTGAGCAAGAAAATGAACTTTTGAAAGGGATTATACAGAAAGGTATCTACAAGAGTCTTGAAGGGTGCAAACAATTTGAGGAGATTGTACGCAAGCACGGATGATACCGGAAGAATCATGGTGTTGGATACTTCAACTCTAATGGAGTTGAATGGGAAGAAGGTTAATACCCCAATCCCAAGTTTGTTCCTCAACAGGAGAAGTATGAAAATACTCTCCCGAAGGGAACAAAATCTCAAGATGACCTTCCACCACAAGACCCCAAGCTCAAGGGCAAGAAAAAGCTTAAAGAGGACATTTACTCATATGAAGATGAATCCCAAGCTTTGGTGAGGTGGGTTCCCAAGGCTACTACAAGCTCAACTTCTACAAGTGCTACTTCAACACCAAGGATCCCCATCAACTTGATGTGAGTCCCCAAGAAGAAGAACTAGAGAATTTCTTGATGGGTGACTCCGCCAATGAAATCGACTCATATTCATTATTGGCAAGAACTAGTTGCAATCAACATCAACATCATGCAATAGTTCAAGGAGTCACACATTCCCTCAAAGGTAAGCAAAGGACAAGGTATTCAAAAAATCAATGGGCATCATCATGTATGCTTTGCACTCCATGTCCATAGATATCCTTGTATTTGTATCTTGTGTGTAAAAGTGGTAACCCCACTTGTGCTTAAACGATGAGTATGACCTATGATCAAGTATTCTTACTTGGCTCCTAAGTCAATATACTCATATATAGATGACTCCGTCATCGCCAAAGTGCTTGTTAGATGCTAGTGTGTTTGTGCAAGTTTGCCATGTTTTCATTTGACATCTTATTGTGTGAGCATGTTGGTCTACATTTATTTACTCATTCGAGGACATCCAATTGTTGCTATCTGACTTTTGATTTTTCATTTGCCAATTGGATGTACAAGAATGCCTAGGACCGCTCCGCTAGCTATATATGCTTTCTCACCTCATATTCTATTCATGCTGCATCACAAAATTTGAACAAGTACTTTTCGATATCTCTTTGTGAGGAGCACTCGGAGTTCCGTATCGACAAAGGACTGACCATTAAAACCTCCCAAGTGCATCTCGGTGGAACCAACTCAAAAATCTCGATCCCACCGAATGCCTAGGGTTGATCTGGTTTTCAATCTTGGTACTACCGATTCCATATTCTCGGTTACACCAAGTTTCCCTGACAGCTGACAGTTGAGAAACTTGGTGACACAGAAAATTTAGAAATTGTGTCACTGACAATGAAGGGTATATATGTTGTGGACCCCAACGCTTTGAAATTCTATCTTCAAACATCATGCCCCAAAACCCTAAGCTGCCATTTTGAAGACCCCTGGTCATCGCCTTAACTCGCCAAGCGTCTCCACCATTGGGAATCGCCTCCGTCAATGAATTCTACACCATCGTCCCCGTCGTAGCGGGTCCATCACCAAGTTAGGGTATGGATTCATCCCCCTCTTGCGCTCCACCTTATGATTCATGCGCATTAGGGTTTATTCTTCGTCTAGCCATTGTTTGAGATTGTTCTATCCATAAGAAAATTCCTTTAGATAGCGAACGATTGATTTTCTAGGGTTTGTCGTCCGCCCGATGAAACTCGGTGGAACCGAAGCGAACAAACTGGTGTCACCGATTTGCCCTCTGTGCTGCTGAGAACTATCTCCGTGAAATCGAGTACTCCTTTTCGGTCTCACCGAAAGGAGTGCCAAGTTTCTATTGATGAGAAAGTCAATCTCGGTAGCACCGAATTTTTTTGCTTCGATTTTACCGATTTTCATGTGATAGAATGTAAACCTTGGAAATCTTTTGTTCAAATTTTCAAAAAACTCTGCATTTTGTGATGACTTATCCTATTCCTCTCTTCTATACTCTATTCACAGGGTTAGCTATGTCAGGTTCTGAGGATAGCCAGAATTTGCAGGAGCAGCACATTGACATGAGTTCAGGCACTAGCCCTGGGTCCAGCTTATTTTCAGATCCAGGCACACCTAGTTCTCATGGGTAGCCTAAGGCTGATACAAGGACCAGGAAGACACTGAATTCAGATGAAGAGGACTTAGATTTTGTGCCAGAGGAGGTTCTTGCTAAGAAGCAAGAGAAGGCTGCCAAGAAGTCAGTCAATGAGGCCACCTCATCCAGGAGGGTTGTCAGCAAGGTATATGCACCTCCAGAGACTACGAGAGCACCTGAGAGTGCTGGGCTGACATGAACATTGAGCCCCCAAGGAAATCATTGCCTAAGAAGGCAGGAGAGAAGAAGGCCAGGAAGAGGATCATTCGTGTTGTTGGCAGGCCTACCTCTATGTTTGAGGATCCAAAGGAGGTTGTTGGTGTTGCTGTTGAGGAGGAGGAGGAGCAAGTTGTCAAGGCCCCTCCCAAGAAGAAACAAAAGAAGTTGTTGGAAGATGCTATGCCAAAGCCAGGTCCCTCCAAGAGCACCAAGTCTGCACCTAAGAAGGATGCTACAGAAAAGTACAAGAGGACTACCAGAGACATTCCACCCGCTGAGAAAAACAAAGTATCTACTTTCAGAGAAGCTGATGATGATGCTATGACTGCTTTGATGAAGCTTGGACCTCACCTTCCTTCACACAATGCCAGCCATCCACTTGTTGAAAACATGAAGAAAAGGAAGGATTCTGGTTTGAGGGCATGGAGATCTATTGATCCATATGCCCAGAGGAGAAAAATAGATGTGGACTATAGGTTCTACACCAAGGAACAACAATATTTCTATGAGACAATCTTGCTTGACAAGAGTCCAGCTGTCAGTGATATGAGATACGTTTACTGGAAGTACATCAAGGCTAATGAAGATTACTTTCCAAATGTTCAAGACAACTTTCACTGCATTGGCCTAGATGAGTTTGTTCGTAGAGAGTTCACTGCTTGGAATGACGAGATGATTATGCAATTCTACTATATTGCTCACTTCTATGGAGATGACATGATAGTGTGGATGACAAAAGGAGCAAGATAAGAGTCTTCAGTTGATGAATGGGCTACCATCTTAGGAGGCACAGAGGTGCAAGATGGTGACTTGGATGTCTACTCTGAATCCAAGGAGATCCATGATGCTATGAAGTTTATGTACAATGATATCCCTGCTGCTAACTTGAAATCACACAAGTTAGGATCTATTTACTTCCTCTAGGCTGGCCTCTGTATCATGAACACCATCTTTAGGCATACATTGATGCCTAAGTCTGGAGATGAGAAGATGATTCGAGGCCATTCAATCAACATGTTGATCCATATTGATAGACATACCAGGATTCGAGTGATTGACTTGATTGTAGAAACTGTGAAGAGGGTTGCTGCTGATCAGAAGCGCTCATGCTACTATGCACCCTACATTCAGATGCTCATCAACTCCAAACTTGAGAAGCACATCTTTGCTCTAGATAGACCCCACTTGCCACTATAGCTAGACTTTGATGACAACATTGTGGTGATGGACCCAAACCATCCCACATCAGCTGCACCGCAGGTAGAGGCAGAGGAAGCTAGAGCCACTAGTGCTCAGGTCCCCAGATCCATGAATAAGCACATGGATATCTTGATCTCTACTGTCATGGACATGAAGAAGGACATCAAAAGCATACTGGATAGTCAGGAGAGCCTTGTGAATATTTTGAGGATAGAGTGAAGACTCTAAATGACAAGGTGGATGGGCTGACCAAGACCGTCACCAAGCTCAACAAGGAAGTAGATGAAGCTCCTATTCGTCGCACCTCTTCAGAGTCTAAATCTTCTGATGATGAGGAGGATTGTTCACCTGTCAGGATGACTGCCTACTTCAGGACTTAGGCCAGGACACCTACAGTGTCAGCTCCGGAGATGAGACCTTCATCTTCTGCTCCAGCTATAGTGATTTCAGCTTCATCAGCTCCTCTAATGCCTCCCGTTGCTACTCCAACTCTGTCCAGGACATTAGCAGAGGTCTTCGCTGACGTAGTTCTCTCGACTCCGACATCGACCACCGGAGGAGATCAGCCGTAGAAGGATGATTAGCTATATCTCTTAGAACTTTTTGGTAACTTGTTGCCAAAGGGGGAGAAGTTGTATATATATCTTTAGGCTTCGAGTGAGAGAGCGTATATTTTAATCGTTGTTTTACAAAACATTTGGTCTTTTGGTTGCTTGTGCTAAACTTTCATTTGTGTTTGATCATACGCTTTATGTGTGTTGCTACTATTTCCTATCTTTTTGTTGGTTATAAGATGATCATTCACTTTGCTTGATGTGTTATGTTACAATATTAACTCTTATACTCTCGCACACCACAAAGATGTATGTGACATGGAAGAAGTGCCCCATGTACCTAATCGATTGTGCATTTGCATTCAAACGCAAATTTAAAATAATGCACAAATTTAGGGGGAGCAATTGCTTATCACATACTTCTCAAAGCAAAGATTATATTCATTGATTATATCATATGTCGAAGCTTTGATCTATATGTTGTCATCAATTACCAAAAAGGGGGAGATTGAAAGCACATTTTCTCCCTTGGTGGTTTTGGTAATTAATAACAAAATATATGTTATTGAACTAATGTTTCCACTAAGCATGTTTAAGGAAAGGTTCAATCATGGGTTGTCAAAAGGATTGTGGAATACCCTAAGATGCAAGGAAATAGATTGGCAAAGCTTCAAGCAAAGCGGACTCTACATTTTACCTTTTGTGAGAAATCACTTTGAGTCCATAGGAAAGCCAATACTATTAAAAGGGGGTAAGGTACTGTTGGTGAACAAAATGCTCATACGTGCACAAGTGATAGTCACCACATACACCCACAAGCTCTTCCACAAAAGTCTGTCCAAAACCAAATATCCAAAATCGGTGCAACCAACACTTTCCACTCGTTGCCACCGATTCTCAGCCTCAGACAAACTCAGCCAAACCCTAGCCATTCGGTGCAACCGATTCTGATTCGGTGCCACCGAGTTTGAGTTGCCAACTTCTTGTTATGCAAATTCACAAAATCGGTCCCATCGAGTTTGTTGAATCGACGTTATCGAGACTGGCAATCTGATCGTTGGTCACCTCATCGGTGCAACCAAGTTTTATGTATCGGTCTCACCGAGATTCAAAAGTTGCTACCTTTGAGGCAACTCAGTACCATCGAGATTAACACATCGGTGTCACTGAGTCTGACTCATTAGGTGTAATGGTTGAATTTTTCGAGATGCCTAGATATACCCCTCCACCACCACCTACTCGAAACAGAAGCACTCAGAATAGTTCCCCACTCATACCAACTGATTTTTTGAGAGAGAGCCACCTACTCATGTGGTGAGATCATGCCATTCCATTCCAACCATATGAATCTTGATCTCTAGCCTGCCCAAGTTGCTTTCCACCCAATCAATGTCTTCAACCAAAGCCAAATCTATGAGATAGTGATTGTGTGTTGAGGAGTCTATCATCTTGAAGCACAAGAACAAGGAGTTCATCGACATTATCGAGCCTATTACCTTTTGTAGGGTGGTGCCTCCTAGATTAGTTAGGTGTCACTTGGGAGCCTCCTACTTCGTGTTGTGGAGTGAACCAAGAAGTTTGTAAGGGCAAGGAGATCGCCTACTTCGTGAAGATCTACCCCGAGTTAGGCTAGTACTCCATGGACGTAGGCCATCATGGTATAGTCAAGGTTGCTTCTTCGTGGAACCCTCCGTGGGTAGAGCCCTCCATGGACTCTCGCGACCGTTACCCTCGTGGGTTGAAGACTCCATAAACATGGACATACGATAGCACCACCTATCGGAACCACGGGAAAAATCATCGTGTCTTCAAATTGCATTTGATATTCCTACCCTTCCTTTACTTACATGCTTGTCTTTACTTTCCACTACAATACTCGTAGACATGCATGTGTAGGGTGTACTTCACTTGCTATGAATGCTAAAATCTGCCAAGACTTAAAATTGGGAAAAGTAGATTTTAATTGGTCTATCCAATCAGCCCCCCCCCCCCGCCACAAGACCTACTTTCGATCCTACACACACACAGAGAGAGAGAGAGAGAGAGAGAGATTGAACACATAACTACTGGTACAACCCATCAGCCCTGAGGGTGAACTACTCCCTCCTCATCATGGCCTCCACCGGGATGATCAAGATGGCCATCGGATGATGATTTGCCTCTTTGGCAAGGTACTGGAACGCCTCCAGATTGGTTTTTCATTGATACAGAGAGTTGCGGAAGCAGAACAAGGAGTCTTTCTTTATTTTTGGGGTTTTGGGGATTTGTAGGATTTTTCAACGTTGGAATCATGCGCAACGGAGCCACGTGGGCCTCATAAGCCATCAAGGTGCGCCCCTAGGGGGCGCGTCCTATTGGCTTGTGGCCCACAAGTGGCTCCCCTCCGGTGGTTCTTTGCTCCAATGTTACTTATTTCCTCCAGAAAGAATCACAAAAAAGTTTCGGGCGATTCCGAGAACTTTCATTTTTTGCACAAAAATAACACCACAGTAATTTTGTTGAAAACAGCACGAGTCCGGGTTAGTTCTAAATAAATCATATAAAGTGCATCAAACCCATATTAAAGTATTGAAACTTAGGTGAATATGGCATGAATACTTCATAAATTATCAATACGTTGGAGACGTATCAGACGCATAGATTGTCTCGTAAAGGAAATACAACATAACTGACCCCACAAACCATCTCTAAGCATTCGGGTTGTGTTCCAGCGCTCATATCCAACTCATATCTTGTGCATTTATGAGGAGCCCAAACGCACCAAACTTTCCCGCCGCGTTAGACTAATGGGCGGGTCCCACACAAAAAAACACAAAAACCCATCGGTCCAACACGAGCCCACCAATGTGTATTCATGTGATCGCTCTGTCGTGCCATCCATCCAAATTCGACTTTTGAAGTCAGATGATGAGCCTCAACACTAGCCTCCCCCATTTGCAAAGTCTTCCTCCCGGTTGTGTCACCTCCACGACACCCATCGTGCCATGTTTTTAAGTTCTGAGCTTGTTGTTCGCCGGTAGTGATGGCCCGCTAAAAGGTTACCTACTACAAGATGTTGTCCCTGCAGCTGTAGGCGGAGATCCTAACAGAGGTTGGAGGCACAACACATCGCTCACATTTGCAGCTGACTTGCCTTCGAAATCTCTAGAGGAGGATACGGATGATCAGAACGAGGCGCCAAAATAGGAGGAGGCTCTGGAGCAGGAGGCACCAGATGCAAAGATGGAAGAGGTGGATCCAGTAAATGAGAGGAGGTGAGGCGAATCTAACACCAAGGCATGCCAACCCGCCATCAAGTACACGATGGTGGAGTTTGAGGTCGCCCAAGCGGATGACATGGTGGAGCAGCAAGCCATCCTCGAGCCCATCCAGTCTGAGGCAAAGGTGAAAGCTAACTATCATTTCCTCCACGAGGCAGAAATGGAGTGCAAGTGGCTATTCATGGACAAGGAGGACGCGATGGCATTTCGTCAACCGCTATTAACCACGAGGCCAACAGTTCTGACAAGGATATCATTAATACGTCTCCAACGTATCGATAATTTATGAAGTATTCATGTCATATCTACCTATGTTTACAATACTTTTATATGGTTTTGATGCACTTTATATGATTTATTTAGGACTAACTCGAACTGATGTTGTTTTCAGTAGAGTTACCATGGTGTTGTTTTTTGTGCAGAAAATGACAGTTCTCGGGATCGCCCGAAACTTTTTTGTGATTTTTTCTGGAGAAAATAAGCAATATTGGAGCGACCAACCACCGAAGGGGAGACACCCTTAGGCCACAAGCCATCAGGGCGTGGCCTGATATGTGATGGGGCCCATATGGCTCTGTTTGGCATGATTCCAACGCTGAAAAATACTATAAATCCCAGAAACCCCAGAAATAAAGAGAGACTTCTCTGTCCACCACTGCAACTCTCTGTATTGACAAAAAAACAATCTGTAGCCTTTCTAGTACCCTGCGAGAGAGGGAAATCATCACCCGGTGGCCATCTTCATCACCCAGCAGAGACCATGATGAGGAGGGAGTAGTTCACCCTTGGGTATGAGGGTATGTACCAGTAGCTATGCGTCCAATATCTCTCTCGTGTTCTTGAGATGTCATGATCTTGATGTATCATGGGTGAAAGGATCGATATGGTTGACTAGAGGGGGGTGAATAGGCAACTACCAACTTTTAACTTTTCTTTAACAAATTAGGTTTAGCAACAAATAGGTTGGCTAAATATGCAACTAGGTGAGCAACCTATATGATGCTAAACACAACAACAAGATAAGAAAGCAAGATAAACAATATAGGTAGCTTGCACAAAGTAAAGGTAAGAAGTAACCACAAGTGGAACCGATGGAGATGAGGATGTGTTACCGAAGTTCCTTCCCGATAAAGGGAAGTACGTCTCTGTTGGAGCGGTGTGGAGGCACAATGCTCCCCAAGAAGCCACTAGGTCCACCATATTCTCCTCACGCCCTCACACAATGCGAGGTGCCGTGATTTCACTAGTGGTGCTCTTGAAGGCGGCGACCGAACCTTACAAACAAGGTTCAGGCTATCTCCACAACTTAATTGGAGGCTCCCAACGACACCACGAAGCTTCACCACAATGGAATGTGGCTCCGAGGTAACCTCAACCGTCTAGGGTGCTCAAACACCCAAGAGTAACAAGATCCGTAAGGGATTAGTGGGGGAATCAAATTTCTCTTGGTGGAAGTGTAGATCGGGGCCTTCTCAACCAATCCCTAGAAAATCAACAAGTTTGATTGGCTAGGGAGAGAGATCGGGCAAAAATGGAGCTTTGAGCAACAATGGAGATTTGGAAGGAAAGAGGTAGTTTTCTTGAGGAAGAAGACCCCCTTTATATAGTGGGGGGAAAGATCCAACCGTTATCCCCACTCTCACCCCGTGCATTGCGGTACTACTGCACAAAGCCACGGTACCACCACAAGGGACTGCGATACTTCCGCTGTAGGGTGCGGTACTACCGCTCGCACGATAGTGACCAGACAAAGATCTATTGCACGGGGCAACGAGCGGTAGAACCACCGCTTGGTACTACCGCGCTCCAATATGGTAATACCGCATGGTAGGTATCATCTCACAAAGGAGATGCACGGAAGTAAAAAATTACTTCCGTGCCTACCTCCACTGAGGGCGGGGCTATGAAAAAGTCCAGCACGGTAGTACCAGACATACATCATGGTACTATCGCTTGAGGGAGGATGTAAAAGATTACATCTGTGCCTACTACCGCAAGCACACGCAACAGATGCTGGGGAGAGCAGTACTACCGCTCGCTGGAGCAGTACTACCACTGCGTCAAGCGGTACTACCACATGCCTCAGAAGCCTCCATCAAAGCGAAGGAAAGGTGGTGCAAAATAATAAATGTGTACATGTTGATTCCACCCTAACCTTTCCGAAGCGGACCCCCTCTTAATAGTACGGCTTTCCTACGACTCAAATCCACCGAAAAGAAATGTAGAGAACAACCATCTTCGATAGACTCCGAGGGGCACCGAATCATCTTGTGCCTAGCCATGAGATATCTGAAATGCTCAATGCACATGATTAGTCCGCAAAAGCATTGTCATCAATCACCAAAACCACTTAGGGATAAATATGCCCTTACAATCTCCCCCTTTTTGGTGGATAGATGACAATACGTGATTTGCACATAAAGATATATAATGAGCATATGCAAACCCAAAATCTATAAAATATAGACAGGCTCCCCTAGATGTGTGCAATCTATAGATATGCTTTGGACTGCAAAGCACATACACTAGGATCAACACTCCCCCTATATTTTATAAACAAGTCAATCCTTGTAACAGAATGAATAACACTAAGCAAGGAAACAAGGCATAGCATGAGAGCATGAAGATAAGGGCATATAACAGATAAACTCACAAGCTACTAATCATACTGGACAATAATAAGATAAGAGTGATAGCATATGTATCACACCATATGAGAGAAGAAGTCTCCTGGTCTCACACACAAATAACATAAACCAAAGCAATGACGAAGGTTCAACGAAAGCAAGGAGGCGACAAAACGAACGAAAACACTCGCAAATCCTACTCTCTCTCCCCCTTTGGCATTGAGACGCCAAAAAGGCAAAGAGGACACCTAAGACACAGGTGGTAGCTCCCACTGCAGAAAGATCATCCATCAAGCTCCTCCTCTAATGCAGCTGGAATAGACTCCTCATCTGAATCAACCCACTGATAGCTCTGATTCTTCATCCAAGCAGCCTCAGGAGTGATGTTCTTCTCAGACCCGCTCGAAATGGTCTTGCAAGCTTCCTCGGAATCGGCTTGTCGCACTGATGACTCTCCTTCTGAGCAACCCGAGTCTGGTACTGTCCCTTGGCCTGCATGCAGAATAATGTCTTCATCTTGTTTTTGAGCTTCTTGGCCCAAGATGGCTCACTAGATGGTGGCTCATACATCTCTGAACTTTCCTTATCCTCCTCTTCAATCTCATCCTCATCAACATCCATATGTGCAGCAACAGTTCCAGTGGTAGTGTTAGGCCACTTGTCCTTCTAACGGAGCCGAATGGGCTCATGACGGATCCAGTTGGGAGCATGAAAATCCTCACCCGGAAAGGTCTTCTCCCAAGTATTTTGAATCAAGAAAACAATTAGGGTCCATAGATGGGGGACCTTACGGTGGAACACAGCAGACTCAAGGTCACTCCACATGATGTGAGAAACATGAAGTGGTCCAGGAATGTTAATCCGCCCTTGCTCACAAAGGAGCAACATATCCACTAGATAGGAATGCACCTTGTCCTTGTCTCCCATGCGAGGGAAGAGAGTTTTGCAAAAGATCCAGTGCATGACATCGAGGAATAAGTTTAGCACATGAGTTTTCTCACCAGAGGGTAATGTCTTCTCAACAAAGTATGGCAGAAGCTACTCCTTGTGTGTAGAATGTGGGTTGGCGTGCGGGCGCAAACTAACGGGCTCATCAAGCCCCTCATCATGAATGTGCAAGAGATCCATGAACTCCTTCTAGTTAGCAGTCATCCTCTCTCCATTGGTCATCCAAGTCATGCTCTGCTTCACATCCGAGTGGAAGTGGACGGAAACAAAGAACTGAGCCACAATCTTGGGATCATAGTCAAGATGGAACAAGATGATATCCTCTATACCAAACTACTCCACCACATCGAGAGGCTCACCAAAATATGTCGGGTTCTTCCTTAGATGAGCCATGTCAATCCACTGGACATGCACATAGATATTCTTCTTTCCCTTGATCACATCTAGATAGATGAGGTTTTGTTGCTTTGTCCAAAACAAGTCATTCCCTTGAGATGTTCCCTAGGGTTGATATAGGGGTTGAACTTCCGATGAATATGAAACTCTACTAGAGGCATATCTTCCCAGCTAACAGCTGCCTCCTTGATCTTGGTTGCGGTTCTCTTGAAGTTGAGTTGTGAGGCATTGGACCCCTGCATCTTTATTGCGTAGACGCTTTGAACTCGTATCACGAGGAGTATTTGAGCATCTTGAACCGAAACCGGAGCCACCACCTATGACACACGACGCAACCACACAAGAAGAGCGAGAGAAGTCATTTCAAAGACCAAGGTAAATAACAAAACCACATATAAGTGAGATGGGATGTGACAAAACGAGGTAGCTTCAGCTCAAACGGTAGTACTGCGGCATGCGGAAGTAAAAAAATTACTATCGGGCTGACCGTGGTAGTACCGCTCCAAGGAGGTGCGGTAGTACTACGCCCAGCGCGGAAGTAAAAATTTATATCCGCCCGTCGGGCGGTAGTACCGCTCCAGGCAGAGTGGTAGTACCGCACGAGGCGGATTTCGCACGAACGGATCTAGAACATCCGTAGAGACGAAACGGTACTAACCATTGATCAAAACTACATTGTTTTATCACACCAAATAACACAACTACTGCACAAGCACTCTCCAACCATCACCTCATGCAAAGATTTAGCCAAAAATCACAAGACCCACTCATAATTCCACCTAAACCTAGATTCAAAAATAGAGAGGCAAAGAGAGAAGAACTAGGGGAAATACCGGGGTCCATGGCAAGAGGACGAGGTGGGGAACGATCCCATCGGTTGGAATGGGAGGAGAGTGGTCGGAGACTGAGATCCAGCGAGATCCTCCGGCGCTGTTCGTGGGGAGGAGAGAGAGAGATGTGATGGGAAGAGATGAATGGGTATGGGGGAGTTTGAACTCCCCCTGCCCGCTCTTAACCCCCACGTGGTTCTCACGGCACGGTAGTAACGCAGCTCACCGTGGTAGTACCACTCCTCAAGCGGTAGTAAAATTTTACTACCATGATGGAGGTGGTAGTACTGTGCTGGGGCCACAACTGTGTGAGCACATGAGCAACCCCACTCCAGTGGTAGTATAGTGTCGCACCACAGTAGTACCACGCTGCCAACAAAATGCAGGTTTTGGCGAGAGAGAGAAAGAGAGCCCTTTGTACAAAAAATTGAAGGAATTTTGAAAGACATTAAGGCACGAAGATAAATCAATAAGCTTCAAGCAAAAAGGACACAAACGAAAAAAGCACAAAAGAAGCAACTCAACCATGAACAAGGTCCAAAAGATTAGAGAGGAGAAACTAGGACCAAACATTGAACCTCTACCTCTGGGCGGTGGCCGGAGCCACCTATGTTTGAGTCAATTGGTATGGCACCGCGAAGAATTATCCTTGGGCCCATGACCAAAACTTGTCTTTGAAGCACAAGTGCCATCAATAATGGCGAATGTGAAAGAGTTGATTGATTTATGCATAATGGGGGGAGGGAGAGTTCATTGAGAGAACAATACTCCCCCTATATCCATGCCTACACCTAGAAAAGATACCATGATGAGTATGGTGGGGTGTGCAAAGGTTCAAGACACATTGCTCAAATCAATGATATTTAGCTCATGCCTTAACTCGCAAAATCTTGCTTCATCCAATGGATTCATAAAAATATCTGCAAGTTGCTCATAGTGTTGAGATGGATAAGATTGATATCTCCACGCTTGACGTGATCCCAGAGAAAGTGATGACGAATATCAATGTGCTTCATCTTGCAATGTTGAATCGGGTTGTTGGAGATCATAATGGCACTTTCATTGTCATAGTAAAGAGGCACTTTGTTAGAATTGACACCATAACCCTTTAAAGTTTGCCTCATCCAAAGAATATGTGCACAGCAACTAGCAGCAGCTACATACTCGGCCTCGGTGGACGAGAGAGAAACACAATTTTGTTTCTTTGAAGACTAACTTACCAAAGACCGACCAAGAAATTGGCAGACTCAGAAGTGGACTTCCTTTCCACACGGTCTCTCGCCTAGTCCGAGTCAGTATATCCAATGATATCAAATGAAGCACCCTTGGGATACCATAAGCCAAAGTTTGGGGTATGAGCCAAATATCGGAAGATTCTCTTGACGGCCACATGGTGACTCTCCTTAGGTGCGGATTGAAATTGTGCACAAATTCCCACACTCAACATGATATCCGGTCTAGATGCACAAAGATAAAGCGAGGATCCAATCATGGAGCAATATACCTTTTGATCCACAGCTTTACCATTGGGATCACTGTCAAGATGGCATTTGAGTGGTATCGGAGTGTTGGCCTTGGGAGGATTGAGCTCATCCATCTTGAACCTCTTGAGCATGTCTTGAGTGTATTTAGCTTGATTGATGAAGATACCTTGACTTCGTTGCTTGACTTCAAATCCAAGGAAGAACTTCAACTCTCCTATCATATACATCTCAAACTTATTTGTCATCACTGTGGAAAACTCTTCATTGAAAGCTTTGTGAGGAGAACCAAATATAATATCATCAACATATAGTTGGCATATGAACAAGTTCCCGTTGACCCTCTTTGTGAAAAGAGTGGGATCGATTTTCCCAATTTCAAACCCACGGTCTTGCAACATCTCGGTAACATGCTCATACCACGCACGTGGGGCTTGTTTAAGGCCATAGAGAGCCTTATCGAGAACGTATACATGATTGGGGAACTTGGGATCCTCGAACCCTGGGGGTTGCTTAACATATACCAACTCCTTAAGAGGACCATTAAGAAAAGCACTTTTAACATCCATTTGATATAATTTAAAGTTATGATGAGAAGCCTATGCAAGCAACATGCGAATAGATTCAAGGCGAGCAACGGGAGAAAAGGTTTCACCGTAGTTGATACCCTCGACTTGGGAGTAGCCTTGTGCCACCAATCTTGCCTTGTTGCGAATGACGACACCATTCACATCTTGCTTGTTTTTGAAGATCCATTTAGTTCCAATAACATTGTGGTTCTCCTTTGGTCTTGGCACTAATCGCCACATTTGATTGCGCTCGAAGTTGTTGAGTTCATCGTGCATGGATTCAACCCACTCCATGTCCTCTAGCGCATCTTGTACCTTGAGGGGCTCAATGCAAGAAACAAACGTGTGCTGTTCACAAAAGTTTGTTAATTGTCTATGAGTGGTTACCCCTCTTTCTAAGCTGTCGTAGACAATTTGTAACAAATTTTGTTGTTTTTTCATCTTGACAGCATCTTTGGCAGCTCGTCTCTATAAGTTCTCCTCCCTAGAAGGTTGAGGGACAACACCCGGAGGAGGAGGATCATCTTGATGATCTTGAGTGTCGTCATGAGCTTTCTCTTGATCCTGAATGAGATCTTGATCTTGAGCTTGCTCGGGGTCGTGGGGTTGACCTAGGGTATCACTTGGTATGGCACCATTGTCAGTAGATTGATCTTGCCCTTGATCTTGTCCATGTGGTAGAGGGCCTTCATTTTGTTCTTCGAAAGCGTGTGGGTCTTGTGTTAGTGATGGTTCCACTTGAGTGGAACATTGTCCTTGTCCTTCGGCCACAAGGGGTTCCTCAATGGATAGGAAGTGTCCCACACCCATTCTTATTATGGCTTGGGGAGGAATTTCATCACCTACATCACAAAGACCACTTTGCTACACTTGGGAGCCGTTATTTTCATCAAACTGTATGTTACACGTCTCCTCAATGAGTCCATTGGACTTATTGAGGACACGGTAAGCGCGAGAGTTTGTACCATGACCAACAAATATGCCCTCTTGAGCTCTAGGTTTGAATTTTGATAAACGAACACCTTTATTGAGAATTAAACACTTACACCCGAACACCCTGAAGTACTTGAGATTGAGCTTGTTACCGATAAGAATTTCATAAGGAGTCTTGTTCAAGCCTTTTCGGAGATAGAGCCGGTTGGATGCATGACAAGCTGTGTTGATGGCTTCGACCTAGAAATTGTACAGAGATTTGAATTCCACCGTCATGGTCCTTGCTGCGTCCATCAACGTTCGGCTCATTCTTTCGACAACACCATTTGGGGGGGTATAAGGTGTGGAGTATTGGTGCTTGATACCCTCATCACTAAGAAACTCATTCAAGGTGTAGTTCTTGAACTCGGTGCCATTGTCACTTTTTATCATTAGAATCTTTGCCTCATGTTGTCGTTGAGCTTCATCTACAAAGTCGATGATGGTTTGTTGAGTTTCACTCTTCCTCTTGAAGAAATATACCCAAGTGTATCTTGAGTAGTCATCTGCGATCATCAAACAATACTTTCTTCCCCCAAGGCTATCTAAAGATGGAGGACCAAAGAGATCCATGTGGAGGAGATCCAAGGGCCTCTTTGAGTAAATGGTAGTCGTGGGGCGGTGAGCTGTGTCATGTAGCTTTCCTTCAATACAAGCACTACAAGCACGATCTATCGCAAAACTCACATTTGTTAGTCCAAGGACGTGGTCCCCTTTGAGGAGACTTTGCAAAGATCTCATATTAACATGCGCTAACCGGCGATGCCAAAGCCATACCACATCAACTTTAGCCATTAGGCAAGTCACAGTCTTAGTGGGTCTCTTCGAGAATTTAACCACATAGAGACCGTTCTCGACATGCCCAACAAAATCTACTTTAAGAGTCTTGATCCACAAAAGGGCCACGGAGTCAACACCAAAGAAGGTACAAAAACCCATGAATGCAAGTTGATGAACATAAATTAAATTGTATGTAAGGGTCTCAACAAGCATAACATTTTTTATGGAGAGTTTCGGAGAGATTATCATCTTGCCAAGACCCAATACCTTTGAAATTGTATCATCACCAAATGAGACTTGAGTGGCCATGGATGGGTCAGGATGAATGTTCACCACCAAGTCCTTGCTTCCGGTCATATGTTTTTTCACTCCACTATCGAGCAACCATGATACTCCTTCGGAAGCAAACCCCTACAGAAGATCAATGTTTGGTTTTAGGTACCCATTAGTTAATGGGTGCTTTCATGTTAGCAACAAGGGTCTTAGGAACCCAAATACACCATTCAATGTACTCATAAGAAGAACCAACATATTTGGCATAAACATGCCCATCACTAGCACGACATAAAACATA
This sequence comes from Hordeum marinum, assembly GCA_022496015.1. Taxonomy (NCBI): domain Eukaryota; kingdom Viridiplantae; phylum Streptophyta; class Magnoliopsida; order Poales; family Poaceae; genus Hordeum; species Hordeum marinum. Next base: position 288,207,617 of record CM039673.1, read on the forward strand.
AGATGGCTTAAAGTCGTCGGTCTTGTTGAGGTGGGTGGTCTTTCCCTTCTTGGCATTACCAATCACAACCTTGTCTTTCTTCTTATCATGAGAACTATCTCCTACTCTTACAAAAGTTTCCTTGAGCGGTGGAATGTCCTTGGTTTTCATCTTCTCCTTGTTGTTTTCGGGTGCAAACCCAACCCTTCTTTTGCAACAACTTCCTTTTGATTGCTCAAAAGGTCATTGAGATTCTTCTCACCTTGGATCATGTCACCAGACCTTTTTCAGGCTACTCTTTCAGCTTAGCATTTTCCTCCACAAGATGTTCATGCTCGCAACACGGGTTAGTAGCAGATGCATTATCAATTATAACAAAAGGAGGACATGTGGCAATTTCCTTAGTTAGTTTTACTTGGAGTTGATCATGCGACTCCTTAAGGGAAGCATGAGAACACTTCAATGCCTTGTGAGTTTTGTCAAGTGTATCAAGCTCATCCTTGAGTCGATCATGGCCAACCCCAAGTGCAACCTTTTCAGACTTAAGCACACGGTTAAGAATGATAGCATGGCCATAATCTTTACGTAATTTAGCAAGGTCATCATTTTGTGACTCCTCAAGAGTCATACGAAGACCTTGCTCTTCCCCATGAGCAATAGACAGATCCGCTATCTTGTCGGCATAATCACAACTATGTCCTCGCAATTCCTCAAGAAATTCTTCTTGAGACTCAATAGTGTCATTGGCCTCACCAAGTTGTTCCAAGAGAGCAATGAAGTGCTTCTTGGATTCTCCCTTGAGTTTACACAAGAACTTGTCAAACTCATTTTTACCCTCTTTCTCCTCCTCATGTTCATCCACACAATCTAACAAGGACGAAGTGGAAGAAACAGAAGTCTTAATGTTTGAGGTTTTGACGTCGGAGGTTACCTTGGTGATACCTTTTGCCATGAGGCACCTAGAGATGTGGTTCTCATTGGGGGCGGCAAAAAGAGACACCTTTGTTGGGATAGAGGATGCAATGCCACATATGACATTGCCATTCCTTCACCACTTGTGTCTTCGTTATCAACATCATCATCCGAGGCATACTCTTCTTGAGACACCAATACTTTGTGAGGAGCCTTCTTGGTGAAGTTGGTCTTGTTGGGGAAGGAATTGTCTTTATCTTTGCAAATAAGCTTGCCACCAGTGTCTTCCCTCTTCTCATATGGGAAATCCACCACAAAGTGACTCACATTACCACAGTTGCAGCAGGTTCTCACACGTTGCTTGCCCTTTGACCCGCTTGAGTTGTTATTGGAGAAGTTAGGCCTGGTGTTTCTCTTGTTGCCCCAAAATTTCCTAGACGCTAGAGCCATGTGCTCATGGTAAGCATATTTGGTGTCCTCGGGGAAACACTCTTCTTCTTCCTCTTCTTCTTCTTCCTCTTGACAGACCTTGGCCTTCAAAGCAAGGTTGGTAGCTGATTTCCTAGACTGTTGCACACGAGCAAGGGCATTGTCTGTGGTCGTGTTCAAGATGTTCATTGCAATAAATTCATCCAACACATCCCTAGAGGACAAGGTGTGAAAGTCCGGTCTTTGACGGATGACCACGGACATGGTCTTGTTGTAGGGCATTATGGCCTTCAGGAACTTACGCTTGATCCAGGTGTCATCCACATCCTTGCTGTGATGGTATTTGAAAGCAACGGCAAGAGCAGTCACCCTCCTATAGAGCTCACACGGTTCCTCATCTTCTAGCATAACAAACTCATTTGACTGATCAAGGACAACTTCATAGTTTGACCGTTGAATGCTCGAGCTGCCCTTGTACATGGAGACAATGTGTTCCCAACACCCTTTAGCAATAGTGAAGGGACACAAGTGAGGTAGGTCTTCAACAGGAACGACAGCTTGGAGAATGAACAATGCGGAGGAATTTAGTTGTTTATCCGCTTCTTCTCTTGGAGAGAGGTTGCGTGGATCACGAGGGTAGTATCCTTCTTCAATGACTCTCATGAGTTGAATTGAGCTGTGATCCAAATGAGACTTGATGCAGAAAACCCAATTAGAAAAATCATTCTTAACAAGTTTAGGAGGAGGACCGTGATTAACTATATGAGGTGGGTGCACCGGTCCTCCATAGACCAAGGGAGGGGGAACTGAGGCAAAGCTCCCCGACCCATTAATTCCTTGAGAACGATTATCCTTATCAGTACTAGCCCCCTCCTTAGTGGAGTTGACATCCTATGTCGAGTTAGTGGGATTAACCACTTGCACCGCATCGGTGGAAAGTTTAAGAGTATCAAGGAATTCTTTGAACATGGATTTGACCTCGGTCGTCATGGAAGATTTGAGAGAGGATATGGCCTCATTCAAATCCTCCGAGAGACCGTGTTCACTCCCATAGCCTTAGGAAGATCTACCAACCGCTCCTCTTCACCAGCCATACTCTTCGGGTGGTGAAACCCTTAATAAAAAGACGTTGCTCTGATACCAGTTGAAAGGATCGATATGGTTGACTAGAGGGGGGTGAATAGGCAACTACTAACTATTAACTTTTTTAACAAATTAGGTTTAGCAACAAATAGGTTCGCTAAATATGCAACTAGGTGAGAAACCTATATGATGTTAAACACAACAACAAGATAAGCAAGCAAGATAAACAGTATAGGTAGCTTGCACAAAGTAAAGGTAAGAAGTAACCACAAGTGGAACCGATGGAGACGAGGATGTGTTACTGAAGTTCCTTCCCGGTAAATGGAAGTACGTCGCCATTACCACGAGTGGAGCCGATGGAGACGAGGATGTGTTATCGAAGTTCCTTCCCGGTAAAGGTAAGTACGTCTCCGTTGGAGCGGTGTGGAGGCACATGTTCCACAAGAAGCCACTAGGGCCACCATATTGTCCTTACGCCCTCACACAATGCGAGGTGTCGTGATTCCACTAGTGGTGCTCTTGAAGGCGGCGACCGAACCTTTACAAACAAGGTTCGGGATATCTCCACAACTTAATTGGAGGCTCCCAATGACACCACGAAGCTTCACCACACTAGAATGTGGCTCCGAGGTGACCTCAACCGTCTAGCGTGCTCAAACACCCGGGAGTAACAAGATCCGTGAGGGATTAGTGGGGGAAATCAAATTTCTCTTGTTGGAAGTGTAGATCGGGGCCTTCTCAACCAATCCCTAGAAAATCAACAAGTTTGATTGGCTAGGGAGAGAGATTTGGCGAAAATGGAGCTTTGAGCAACAATGGAGCTTTGGAAGGGAAGAGGTAGTCTTCTTGAGGAAGAAGACCCCCTTTATATAGTGGGGGGAAGATCCAACCGTTATCCCCACTCTCAGCCCATGCATTGTTGTACTACCGCACAAAGCCACGGTACTACCGCAAGGGACTGCGGTACTACCGCTGTCGGGTGCGATACTACCACTCGCACGGTAGTGACCAGACGAAGATCTATAGCACGGAGCAATGAGCGGTAGAACCGCCACATCAGTACTACCGCGCTCCAATACAGTACTACCACATGGTAGGTATCATCTGGCATAGGAGATGCACGGAAGTAAAAAAAATTACTTCCGTGCCTACCTCTGTTGAGGGCGGAGCTGTGCAAAAGTCCGGCACGTTAGTACCGGACATACATCACGGTACTACCGCTTGAGGGCGGATGTAAAAAATTACATCCACGCGTACTACCGCAAACGCACGCAACAGATGTTGGGGACAGCGGTACTACTGCTCGCTGGAGCGGTACTACTGCTCGCTGGAGCGGTACTACCGTTGCGTCGAGCGGTACTACCACATGCCTCAGAAGCCTCCATCAAAGCGAAGGAAAGGTGGTGCAAAAAAATAGAGAACAACTCAAATCCATCCTAACCTTTCTGAAGCGGAGCCCCTCTTAATAGTACGGCTTTCCTACGACTCTAATCCACCAAAAAGAAACATAGAGAACAACCGTCTTCGATAGACTCCAAGGAGCACCGAGTCGTCTTGTGCCTAGACATGAGATATGTGAAATGCTCAATGCACACGATTAGTATGCAAAAGCATTGTCATCAATCACAAAAACCACTTAGGGAGAAATATGCCCTTACAATGGGCTTTGTTAATATAGTCGGATCATATGATGTTATTCCCTTGCTACCTTGTTGTGATAAATTGAATATTTTCCTTTGATATCTCGTTATGTTGGATTGAATATTTTGGTTTCAGAACACTTGATGTATGTCTTGCATGCGGATACCTGTAGTGACATTGGGGTATCCAAGTAATTCACTTGATATATGTTATTGCGTCAACTTGCAGATTCCGATGACCTTGGGGATCTATGCATAGGGGTTGATTGCACGTTTTATATAGAAATCATGGGGTGCTACTTCAAGTTCTTTGTGTTGGATTGAATATGATAGATCTGAAATTGTTTGATCCATGTCGCATAATTTAACCGCGGATACTTGAGGTGACATTGGAGTATCTAGGTGACATTACGGTTGATTGATGTGTATCATAGGTGTTATTCTAGTACGAACTCTAGGGTTGTTTGTGCCACTTATAGGAATAGCCCAAAAGATTGATCAAAAGGAATAATTGTGAGGTGGTTCTACTACCTACACCAATTTCATCTATTTCTTCTTCGCTAGATAGGAAATTTGGAGTGATTCTTTGTTGCATGTTGAGGAATGATCATATGATTCAACTATGTTAGCATTGTTGGGAGATTGCACTAGTGAAAGTATGAACCATAAGCCTTATTTCCAAGCATTTATACAACGTTTTGCTCACTGTTTTACACTTGAAACCTTGTTGTTTTACATTTTCAGATTACAAAAACCTATTTGCATCATCCATATTGCACTTGTATCACGATCTCTTCGCCGAACTAGTGCACCTATACAATTTGCCATTGTAGTGGGTGTGTTGGGGACAAAAGAGAATTCTTGTATTTGATTGCAAGGTTGTTTGAGAGAGACCAACTTCATCCTAAACCTACCACGTATTGATAAACCTTAGGTCATCCACTTGATGGAAAATTGCTACTGACCTACAAAACTCTGCACTTGGAGGCCCAACATAGTCTACAAGAATAAAGTTGCATAGTAGACATCAAGCTCTTTTCTGGCGCCGTTGACGAGGAGGTGAGTACTTGAAGGTATATCTTTAGATCTTGCAAGTAAATATTTTAGTTTATTGGTTTTCACTAGTTTAGTTTGATAAAAGACAATTACAAAAAAATGGAGTTTAGGTTGCATCATTTGTATCGTCTTTGTAATGTCTTTTGTGAAAATGATGGTTTGGAAAATTGTGCTCAATAGGTAGAAGAATAATTTATGAAAATACTTAATGATAATTCCTTGAATAATGAGCATGAATGCAATATTGCTAGTATTAATTCTCTAAATATCCATGATGCTAATGATATGCAAAGCCACAAGCTTGGGGATACTATGTTTGATGAAGATGATATTTTTAGTCCCCCATGTTTTGATGAGAAAATTTATTATGATGAAAGAATGCCTCCATTTATGATGACTATTGTGATGAAAAGTATGCTATAAAAAATAATGATAACCATGAAATTCATCATCATGATTTTATGTTTCAATTGGATTATGCCACTCAAATATCTCACGGTAATTATTTTGTTGAGTTTGCTCCGACTACTTTGAATGAGAAGAATTTTGCTTGTGTGGGTAGGAATAAAAATTCTATGCTTGTGCATCACGGAAAAAATGATTTATGTGATAGCTATATTGTGGAATTTATTCATTATGCTCCTAAAAATTATTATTAGAGAGGAACATATGCTTGTAGGTATTACAATAATATCAAGTTTCCTCTCTATGTGTTCAAAATTTTGAAGTTGTGCTTGTTTTGCCTATGCTAGTTGATTATTTCTCCCATAAATTGTTTGCTCACCAAATACCTATGGATAGGAAGTGGATTCGAATTAAATGTTCTCGTCATGTGATTCATGATGCTCTCTTGCATGTTTCAATTACTATTTTTTATGTGAGCATCATTGAAATCATCATGCATAGCTAAAAGGCATTAAAGAAAAGCGCTTGTTGGGAGACAACCTAACACTTTTACTTTATGTTTTTGATTGTTCACATGATTAAGCTACTATAGTAATCATGTTTTGTGTCTTTTATTTCAATAATGTGCCAAGTAAAGCCTTTGGGATAGTGTGCATACTTGTTGATTTGATTATGTGCAAAAACAGAAACTTTTGCCTCCAGTATAGAATTTCTCAGATTTTACTGCAGGGTCAAAAGACTGAAATTTTTACACAGTATTCATATGCAAATTATCTATGTTTTTCTAATTTTTCAGAATTTTTAGAGTCAGGGAGGTATGGTGTCCAATCAGATCTTCACAGACCATTCTGTTTTTGGCAGATTCTATTTATCATGCATGGTTTGCTTGTTTTAAATATTTCTATAGCTTATATTGAGTGAAATAAATTATAGGGATGTTGGAATATAGTAGGTATCATGTGAGAACAATTATGAATCTTGTCTTGACTGTACCTAAGTGAATGATCTATCTTTATTATACTAACCCATCCGACAAAGTTCCGTTAAGTTTTGTGTGATTGAAGTTTTCAAGTTTTGGGTGAGATATCGGTATGAGGAGAATAAGGAGAAGAAATAACCTAAGCTTGGGGATGCCCAAGGCACCCCCAAGGTAATATCCAAGGAAGACCCAAGCGTCTAAGCTTGGGGATGCCTCGGAAGGCATCCCCTCTTTCGCCTTCAACACTATTGGTATATCTTACTTAGAGCTATATTTTTTTGGTCACATAATATGTGTTTTGCTTGGAGCATAATTTTACTTTGTTTTTATCTGTTGTATGTTACTTATAATCTTGTTTTTCAATAAAAAGTTCCAAGAATTGCCTTAAGATGCCTCCATTGCATGTTTTTATGTGTGCTGTGTAAAAATAGAAAAATTTGCTATAGTGTTTCAATTTTCATATTTTACCGGAACGTGTAAAGTTTTTGGAATTTCTGAACAGTATTTTAATATAAATTATTTATCTGTTACAAAATTTTGATAAATTTTAGATATACATAAGTACACTGGTTTAATAGATTTCTACAGACCGTTCTGTTTGGACATATTGCTGTCATAGTTTTGTTATCTACTTATCTTATAGTTTCCATAGCCTATATTGGTAGATATAAATAGTTGAAACGATAGGAAACATTAGATGATATTCAAAAATTATTGTTCAACTTGTCTTAGCATTACAGGAAGTGTAGATTTATTCTTATGTGTACTAACCTATCTCACGAGTTCTTTTCGAGTTTTTTGTGGATGAAGTTTTTGAGACTTAGGTGAAACCGGGATATGAGAGGATTAAGCGAGATACAAAAGCTCAATCTTGGGGATTACCAAGGCACCCCAACTAAAAATATTTCAAGAAGTATCAAGCATCTAAGCTTGGATATGTTACGCATCCCACCTCTCTTTGTCAACAAATATCGGTTAGCCTATGTTGAGCTTAAGTTTTCATTTGTTCTCGTGATTTTTGCTATTCTTGGAGTGTATTATGTTTTATCTGATGTTTGAAACCACTATGATGAAAAACCAATATGAAGCCTTTCCAGTACCCTGCATGAGAGAGAAATCATCATCCGGTGGCCATCTTCATCATCCCGATTGAGATAATGACGAGGAGGGAGTAGTTCACCCTCGGGGCTGAGGGTATGTGATGAGGACATGCCTACCTTGGATATGACCAAAAACATTGCATATGTGCATATGTGTGAGGTTATTTCTTATAATAATTATGCAATAATTTATTTATGTTATCCAGAACAAAAATACTTCACCTATTTTCATTTTATGCCTAAATGCAAAATGGTCGAACACTTGTATGAACCACATGTGATGACAAAGGAAGAAGAAATGGTTGGGTGCTATTCAAGAGGTCCCCTCATGTCAAAGTAAGTAATTAGGTATTTTTCAAGAAGTTCTCTCACGTCACTTTTAGCCCAAGAGAAGATAGAGTCCAAGTCTCTCGCGTTCTGGACTCGGATTCGGACTACACAGACACACCTGTCTCAAAATGCCAAGAACCTTTTTTCCGGACTCCGAATTGGGTGATTCTTTTTTTGTTGGAAAGTAGATTTCATATGTGTTCCATCCCAATTGTAATCACCTTAAAAATTCGGCATGGACATGGATATATTTACGACGCAATCTGACGTTGTAGCAGAATCCGAGTCAAACTACAAGTCCAAAGGTGTTGCATCACCTCCACTTGGGCCCATGGGCCTTGTATGACCTAGGGTTAGTTTTAGGCTGTCTTGGAACGTCCTCCCACCTCCTTGGCTGCCACCCTTTTCTCCTATATAAGTAGATCAATGTAGTAGCTTTTTCCTTGGATTTTGTTTAGTTAAAAGTTAGCCACTTCAACTTTGTGTACTTCGTTTGTGTCCAGTGACCAGACCAAGACCGCTTTCCGAACCCCGCCCTTATCAATAATTCATCTATATTCTCAATATTCATATTGTATTATCATATTATTGATTGTTCTTTGATTGTTTGCGGGAATAGACCTCCGCGGTCAGGTTGATCGTGCTCCGACATGGTCAATAACCTCTAGGAGAATGGTTTAACGATTGCTAAAGCACAACGCCATGCATGTTTGTAGTCAGATCGTCAAAGTCGTCTCCATAAAATTGATAGTTATCATCTCATCGAAAGATCGGTACCCTCGCCTCTATCAAGTGGTATCAATTTTCAGTTTGCTCAGTGAGATTTTACCTATTTTTCGTAGTTTAGATCGCATTTGTTCTTCATACCTACAGTCCATGAAAAAGCCACCGGAAAATTATTAGGGTTAGATCCTCATAACCCAAACCAATCTGAGCCTTTTGACAATTTTTTGTTCAGTATCTTGCTTTGTTGAATTTGCGGTTGCATTGTCGTGTCGAGTTGCTGGTCTTAGTGTCTAGTATTTTAGAGTTTCGAATTCTGTTCACAAGTTGTCACGCCACCGCTGCACCATCTTCATTGTTGTTTCCATATACCACCACCACGCTGCCATCATCCATGCCGTTGTCGCCCACCACCATCCATCAATTTCCACCACCTGTTCCCATCGCTCATTGTCATTATCACACTTGCTGTCGTTCGCATCTACGCTTCAGCCAATCTGCATCTTATCTGATTTGTTGGAGAGAAGAAGAAAACAGTGAGAGAAAAAAGAGAAGAAAAATAAGTCAAAAAAGTGAGAAAAAATAGAGAGAAGAGAAAAAAATCGGATCTACCTAGACTCAATCCCGTATCTGAATTCGGATTGAAATATGTTTTCGTACTGTTTAGTGCAACAGGCATATCTTCCTCATCCAAAGTCTGTTTTGGCTCCACGAGTACTCAAATTCAAGCTATCGATGAGTCGTATCTGAATAGTTCATCAAGAAAGTTCATTATTGTCACCTCCAAATCGACTTCGAAATAGTACTTTTTGCCCTTCGAAGGTCGCAAACACAGTTTGTCAATATTTTTCAGGTCTGTTCCTGAATTTTTAACTCCTCATACGAACTCGGAATTGAGTGATTCTTTTTGCATTCGAAATCTTGAGTCAGTAGCATTCTTCATAAAAATATCAAAAAAAATTCATAATAATTTCCCAAGGAAAGTTGCAAAGAGAGTTTTGGTATATCCTGCTTGGCGGTCATTTATCATCATTGTCTTACTACCATTGTGATCTTCACTTATATCTTGTTGTCCAGAGATAATTCATATCATCTGTTGCTGATATTGGCCTACCCATGACTCCATTAGTGTTCTGGGCTCGCGTCTCTAGTACGGTCTATCCTAGGACCAGAACAGTATCGTCGTTGAGATTTTATTCAACATTGCATCTCTGAATTGATTATTGCTAATATTTTTCTGCCATATATTAAGCCTTCCAAGATTCACATATTTCTACACCGTGTATATGTACGTTCACCTGGTAACCTCTTTACCCAATATTCGAAGATATTGACACCGTCGGTTGCCGGTCGCCACCTGTTGCATGGTAAGAACTTGTAAGACATTGATATTTGCTTTACTGTGAGTGTTTTACCACCATATCCCATTAGTTCATAGGAACAATATTCTTGGATCTTTGTTTCTTGTTTCTACTGCCATGACATGATCCAGAGGATTCAGTTCATGGGCTTCTTCGATCGTGGGAGACGTGCCACCACAACAACTGTTACGAGAGCTGCAAAGAGATCCAAATGCACATGATCGGGTTAATATTTCTATACCAACATTTAATGGTCATTTTAGACCTGCTTTATATATTGAATGGGAGTTTCAAATAAATGATATGTTTGCTTCACATAATTTTGTTGAACATAAGAAAGTTAAGGTCACAATTAGTTCTTTCACTGGTTATGTTTCAGTTTGGTGAAGCGAATATTGTCGGTTACACCCTGAGTATATACCTACTACTTGGAAGGATTTGAAACTTGCCATGAGACACACATTCGTTCCTGCTTATTATACTCGTGACATGATTAAAAAGTTAAAACATTTAAAACAAGGTAGTGATACCGTAAGAAAATATTATGATGATTTACAAACGACCTTGTTGCATTCTTCATTAGAAGAAAGTGAAGAATATTTTCTAGATAGAGTTTGGGGAGGATTAAACCATGATATTCAGGATATACTAATTCATGAAAAGTGTTATCCTATGGATCATTTGTTTCGTCTTGCTTGCAAAGCTGAATAGGAAATAAAACAACATGTTTCCCACAAGGAGAACGAGCGCAAGTTGCACATTCCAAGAGTTGATACGGTTGTTCCTTTGACTAGTAGGGATACTATGACAACCACACCTATTCTTGTGAGGGCTACTTCACCTTCACCATGTGACATGTCATCATCGAGAGTGCCTACATCATCTGAGTTGATCATAAGAGGTAATGACAAAGGTACTGATCTTCCACCTCCACATGAGTATGATGAATGCCTTGTCAATTCTAATGTACCATGTGATGAGCTACCCATTACTTTGATCACACCACCTATTTTAGAGGACGATGTTCATGATTTGAGTTTGACATGTAATCAAATAGCAACAATTTTGAGTGCACCCATTGAATTAACTGTTGATGATGAAGAACCATGTGAATCAGGAAATAAATCAAATTTGGATCAAATATGTTTGAAAATAATTCTGCCACTATTTAATCATTTTGATATGACCTCCAATTTTGGTGATGATTCTGTGTCAAATGATATGTTGCATGTTTGCTTATTTAAGCATGTTGTAGCATCTAAATTTGGAATAATTAAAGTTTATTTATCAATGTTGGGATGGTTTAATGATGAACAATGCCAATCTTTTGATATGAATCAGGAGTTCACTTATATGTGCAAACTGATTTGTGATATTTTCATGCCTTCTACTTCTTGTGATAATATTTGGGCTTTATATTTCATGACATTTGAAGTGTGCTCTTGTATAAATGTGTCACATGTGCCACAACTGAGATCAATGAAAATAGATGACATATACATATACAACATGTACACCTTGTCTCTTTTGTTAGCCACATTTCAAACTAAGCAACGCTGAGGACGGCTTTGTTTTTAAGAAGGGGAGGATGGTGAGGACATGACTACCTTGGATACGACCAAAAATATCGCATACATTCATATATGCGAGGTGATTTATTATAGTAATTATGTAATAATTTATTTATGTTATCCAGAACAAAAATACTTCACCTATTTTTATTTTATACCTAAATGCAGAATGGTCGAACACTTGTATGAACCAGGTGTGATGACAAAGGAAGAGGAAATAGTTGGATGGTATTTAAGAGGTCCTCTCACATCAAAGGAAGTAATTAGGTGGTGTTCAAGAAGTTCTCTCACGTCACTTTTAGCCCAAGAGAAGATATAGTCCAAGTCTCACAAGTTCTGGACTCAGATTCGGACTACACAGACACACCTGTCTCAAAACGCCAAGAACCATTTCATCCGGACTCCGAACTGGGTGATTCTTTTTTGTTGGAGAGTAGATTCCATATGCATTCCACCCAAATTGAAATTACCTTAAAATTCTGCTGAAGCGTTGAGATATTGACGAAAAAAATCTGACGTTGCAGCAGAATTCGAGTCAAACTACAAGTCCAAAGGTGTTGCATCACCTCCACTTGGGCCCATGGGCCTTGTAAGACCTAGGGTTAGTTTTAGGCTGCCTTGGGACGTCCTCCCACCTCCTTGGCCGCCACCCCTTGCTCCTACATAAGCATATCAATCTAGTAGCTTTTCCCTTGGGTTTTGTTTAGTTAAAAGTTAGCCATTGCAACTTCGTGTACTTCGTTTGTGTCCAACGACTAGACCAAGACCGCTTTCCGAACCCCACCCTTATCAATACTTCATCTATATTTGCAATATTCAGATTGTATTATCATATTCTTGCTTGTTCTTTGATTGCTTGCAGGAATAGACCTTCATGGTTAGGTTGATCCTGCTCCGGCGTGGTCAATAACCTCTAGGAGAATGGTTTAGCGATTGCTAAGGCGCAACATCATGGACGTTTGTAGTCGGATCATCAAATTCGTCTCCATAACATCAATAGTTATCATCTCATCGAAAGATCAGGACCCTCACCTCTATCAGTATGTATCGGTAGCTATATGTTCAATCTCTCTCTGTCGTGTTCTTGAGATTTCACGATCTTGATGTATCACGGGCTTTGTCAATACCGTCGGATCATATGATGTTATTCCCTTGCTACCTTGTTGTTATGAATTGAATATTTCCTTTTGAGATCTCGTTATGTTGGATTGAAAATTTTGGTTTGAGAGCACTTGATGTATGTCTTGCATGCAGATACCCGTAGTGACACTGGGGTATCCAAGTGATTCACTTGATATATGTTTTTGCATCAACGTGCGGATTCCGGTAACCTTGGGGATCTGTGCATAGGGATTGATTGCACGTTTTCATACCACGTTCTCCGATAGAAATCTTGGGTGTTCCTTGAAGTTTGTTGTGTTGGATTGAATATGATAGATCTGAAATTGTTTGATGCATGTCACATAATTTACCCACGAATACTTGAGGTGACAGTGGAGTATCTAGGTGACATTAGAGTTGATTGATGTGTATCATAGGTGTTATTCTAGTACGAACTCTAGGTCTATTTATGAAACTTATAGGAATAGCCTAAAAGATTGATCAGGAAGAATAACTTTGAGGTGGTTCTACTACCTACACCAATTTTATCTATTTGTTCTCCGCTAGATAGGAACTTTGGAGTGATTCTTTGTTGCACGTTGAGGGGTGATCATATGATTCAACTATATTAGCATTGTTGGGAGATTGCACTAGTGAAAGTATGAACCCTAAGCCTTATTTCCAAGCATTTATACAACGTTTTGATCACTGTTTTACACTTGCTACCTTTCTATTTGTATATTTTCATATTACAAAAACCTATTTCTATCATCCATTTTGCACTTGTATCACTATCTCTTTGCCGAACTAGTGCACCTATACAATTTGCCATTGTATTGGGTGTGTTGAGGACACAAGAGATTTCTTGTATTTGATTGCAGGGTTGTTTGAGAGAGACCATGTTCATCCTACACCTCCCACGGATTTATAAACCTTAGGTCATCCATTTGAGGAAAAATTGCTATTGTCCTGCAAAACTCTGCGCTTGGAGGCCCAACTAGTTCATAAGAATAAAGTTGTGTAGTAGACATCAATCATCGACATATCTAATGATGAGTAGATAGTCTAGCTATGTACGTAGACGCGTTCCACGTTTTGTATACTAGTATAGATTTTACGGTCCAGAAAGGAAGACTATGGTTACAATGTCCATGATATGAGGGGTGATTGGCTTGATTCCTATTCAATTCACTCCGATGATGCAGACATGGTTCAGTAGTCAAAGCAACTTCATAACTTTCGTGTACCCATCAGACGGCATCCCTTTCGGGGGTTCCTTAGGGGACCAGTTCACTCTACATAGATTGACCAGACGCAAAAAGACTTCGAGTAGCAGGCGGTTGTGTTTTTCACATGATTTCTCGTAACTCGTGTTAGCATTCTCGCTTATGATATCTCTAGTTGGCTACGATTGCATAGATTATGATATCTCTAATCGGCACTGGTTGGTGCATAATCGCTGATTAGGAGATCTCGTTATCGTCACTGTTTGTGGATACGTTCGTACGATTCCATGGATATATAGGATCCTTTTTTTAAGTCTGGCCAACTCCAACAAGCTGACGCAAATAGACGTGGTTTTGGTGTGCTTTTGGTATGTTTGGGTCGACTGTAGGGGTGATGTTCGTGCACCAAAATCATGCTCTACATCCTCCCTGGCACTTTCTTGTGCTCTGGGCAAATCTAGCCCGCTTCTCTTCTACCGGCTTCAAGATTGTCTTCACAAGAGTTGATCACTAAGAATAGATACCATCATCTAGGTAGTATCTCTTCTTGTATTTGTGGCCATTGACCTCAAAGGTGACATCTAGGTTGTTGTCTTCTGATAGCCTTTCAAACACCAGAGACCTCCGAAGCCCATTGATGTCATTGTGAGAACCTGCCATGTTGAAAAAGAGTGGTGTCATTCTTGCACCTAAAGTAATCATCATATTTGACCACTCCCTTTCGAAAACGATTGACAAAATGTCTCACTATCCGAAAGCATTGCCGAAAAATCTTGGCATTAAAGAGTGAGGACGTGCACTAAAACTACTTGCTATATAGTAGGCAATGGTATATCTCTCCGTTATTATTCAATGCGGGAGCATGGGCTAGGATCGATCCCCTAAACATTGGTCGGATGCTATAAATATGCTCATTGACAACCATAGTAGCAACCATAAAATCTTCATCGTTGGACGATTCGTCGTTCGATAAACATTTGACGTTATTGTAAAAGAAGTCATCTGAGCTAACGAACATGGTACCTTGTGGGCAAAATGTTGAACACCTTGTGGGAAAAATGTTGAACACCTTGCGGGCATGGTCGAGTCGCGGCAAGTGAAGGTCAACAAGCATGTCGAAGTTTGCGCCCTCCGGCGGTGACCGTGGAGGCGAGGGCGGTGTCGGCGGCCCTTAGTAGGCAGGCCTTCTCGTGCTCCGTTGATGGCACGGCAACAAACTCCGGCAAGGGTTAGCCTCGATGGAAGCGGTGGTGGTGGGGACTTTGGTGGATGTGGCAGCTCCTGGGTGGTTTTGTCATTGCCGAAACTAGGTCGCGACGACGAGAGTAGCGAGGGCGGGGTGTAGAGTGCAGAGGCGAAGAGAGGGAGAATGGTCGTTGTGTAACCGACGGGCGGGACAGGGGGAGAAAAGGGAGGCTGTTACCTTGTCCGCGTAGACGCAAACCAGACCCAAATTTGAGCCAGAAATGGGTCATGCCGGAAAAACGAACAACCGTCCTTTTGGGTTAGTGCGTTGGGCCACGTTATTTTGTCCACGCGGACCCATACGAATGAGGCAGGACGAAATTAGTCACCGCGTTGGAGTTGGCCTAAGGTCCTCCCTCTTCCCTTTGTAGATCATCCGGATTATCGAAGCTTGGCCTCGTAGTCAGCTTCTAAATAATCACTAGTTAAGGGGTATCCGTTGCAAAGCTCACTCCACCTTCTCCGGGGCTGACAAGTGGCAATGTGAGAGTTTTCCTTTTTTTCATAGATTTTTTAAAATGTTTTATCTCTTAAACCAGTGTGCCCAAATTCGAAACAGCTTGCACCGTTGGATTCTCGCTCCGAGATCTTCGAAACTAGATCTCATTTTAATAAGTTTCGATGAACCTTTTTTCAAGAAAACCTTGAAAAAGATAGAGAGAAAACATAGCCGAAAACACATTTTTTCCTTCACTGTTTCCCCTTTTTGAGAGGCACGTTTGTGCTTCTCGTGAAAGCAAATATGTGCCTCCAGGAGAAGCAAATATGTGCCTCGCATGGAAAAAACTTACTGTTCTGAGAGGCACAATTATGCCTCTCTCGGGAACAAACATGTGCCTTCACAAAATGAAACATATGCCTCTTGTGGAAGTAATAAAAGAGAATTTTCTTTTCTTTTTTGAGAGGCAGAGTTGTGCCTCTCATCGAAGCAAATCTATTCCTCGATAAGAAGCAAATATATGCCTCTCATGAAGGCAAATAAGAACGTGCCCTTTGTGGAAAAAGAGCCACAACCCGTGGAAGCAAACCTGTGCCTTCATAAAAAACATGTGTCTTTCATGAAAGCAAAAAATAATAACATTTTTATTCTTTTCAAGAGAGCAAATATGTGTCTTCACGAGAAGCAAATATATACCTCGTATGAAGACAAAAAAATCATGCAATTTTTCTCTCCAAAATGTCGAGAAAATCAAGCGAATACCACAAAGCAGAAAACCCAAAAAATATCTAAACCCCAAAAATGTGTATAGAAAAAATTAATAAAATCTAAGAAAACGTTTAACACGTGACACGTGACGGCTACTTAAAACATGTCAAATGGCGTGTTCTTATCCCACCAAAAATGAACCTTCGAGGGCTCCCGCAAAAGGTATCCTTGGTAATCAAGCCCATTCCGTTTAAAAAATAATATTTCTTTCGTCTGAAATTATTTGTCGTATAAATAGATAAAAATGGATGTATCTAAAATTAAAATACATCTAGATATTCATTTTTCCGACGAGTATTTTTGGAGGGAGGAAGTATAAATGAAAATAAACTAGCCCCATTTCTCGCCTTCGTAGCCAGCCCAAACTAGGCCCATTATCTTGCGAGGATAAGCTGCGCAGCAGTGAGACTGAGCCAGGGAACCACGCGCCACTCCCTCCCTCCGTCGCGGCCTCCCACATGTCCGCCGCAGTACTCCCCTCCGTCGCCCCCGCCAGGGACTCCGGCGGCCACCATGGCGCCCTCACCGCCGATCGCGCCGCGTCGCTCCTCGCCGCCTGCTCTACCGCCCGCCGCGCCTCCGAGCTTCACGCGGTCGTGGTCCGCACGGGCCTCGACAGCGACCGGGCCGTTGCCTTCCGCCTGCAGCGCGCCTACGCCGCGTCCGGCCGCCTCGGCCTCTCGCTCACCCTCCTCCGCCGCACCCAGGACCCTACCACCATCTTCTACACCTCCGCCATCCATGCTCACTCCTCCCACGGCCTCCACCTCCCCGCACTCGCGCTCCTCTCTGACATGTTGTCTGAGGGTCTCCTGCCCACCGCCCACACTCTCTCCGCATCCCTCCCCGCTTGCAGCGGACTCGCCCTGGGGCGCGCCCTGCACGCGTACGCTTTCAAGTTGGCCCTCTCCGGGGACTCCTACGTCGCCACCGCGCTGCTCAGCATGTACGCGCGGGCGGGGGACGCCGCCGCCGCTCGTGCTCTTTTCGACGAGATGCCAGATCCGCACGTCGTGTCTGTCACGGCGATGCTCACCTGCTACGCGAACATGGGGGCGCTGGACGACGCACGCAGGCTGTTCGACGGGTTGCCCAGGAAGGACTTCATCTGTTGGAACGCGATGATTGACGGGTACACGCAACACGGGAAGCCTAATGAGGCGCTCCAGTTGTTCCGGCGGATGCTGAGGTCGAGTGCTGAGCCTGACGAGGTGACCGTTGTGCTGGTGCTGTCTGCGGTTGCACAGCTTGGTACGGTGGAGTCAGGGAAGTGGCTTCATTCCTATGTCAAGAACAGTCGGCGTGTTCAACTCAATGTCAGAGTGGGCACGGCACTCATCGACATGTACTGCAAGTGCGGAAGCTTGGAGGACGCTGTTGCTGTATTCCACGGTATTGATGAAAAAGATATTATTGTGTGGAACGCCATGATCAATGGTTATGCAATGCACGGAGATAGCAGAAAGGCACTGGAGATGTTTGTGCAATTGTGGGAGCAGGGGTTGTGGCCAACAGATATCACCTTCATTGGTTTGCTCAATGCGTGCAGTCATTCTGGGCTGGTTGAGGAGGGCCGCAGGTTCTTCCAGTCGATGGAGCATGAGTACGGCATTGATCCCAAGATCGAGCACTATGGTTGCATGGTGGACCTTCTCGGTCGTGCAGGGCTCATAGAAGAAGCATTCCATCTTGTGCAGAGCATGACAATACCACCTGACGCTGTCATGTGGGTGTCACTACTTGCTGCGTGCCGGCTTCACAAGAACATGGCGTTAGGCCAGCAGATTGCGGACTTCCTTGTTGCCAAGGGGTTAGCCAACTCAGGGATGTATATACTCCTTTCGAACATCTATGCAGCTGTTGGTAAATGGGAAGAAGTGGCGCGGGTGCGGTCGATGATGAAGGCTAGTGGCATCCAGAAAGAGCCTGGGTGTAGTGCTATTGAGATAGACCGCAAGGTATATGAGTTCGTTGCGGGGGATATGAGCCACCCCTGCACCGACGAAATATATGCCATGTTAGACAAGATGAATGGCCTTGTGAAGGAGCATGGACATGTTCCGCAGACAGAGCTGGTTCTGCATGACCTGGATGAGGCCACGAAGGAGAAGGCACTTGCGGTCCACAGCGAGAAGCTTGCTGTTGCATTTGGACTGATAAGCACGCAGCCTGGGGCGACGATCAAGATTGTCAAGAACCTACGGGCGTGCTCTGACTGCCATGCAGTGTTGAAGCTGATATCCAAGATCACTAGCAGGAAGATCGTGTTCAGAGACAGAAACAGATTCCACCATTTTGTCGACGGGTCCTGCACCTGTGGAGATTACTGGTGATGCCTTATGCGTTATGGCATCTCAAACTTTATGCATGGTAAATAGGGCTACTGACATTTCTACTCTAGGGCTTATGTCAACTGATGTACGATGTGCCTATGTGTTGTGTAGTTAATCTTATAAAGAGAGAAAAAAATGGAGAAGACAAATCGATAGTTGAGATAAAATGCTGATGTGTGAATTGCGGTTGGGGAGCAACCAAGAGTTTCACTTTTCACACTCTTCAAATTTACCTTGACACTGTCAATCATAAAATGGTGGACAAGTATAAATGTCACTCGTAAAGATGGGAAGATTTTTGTAACGAATCTTTATCTTGTCTGTATATCAGCCATCGTTTTGTGTTAGATTGTGGCTCTGCAGGGACATAGAACGCTTTAAATTTGAACTATTTATTCCTTCCCATAAAATAAATATATATCTCCCCTAATTTCTCTGGCACATACAAGTTATCTGGTTTTCTGTGATTGCGTTCTAGATTGTGAACTGATATTTTGCCGCGCTCTTGCTCACGCATCTAGGATTGTTTCTTGCATTGTTATACCTACTGCTAGTGGATTACTCTTTCAGTGAACTGCATGAGTCGGAAAGCTGATTTATGCTTGAGAAATTGGAGCAAGTTTCTGTCAGTTCACAGCTTATTAGTATTTCGGATAGTCCAACAGATTATGAATTCAGCCCAGATTGTTTTTACTCAATTATGATTTTAGGTTTGTAGCTAAATCATTTCTTGACAGTATTTTCAGTGCAGTACCTGACATTTTCCGTGTCACCTGACACATTTTGGCAGGTTTCAATTAAGCTGATGAGCTTTTTTTTATGCACATGCACACTGATTTGAGGAACTTTTTGCTGTTTCCCAGCTAGCAAATTTGTCTTTGTGATGTTCCACGACATACCTTTTGCATTTTGCTAAATTATAAGCATACTTAATTTGACTGTATATGATGTAGCTGTAGTTCCGGTGGGAGTAAGTTTAAACAAAAGAATGCAGAGAGGTGACATGAAGAAGAGGACCGGACAAAAGAGAAGACTGAAGTGTCCCTCCTGTGTCCCCAGATCAGCAATCTGGCCGTCTGAAGAACTGAAGTTCTACATAAGCATTGTGTGCTCCAATTGGTGGCACAGGTTAACAAAACCTGTACATTTGCAGTCGAGACCACAGCTTTATAGAAGCATATCTTCACGCCACAAGATATTAGCTTGTGCCTGACATGAAACATGATATAATAGCAAGTTGGCAATAAATATCCAGTTCCTCTGTTGTTTGAATCAAGGGATGGTGACAATGCAAGGATCTTCTTTCAGAAAGGAAAAATATTTGCAACGTATGCAACTAATCCACATCAAGATACCGCATCAAGGGCATCAGGGCCCGAGACTACACTGCACAATTACTATTCGCAACAGTCGTCTGGACTCTTTGGGAACAGGCTGGAAGGTGGTGCATACGACACCTCGCTTGTATTATAATTTATTTCGAAACAGGTCCCCAGGTTGCCCAAGCCGCGGAGCTCCTCACTTGGACTGGCGAGATGATGGAGTGTTATCGTCATCTTCTTTATTGCCGTGGACACACCAAACAGCATATCCACGAAGGCAAAATCATGCTCCAATCCTCTGAAGTTACGGATTTCCACTTCCTCAAGGACATCCAAGGTGTAAGATATACTCCAATTCTGTTGCTGACAACAAGCGCAAACCAAGGTGCACGGTGTATCCACCTGAAATAAAGAGAAAGTATGCTCAAGACTAACTGAAGACAACAGAGGAATGGTACAAAATATTAAGATGTATCGTCAGCAATAGCTACCAAAGAAATAGATCCTTAGTGCAAATATAGTGCTATGAGAAAAAACTTATTTTTGCACAATAACACCAAACCTAAGTATTGTACCACCAGTTGTCAGCTATCCATATTAAGAAATTGCTTCAAATTAATCTGAGGCCAAGACCTCTAACAGCACCTATTAGTGCTCATGGCTCGCATAGACACCATCAGTTGGGCTCGCATAGGCACCAATCTTGTGACATACATGTCCGATTTCAAAGTATCTTTCAAATGTGTGAGGCCTAACTTGGCATCCATTTGAACTGCTCCATCTCAACATAGCAGTGGAGCTTCCCTCAAAAAAGAAAAACATAATGATGGAACTAAATAGTAGAGTATCATTTCACAATAGTTATCACTGGAGAACAAACTAAAGAGAATCTAGAAATGCAAAATATGTAATGGCAGAGAAATGAAAATACCAAAGTGGATTGAAGTAGAACTAAAACAGCCTAGACTGCTGAATCAGCTACAAGATAAAAACTGGGGCCTCTTTGCACCTCTGGGACATGCATGAGGAATTGACTAAATCACTGAAATCAGGTCAATTTCATAGTTTCATCGGTTCATGGATTTCTAATCATAAAATTTGGAGCAAAGCAACAATATTAAATCAACAGAATATGCTGTTAGCAGATCAAGCCTTAGGCTCAGAATGGCGTAAATGTGTTTCAATCAATTAACATCACTCCAGCAATAACCAAAGTACTACATAAGAGAAGTTCTTATAACTTTACCTCTAAGTTATCAAGTAACGTCAGCTTCAGCTCTCTAATACCAGGACATTTGCTCAGCAGATGGAACACAGAAGGCCCAATTGCATGTCCTTCTGTGTGTAACCACAGGGACAAAATCTTAATTTTGGGAAGCCTGGTTATGATACCCATCAAGTATTCATACTGGCTTAAATCCTGCAAAAGCAAAAGAAGAAAGCCAAAACTGAACAATGTAGTTCCAAAAGCAAACTGTCTATTCATGAAGACTGCTTTTTTTATAACAAACCAATAGATAATACAATGAGTTTGTCTGAAATTATGTTTGCCACTGAAGATTTCCATGGTAGAAGAATGAACAATTGCAATGCTAATTCTCTAGAAACATATTCTTAGTTTGAGCCTCAACTCTGAAAGTCTGACATGAGAGTATGATCAAAGATGTTTAAATAATAGTTATTCCTGTTGTTCCAACTCTTGAGTTAGTAAGTCATAACAAGCAAGTATACAAAACTAATCTATTGAACTCTGAAGGTAATTTTGTGGCATCAGTTTGCTAGCTTCTTACTAAGTACTAGTGTACTTCCACATTAAAGAGAAGGTTACTCACACGTTGATAGTTCAGTTTGAGGTCAAGGCAGGAGACAGTTGGAAAGTGCTGTAAGAGCATCACGTAATCCTGAAGGAGTGCGTAATCAAAGCGCCCATAAACATGAATGTCGAAGGTGGTCAGCTGCTGGAGATTCTGCACCTCGCTGAACAGCACGAAGCTTGGATCAAATGCATCACTCCACCAGAGAACCTCCAGCCTCGATGCATAAATGGCAGCGATTGGCTTCCTCCAAGCAAAGCAAGCGTGCACATTCAATGCCCTGAGCATTGGCGCAACAACAGTGAGCTCCTCAAGTCCATGCAGGATATCCAATTCAAGACGCTCAAGTGTCTGCGAGATGATGCAGAGGCTGACCACTCCCCGGGCCCTCGCGATGCAGAGCTCCCGGAGCGCCGGGCACCGTGGCGACGAGACCATGTCGCCGAGCTGGAAACCACACTCCAAATTCACGTGTTCCAAGCGCAGCTCAGTGAGCCTGGCGAACACGCCGGCCGGTGGGAGCTCCAGGTCGACGAACCCTAGGCGCAGCCATACCTTGGCAGCCGTCTCGAAGCAGGGCAGCTCGAAGGTGCGGCACTGCCAGGACAGCGCCTCCGCCTGCCCCTTCCCCTCCCCCGGCGTCCTGTTGTAGAAGTAAAACTCTCCACCTGCGATGAGCCGGCTCGCGGCGGTGCGGAGCCAAGCGTTCGCGCCAGCGTCGTCGCGGCACGCAACGTGGAAGAGGCGGAGGGACGGGCCAGAGGCGCTGGCGGCGAGCGCGGGGCCTACGGAGGCAGGGTCAGAGGGGAAGGGGAATCGGATCTCCGGGAGCTGGGCCCAGATGCCGCGCCAGCGGCGGGAGAGGACGCTGGTCCGAGCGGCGGCGGGGGTGGAAGGGAGGCGCAGGAGGATGGAATGGAGGATATCGTCGGGGAGCGCGCTGAGACGGTCCTCTAGACCTCCCGTGGATCCCAAGGAAAGCTCCTCGATCTCGGCGGCGAGCTGAACAGCGCCGCAGTCGCCGTCGCCGCCGTGGTTGCCCACAGGAAGAAGCATTTCGGGGAGGTGAAACCGCTAACGGGCAGTATACAGGCCAAAAGTTATGGTGGAGCCGAATAAAAGGAAGGTAGGTCTTAACTGGGCCGTAAAGCCTCGTCATATTGAGCTTCCCAGGCCTATTTTACTTGGTAGCTACGGGCCCAAACTTGAAAGCTATTGCAGACCCCCCCAAAAAAAAATCCCGAAATCACTAATTAAGAAGTATTTTTTGCGAAGTTCGTTCACACCTTCCTTAGGTTGCTATATAAGTATCGCACTGCATGTATGTTACTTATCGCGACCTAGGATTTTTCTTTTCGTAGATTCGTTTATTCAAAATGTTTTACCTCTCAAACCATGTGTCCAAATCTCGAACTATTTTCATCTTTGGATTCCTTGTGTTGAGATCTTCAAAACTAGATCCATGTTGATTGATTTCAACAAACTTTTTTTTCACAAAACAAACAAACTGATAGCACCTTTTTTCCCTTTCCAAACTGGGAGCACGTTTTTCCCTTTTGCGAGAGGCCTCTCGGTAAGCACACCCATGCCTCCATGCGAAGTAAATTCGTGCATGAACGGAAAAAATATGTATTTTTTTCCTTTTCGAGAGGCACGTCCGTGCCTCTCGCAAAATAAATCCATGCCTCTACGAGAAGTAAATCCGTGCCTCCCTAGAAAAGAAAACACGACTTTTTTCCCTTTAGTGGAAGTAAATCCGTGCCTCTCATTGTAGAAAAATGTGTTTCACCCTTTCGTGAGAAGCTCTTACCGGGTTCCTGAAAGAACACTCCTTGATTATACTCCCTTCGTTCCTAAATATAAATTGATTCCACTACGGACTACATACGAAGCAATTTCACTACAAACTACATATGGATGGTTCGTATGTACTCCGTAGCGGAATCTCTAAAAATGCTTATATTTAGAAACGGGTGGGGTAGTTGCTCCCGGAAGATCCACCGATTCTTGGATTTCTATGTTTTCTTATTGAGCGTTGCTAAGAGCACCTGCATGTAAGAGCATCTCCAGCCATTTGCCCCCCCCCAGCACGCCCGGCGAAAGCGCTAAGCATTCCGGCCGGTGGTTTTTTCGGCTTGGGAGGGCTCAAGTTCCCAGTCGCACCCCCGAGTTCTGGCCACAGACGCACATAAAATTCAAAGTTTTCTTTCTCGCTTCCAAAACACGACGCGGGTCGGCGATCATGCCACAGGTCGGCGTCCGTCATGTCACAAGTCGGCGTCCAACATGCCATAGGTCGGCGATCGCCACCATAGTCTGGCGATCAACATGGCAATAGTTCGGCGAACAAAAAAGCGGGATACATACACATAGGACTCAAATGGCAAGCTCCTCATCTCCCGCGGAGACGGGAGAGGTAGGCGTAGGCGTTGGGATCGCAATGCTCGGTGTTGGCATGGGTGCATTCGGTGTCGGTGATGTGGGCGCACTCGGCGTCGCCGCGGTCGCCGTCGGTCCCAGTGTCGGTGTTTGTGAGAGCTTGACTTAATAGGCATGATAGACTTCTCATATCAACAAGGAATTCCTTCTTTTCCGAGAGCTCACTCGAAAAGAATTCCAAAGTTAAGTGTGCTTGGCTTGGAGCAGTTCTAGGATGGGTGACCAACCGGAAAGTTGGTCCCGGATGCGCATGAGTGAGGACAAAGTGCGCAGGAAAGACTAGTGTGAGCCAGTCTAGATCCCGCCAGGCATAACAGGGTATTACAATTGGTATCAGAGCCGACCCCTCGTGGTTACACGGGCATGCACGGGTCAGGCAGTCTAGATCTCGCTAGGCGTAACGGGGTATTACAATTGGTATCAGAGCCGACCCTCGCGGTTACACGGGCATGCACGGGTCAGGTGCGCGGGCATGTGGTGCATGGCGCATGTGGCCCATCGTGGCACAAGGCATGACACATGGGTCGGACTGGACATGCATATGTGTGCAAAGAGGGAACGTTCCTGATGGGCCGACGAGGACGTCGGTTCCTTTGAGTGGGGGTGTATCCGTGTATGTGAGAGCATGGCTTAATAGGAATGATATACTACTCATATCAACAATGAATGCCTTATTTTACGGGATCCCACTCGAAAAGAACTCCAAAGTTAAGCGTGCTTGGCTTGGAGCAATTCTAGGACGGGTGACCGACCGGAAAGTTGGTCACGGGTGCGCATGAGTGAGGACAAAGTGCGCATGAAAGACTAGTGTTGGTCTGTGGGGCCAGTCTAGATCCCGCCAGGCGTAACGGGGTCTTATAGTGTCGAAATTGGTAGATCTCGAGTAGGGGGTCCCGAGTTGTGGACCTTCGATCGATGGGTAACAAGGAACGAAGGAGACAGTATTTACCCAGGTCTGGGCCCTTGAGGAGGTAAAACGCTACGTCCTGCTTGATTGTATTGTTGTGTATGAAGATTACAGAGTTCATCTACCTCAAGATCATCTAAGCTAAACCCTAAATGAGTTCACCTATCCTTTACGAATGGGGATCCCTCGGTTTATATAGACACCGGGGTCCCTAGGGTTACACACAACCGACCTCGTACAAGGGATAGATACGCATATCCTTCTTCGAAACTTGGGAGACACACCATTCTTTAGAACTTCCCTTCCTGTACATGGGACCGTTTATAGTTCGGTCTTTAGTAGATCATCCCAACAGGTCGGCCCGCGAGGAATGAGCCGACGGCCCGAGGACCCCTTAGTCCTCGACTCCCTCGGTAGCCCCCGAACTAGCCTTCAATGCCGAGGAATGTAGTCTTCGGCAGCTTCATGCGTCCATGATATTCAAGGTGAGTTCCCTCTATGTTCGACAGATTTCAACTTGGGTTTTCCGCATTGTAGAACAATGGCGCGCCCGCTGACAACCCCCTGACTGTCGAAGCGTCATGGGGCCCATGACATTATTTTTTCTTCACAGAGACCAATGGCAGCCCTCGATTCCCGTGTAGAATAAAGAAAGGTGACCCAGTAGTCCTTTACGAAACCGCTTCGGGTAGACCAGAAAAGCTTTTATTTAAACAGACTGTATCCTTCATAGGCAACATCCTTCCTCACATCTCCACCACAAAGCCCTAAAGCTCATGAGCTCAGAGAGATGGCGAGCTCTCCAGGCTCATCCTCGCGTCCTTTTGGTCCCCTCCCAGGAGATTGGGTAAGCTGCTCCGTCTCCCTTCTTCAACTTCACGACCTTGAGGTGCAAGGGTACCTTCCCCACTCGGATTTGACACCCACCCGCGTAGGGTAAACCCCTGCAAACAGCGAAGCCTTTGCAGAGAACTTCCCCACCCCTCAAGGGGATGAGAGGGTTTGTTTCGTCTCCTTCCTTCCTTTTGTGAGGCCTAGGATTCCCCATCCACCCCTTCTTGAGGAGCCTGCTAGAATTCTACGGTCTTCAGCTCCATAATCTCACCCCCGGCTCAATCCTCCACATCTTAGGCTTCGTGGCCCTTTGTGAGATGTTTTTGTGCTGCGAGCCTCACTTTGATTTATGGCAAAAATATTTCTGCCTCATTCCCTGAACTATAGGAGGGACTTGATACATCTCCAACGTATCTATAATTTATGAAGTATTCATGCTATTATTTTATCATTCTTGGATGGTTTACAATCATTTTATAGCAACTTTATATCAAGTTTTTGGGACTAACCTATTGACCCAGTGCCCGGTGCCAGTTGTTGTTTTTTGCTTGTTTTTTACATCGCATGAAATCAATATCAAAAGGAGTCCAAACACCACGAAACTTTTTGGAGATTTTTTTGGACCAGAAGGAACCTAATGGGCCAAAGCTGCACCTGGGGGTGCCCCAAGGGGGGCACAACCCACCAGGGCGCGCCAGGGCCCCCTGGCGCGCCCAGGTGGGTTGTGCCCACCTCGGTGGCCTCCCGCACCTTCTCTTTGCACTATAAATTCCCAAATATTCCAAAACCCTTTGGGGTAGCCCTAGATCAAAAGTTCCGCCACTGCAAGGCTCTATAGCCACCTAAAACCAATCTAGACCCCATTTCGTCACCTTGTCGGAGGGGGAATCATCTCCGGTGGCCATCTTCATCACCCCGGCGGCCACCACGATGAGGAGGGAGTAGTCCACCCTTGGGGCTGAGGGTTTGTACCAATAGCTATGTGTTTAATCTCTCTCTCTCTCTCGTGATCTTGAGATGTCACGATCTTGATATATCATGGGCTTTGTTAACATAGATGGATCATATGATGCTTCTCCCCTCTATACTCTTCTTGTGATGAATTGAGTTTTCCCTTTGAGATTTTGTTGTTATCGGATTGAATATTTAATGGATTTGAGAAGACTTGATATATATCTTGCAATTGAATACTCGTGGTGAAAATGGGGTATCGTATTGATTCACTTGATATGTATTTTGGCATTCAACTTGCGGATTCCTGCGGTGACATTGGGGTAATCTATGCATAGGGGTTGATGCACGTTATTGTCTTTGTTTCTCCGGTAGAAATCTTGGGGCACTCCTTGAAGTTCTTTGTGTTGGATTGAGTATTATGAATCTGAAATTATTTGGTGTTGTTTTAGTATGAACTCTTGAGTAGATCGATCGGAAAGAATAGCTTCTGTTATTTTAGTACGAACTCTAGGATAGATCGAACGGAAAGAATAGCTTTGAGGTGGTTTCGTACCCGACAAACAATTTCTTCTTATGTTGTCCGCTAGATAGGAACTTTGGAGTGATTCTTCGTTGCACGTTGAGGGATGGTTATATGATCCAACTATGTTAGCATTGTTGAGAGATTGCACTACTGAAAGTACGGAGCCTAGGCCTCATTTTCAATCATTGCAATATCATTTGTGCTCACTTTTGTTATTTGCTACCTTGCTGTTTTTATTTATTCAGATTACAAAAATATATTTCTACCATCCATATTACACTTTGCCGAACTAGTGCACCTATACAATTTGCCATTGTATTGGGTGTGTTGGGTACACAAGAGATTTCTTGTATTTGTTGCAGGGTCATTTGAGAGAGACCATCTTCATCCTACACCTCTCGCAGATTGATAAACCTTAGGTCATCCACTTGAGGGAAAATTGCCATTGTCCTACAAAACTCTACACTTGGAGGCCCAACACGTGTCTACAAGAATAAAGTTGCGTAGTAGAGAGCAGGACTATCCGGGAAGTGGGCGGAGCCGAGGTATGGCACGTAGCCGGAACGGGGTACCCTATTGGGACCCCGAAGAAAGAGTCTAACGAATGGTCTTAGGATTGTTTTTATATCAAAGATGTTCCTTTATTTGATCCAGCTTGGAGGGGTTTACTCGAGTACTCCGAGGCCCCTTTAAAGAAGCGATTCAACTAGCGACCAAGGATTCCTTCTCAAGAGGAAAGCGCCAAGGTAAATAGCCCATCTACCAAGGTGAAGGTGCTAGCTCACAACAAGCCGACCATCATTGATGTGATGGCCACGACAATTTTTCGATGCGTCCAGTCGCTCCAAGAGAGAACACACCCACTATGGTGCTACAATGGAACTAAAGATACCACTCATTCCCGTCGACAAGGGCCGGACAATCAGGAGGCACTAACCGTCATCCTGGTCGATCTTTTTAAAGGGGAGAAAGAAGAATTTTCCCACCTGACATCCAAGAAGGGCTTTTCCATCTACAACCCCATCGAATCGGTAAGTCGGACTTAAACTTCTGAATTCCAGACACTTATTCTTTGTTCTAATGTTGGGAACTTTTTGTCCTTCTTTAACAGAACTGGAGATGTTGGTCGAGACAGTTAATTGTCCCGCTCCCCAACCAGAGAATTATGATCGGGATGATGATCCCAGATTCCATGATGACCCGGAAACTTCAATGATCTTTGAAGATGGGGTCTATTACCAGGAGAGTGTTGACGAATAAAAAGTGGCCCTTATGGCTGATTACCCCCGGACCCTTGGTCATTCAACTACGAGCAAAAAATAAATCCTCATCCTGGAAGGGACATAAGCCTCCCTTCGCTCCAACATGCCAACTAATACCCCCAAGGGTCGTCAGACTACGTGCCGTACACCTTCCCAGACCACCCCTGCAGGGCCCATGCCAGATGCGGGCAGGAGACCGAAACGAGGGGCGACGTCGGAAAACACATCCCCTGCGCACCCCACCAAAAGGTATTTGATCCAACTCCGCCTTTTTGCTGTTATTACCATGATTATTTATAATCTCTTTCATCAGGATACTTAGGAGGCGAGCAAAACAACCCAAAGACGTCGTCAGGGCGGCACACAACCATCATCCCCCCGAACCCTCGGTCCATGCGGGAGCTGAAGCGGAAGTCCCAGTAGCAAATCAAACTTCCCGAAGACTCCGGGGGAGTCTCGGTTACCAACTCCGAGGTCGAGAGCGCGATGAATCATCGGCATCAAAAATCCAACTCTGAGGTCCTTGCGCCATACGGCGATTTCTAACCAAGAGTTCAACGCTCTTAGTTCCATGGATGCTCACCTCGGAGCCGCCTGAGCAGGCCTTGAAGGAGTTGCCCATATAATGTCTTTCAATATGCAGGTAAGTGGTTGGTTTTGACAACCGAACATAGGTCCTAACCCCATAGCCCTCGGGTCTTGATTTGGTCGGGACGACCGAATTAAGGGTCTGAACATTGCGTTGTCCTTGTGCAGGTTTATGACAGCAAAATGAGAGTTTGTCCAAGGATCTTGAATCCAGTCAAACGCAGGTGAAGGCTGTGAAAGCCGAACTGGAGGAGGTGAAGAGGTTCACTAGAGAAGCACATTTTAAGTAAAATGGTTACTTTGTTAGGTGCTGATAAAAAATTGGGAATGCCATCTCTAATGATGTGTTGTGGTGTAGCAGCTGAATCCATTGGCCAGATGCAAAGGGATCTGGATACGTCCCATGAGGATCCGTGGTATGCCGAATCTTGGCTTGAGGCTAATATCCTCGTGTTGGAGCGATGTCGTGAGGAAACACGTCAGCTCAAAGGGGAAAACCAACGTCAAGCCCAATAAATTCAGAGCTTGAAGAATAAATTGGCACAGACCCAAGAGGAAAACCAGAGATTGAAAGGCGGCATGTTCTATAAGTAAATTTCTAACCTGGAGTGCCATAAATTATCCTTTGTTGTGGTATGTAAGTAATGTGCCTGTTTTCATGTGTAGGCCTCTTAACTGGTCATCCAGAAGAAGAGATCGGTTCATTTGGTGGGGATCTGTTGAAGGAGCTGGCCATAGTGCACGAGCGAGCTAGGAAGGCCATGAGGTGCATGATAAGGGCACTCTAGCCGGTAGAGACAACTCTGATACGTCTTCATCGTATCTATAATTTTTGATTATTTCATGCCAATATTCTACAACTTTCATATACTTTTGGTAACTTTTTATAGTATTTTTTGGGACTAACATATTGATCCGGTGATCAGTGCCAGTTCCTGTTTGTTGCATGGTTTTTGTTTTGCACAAAATCCATATCAAACAAAGTCCAAAGGCGATAAAAACTTATGGACATTTT
The DNA here is from genome assembly GCA_022496015.1 of Hordeum marinum. NCBI lineage: Eukaryota > Viridiplantae > Streptophyta > Magnoliopsida > Poales > Poaceae > Hordeum > Hordeum marinum. The sequence continues at coordinate 288,237,955 of CM039673.1, forward strand.
TTTGGAATATATGTGATTTTTTGGAAAAAAGAATCAACACGAGACGATGCCCGAGGAGGTCACAAGCCTGCTAGGTGCGGCCCACCCCCTGGCCGCGCCCTGATGGCTTGTGGCCACCCTTCAGGTCGGTTGGATGTGTCCTTTGGCCACAAGAAAGCTAATCTATGGAAAAAGATCCCTTCACAATTTCAGCCTGATCGGATTTACGGATCTCCGAATATTTAAGAAACGGTGAAAGGCCAGAATCTCAGAGCACAGAAACAGAAGGAAACAGAGAGAGAGATCCAATCTCGGAGGGGCTCTCCCCCCTCCGCCGCCATGGAGGCCATGGACCATAGGGTAAACCCTTCTCCCATCTATGAGGGAGGTCAAGGAATAAGAAGAAAGAGGGGGGCTCTCTCCCTCTCTCTCCTGGTGGCGCCGGAACACCGTCGGGGCCATCATCGTGACGTCGATCTACTCCAACAACTCCGTCATCTTCACCAACACCTCCATCACCTTCCCCCATCTATATATAGCGGTCCACTCTCCCACAACCCGTTGTACCCTCTACTTGAATATGATGCTTTATGCTTCATATTATTATCCAATGATGTGCTGTCATCCTATGATGTCTGAGTAGATCTATTTTGTCCTATTCGTTGATTGAAGATCATGATTGGTTTGAGTTGCATGTTTTATCATTGGTGTTGTCCTATAGTTCTCTATGTCATGCAAGCGTAAGGGATCCCCGCTGTAGGGTTTGCAATATGCTTATGGTGGGTGGCGTGAGTGATAGAAACACAGACCCGAGTAAGTAGGTTGTTTGCGTATGGGAATAAAGAGGACTTGATACCTTATAATGCTATGGTTGGGTTTTACCTTAATGATCTTTAGTAGTTGCGGATGCTTGCTAGAGTTCCAATCATAAGTGCATATGATCCAAGTAGATAAAGTATGTTAGCTTATGCCTCTCCCTCATATAAAATTGCAATAATGATTACCGGTCTAGTTATCAATTGCCTAGGGACAATTCCGCAACTCCTACCACCACTTTTCCACACTCGGTAAACTAACTTAGTTGTTTCTTTATCTAATCAGCCCCTAGTTTTTATTTCAGTGCTCTTTATTATCTTGCAAACCTATCCTGTCACACCTACAAAGTACTTCTAGTTTCATACTTGTTCTATGTAAAGCGAACGTTAAGCGTGCGTAGAGTTGTATCGATGGTCGATAGAACTTGAGGGAATATTTGTTCTACCTTTAGCTCCTCGTTGGGTTCGACACTCTTACTTATCGAGAAAGGCTACAATTTATCCCCTACACTTGTGGGTTATCAACCTCCACAAGGGATGGCCGAACTCGCGACACGGTTTAGGGGAGCCCAAAGTCGTTTTGAGCTGTGGAAGACGTCCGCCTATCGAGAGGGAGCTCAGGAGGCATGGGCCATGGTGAATACCCGTTTCACCAAGCTCAACCTAGAACACCTAGCCTGGGTTGGGCCAGTGGGGCCCGACGGGCAGGAAATACCCCTTCTCCTGGTCTATGATCAAGTCATGCCAGCTGCTCGTCTCTCTCAAGAGCATTGCTCCATGGATGTCCTTATAGACGGACTCGACTGATCTATTTAATATTTTGGTTCTATGTAACTATGTACTTAACACCTTATTAGATTTTTCCGTGTTATAAACACTGTCTTAACCTGGCCATCGGCTTCTGCCTCCCTTGTCAATGATTGGGGAGTGTTCCATGTTGTAGGTCCTGGAGTAGAAGGAGATCATTTTGTAGGGAACTAGGCAATCCGGCCGTGTGGTTTGAACAGACAAAACGCACACTGGAGGGGTATGTTATATTACTATTTAACATAAGAAACATCTTCGGGAGAAAATAGTTCCTTAACGGGTTCCTTTCTTTGGGCTTCCGCGTTGATCGCAGATGTCCTAGCTATGTACCCGAAACCGGGCAAGTAGGAGCTATGCCTTGAGAGAAATCGAGATTTGCAGTGATGACCACTTATTATAGATTTGCTCGTTGTAGCCGGTCAATTTGCTTCTTAAGAGTGCTAACCTTTGGCTTCACCCATCTGAGGTACATGCCCGGATGACCTGATCGTAGCAATCACAGAGGTGCTCCCTTTACCCTCTAGCCGAACATTCGGGGACGTAGAGGGTAATCACAGGAGCAAGGCAACCTAGTTTGGCAAGAAACTTAAGTACAATTGATGCATATAGGGGCACAAAGACGACCATGGAAGGATGGATATGGTGAAAAAATATAACTTAATTGGCTTTTAAAGAAGCCCCCGAGCATTATCGGGTATGATAGTCATGTGTCAACAGAGAATTCGTTATAATTTGGTTAAGCCGAACATAACTTAGGAGAATATAAACAATCCTATGAGAACAAAATAGAAAAACTTATAAAAGCGTAGATACAAGAGTTTTCGGGAAGGAGGTGGCGACATCGGTCTATCCGTAGAAGTGTCAAAGACGAGCTGTCTTCCATGGGTTTGGCTCGAGGCGGCTATCCTGTGGGTTGCGAAGGCGGTAAGCCCCTCCTGACAACACCTCGTCGATTATGAAGGGTCCCTCACATTTGGGGTTGAGTTTATGCTTCTGCTTCTTGGGAAGTCGTAACACCAGTTCGCCACATTATATACCTTCACCCGGACCTCCTTGATTTGATACTGCCAAGCTTGCTGCTGGTAGAAGGCGGACCAGTCCCGAGCTATGTTGCCCCCCCCCCTCCAAGGCGTCTAAGTCGTCTTGCCGATCCAGTTCGGCCTCCTTTTCTTAGTACATGTGAACCCTAGGAGCATCGTGAATGATGTCACACGGGAGGACCGCTTCGGCACCATATACCATGAAGAACGACATGTAACCTGTTGATCTGTTCGAGGTTCTACGTAATCCCCATAGTACGGAGTCGAGCTCCTCCACCCAATGACAGTTGGATTCCTGAAGAGATCGGACCAGGCGGGGTTTGATACCGCTCATGATCAGACCATTGGCACGTTCGACTTGTCCATTAGTCTGCGTATGATACATCGAAACATAGTCGAGCTTGATGCCCAGGTTAGCGCACCAGTCCCTTACCTCCTGGACTGTGAAGTTGGACCCATTGTTTGTTATTATATTGTGGGGTACACCATATCGGTGTACCACTCCGGATATGAAATCGATGATCGGTCCGGACTTAGCTGAGATTACAAGTTTTGCTTCAATCCATTTGGTGAGCATGTCAACCATAACGAGGAGGTATTTCTTCTTCTTGTTCCCCCCTTTAAGTGGTCCGACCATATCCAACCCCTAGACCACAAAAGGCCAAGTGATCGGAATTGTTCAAAGAGTCATTGGGGGCATGTGACTTTGGTTTGCAAAGAGCTGGCATCCCACACAACGTTGGACGAGTGTTCGAGCGTCCGCTCGGGCAGTGAGCCAGAAGAACCCGACCTGAAAGGTCATGCTTACTAGGGCCCTTGCTGCCGCGTGATTGCCACCCATGCCAGCATGCACCTCAGCTAGAAGCTCCTTCCCTTCTTCTTCTGAGATGCACCGTTGGAGTATCCCCCTGGTGCTTTTCTTGTATATCTCACCCTCATGTACCTCGTAGGCTTTTGATCGACGAACTATGTGTCGTGCCTCAGTTTGGTCATCGGCGAGTTCCTTGCACAGAAGGTAGGCCAGGAAGGGCTCAGTCCATGGTGCGATAACCGCCATGACTGTAGACCCACCGATTATCTGCTCATCTGGTTCGGGAGTGGGGGCGCAACTTGTTCCGCCCCATTTGTTCTTGCACTGGTATTCTTGCCCCACCATACCACAGATGGCTTAAAGAGCCTTTCTAGGAATGTGTTCTTGGGGACAGGTCATGTTCCGCGCCCACACGAGCGAGGACGTCGGCGGCTTGATTGTTGTCTCTAGAGACATGGTGGAACTCTAGTCCTTCGAATCGCGCGGAAATTTTTAGCACGACGTTTCTATATGCTGCCATTTGGGGGGTTTTGGCATCGAATTCGCCATTGATTTTTGATATAGTGAGGTTCGAGTCTCCTCGTACTTCAAGCCGTTGCATGCCCACTGATGCCGCCATTCGTAATCCGTGGAGCAGTGCTTCGTATTCCGTCCTGTTGTTGGAGTCTGTGTACATGATCTGAAGCACGTATCAGACGTTGTATCCAGTTGTCACACCCTGTGTTTGTGTCACCTTGTTATTCTTAAATTTATAAAATTTGGAACCAATTAAAACTTTTTCAGTGCTTGTGCTTGTTTGATTTGGTGTTTGTTTGCCTATTTGGTTGTTTGTGTATGGCACTTTTAGATTCTATCCCTCTCCATATTCATCTTACTTGACCCAAACTTCTTGCCCAATGATCATGCCATGTGAGTAGTGCCCAAAACTATTTTTATCAAAATTTATTTTGACCAAAAAGGATTTATCCAAATTAGGTTTTCAAAACCACCTGAAATGAGGTTTGCACTATAAGTCCTCAAATTGGGTGGACCCTTTCTCCCCAAAGGCTTTATTTGAAGCCTACTATATTTATGACTTCCCAAAATCACCAAATATTAATTTTAAATATTATTTTTATATTTTATTTAAAGGCTTTTTCTTAAGACCAAAAGTGGTTTTCATAGGGAAAAATTATTTAAATGCATTCAAAATATTATAGAAAATTTAGGAAAACTCAGTGGACATATAGTTTCCATATATGTGACTTTCAGCACATGGTCATGTTCAAAATAATGGGCAAAACACCTCAAAACCCTTTCTGTCCAAATCAAGCTTTTGGAATATTTCTATAAGAAATATTCTCAATAAATTCCAAGGAAATTCCAGAAAGTCAACATTGTCATAGGTGATGATCTTGCAAAGTTTCATCCCAATCCAGGTTGATTTGATTCATCAAACTATTCCAAAACCCTCCCAGTCCAGATCCATATTTGAGCAACTCTACATTGTGAAGATTCTTCCCTTGACCCCAAACTTTGTGGACATGTTCTAATCACCAAATAGTGATGCTACACTAAGTGGTGAATCAAGGGGATTAGATTAGCATGACTAGATCTACAAAACCCAGATTCTATTGATTTCTAGGGTTTCACAAAGTTACATTGTGTACTTTCATCAATCAAGCTCAAACTTGGTGACCAGGCCTATTTCTAACCACCATTTGACCCTGTAAATTCCTATGGCAAGAAAAGTCCATTTGCTTTCCCTAATCTCCATCAAACACCTTCTGGACATTTCTAAAAACTACTGTTTTCACCACTTCTACTCTTTCCCTTGCTCTCAAATTTTTACCACAACCTCTCAGGGTTACCAGCTACTTCCACTAAAACTTGTGAGGCCTCAGCTCAATAATGGGTGGGGTAAAAACCCCATTTTACCCTCTGTTTCACCATGGCAGGAGCATTTCCACCCTCTCCCCCACTCCATTTCTTTTCTCCCTAGCCTCTCCTAGCTCCTAGAGCATCTGCAGATCATCTAGGAGCTAAGGGACATGGAAGGATGCATCCAGAGCACGCAAGCACGCCATGGCATGCCAAAGGCATGCTCTGGAGCACGCTACAGTGCATACCCGCACTGTGGCTGCCACCCAATCAGAGCCCCCGACAGCCTCGAGACCTCCAGCCTTGTCCCTCGAGATGCCCTCGACGTCCGCTATCATCCAAGCAATGCCTCCCTCTCCCTCCTCCCTCCAGCGACCTCCCGCACGTGTGCCGGCGCCGCCCCTCTCGGCCAACCGTGAGGCTCGCACACGCGCGCTCCCCCACCCCTCTCTCCTCTCCCTCTGGTCGTGGGAGACGCCCAGGAGCGCCGCAGACCCGTTCTCTCACTCTCTCCCGAGCCCTCCAGCGGGCGCCATGACATCGCCGGCGCACAAGCCTATGGTGGACTCGCGTCCACCTATAAAGGGCCTCCCCCCAAGCCTCCTCTCCTCTCTGGAACCCCTCTCTCTCTCCCAATAGAGCTCTCGTGCCCAGTCCCCTCCATTTTGGGGCTCGAGCGCTCGAGATTGACTGGAGCCTCGCCGCGGCGTCACCGCCGTCGATCTCCACGTAGCTAGCCCCTCCGGCCCTCTTTCCTCTTTAGTTGTTCCTCCCTCACCGTGCTGGCGTGTTTCCCCTTCGACCCCGTCCTTTTTGTAGCACGGGATGACCCCGATGAACTCCTCCCGAAGCTCCTACGCCGTGGGTTCTTTGTTGTCGGCAAGACGCTGCATCTCCGGCGTCCCCTCCACCTCCTCCGGAACGGCGACTTAGCCTCGAGCCCGTTGCCGCTTCCTGCTCCCCTCGCCGTGTCGTGCTTCGCCGCCGGTGAGCACCGCCGTCTCCTGGACGGAGGTTGACGATGGCCCTAGCAAGTGGGGCCCGCTCGTTAGCCTCTGCCTCACCCGCCTCCCTCTCCCTCTCACTGGCACACGGGCCCACCCGTCAGGTTTGACCTTACGAGGGCGGGCACACCGGCTCGCCTGGGGTCGCTTTGCTCTCGGTCGGCCCAGTTGCGGCCAGTTATGTCCCAGGGCGCAGTGCCCCATCCCCTTTTTATTTTTCTATAGGTTTTCCAAAAATCCCACGGGATTAAATAAAAATCCAATTCCAAATATTCTTCCACCTCAATTCTTAGATTAATGCATAGTATTTAATAGTGCCTTTTGTATAAATTGTTGAAAACTTTTTATGTACTATTTTATTTTAAAACCTGTTTTAGGCATCTTTTGCCTCTGTTTAAATAGTTTTAAAAAATATTTTCACAGCAAAACCTTAGACATATATTTTTATTATAGCTTTTAGTATTTATTAGAATAGGATACTTTTTAATAGTAGCTTTGTGTGCTCTGTTTTTGTGTGATGCTTATTATTATCGTTATTTATCACGACGATAAATTGCGCTATTGACGAGGGAGTTGGACCCGAAGACTTCGAAGACCCCGAAGACTTTGTTGAGCCAGGCAAGCAGCCCTTTGACCATGTTAAGACACCATTTTTATTGCATGTCATATAGCACTTTACTCTCGTTATATTTGATCATGTGGAGTAGTGACCACTTTGGTGGGTTGCTTCCGATACTTTTACCGTTGACACTTGCATCGTGCATGACCCTATCAGCTTATGAGGGTTATGCGGGTGGGAGTAGATAGGATGCTAGTAGATGCTATGCAGGTGGGATCGATATTATGCATGGTGATGGAAATAAGGCGATGATTTCAAAAACTGCTCGAAAACCCCGTCGGGCGCCACTAATGCTCGAGGGAGATGATGATGAGTTGGGTAACCACTTGAGAAAGAAGTGGTGCACCGGAGGAAGTGAGTGTGTGTTATCAAAAATGGAGAGTTTTAAGATTTGCTGGCCGTCCCAACCTTACATGTGCGACCATGATACCCCTTATGGGACGGGGCTTTGTTGATTACTATGGTTGGTGCTAGCAGGGAGCCCGCATTACCAGTGGCGAGAGTGAAGTGGTCACTCTCGAGACGGGGTCGTCCCGGAAGTGGAAGGCCATGCATTGTCTTTACAGGCACCGGGCACACTATTGCGTGCCCTCATGGATGATACGTGTGATGTATATCATGAGGATGGCACCAACGAGTGGACTCTTTGTTTAGTGTCACCATGGGAAAGGCATTGTTCGGGTGCTTACCTCGGGTATGTAATATACCGCGAGTCGTGGATGACACGGAAGTTCCCCGAGTCTTGTGGGTAAAGCGCGCAACCTCTGTAGAGTGCAAAACTATTTGAATAGCCGTGTCCACGGTCATGGATAGTTGGAGGTCCTGCTTAAACTGCGTTCGATGTTTTCACAAACTTGGCGTGTGTGTGTGGATGACACAGAGGTGATGCTTGTGATAAGTCAGATGACTTGACGTGATGACTGAACATGAGGTGTTCCACCCCTGTTTACGATGATATCTGGAACTTGTTCATACGGATATCGGCAAACCATTGATGCATGCTTACATAAGATACTTGATCATGTCATTGCATACAAAATTAGCTTTCTGCAAACTACCTACTTAGTGCTTTATCATGCATTGTTATTACCTTTTTCCACAACATGGGTTACTTGCGAGTACATTCAAAGTACTCATTGGCTTGCCACTGGTTATTTAATTGGCCAGGCATGGAAGAACATGAGTATGGTGAAGAGTTCATTGGTGATGAACATGCGAACTAGGACGCTCCCGAGTCAGAATGCATGTGTTGGAAATATGCCCTAGAGGCAATAATAAATTAGTTATTATCATATTTCCTTGTTCATGATAATCGTTTATTATCCATGCTATAACTGTATTGATCGGAGACTTAAATGCATGTGTGGATACATAGACAAAACCATGTCCCTAGTATGCCTCTAATGGACTAGCTCGTTGATCAAAGGATGGTTAAGGTTTCCTAGCCATGGACATGAGATGTCATTTGATAACGGGATCACATCATTAGGAGAATGTTGTGATGGATAAGACCCAAACTACAAACATAGCATATGATCGTGTCAGTTTATTGCTACTGTTTTCTGCATGTCAAGTATATGTTCCTATGACCATGAGATCATGCAACTCACGGATATCGGAGGAGTGCCTTGTGTGTATCAAACGTCGCAACGTAACTGGGTGACTATAAAGGTGCTCTACAGGTATCTCCGATGGTTTCTGTTGAGTTGGCATGGATCGAGACTGGGATTTGTTACTCCGTGTAACAGAGAGGTATCTCGGGGCCCACTCGGTAATGCAACATCACAATAAGCCTTGCAAGCAATGTGACTAATTGTTAGTTGCGGGATCTTGTATTACGGAACGAGTAAAGAGACTTGCCGGTAACGAGGTTGAACTAGGTATGGAGATACCGACGATCGAATCTCGGGCAAGTAACATACCGAAGAACAAAGGGAACGATATACGGGATTAACTGAATCCTTGACATAGAGGTTCGACCGATAAAGATCTTCGTAGAATATGTAGGAACCAATGTGAACGTCCAGGTCCCGCCATTGGTTATTGACCATAGAGGTGTCTCAGTCATGTCTACATAGTTCTCGAACCCGCAGGGTCTGCACACTTAAGGTTCGGTGACGTTTCGGTAGTGTAGAGTTATGTATGGTGGTGACCGAAGGTTGTTCAGAGTCCCGGATGAGATCCCGGACGTCACGAGGAGCTCCGGAATGGTCCGGAGGTAAAGATTCATATATAGGAAGTCCCAGTTTGGTTTCCGGAAAAGTTTCGGGCTCATCGGTAGTGTACCGGGAGTATCGGTATTGTACCGGGAGTGCCGGTAGTGTACCGGAGGACCTCCGGGAGGGGTATTTCGACCCAAAGAGGTCCATGGGCTGTGGGAGAATAATAACCAGCCCTTAGTGGGCTGGGAAAACAGCCACAAAGGCCCATGGCGCAGGAGAGAAAGTCCTGCCGGAATCACTCCACCACCATCACCGGAGCGCCGTCACGCTGACGATGAACTCTCTCTCCTCTCCACCTCCTCTCGCTGGATCGAGACGGTGGAGATCGTCATCAAGCTGCACGTGTGCGGAACGCGGAGGTGCCGTCCGTTCGGCGCTAGATCGGAAGGACCGTGATCGAGATCGCGAGACGGTTCGTGATGTGATCACGGAACGGATCGTGATGAGTTCGCGGGACAGATCGTGATCAAGATTGTGAGACGGATCGTGATGAGTTCACGGGACGGATCGTGATTGGATCGCGGGACGGATCGTGATGAGATCGCGGGACGCTCAGCGATTTGGATCGCGAAGATGTTCGACTACACCAACCGCGTTTCTTAACGCTTCCCGCTTAGCGATCTACAAGGGTATGTAGATCCACTCTCCCTCTCGTAGATGCTCATCACCATATAGGTTTGCGTGTGCGTAGGAAAATTTTTGTTTCCCATGCGACGTTCCCCAACAACGTCATCATCGCATGAGTGCGAAGGAGTACCGTGAGCTCTTCACCGACCCGCCGACAAAGTGTCGTCGGGATGGACCTCCTCGTTCCCCGACCCCTTCGACCGGGAATGATGCCTGTTCAGATGATGAGGAGGAGGAAGACCCAGAGGAGCATGACTACGAGACCAAGCACTCCACCACCTGAGTCCGAGAACTCCTAGGGTAGGATCAGTCATGTACCCCTCATGCGAAGTCGAGTCCGTGTAATGGTTCATATGAAACCATGTGTGCTTGTTGATTGTTTTGTTGTTTGTGTTCCAATGCAAGTCACGCTTTTGCCTTAGGCAACATGTAAGCGACTCCATCGTCTATCTTACCTTAATATATGTGTTGGTCTTTCGATCTTTGTTTTACCACACTTGCACTCGACCAACCCCCTTAGGCGCGCTTTTTCGTTGTTGCTTTTCCTCTCGTCTATCCCAGTTGTTTGACTTGGCTGCTCCAAATAGGATGGTGACTGCTACCCGCAATAGCTCCTTCGCCAACCCTGAAGCCGACAACTCAAGCCAGCAACAGGGAGCTGATGGGACTGCTCATGCTGGAGGACACCAGGAGCAGCCACAAGGCAACATTCCCCCGCCACCACCTCCACCGGAGAACATGACCATAGCTCAGTTTCTCCAAGTTCTCTGGGAGGAACGCCAAGCCAACAATGCTACTATTCAACAGATGGTTCATGCCCTTGTGAACAACCAGCAGCAAGGCAGGAATGGCAATGGACGCTCCACTCTGTCTGGGTTCATGAGGAATTCGCCCCCAACCTTCACCGAGACTGCTGAACCCTTGGATGCTGACGACTGGATCCGCACCATCGAGGTCCTCCTTGCACTGGTCAATTGCAATGAGGACCATGAGAAGGTGCTTTATGCCTCTCACTGCCTCGGAGGTACCGCCCGAGCTTGGTGGGATGGATTCAAGGTCATGCAAGGCGATCGTGTGATCACTTGGGATAACTTCAAGGAAGGATTCCGCACCGCCCACATTTTTTCTGGGATCATGGCTATCAAGAGGAGAGAATTCCGAGTGCTGAAGCAAGGAAGTGGATCTATCAAGGAGTACCTGCAAAAGTTCAACCTGATGTCAAGGTATGCACCTTAAGATGTCAACACGGAGGCTGCCAAGAAGGAAAGCTTCATGGAAGGACTTCAACAGACCCTACAGTGTTAGTTCATCGTCTGCGACTGTCGTACCTTCTTCGACCTGGTGAACAAGGCCCTCATGCTGGAAGATAAGTGTCATGCCATAGACGACACTCGCAAGCGCAAGATGATCAGCAACGGTAGCTCCAGCAACCAGAAGCCTCGCCCCTGGCAGCCAGCCCCAGCCAAGCCAACCAATCAGCCGCAGCAGGCTAGACCTCCTGCGCCTCGACCGAGCTACCAGCCTCAGCAGTATGCCAATCCTAGGCCAGCTTACAACAACCCCAATAACAACAACGGCGACAGAAACTACAACAACAACCCTGGGCAAGTCACTTGTTTTGGGTGTGATCAGTCGGGACACATCTCTAAGCTATGCCCCAACAAGAAGCCAGATGCCCGCGCCCCAATGCGCCAACTCAAGGTCAAGGCCGTGGAGCACTACCAAGGAACCCAGCTCCCCGCAACCAGCCTAACAATGGCAAGGGTCGTGTGAATCACGTCATTGCCGAGGAAGCCCAGGAAGACCCGGTCGTCATACTAGGTACGTTCCTCGTCAACTCAACCCCAGCAGCAGTATTGTTTGATTGTGGAGCTTCACATTCTTTTGTCACCCAGAAGTTTGCACTAGAGAGTGGCATGAAGCCTACACCCCTGGGTAGCCGTATGTTGATACAAACCCCGAGATCAGTTATGAAGTCTTGGATAGGTTGTAAAGGAGTGGAGATTAACATCAACAGGGTAGACTTCCTAGCAGACCTTATAGTTTTGGATTCACCAGGCTTGGACGTCATCCTTGGCATGAATTGGTTGACCAAGCACCAAGGCTTGTTAGACTGTGCCAAGAGGATTGTTACCATGACCAATAGCCAAGGAGTGGAAGTCAAGTATGTTCCCAACCCTACCTCCACTCAAGCCCCTCGGGCTAACTGTCTATCGGGAATTGAGTTGGATCAAGTGCCAGAGGTATGTGAATACCCGTATGTATTTCCTAATGAGCTGCCCGGAATGCCTCCTGACCGCGACATTGAGTTCATCATTGAGCTTATGCCCGGATCAAGGCCCATCTATAAGAAGCCTTATAGGATGGGATCCGAACAATTGGCTGAATTGAAGAAGCAATTGGCAGAGCAGCTCAGAAAAGGATTCATTCGCCCTAGTGCCTCTCCTTGGGGATCACCTGTTCTATTTGTGTCAAAGAGGGACGGGACTATCAGACTCTGTATCGATTACCATTATCTCAATGAAGTCACAATAAAGAACAAATACCCACTCCCCAAGATTGAAGACCTATTCGATCAGCTGAACGGAGCCAAGGTGTTTTCCAAGATTGATCTCAGGTCAGGGTACTATCAGCTGAAGATCAGACCCCAAGACATTTCGAAGACGGCATATGTAACCCGGTATGGTCTGTATGAATACACGGTCGTGTCATTTGGGTTAACCAATGCCCCTTCCTACTTCATGTACCTCATGAATAAAGTCTTCATGGAGTACTTGGACAAGTTCGTCGTCATCTTCATTGATGACATTCTCGTCTTCTCCTAGTCTGAAGAAGAGCATGAGCAACACTTGAGATTGGTCCTAGACAAGCTTTAAGAGCACCAGCTTTATGCAAAATTCAGCAAGTGTGAATTCTGGCTGCATGAAGTTGGATTCTTGGGTCATGTATTGACTGCAAAAGGGTTGGCAGTGGATCCTGCCAAGATTGAAGCCGTGACTAAGTGGCAATCCCCAACCACCGTGAAGGAAGTCAGGAGCTTCCTCGAACTCGCGAGATATTACCGGAAGTTCGTGGAAGGGTTCTCGAGCATTGCCCGACCCATGACCCAGCTTTTGAAGAAGGACAAGAAGTTTGAATGGACAGCTAAGTGTGAGGAAAGCTTCCAGGAGCTCAAGAAGAGATTGACCACAGCCCCAGTTTTGGCCACCCCCGATATTCACAAGGAGTTTGTGATATATTGTGATGCATCGAGAACCGGGCTTGGAGGTGTTCTGATGCAAGAAGGCAGAGTTGTAGCCTATCTATCCAGACAACTACATCCTCATGAAGAGAACTACGCTACTCATGATCTCGAGTTGGCAGCTGTGGTTCATGCCTTGAAGACATGGCGACATTACCTTCTGGGGAAGCAATGTGAGATATACACAGACCACAAGAGTTTGAAGTATATTTTCACTCAGAGGGAATTGAACATGAGGCAACGAAGATGGCTGGAGTTGATCAAGGATTATGACCTTAGTGTTCAATACCATCACGGAAAGGCTAACGTGGTAGCAGACGCCTTAAGCAGAAAGGCTTGTTCCTTGAATGTTGTGATTAAGGAAAGACTACCCGCCCTATATGAAGAGCTTGAAAGCTTTGGCTTGGAACTAGTTGCACCTGGATTCCTTGCCAACCTTGAAGCAAGGCCTATCTTGATGGATGACATCAAATAAGCTCAGAAGGGGCACGAGAGCATTGAAGTCATCAAGAAGAAGATCAAGGCAGGCAAGGCCTCAGGATTCTCAGTGGATGAACAAGGAGTTGTATGGTTTGGGAATCACATATGCATACCCAACAAAGAGGAGCTCAAGAACCTGATCTTGCAAGAAGATCATGACACTCCATACTCCATCCATCCTGGAGGAACCAAAATGTACCAAGACCTCAAGACAAGATTCTGGTGGCATGGCATGAAACGGGAAATAGGCACATTTGTCGCTAAATGTGACATATGCCAGAGAGTCAAAGTTGAGCATCAGCGGCCCGCTGGACTACTACAACCTCTCAAAGTTCCTGAATGGAAGTGGGACAAAGTCGGGATGGATTTCATCACCGAATTACCAAGGTCAAGCAAAGGACATGATTCTATTTGGGTCATTGTCGACCACCTGACCAAGGTAGCCCATTTCATTCCCGTCAAGACCACCTATGACGGTAATAAGCTAGCCAGCCTCTACATCAACCGCATCGTAAGTCTTCACGGAGTTCCAAAGGAAATTGTGTCGAATCGAGGAACCCAGTTCACCTTAAGATTCTGGAAGAAGTTTCAAGAAGCTATGGGAACAAAGCTCTCCTTCAGCACTGCTTTTCACCCCTAGACCGGTGGGCAAACAGAATGAGTAAATCAGATACTCGAAGATATGCTCCACGCTTGTGTTTTGGCGTATGGAGCCAAGTGGGAAGATTGACTACCGTTCGCCAAGTTCTCCTACAACAACAGCTATCAGTCGAGTCTTCAGATGGCACCATTTGAGGTGTTGTATCGACGCAAGTGCCGTACTCCCCTCAACTGGTCAGACACCAGAGAAGGGTTAGTCTTTGGACCAGACATCCTCCGCGAGGCATAAGAGCAAGTTCAACTCGTCAGAGAGCGCCTTGAGACCGCCAAGGAAAGATAGAAGAGCCACGCCGACTCTCACCGCCGAGAAGTGAGCTTCGACAACGGAGATCACGTCTATCTTCGTGTCAAACCTCTTAAAGGAACCAAGTGTTTCCACGTCAAAGGAAAGCTTGCACCCAGATACATCGGCTCCTTCAAAGTCACTGCAAGATGAGGAGAAGTTTCCTATCAACTAGATCTACCTTCCGAGCTATCAGATGTGCACAACGTCTTTCACGTGTCACAACTCCGGAAGTGTCTCCAAGTTCCCAACCGCCCCGACCTCTACAAGGACATCGACCATCAAGCCATCAATCTTCAGCCAAACCTCACTTATCATGAGAGGCCAGTCCGCATTTTGGATGAAGCAGAGCATTGCACCCGAAGCCACACCATCAAGTACTTCAAGGTCCAATGGAGCAACCACTCTGAAGCTGAAGCAACCTGGGAGCGTGAAGACTATCTTAGATTTGAGTTCCCTTATCTTTTTAGCGCTTAGCCTAGGAATCTCGGGGACGAGATTCTTGTAAGGGGGGTAGGTCTGTCACACCCTATGTTTGTATCACCTTGTTATGCTTGGATTTATAAAATTTTGAACCAATTAAAACTTTTTCAGCGCTTGTGCTTGTTTGATTTGGTGTTTGTTTGCTTGTTTGGTTGTTTGTGTATGGCACTTTTAGATTCTATCCCTCTCCATATTCATCTTCCTTGACCAAAACTTCTTGCCCAATGATCGTGCCATGTGAGTAGTACCCAAAACTATTTTATCAAATTTTATTTTGACCAAAAAGGATTTACCCAAATTAGGTTTTCAAAAACCCGTGAAATGAGGTTTGCATTGCAAGTCCTCAAATTGGGTGGACCCTTTCTCCACAAAGGCTTTATTTGAAGCCTACTATATTTATGACTTCCCAAAATCACCAAATATGAATTTTAAATATTATTTTTATATTTTATTTAAAGGCTTTTTCTTAAGACCAGAAATGGTTTTTCATAGGGAAAAATTATTTAAATGCTTTCAAAATATTTGCGAAAATTTAGGGAAACTGAGTGGACATATATTTTCCATATATATGAGTTCCACCACATGGTCATGTTCAAAATAATGGGCAAAACCCCTCAAAACCCTTTCTGTCCAAATCAAGCTTTTGGAATATTTCTATAATAAATATTCTCAATAAATTCCAAGGAAATTCCAGCAAGTCAACATTGTCATAGGTGATGATCTTGCAAAGTTTCATCTCAATCCAGGTTGATTTGATTCATCAAACTATTCCAAAACCCTCCCTGTTCAGATCTATATTTGAGCAACTCTACATTGTGAAGTTTCCCTTGACCCCAAACTTTCTGGACATGTGCTAATCACCAAATAGTGATGCTAAACTAAGTGGTGCATCAAGGGGGTTAGATTAGCATGACTAGATCTACAAAACCCAGATTCTATTGATTTCTAGGGTTTCACAAAGTTACATTGTGTACTTTCATCAATCAAGCTCAAACTTGGTGACCATGCCTATTTCTAACCACCATTTGACCCTGTCAATTCCTATGGCAAGCAAAGTCCTTTGCTTGCCCTAATATCCATCAAACACCTGCTGGCCATTTCTAAAAACTATTGTTTTCACCACCACTACTCTTTCCCCTGCTCTCAAATTTTTACCACAACCTCTCAGGGTTACCAGCTACTTCCAGTAAAACTTGTGAGGCCTCACCTCAATAATGGGTGGGGTAA
The DNA here is from genome assembly GCA_022496015.1 of Hordeum marinum. Lineage (NCBI taxonomy): Eukaryota > Viridiplantae > Streptophyta > Magnoliopsida > Poales > Poaceae > Hordeum > Hordeum marinum. The sequence goes on from CM039673.1 coordinate 288,254,113, forward strand.
AACCCCCATTTTACCCTATGTTTCACCATGGAAGGAGCATTTCTACCCTATCCCCCACTCCATTTCTTTTCTCCCTAGCCTCTCCTAGCTCCAAGAGCATCTGCACATCATCTAGGAGCTAAGGGACATGGAAGGACGCGTCCAGCGCACGTAAGCATGCCATGGCATGCCAAAGGCATGCTATCGAGTATGCTATAGTGCATACCCGCACTGTAGCTACCGCCCAACCAAAGCCCCCGACAGCCTCGGGACCTCCAGCCTTGTCCCCCGAGATGCCCTCGACGTCTGCTATCATCCAAGCAGTGGCCCCCCTCTCCCTCCTCCTTCCAACGACCTCCCGCACGCGTGCCGGCGCAGCCCCTCTCGGCCAACCATGGGGCTCGCACGCGCGCACTCCCCCGCCCCTCTCTCCTCTCCCTCTGGTCGTGGGCGACGCCCAGGAGCACCACAGACCCGTTCTCTCTCTCCCGAGCCATCAAGTGGGCGCCATGACTTCGCCGGTGCACAAGCCCATGGTGGACTCGCGTCCACCTATAAAGGGCCTCTCCCCGAGCCTCCTCTCCTCTCTGGAACCCCTCTCTCTCTCCTAATAGAGCTCTCGTGCCCAGTCCCCTCCATTTGGGGGCTTGAGCGCTCGGGATCGACCGGAGCCTCGCCGCGGCGTTGCCGCCATCGATCTCCAGGTAGCAAGCCCCTCCGGCCCTCCTTCCTCTTCAGCTGTTCCTTCCTCGCTGTACTGACGCATTTCCCCCTCGACCCTGTCCTTTTTGCAGCACGGGACGGCCCTGACGACCTCCTCCCGAAGCTCCTGCACCACGGGTTCTTCATCGCCGGCGAGACGGTGCATCTCCGGCGACTCAGCCCCAAGCCCGTTGCCGCTTCCTGCTCCCCTTGTCGTGTCATGCTTCGCCGCTGGTGAGCACCACCGTCTCCTGGACGGAGGTTGACGATGGCCTTGGCAAGTGGGTCCCGCTCGTTAGCCTCTGCCTCGCCCGCCTCCCTCTCCCTCTCATTGGCACACAGGCCACGCCCGTCAGGTTTGAACTTGACGAGGGCGGGCGTACCGGCTTGCCTGGGGCCGCTTTGCTCTGGGTCGACCCAGTTGCGGCCAGTTTTGGGCCAGGGCACAGTGCCTCATCCACTTTTTCTTTTTCTATAGGTTTTCCAAAAATCCCACAAGATTAAATAAAAATCCAATTCCAAATATTCTTCCACCTAAATTCTTAGATTAATGCATAGTACTCCCTCCGTTCGAGAATATAAGGTGTATTGTTTTCCGTGCAAGTCAACCAATTAAATATTTGACCAAGATTATACAATAAACTAACAACATCTATAATTCCAAATAGATAAAATATGAAACTACTTGTCATGATGGTTCAAATGATATAAATTTTGTATTTTGGATATTGATATATTTTTCTAAAACATGGTCAAACAAGGCCTCGTTTGACTTTTGAAAAAACAAATACACCTTATATAAAGGAATGGAGGGAGTATTTAATAGTGCCTTTTGTACAAACTGTTGACAACTTTTTATGTATTGTTTTATTTTAAAACCTGTTTTAGGCATATTTTGCCTTAGTTTAAATAGTTTTTAAAAATATTTTCACAGCAAAACCTTAGACAAATAATTTTATTATAGATTTATAGTATTTATTAGAATAGGGTAGCTTTTTAATAGTAGCTTTGTGTGCTCTGTTTTTGTGTGATGCTTATTATTATCGTTATTTATCGCGGCGATAGATTGCGCTATTGACGAGGGAGTTAGACCCGAAGACTCCGAAGATCCCGAAGACTTTGTTGAGCCAGGCAAGCAGCCCTTTGACCATATTAAGAAACCATTTTTATTGCATGTCATATAGCACTTTACTCTTGTTATATTTGATCATGTGGAGTAATGACCATTTCGGTGGGTTGTTTCCGATACTTTTACCGTTGACACTTGCATCGTGCATGACCCTATCACCTTATGAGGGTTATGCGGGTGGGAGTAGATAAGATGCTAGTAGATGCTATGCAAGTGGGATCGGGATTATGCATGGTGATGGAAATAAGGCAATGATTTCAAAAACTTTTTGAAAACCCCGTCGGGTGCCACTAATGCTCGAGGGAGATGATGATGAGTTGCGTGACCACTTGAGAAAAAAGTGGTGCATTGGAGGAAGTGAGTGTGTGTTTTCAAAAACAGAGAGTTTTAAGATTTGTTGACCGTCCCAACCTTACATGTGCGACCACGATACCCCTTATGGTATGGGGCTTTGTTGATTACTATGGTTGGTGCTAGCAGGGAGCCCGCATTACCAGTGGCGAGAGTGAAGTGGTCACTCTCGAGACGGGGTCGTCCCGGAAGTGGAAGGCCATGTGCCGTCTTTACAGGCACCGGGCACACCGTTGCGTGCCCTCATGGATGATACGTGTGATGTATATCATGAGGGATGGCACCAACGAGTGGACTCTTTGTTTAGTATCACCATGGGAAAGGCATTGTTCGGGTGCTTACCTCGGGTATGTAATATACCGCGAGTCGTGGATGACACGGAAGTTCCCCGAGTCTTGTGGGTAAAGCGTGCACCCTTTGTAGAGTGTAAAACTATTCGAATAGCCATGTCCACGGTTATGGACAGTTGGAGGTCCTGCTTAAACTGCGTCCGATGTTTTCACAAACTTGGCGTGTGTGTCTGTGTGTGGATGACACAGAGGTGATGCTTGTGATAAGTCAGATGACTTGACGTGATGACTGAACATGAGGTGTTCCAATCCTTGTTTACGATATCGGCGAACCATTGATGCATGCTTACATAAGATACTTGATCATGTCATTGCATACAAAATTAGCTTTCTGCAAACTACCTACTTAGTGCTTTATCATGCATTGTTATTACCTTGTTCCACAACATGGGTTGCTTGTGAGTACATTCAAAGTACTCATTGGCTTGCCACTGGTTATTTAATTGGCCAGGCATGGAAGAACAGGAGTACGGTGAAGAGTTCGTTGGTGACGAACATGCGAACTAGGACGCTTCCCAGTCAAAATGCATGTAGGTTTAAGGCAGGTGGCATGGGTTCACGCTTTCGATCAAGATTTCTGCTGCTTGTTGAGTTTAAGTATTTGTCCCTTGTGGCCCTATCTATGTAAGACTAGACCTTCATGGTCTTTATTTGTGTTAGACACTAAATGTGGATGTAAGACTCTTGTTATTCAGCTTATGTGTGTTTAGTGAGCATTGATCTCTGGGTTCACTGTACACGTGCATTCGGTGATCACGACTTATGAGTCGGGTGTTGGAAATATGCCCTAGAGGCAATAATAAATTAGTTATTTTCATATTTCCTTGTTCATGATAATCGTCTATTATCCATGCTATAATTGTATTGATCGGAGACTTAAATGCATGTGTGGATACATAGACAAAACCATGTCCCTAGTATGCCTCTAATAGACTAGCTCGTTGATCAAAAGATGGTTAAGGTTTCCTAGCCATGGACATGAGATGTCATTTGATAACGGGATCACATCATTAGGAGAATGATGTGATGGACAAGACCCAAACTACAAACGTAGCATATGATCGTGTCAGTTTATTGCTACTGTTTTCTGCATGTGAAGTATATGTTCCTATGACCATGAGATCATGCAACTCACGGACATCGGAGGAGTGCCTTGTGCGTATCAAACGTCGCAACGTAACTGGGTGACTATAAAGGTGCTCTACAGGTATCTCCGATGGTGTCTGTTGAGTTGGCATGGATCGAGACTGGGATTTGTTACTCCGTGTGACGGAGAGGTATCTCGGGGCCCACTCGGTAATACAACATCACAACAAGCCTTGCAAGCAATGTGGCTAAGTGTTAGTCATGGGATCTTGTATTATGGAACGAGTAAAGAGACTTGCCGGTAACGAGGTTGAACTAGGTATGGAGATACCGACGATCGAATCTCGGGCAAGTAACATACCGAAGAACAAAGGGAATGTTATACGGGATTAACTGAATCCTTGACATAGAGGTTCGACCGATAAAGATCTTCGTAGAATATGTAGGAACCAATGTGGACGTCCAGGTCCCGCCATTGGTTATTGACCGTAGAGGTGTCTCGGTCATATCTACATAGTTCTCGAACCCGCAGGGTCTGCACACTTAAGGTTCGGTGACGTTTCGGTAGTGTAGAGTTATGTATGGTGGTGGTGACCGAAGGTTGTTCGGAGTCCCGGATGAGATCCTAGACATCACGAGGAGCTCCGGAATGGTCCGAAGGTAAAGATTCATATATAGGAAGTTCCAGTTTGGTTTCCGGAAAGGTTTCGGGCTCATCGGTAGTGTACCGGGAGTGCCGGTAGTGTACCGGGAGTGCCGGTAGTGTACCGGGAGGCCTCCGGGAGGGGTTTTTCGACCCTAGAGGGACCATGGGCTGTGGGAGAGTATTAACCATCCCTTAGTGGGCTGGTAAATCAGCCACAAAAGGCCCATGGCGCAGGGAGAGAAAAAGGCTAAGGAAAAGGTGAAAAATCAGCCAATAGGAGGCAATCCTACTCCAACTAGGATTGGAGGTGAAGTAGGATTGCTTCCCACCTCCTATTTAGGCTGAACCAAAGGCCTTGGCTGCCTCTCCTCTCCTCTCCTCTTATATATACTAGTGGAATAGCTAGGGTTTGGCTAAAATTGCAGCCACGTGCTACCCGTTCCATCGGTGCTCCTCTAGATTGGTTTTTCGCAGTGCTTAGGTGAAGCCCTGCCAGAATTGCTCCACCACCACCATCACCGGAGCACCGTCACGCTGCCGGTGAACTCTCTCTCCTCTCCACCTCCTCTTGCTGGATCAAGACAGCGGAGATCGCTAGATCGGAAGGACCGTGATCGAGATCACGAGACAGTTCGTGATGAGATCGCGGAACAGATCGTGATGAGTTCGCGGGACAGATCGTGATCAAGATCGTGAGACGGATCGTGATGAGTTCACGGGACGGATCGTGATTGGATCGCGGGACGGATCGTGATGAGATCGCGGGACGCTCGGCGATTTGGATCGTGAAGATGTTCGACTACACCAACCGCGTTTCTTAACGCTTCCCGCTTAGCGATCTACAAGGGTACGTAGATCCACTCTCCCTCTCGTAGATGTTTATCACCATGGATAGGTTTGCGTGTGCGTAGGAATTTTTTTGTTTCCAATGCGACATTTCCCAACAGTGGCATCATGAGCTAGGTTGATGGTTCGATGAGATCTCGAGTAGAACACAAAAGGTTTGTGGGCGTTGATGCTTAGATTGCTTACTCCCTTGGTTGTATTTTGGTTCAGCGAGATCGTGAGATGAAGCGGCCCGGACCAACATTACTCATACGCTTACGAGAGACCGGTTCCCTCGACGCAACTTGTTGCCTAGATGGCTTGCGGGTGACAGTTTCTCTCACTTTAGTTGGATCGGATTCGACAAAGGCGGTCCTTGAGAAGGTTGAAAAGCAAACTAGTGTATCACCGTTGTGGTTTATGCGTAGTTGAGAATTGTTCTTGCTAGATACCCGTAGCAGCCACGTAAAACATGCAACAACAATTAGAGGACGTCTAACTTGTTTTTGCAGGGTATGTTGTGATATGGTATGGCCAATTACATGATGTGATATATGTGATGTATGAGATGATCATGTGATGTATAGATTATCACGACTTGCATGTCGATGAATAAGGCAACCGGCAGGAGCCATAGGGTTGTCTTTAATTATTGTATGACCTGCGTGTCAATCATTAAGCGATATGTAATGCTTTACTTTATTGCTACGGTAGCAATAGTAGTAGAAGCATGCAGGGCGTGACAACCCCGATGGCGACACGTTGATGGAGATCAAGATGATGGAGATCATGGTGTCATGCCGGTGACGATGGAGATCATGCCAGTGCTTTCATGATGGAGATCAAAAGCACAAGATCATGGCCATATCATGTCACTTATGATTTGCATGTGATGTTAATCCTTTTATGCACCTTGTTTTGCTTAGGACGACGGTAGCATTATAAGGTGATCCCTCACTTAATTTCAAGATAAATTGTGTTCTCCCTGAGTGTGCACCGTTGCGAAAGTTCGTCGTGTTGATACACCACGTGATGATCTGGTGTGATAGACTCTACGTTCACATACAACGGGTGCAAGCCAGATTTTCACGTGCAGAACACTCGGGTTAAACTTGACGAGCCTAGTATGTACAGACATGGCCTCGGAACACAAGAGACCAAAAGGTCAAACATGAGTCATATAGTAGATATGATCAACATGATGATGTTCACCATTGCAGCCACCTCAACTCACGTGATGATCGGACTTGAGTTGGTGAATTTGGATCATGTATCACTCGAATGATCTGAGGGATGTCAATTTGAGTGGGAGTTCTTAAGTAATATGATTAATTGAACTCATTATCATGAACATAGTCAAAGTGTCTTTGCATATTGTGTTGTAGATTACTAGCTCACGCTGTAGCTCCCTTGTATTTTTATATGTTCCTAGAGAAATAGAATTGAAAGATGATGGTAGTAATATTGCAGACTGGGTCCGTGATCTGAGGATTGTCCTCATTGCTGCACATAAGGCTTATGTCCTTAATGCACTGCTCGGTGCGCCAACCCCTCTAGCGTCGTCTGTAGATGTTGTGAACATGTGACAGGCACGTTCTGATGACTACTTGATAGTTTAGTGCGTCATGCGTTACGGCTTAGAATTGAGGCTCCAAAATGTTTTGAACGTCACGGAACATATGAGATGTTTCTAAGAGCTGAAATTAGGATCTCAGGCTCGTGCTCGTGTTGCGAGATATGAGATCTCCAACAAGATTATTTGCCTGCAAGATGAAAGAGAAGAGCTCAATCGTTGAGCATGTACTCAGATTGTCTGGGTGCTACAATCACTTGAATCAAGTGGGAGTTGATCTTCCAGATAAGATAGTGATTGACATAGTTCTCCAAGTCACTGTCACTAAGCTACTAGAACTTAGTGATGAACTATAAATTGCCAGGGATAGAAATAATGATTCCTGAGCTGTTCGCGATGTTTTGACACCGCGAAGGTAGAAATCAAGAAGGAGCGTCAAGTGTTGATGGTTAACCAAACCACTAGTTTCGAGAAGGGAAAGAGCAAGGAGGGAAACTTCATGGATAGCAAGTCAGTTGCTGCTCCAGTGAAGCAACCCAAAGTGGAACTCAAACCCGAGACTAAGTGCTTCTGTTATGAGGTGAACGGTCGCTGAAGCAGAACAACCCTAGATACCTGGTATATAAGAAGGCTGGCAACTTCAATAGAAGTATATTTGATATACGAGTTATTAATATGTACCTTGCTAGTACTCCTAGTAGCACCTGGGTATTGGATACCGGTTCGGTTGCTAAATGTTAGTAACTCGAAATAAAAGCTACAGGATACACGGAGAACTTGCTAAGGGTGAGGTGACTATATGTGTTGGAAATGTTTCCAAGGTTGATGTGCTCAACATCGCACGCTCTCTTTACCTTCAGGATTAGTGACGAACCTGAATAAATGTTATTTGGTGTTTTGCGTTGAGCATGGACATGATTAGATCATGTTTGTTGCAATACGGTTATTCATTTAAAGCTAGAGAATAATGGTTATTTTGTTTACATGAATAATACCTTCAATGGTCATGCACCCAGTGAGAATGGTTTGTTGAAATCTTGATCGTAGTAATACACATGTTCATAACATTGATGTCAAAAGATACAAAGTTAATAATGATAGTACCACATATTTTTGGCACTGTCGCAGAATGTCATATTGGTATAAAGCGCATGAAGAAACTCCATGCTGATGGATCTTTGGACTCATTCGATTTCGAATCGGTTGAGACATGCGAACCATGCCTCTTGGGCAAGATGACTAAAGGACCTCGTTGGATGGAGCGGGCAAGTAATTCATTGGAAATGATACATGTTGATGTATGCAATCCAGTGAGTCTTGTAGCATGCAGTGGATATCGTTATTTTCTTACCTTCACTGATGATTTGAGTAGATATAGTGTATATTTACTTAATGAAACACAAGTCTGAATCGTTTGAAAGGTTCAAGCAAATTCAGAGTGAAGTTTAAGATCATCGTGACAAGAAGATAAAAATGACTGCGATATGATCGTGGAGGTGAATATCTGAGTTACGATTTTGGCATACAACTTAAGACAATGTGAATTTTGTTTCACAACTAAATGCCACCTGGAACACCATAGTGTGATGGTGTGTCCAAACATCATAGTCATGCTCTATTGGATATGGTGCATACTGTGATGTCTCTTATCGTTTTACTACTATAATTTTGGGGTTATGCATTAGAGACAACTACATTCACTTTAAATAGGGCATCATCTAAATCCATTGAGATGACACCATGTGAATTATGGTTTGATAGAAACCTAAGTTGTCATTTATTAATATTTGGGGCTGCGACACTTGTGTGGAAAATGTTTTCACCTAATGAGGTCGAACCCAAGGCAGACAAATGCATCTTCATAGAATACCCTAAAATCAGTTGGGTGAACCTTCTATTTTAGATCCTAGTGCAAAGTGTTTGTTGCTTAAATGGATCCTTTCTCGAGGAAATGTTTCTCTCGAAAGAATTGAGTGGGAGGAAGATAGAACTTGATGAGGTTGTTAAACCTTTGTTCAACCAGAGAGTAGCGCAGCGCAGAAAGATGTTTTTGTGAAGCCTACATTAGTTGAAGAGGAAGTTAATGATGATGATCATGAAGCTTCAGGATCAAGTTACTATCAAACATCGTAGGTCGACAAGGATGTGTACTGCTCCTAAGTGGTACGATAACCCTGTCTTGGAGGTCATGTTGTTGGACAACGATGAACCTACGAGGTAGGGAGAAGCGATGATGGGCCCGCATTCTGACAAATGGTTGGAGGCCATGAAATCCGAGATAGGATCCATGTATGAAAACCAAGTACAGACTTTGGTAGACTTGCTCGTTGGACGGCAGGTCGTTGAGTACAAATGGATCTTTAAAATGAAGACAGACGTTGATGGTAATTGTCACCATTTGTAAAGCTCGACTTGTTGCAAAGTTGTTTGTGACAAGTTCAAGGAGTTGACTGCGATCAGACTTTCTCACTCGTCGCGATGCTAAAGTCTGTTGGAATTGTGTTAGCAGTTGCTGCGTTCTCAATTATGAAATCTGGCAGATGGATGTCAAAACATCGTTTCCTTAACGGTTTATTTGAGGAAAGGTTGTATGTGATACAACCAGAAGGTTTTGTCAGTCCTAAGGATGCTAAAAGGTGTGCAAGCTTTAGTGATCCTTCTATGGACTGAAGCAAGCATCTCGGAGTTGGAATATACGCTTTGATGAGGTGATACTAAATTAGTTATTTTCATATTTCCTTGTTCATGATAATCGTTTATTATCCATGCTATAATTGTATTGATCGGAGACTTAAATGCATGTGTGGATACATAGACAAAACCATGTCCCTAGTATGCCTCTAATAGACTAGCTCGTTGATCAAAAGATGGTTAAGGTTTCCTAGCCATGGACATGAGATGTCATTTGATAACGGGATCACATCATTAGGAGAATGATGTGATGGACAAGACCCAAACTACAAACGTAGCATATGATCGTGTCAGTTTATTGCTACTGTTTTCTGCATGTCAAGTATATGTTCCTATGACCATGAGATCATGCAACTCACGGACATAGGAGGAGTGCCTTGTGTGTATCAAACATCGCAACATAACTGGGTGACTATAAAGGTGCTCTACAGGTATCTCCGATGGTGTCTGTTGAGTTGGCATGGATCGAGACTGGGATTTGTTACTCCGTGTGACGGAGAGGTATCTCAGGGCCCACTCGGTAATACAACATCACAACAAGCCTTTCAAGCAATGTGGCTAAGTGTTAGTCACGGGATCTTGTATTACGGAACGAGTAAAGAGACTTGCCGGTAACGAGGTTGAACTAGGTATGGAGATACCGACGATCGAATCTCGGGTAAGTAACATACCGAAGAACAAAGGGAACGTTATACGGGATTAACTGAATCCTTGACATAGAGGTTCGACCGATAAAGATCTTCGTAGAATATGTAGGAACCAATGTGGACGTCCAGGTCCTGCCATTGGTTATTGACCGTAGAGGTGTCTCGATCATGTCTACATAGTTCTCGAACCCGCAGGGTCTGCACACTTAAGGTTCGGTGACGTTTCGGTAGTGTAGAGTTATGTATGGTGGTGACCGAAGGTTGTTCGGAGTCCCGAATGAGATCCCTGACATCACGAGGAGCTCCGGAATGGTCCGGAGGTAAAGATTCATATATAGGAAGTCCCAGTTTGGTTTCCGGAAAGGTTTCGGGCTCATCGGTAGTGTACCGGAAGGCCTCCGGGAGGGGGTTTTCGACCCTAGAGGGACCATGGGCTGTGGGAGAGTATTAACCAGCCCTTAGTGGGCTGGTAAATCAGCCAAAAAAGGCCCATGGCGCAGGGAGAGAAAAAGGCTAAGGAAAAGGTGAAAAATCAGCCAATAGGAGGCAATCCTACTCCAACTAGGATTGGAGGTGAAGTAGGATTGCTTCCCACCTCCTATTTCGGCTAAACCAAAGGCCTTGGCTGCCTCTCCTCTCCTCTCCTCCTATATATACTAGTGGAATAGCTAGGTTTTGGCTAACAATTCCAGCCACGTGCTACCCGTTCCACCGGTGCTCCTCTAGATTGGTTTTTCGCGGTGCTTAAGCGAAGCCCTGCCGGAATTGCTCCACCACCACCATCACCGGAGCACCATCATGCTGCTGGTGAACTCTCTCTCCTCTCCACCTCCTCTTGCTGGATCAAGATGGCAGAGATCGTCATCAAGCTGCACGTGTGCTGAACGCGGAGGTGTCGTCCGTTCGGCGCTAGATCGGAAGGACCGTGATCGAGATCGCGAGACAGTTCGTGATGAGATCGCGGAACAGATCGTGATGAGTTCGCGGGACAGATCATGATCAAGATCATGAGACGGATCGTGATGAGTTCATGGGACGGATCGTGATTGGATCGCGGGACGGATCGTGATGAGATCGCGGGATGCTCGGCGATTTGGATCGCGAAGATGTTCGACTACACCAACCGCGTTTCTTAACGCTTCCCGCTTAGCGATCTACAAGGGTACGTAGATCCACTCTCCCTCTCGTAGATGCTCATCACCATAGATAGGTTTGCGTGTGCGTGGGAAAAATTTTGTTTCCAATGCGACGTTCCCCAACATCGGGGTCCCCACACTAGTGGGGGATGCGAGGATGACTCCAGCCCCCAGTCCGGCGAGGGTTTTAGATCCATCGAAGTACATTGTCCAATGGGCGTAAGTGTTGTACTCTCTAGGGAGTTCAGATTATGTCCAGTCGGCAAGGAAGTCAGCCAGCACCTGAGACTTGATAGCTCGGCGCGGCTTGTTGGTGATCTCGAATGGAAGGAGTTCGATGGCCCATTTGTCTATACGGACGGTGGCGTCTCTGTTGTTGATTATGTCATTGAGGGGCAACTCAGATGCTACAGTGACCGCACACCCTTGAAAATATTGGCGGAGCTTGCATGATGCCATGAATATCGTGTAGGCTATCTTCTGATAGTACGGGTATCTGCATTTGCATGGAGTGAGCACCTCAGATACGTAGTAAACCGGCTTTTGTATTCGGAGTTTGTGACCCTCGGCTTCCCATTCTACGACTAGGACCACGCTGACCACTTGGTTGGTGGCCAAGATGTACAATAACATCGGTTCCCCAGCGCCAGGTGCTGCTAAGGTGGGATTGCTGGCTAGCAACGTTTTAATCTCCTCCAGGGCGGTTGTTGCCTCATCGGTCTAGTCGAATTCTTGGTACGTTTGAGCGGACTATAAAGGGGCAGGGATTTTTCTCCAAGTCGGGAGATGAAGCGGCTCAAGGTCGCGACGCGGCCTGCCAGTCTTTTGACGTGTTTTAGCTCCGTGGGAACAACGAGTTGGGATAGGGCTCGAATTTTAGTGGGGTTGGCCTTTATTCCCCTATGTGTGACGATAAATTCGATAAGTTTCCCGATCGTGACTTTGAAGACACACTTGTCCAGATTAAGTCGTATGTCGTATTCCCGTAGACTGGTAAATATGTGTCTAAGGTCGCCGACCAACTGACTGTCGTGTTTGGTCTTGATGACCACGTCGTCCACATAGGCCTCAATTGTTTTAGCAATTTTCTTAGCCTAGTCTGTTTGAATCATGCGCTGATATGTTCCACATGCGTTCTTTAACCTAAAAGGCATTGTGTTGAAGCAGAATGGCCCGTAGGGGCGTGATGAACGCGGTTGCAGCCTGATCGGATCCCTTCATTTTTATCTGATGGTATCCGGAGTAGGCATTGAGGAAGCACATCGAGTCATGTCCGGAAGTTGCATCAATGATCTTGTCTATGCGGGGTAAAGGAAAGGGATCTTTGGGGCAGGCTTTATTGAGGTCTTCAAAATCGCCGCATAGCCTCCAAGATTTGTCCTTCTTTGGCACCATGACCAGGTTTGCTAACCACTCGGGATGTTTGGTTTCTCGCATGAATCCGTTTTCGAGTAATTTGGCAAGTTCTTCACCCATAGCTTACGCTTTGGTTTGAAGAATCGGCGCAAAGCCTCTTTGACAGGCTTGAAGGCTTCTATTATATTCAGAATGTGTTCTGCTAGCTCCCGTGGGATTCCCGGCATATCTGAGGGATGCCAGGCGAATATGTTACAATTTTCGTGAAGGAATGCACATAGTGCTTCATCGATCACGGGGGCTAGTTGGGCTCCGATGGACGCTGTTTTGTTGGGGTCCTTTGGGTGGTCCTGGAATTTGATGATCTCGTCCGCAGGCTTGAAGGAAGTAGACTTCGGCTGCTTACCGAGGACCACTTCGTCCTTGTCCATGATGGAGCGGAGCGTGGTTAGCTCTTCTGCAGCGAGAGTCTCGGCTAGTACCTCGAGGGCGAGGGATTCTGTTTTATTCTCGGCCCAAAGAGCTCTGTTGGGGTCGCTGATGATTGTGAGCACACGATTGGGTCCTGACATTTTAAGTTTCATATACCCATAATGTGGTATTGCCTGAAATCTTGTAAAGGTGTCACGTCCTAGGAGGGCGTGGTAGCCGATGTGAAAGGGCACGATGTGGAAAAGGAGTTCTTCGGATCTGTAGTTTTCAGGTGAGCCGAACACTACATCGAGTGAAACTCGTTTTGTACAATGTGCTTCTCTTCCCGGGACAATCCCTTGGAAGGTGGTGTTGTTGCGTTTGATGTGTGATCTATCGAACTACATTTTATCCAACATGTCCTCGTAGATGAGGTTTAGGCCGCTGCCATCACCCACTAGTACTTTGTTCAACCTGAACCCGTCTACTATGGGGTTTAAAACCAGGGTGGCAGGTGTTCGGTCTATGTTGGATATCAGTTGGTCTGCTTCACCGAAAGTAATTGGAGTATCAGACCATGAGTTTGTAGCCGCCACATGGTGAATATGGTGTTTCATTGGTTTTTCGAAGAGAATGTTTCGTAGATCGTTAGGATCTCCGCGTTATGCTTGGGTGGCACAGCCGACCTATTGTCCGGAATTGGAGTCTTAAGTATGCTTTCTCCACTCTTTGCAACTTGCCTGGCGGCCCAGCATTCCTGAAGGTTGTGGGTCATAATCCGTCGAGGACTGTTCTAATGCGTGTCTGAGTTTTATTCCTTTTCTCGGCAGGCTCGGGTGAGGCCGATTGTCGTGGGGGTAATTGTCTTATCTTGATTCCTTTATGTTGTTCGGACTGGAATGACTTTGTGCTCAATCATTGTATTTGCCAAGTGCTCTTCATGGCGTAATATTTACGCACCATGTTTGATAGCTCGGAAAAGGTATGAATTCGACGCCGGGCTAGGGCGTTAAGGATTCCTTCATCATGACAGTTGTGTTGGAAGGCGTTGATTATGTCTTGTTCACTGCAACCCCTTGCCATATTTTTCTTGAGAAGGAATCTGGCCCAGAAGTGATGGACTGATTACCCGGACGCTGTTTAACCTCCTGTGGGCCCGTTGAGCTGGATTCTCCAGCGTCTCTTGAAGAGTGCCTGAGTTGGGTGGTGGCGGGGAAGAATTTTGTATTCGTCTCGGATGTGAATCCACAACTTCGGCGGTCGCGTCCCATGTTCCAGTGGGTCTAACATGGCTGCCTCGGGGTCCGAGGCCTTAGTAGGACTCGGCAGCACTGGTTCTGATTTATGTGCCGATTAAACCTGGAGGCAAATTCCAACTTCAGGGCTCCGAGAAGGGTGCGAGTGATCGACAACGGGGGTGTAAACCGTTCTTAGCTCCGGCAGCTGGAGCTGAAGGCCCTTAGCGAGACACTCCACAGTGGCGACCAAATGTGTGACGGGTGGGGTGTGGATTTCTCGATCATCGGATCAAAGTCAGACCCATCATAGATCGTAGCCTGGTCGTGGGCCATATTCATGAATTGGATCTGACCAAGCAGCCCGCACAAGAGCGGGATCTCGGCAGGATCTTCATTGTTCAAGTACTCGGAGTTACTCCACGACGCTACTCCCTTGGGATTGTTTGAAGTCGTCCCCGGGTTAAGTTCGACTGGGGCAGGTCAGGGCGTGCGAGCCGGGCCGGGCTTGAGGGTCGGACCAGGGATGGTAACCATCTTGGAATCAGGGCCTGTGAGTCCCGAATCCGGAGCCTTAGGACCCGTGGGATCTGCAAAAAGAGCCAGGGTCTTGTGGGCACTAGGTTCCCCTGGGGGTCGGCCGTGAACTCGACGCTCCTGAACCAGAATTCCTAACCAGAGGTGAAACCTTCGACCCAACTGAGGGGGCTGGTTGGATTGGTGTAACGATCGATGCCATCGAATGTGATAACCTACTCGGGGAGTGGGATGCCCCCGGCCCGGATCTCTTCGCCGATGATCGGATGTCCCATCGACCTTTCTGGCGGTCTCACGGCGAAGCTCTCAATGAAAGCACCAATGTCGGTGTCCCAACTGGTAGATCTCGGGTAGGGGGTCCCGAGCTGTGAACCTTAGATCGATGGGTAACGAGGAACGAAGGAGACAGTATTTACCCAGGTTCGGGCCCTCGTGAGGAGGTAAAACCATATGTCCTGCTTGATTGTATTGATGTGGATGGAGATTACAGAGTTGATCTACCTCGAGATCGTCTAAGAAAAACCCTAAATGAGTTCACCTATCCTCTACGAATGGGTATCCCCCGATTTATATAGACATCAGGGATGCCTAGGGTTACACACAACCGACCTCGTACAAGGGATAGATACGCAGATCCTATCTTCGGAACTCGGGAGCCACGCCATTCTTCAAAACTTTCCTTCCTGGACACGGGATAGTTTATAGTTCGGTCCTCAGTAGATCATCCCAATAGGTCAGCCCGCGAGGAATCAGCCGACGGCCCGCGGACCCCTTAGTCCTGGACTCCCTCACCCGGGATGAGGTTCAAGATGAGGTTGCACTCCGCCAAGTACCATGCCTTCATCTGCAGGTCCATCGCCGACATGCCACCTCCCATCAGGAACACCAGGTCGGTGTTCTGCTTCTTTGCGGTGACGTTGGTCCTGAGATGGTCGAGCTTGGCGTCCTTCGTCGTCATCAACGTCGACCACCTCGCCTCGGACTTCTCCTTGATAATCCCCAAGTGCAAGGAATCGTCGTAGCAATTTCCAAAGGTGGAAGTGATAAATATGGAGTGTTGAACCCACAAGGAGCTAAAGGTAAGATCAATATTCTCTCAAGTCCTATCTGCCACCGATACGACTCTACGTACATCGAACATTTGCTTCCATCTAGAAAGGAGAAATAAAACTACGTTGTGGGTATGAAGAGGATAGCTTTGCATGATATCGGAGAACTAAAATATAAAAATAGTTGTTGTTATCATAATATTACAATATATTACAAATAGCGAGTGCGGAATAATGAAGAGTCGGTGTGTGGAATTATCCTAAGCAATTGTTAACAAGATCGGAAATCATTATTGCAATTTTATATGAGGGAGAGGCATAAGCTAACGTAATTTCTCTACTTGGATCATATGCACTTATGATTGGTACTCTAGAAAGCATCCGCAACTACTAAAGATCATTAAGGTAAAACCTAACCATAGCATTAAAGCATCAAGTCCCCTTTATCCCATACGCAACAACCCCTTACTCGGGTTTATGCTTCTATCACTCAAGCAACCCACTATAAGCGAATCATGAACGTATTGCAACACCCTACGGCGGGAATCCTTCACGTGTGCACGGCACAGAAGGCACCATAGGACAGCACCAAAATAAACATACAACTCAAACCAATCTAGATCATCAATCAACCCAAAGGACAAAAGAAATCTACTCAAAACGTCATAGGATGGCAACACATCATTGGATCATAATATGTGCCATAAAGCACCATGTTCAAGTAGGGGATTACAGTGGGGTGCGGGAGAGTGGACAGCTAAAAGGAGATGAGGATGGTGATGAAGAAGGTGATGCTGATGAAGACGATCACCGTAGCGATGGTTCCCCCGGTGACACTCCGGCACCACCGGGAGAGAAGGGGAGATGGTCTCGCCCTTGTGCTTCCTCCTCCATGGACTCCCCCTTTGTGGGGAGAGGTTCTCCCTCTGGTCCTTAGCCTCCATGGTGTTGATGGCCCCTTCGGGACGATGATGATGGCCTCCGGTGATGGTGACCCCCTCCGGCAGGGTGCCGGAGAGGGCCAAGATTGGTTTTTTGTGGCTCTGGAGGTGTGCAGCGGCAGAACTCCCGATCTAGGTATGTTTCTGGGGTTTTTGGTATTTATAGGAATTTTTGGCGTCAGTCTCACGTCAAGGGGGTGCTCGAGGAGTCCACAAGCTAGGATCACCCTCTCGGGGGGTAGGGCGCGCCCTCCTAGCTTGTGGACTCCTTAGTCACTTCCTGGCCCAGCTCCGGTGCTTCGGGGGTCTCTTTTGGTCCATAAAAAATCATCGTATATTTTCAGTCCATTCCAAGAACTTTTATTTCTACACAAAAAATGACACCATGGTTGTTCTACTAAAAACAACGTTAGTCCGGGTTAGTTCTAATAAAATCATACCAAAATTATATAGAATTATTGTAAACATGGCATGAATACTTCATAAATTATAGATACGTTGGAGACGTATCAGCATCCCGAAGCTTAATTCATGCTCGTCCTCGAGTAGGTAAATGATAAAAGAAATAATTTATGAAATGTGAATGCTAGCATAGTGCATAAATTTGATCAATGATAATTCCAAACACTTTTTCTAGCATCATTATATATCATAAACAGTAGATCATCTCATAAACCTTCATGATGAAATAACAAGCTATACACAAGTTTAAAGTATAGACTAACAAACTATGCTTTCAGTCACCAAACAATTGCAATTCATCTTATTTTCAGGAAGGGTCTATGTAAGAGCTTTGATTTAGCAAATTCCACATACTCAACTATCATATAGTCTACCATGATTGCTAGCACTCAAAGCATATTTTTAGAGCAAATGGCATCCATCGAACACAGAGAAAGATAGGGGCTTAGAGTTTTGCCTCCCAACTTATTTATCATATATATAATTGTCAACAATAATAATTCATGATCAAATATATTTGAATGGTCATATCTGCTTGGATCTTTCCCCAACACATGACGCTTGCCAAGAGAAAAAGGCGAAATATAGGAAGTGGTGAATATCACCATGACTCTTGCATAAAGGTAGGTACTAGAAAGTAAATTATAGGCCCTTCGCAGAGGGAAGCATTGATTTGCACAGGTGCCAGAGCTCGAGCTTTTATAACAGAGATGAATAATAATTTTGGGCGGTATGCTTTCATTGTCACCATAACAACCGAGAGATCTCGGTATCTTCCATGCTAGATACATTATAGGTGGTTCCCAAACAGAATGGTAAAGTTTTTACTCCCCCTCCACCAATCAATCACACTCCATGGCGAGCCGAATCCACAGGTACCGTCCATACCAACAACATTCCTAGGGGAGTTTTGTTTAATTATTTGCATTTTTTTCTTTGATTTCGGGACTGGGAATCCCTATTACCGGCCACTTTCTCGTGAATGATAGTGAATCAACACATATCATGAGAATAACCCACCTAGCATGAAAGATACTGACAACCCCTAGTTACTATATGAGCGATTCGGGCATACAAAACAGAATATTATTTGAAGGTTTAGAGTTTGGCACATGCAAATTTACTTGGAACAGCAGGTAAATACTGCATATAGGTAGGTATGGTGGACTCATATGGAACAACTTTGGGTTTAAGGGTTTTTGGATGCACAAGTAGTATTTCTACTTAGTGTGGAATTTTTGGCTAATATGAGGTGGAAGCAAGCACCACATGTTGGAGGATCCATAACAATATAACTTCTATGCAAATATACACAACCATAACTCATTACGTTGTCTTCCTTGTCCAACTTCAACTAATTTTCTCAAGTTTGACAATAATTAATGGGTAATCACAATCATAGAAGATGTCCAATCTAGTATATTTATATGTGAAATCTCTTTTCCTTCAATATTTTTTCATAAATGGTTCAAGTCACCAATGCGGTGTTTGCTAGTTTTCAATAAATTTTACCACCTATACTTCTTATATGTGAAATCATTACTCCACATGGGATAAGCATATAAAGCATTTTAATTTCATATTTATGATATTCAATTCATTCAACCATTTACCCATGGGATATAAGTGAAGCACGAGAATGAATGACAAACTACTCCAAAAAGATATGAGTGAAGATCAATGCATAGTTAATTAGTTAAATAGACATGTGAGTACTCTCTCTTATTCAAAATTTCAGATCCAATGATTTTATTGAAACAGAAAAAAAATTAAAATGGCACTCCAAGAATAGCATGCATCATGTGAACGAATAAAAATTTAGGCTCAACATAGGCTAATCGATAACTGTTGATGAAGAGAGGTGGGATGCGTAGCATCCCCAAGCTTAGATGCTTGAGACTTATTGAAATATTTACTTGGGGTGCCTTGGGCATCCCCAAGCTTGAGCTTTTGTATCTTTTACAATCCTCTCGTATCATGGTTTCACCTATTCTCAAAAACTTCATCCACACAAAACTCAAAAAGAACTCGTGAGATAGGTTAGTACACATAAGAATAAATCAACACTTCATGTACTGCCAAGACAAGTTGAACTATAATTTTCAAGCATTAGATATTGTATACTATCATTTCCACAATTTATATCTACCAATATAGGCTATGAAAACTACAGGATAAGTAGATAACAAAATTATGATAGCAATGTGTCCAAACAGAACAGTCTGTAGCAATTTATTATAACAATGTACCTATGTAACTCAAAAAATTCTTAAAATTTATTAACTTCTAAGTAATTTATATGAAAACATTGTGTAAAACATTCAGAAACTTTACACATTCCAGTAAAATATGAAAATTCAAACACTACAGTAGAAGTTTCTGTTTTTACACAGCACACATCAAACATGCAATTCAAGCATCCTAAAGACCATTCTTGAAACTTTTTATTGGAAAAAATATTATAAATAACACCTAACATAGAAAAATAAAATAAAATGATGATTCAAGCAAAAATCATATTATGTGACGAATAAAAATATAGCTCCAAGTAAGATATACCGATAATGTTGAGGTCAAAAGAGGGGATGCCTTCCGGGGCATCCCCAAGCTTAGACGCTTGAGTGTTCCTTTAATATTACCTTGAGGGTGCCTTGGGCACCCCCAATATTGGGTTCTTGTCACTCCTTATTCCCCTCATATCAGTATCTCACCCAAAACTTGAAAACTTCAATCACACAAAACTTAACAGAACTTCGTGAGAAGGGTTAGTGTGATAAAGATAAATCATTCACTTAGGTACTATCAATACAAGATTCATAATTTTTCCACCATGATACCTAATGTATTATATCATTCCCATAATTTATATTACTCAATATAAGCTATAGGAACACTTGAAACAAGCAAACTATGCATGCAAAACAGAATCTGATAAAAACAGAACAGTCTGTAAAGATCTGAATTATCACCATACTTACCTGACTCTTAAAATTATGAAATATTAGGAAATATAACCGAATTTTCATGGAAATTTTGTGTAAAAATTTTAGAATTTTCTGACTCTCCAGTAAAATCAAAAAACTCATATATTGGACGCAAAACTTTCTGTTTTTGCATCTAATCAAACAAGCAAGTATCCACACTATCCCAAAGGATTTACTTAGCACTTTATTGAAATAAAAGGCACAAAAAATGATTACTATAGTATCTTAATCATGTTAACACATCAAAACAGAAAGTAAAACTGTTGGATTGTCTCCCAACAAGCGCTTTTCTTTAATGCCTTTTTAGCTAGGCATGATATTTCAATGATACTCTTCCAAGCCAAATTCCGATGATCATTATATTCTTACTCTAAAAGATATAAGTGAATTTCATAAAGCATTCTTAATTAATATAGATTAACCAATTTCCAAGCTCAAAATATATAAGTGAAGCATACGAAGCATTCTATAAAGCCATACTCAAAAGATTTAAGTGAAGCACAAAGAGCATTCTACAAATCCAGCAAGGACTATATCATACTAGAAGGGAGCATAAAGGAAAAGACAAAAATTAAAACATTAAATACACATATCATGTGAACAAAACAAAAACCGAGGTATATCGATAATTGTTGAAGAATAAAGATGGGATGCCTTCCGGGGCATCCCCAAGCTTAGGTGCTTGAGTCTCCTTGAAATATTTACTTGGGGTGCCTTGGGAATCCCCAAGCTTGAACCCTTGTCTCTCCGTATTCTTCCTATATCGATACCTCCTCGATCTTCGAACACTTCATTCACACAAAACTTAACAAAACTCTCGTGAGATCCGTTAGTATAATAAAGCAAATTACTACTTTAGGTACTGTTGTGAACTCATTAAAAATTCATATTAGCATTATATCTAATGTAGTACAACTTCACCATGGTTCATACCCCCTGATACAAGCCATAGATTCATCAAAATAAGAGAACAATGCATAGAAAACAGAATCTGTCAAAACAGGACAGTTTGTAGTAATATGGAATCTTCGTATACTTGTGTAACTCAAACAATTCTAAAAATTTAGGAAAAATTAAAAAAATTGCATAGCAGTACTGTGTAAAAAATTTAGAAACTTTTCACGTTCCAGTAAAAAATAAATATTCACGCACTACAGCCAAAGTTTCTGTTTTTGCACTGCACATACCAAACAAGCAATCTAATCATCCTAAAAGCAAATCTTTGCACATTATTTTTATAATACAATGTATATGTAAAAGGGGATAATTATTTTTCAGAATCTTCCATGAAAAATCTATATTATTTTCATGAGCATAAACACAAGTGTTCAAGGTCGACCCTCACTTCTCCAATGCACAACTTTCCAATCACTTCTCTTTTTGAAAAACTTCTTAGGAAAAAATGGGCAAGTAACTCTTTTTGTATTTTTAATTTTTTTTTGTTTGTTTCACCCACAACTAAATAAAGCAAATGGGAAAACAAAATCTACATAGTGAAGAAAGCAAACAAGCACACACGAGAATATCAACCCCACGCTATCGCTCCCCGGCAACGGCGCTAGAAAAGAGCTTGATAATCCCCAAGTGCAAGGAATCACCGTAGCAATTTCCAAAGGTGGAAGTGATAAGTATGGAGTGTCGAACCCACAAAGAGCTAAAGGTAAGATCAATATTCTCTTAAGTCCTATCTATCACCGATACGACTCTACGTACACCGAACGTTTGCTTCCATCTAGAAAGGAGAAATAAAACTACGTTGTGGGTATGAAGAGGATAGCTTTGCATGATATCGGAGAACTAAAATATAAAAATAGTTGATGTTATCATAATATTACAATATATTACAAATAGCGAGTGTGGAATAATGATGAGTTGGTGTGCGGAATTATCCTAGGCAATTGTTAACAAGATCGGAAATCATTATTGCAATTTTATGTGAGGGAGAGGCATAAGCTGACATACTTTATCTAATTGGAGCATATGCACTTATGATTGGAACTCTAGCAAGCATCTGCAACTACTAAAGATCATTAAGGTAAAACCCAACCATAGCATTAAAGCATCAAGTCCCCTTTATCCCATACGCAACAACCCCCTTACTCGGGTTTATGCTTCTGTCACTCAAGCAACCCACTATAAGCGAATCATGAATGTATTGCAACATCCTACAGCGGGAATCCTTCGCGTGTGTGTGTCATGGAAGGCACCATAGGACAGCACCAAAATAAACATACAACTCAAACCAATCTAGATCATCAATCAACCCAAAGGACAAAAGAAATCTACTCAAAACATCATAGGATGGCAATACATCATTGGATCATAATATGTGGCATAAAGCACCATGTTCAAGTAGGGGATTACAGCGGGGTGCGGGAGAGTGAATCGCTAAAAGGAGATGAGGATGGTGATGAAGAAGGTGGTGTTGATGAAGACGATCACCGCGGCGATGGTTCCCCCGGTGGCACTCCGGCACCACTGGGAGAGAAGGGGATATGGTCTCCCCCTTGTGCTTCCTCGTCCATGGTCTCCCCCCCTCTATGGGGAGAGGTTCTCCCTCTGGTCCTTGGCCTCCATGGTGTTGATGGCCCCTCTGGGACGATGATGATGGCCTCCTGTGATGGTGACCCCCTCCGGCAAGGTGCCGGAGAGAGTCAAGATTGGTTTTTTGTGGCTCTAGAGGTGTGCGGCGGAGGAACTCCCGATCTAGGTTTGTTTCTGGGTTTTTTGGTATTTATAGGAATTTTTGGCGTCGGTCTCACGTCAAGGGGGTGCTCGAGGAGTCCACAAGCCAGGAGCACTCTCCCGGGGGGTAGGGCGTGCCCTCCTAGCTTGTGGCCTCCTCTGTCACTTCCTGGCCTAGCTCCGGTGCTTTGGAGGTCTCTTTTGGTCCATAAAAAATCACCGTAAATTTTCAGCCCATTTCGAGAACTTTTATTTCTGCACAAAAAACGACATCATGGTAGTTCGGCTGAAAAAAGCGTCAGTCTGGGTTAGTTCTAATAAAATCATACCAAAATCATATAGAATTATTGTAAAAATGGCATGAATAATTCATAAATTATAGATACGTTGGAGACGTATCACTCCTCCCTCATGGCGGAGTGGCTCTTGTCGTCGTTCGATCGACGCCTGCAGTCGTTCGGCAGCGGGCGCCGAGTCTAGCCTTCTTTGTCATCTTGTTGCCATCAGGTTGCCCTTCTGCCGCCCCCGAGACAGGCGCGTCCGGGTTGTACACGCCGTCCTTGGCCTTGGCGAGAGCAAGCCGGACCTCCGCCCATTTCTCGCATGACTCGATCCTGGTGAACACGTGAAGGAACTTGAAGTCAACGTCGGTTTCGCTGTCCAGGCGAAACAACTCGAACATTCGAACTATCTGCACGAAGAACAAGTGTCGATGAAGATCGCGGACCGGTGAGTCATTGACGTACCTGTCGTTCGACGTTGACGCAGCTCTCGAGGCGAGCCTAGACCTCTTCCTGAATCCCATGCCACTTGTTGCATACTAGTTGGATGCTCGCCCAATGGTTGGACATGGCCTTTTCGCCGCGCTCCATGTGTATGCCGATGAACTTGGGGTCGACCAACTTGCGCTCATCGAACGCCGTCTTGATCCTCCTCCAGTACGTGTCGGCATTATGATTCGCGTCGGTGATTGGGTCCATGCGGATCGTCTTTCATGCTTTGACGAGACACTCGTCTTCTTTCGCCGTCTACTTGAGACGGCGCTTGGCCGGCTTTCCATTGGCTGCACGTGTCTTCTTCTTTCTCCCTTTGCTCCTCGCCGGCTCCGACTCCGCCGGTTCTTCCTCCTCCACCCCCTCCTCGACTTTGTCGGGTTCGACGTCGTCCATGTCGCCGATGTCCAGCGTTTCCTCTTGCGTGTCGAACCCGAGGCACGACGCGACGACGACTGAGTTGTTGTTGATGATCTCCTCCATATCGGCGTCGGTGTTGTTGAATTGTGGCGCCGAACCCGGCGCGAAAGGCAAGGGGTCGCGGCGTAGAGCCATCGCACACGAACCCGAGCACGTCGGCGAGTAGCCGTACTGGGTGTTGTGGCAGCTTGTGGTGAACACGGAAGGCATGCGCGGGAAGGTGATGTTGGGGTTGAAGTCGTCGAGGGCGTTGTCTTCGACATATTCTGGCGAGGGCGCGTAGCCCCACGTCGACAATAGGAAGTTGGTCGGCGACGTGAAGTTGGCCGGCGACGTGACGTTTTGCTGGCTGCCCCCACACGCCTTGCGAGAACAAGCCCGCCTGTTGAGGCAAAAAGATCGAACGCACATTCGCCATGGCTGAGTGAGACGACGCCTCCTGCTCTACCGCAGCATCCCTGGCTTTCTTCATGATGAGCCTGTTTCGCTGATCGATGGTCATCGCCGACCGGCGGTCAACGTCGGCCTTCCACTGCGCTATCGTCAACCCCGAGGGTCTTGCCATCGGCGCCCTAAGTTTCCTTGCCTTTGGTGCGGCGGGTTCGGTAACTTGACGAGGGGCGACATACTTCTTTGACGGCATGGCAGGGGGAGATGGAGAGAACGACGGGGGAATATGAATGATGGGGAGGGAAACAGCAGGAAAATCAGACAGAGTCGCCGACAATGCAGCCCGCATGCCTTTTCGCTTCAACCGACGCCCCCAGACGCGCTGCGTTCGGCCTGGGTCCGCCGGTGCCAATTTCGGCCCAAACCGACAGAAAACGAGGTCGGCTAGGGAGGGGGGGAAGGGAGGAGTGGGGGAGGGGGGAGGGGAGGAGGGCTTGTTGGGAAGCAGCTGGAGATGCTCTAACTCACGGCAAGCCTCCAGCTCCACCTCAAGGGCACACTGGCGGGCATGTAACTCCCTGGAGGCCGTGAAGATGATTGAGCCCAGGATCTCGCAGTACCATGTTGCTTCCAACCTGTCGAGTAGCCGATACAAAACTTCCATCAACGTTTAATTGTGCACCTTCAGTTGCCAACTATGATAGATAACGGATTTAACAACATTTAGTTTGTGTTTCAGCAAGACCGTGCGCATTCATGCGCCAGTGTGTGAGAGGTGCATCCTCCTTGTAATCTGACAAAACTTGACCTCAACTTTGATAATACACGAGTCATCTCATCTCTAGCAGAGGAAAAACATTTTCTAGCAAGATCATGTCCAGTTCGTGCAACTATAAATAATAAACATCCTTTAGGCAAGCAAATGTTCCATACATTATTTGTTACAGCTTACAAAGAACAATTGTTCCAGTGGAAAAATGATAAGTTTATTGTTCATGTTACAACATTGCAGCATATAATTTAAACTGCAAGCCAAAAACAAACTGCACTGCTCGAATTTATGCATTGTGAAAGAAGGAAAATAATTAAAACAACCAAAGCAACGTGTATCATTTGTGAAACCATTCATGACTTATGTGTCGGCAGAAGTCAAGGCCGCTACAACCGATCCTGTCGTGCCAAATGCAACGCTGACATCCGCATAATCTTTCAGGCTCTTGCTCATTTTTACAGATGGGTACAGCCAGGGCTTGACAGCGTCGACAAACATGCCAGGATCTGGGGACAGGATCGCCTCCCAGTCGACCTGAACGCCTGGTGGGATGCTTGCTGTCACATCCATGCTTGCTGCCAGGAACAGGCCTAGCAGTACCACATAACCTACAACCGATGATCCTCTCGAGAGTGGCATGAAGTTGTACCTGCAAGTTACCCCAAATCAATTGGCATTTGGTGGCAGAGCAATAGACAATAGTTGCGAGTTGTGACTGGTACCAGTAATATGTCATGCGCAATATTGCCGCCTTCACAGCATCAAGTGCATTGGAGTCACGCGTAGGGTTTGGGTCGCTACAATACGCCTCGCAAATGGCCTGCAGAAGCATAATTGGCAAGCAAATGTGGTCTATTATAACTTAACCTCTTTCCATTGCAACCGATCTGAAGTAAGAAGTCCTCCAAAAATTGTGGCATGGCAGGATATCACAACATATTCAGAAGCAATCTGGTACTGCAAACTAGAGAAACAGCAACCAACAAGCAGAAGAACAAATCTAAACTGTACCTCCCAGGCTGCGGTCATTTCTTCCTGGTATTCCTCCCACCTAGTTGGTGTACAAGGAGTTCGTATGGCGAAGTCAAATCCTGTTTTACCCCTGTAATGCCATGATCACAAGTGAGCAGGACAGCAGGAAGGTATAGCAAAGGAAAAGTGTCGAGACAGCTTACACATTTTGAGTAGTTATTCTTGTCCCTTCAAGACGCCTCCTGAAAGAGGTTATGCTGTGTTATTAAAGAAGCACAAGATATGATGCTCTTTACAAGTACTTCGCTGCAGTTTGGCATGGGAGCTATCAAGAATGAAGACAAGCAACTTACCCCTTAAACGCAATACTATCACATCTAGTAGCAACCCAATAGGTCTCACCAACTACATTGAACAAATCTGAGCATGATGAGGCAACTTCTATCTGTAGGTTTTATTATCATGGGAATACTGGTTAGTTGGAAAACATAATATAGTAAGCTTCATTTGAACCATCAAAGGCAAAAGAAAGCCATGACAAACAAAGCATAATATTTGAATCAATCAACTCCTAGGTACCTAATGAAAATTTATCCAAACGGAAATCTGTACTTGAGATTTTAGAGCTGATTGGGGATCACAATTTTGCTTATTTGTTTAGATATAGATGTAATGGAGCTACACAACCTTCTTTCTCTCTTGCAATCCTCCACTAGTTCCAATGTGACGTGTGATACAACTAAAAGAAAATTAGTTTGTTTGACTTCTAAGAAGCATATGAGCCAAAACTTCACATACATGATAAATATTGATATGGTTGTGCACTCATGGCACTCAAACATATTATTGTACAGCTTACCTTTTTCAACTTCTCAATATCTGTAAGAAAAATTGCACGATCCTCTGCATTATTCACATACTTCAAGTCAAGCATAATGCTTTTCGCAGCTTCCAAAGTTCTGTCATGTAAAAGAAAATAAGCTAGGACTATCAGGGGCTGACCAAAATAACCAAACAGCAAAGTAAAACATCACGAGCGTCTACGAACCTTAGGTAATATGGATAGTAGCGAACAATTTTTGCTTGACCAAGAAGCAATGGAGTGTGAGAACCAAAACCAGAATTGAACTCTTCACTGGTACATCACAAAAGAAGTTAAGCAAGAAAATGGTTTAATAGATTACTCCTCGTGCAAGTGTTTAGCTCACCTTAGCTTATTGACCCAAACAACTGGATCACAAGGTTCAGAAATCTGTCTCCACTTGACAGCAATATTATAGACATCCTGCCAGGACAGAGAAATCCCAGACGAAACCCTTTCCTCACTTGGACTAGCAGTTGGAGATCCAGCAGATAAAGTACTGGTGCTACAATAACCTCCCCTGTTTACGCTCATGTTAAGCTTATCCCTTCTCCTAACTAACTTTGCACTGTTCTTTGGATTTCTCAGAAACCGCCAAGCCTTGGAAACTTTCTGAGCAATCTCAATAGCAGCTAAACCAGCCATGCGGTACTACAAAAGGAAAATATAGTCTGAGTAAACTGAATGATGATAAAGCAAAGCATCAGGATATGGTCATATGGAACACTCCGACAAATGGATTTAGAAACTATAAAACGAGGATGGAAAATTGAAATAACAGAATGATCTGATCTGCGCAATATCAAACAGCTGACTTCACACTCCAATGAAATGAGACATGGCGCTTTGATCAAATTCTAAAAATATGAACTATGACAAAAAAGGACAGCAGAAAAAAGAGTAATCAAGTGCACCGGCAGCCAACCTCTGCAAACACCGAACAACAGGCATAACTTGTATATTCTATAATCAAGCCGTATTTAACTTCGATCGACACTGTCAACAGGAATGTTCTATGTATTTCTTGTATATACATCAAAAAAAGACATGGAGGTATCACAAAGTACTCTCCCTTTTACATTCATCAGAACATTTACCATCAGTTGGCATCAACCTCTTCAAGAAAGTCACATTCAATTCGAAGAAAATTGTACTCCACTTAATTGTAGACAATGTCAGTGATTCAAAAGGCATGGGAAGGGGTCATGGTGCACCACGAACATCCATCTCACTATCTCAGATATGTTAAACATTTAAACAGCATTTTGATGATGAAGCAGCAATGCAGAATCTGCAGAACTTCCAGCAAGGATACCTGGCGTTGATTCGGCAAGAAGCCGCGGCAATTATACTGAATCTTCTTCCCAATTGAATCTGCGGCTAGGAGAAGACTAGTTTGATGCTTTGTGAACTTGAAGTCTTGCTTATTAAGACGCCCACTTCTAAGTGAGATCCGTAATGGCGGTTGGCGATATACCTTTTCGGCCACATTTTTTGGGTGCAGTCGTTTGCACCAATATTCCTATTGCCATAAAGAAATTTAACTGATGCACCACAAAGATTATAGTAAGATAGATTTGAAGATAAAGTTAACCTTGAATAGTGGGTCAACATCATCATCAATGTTGAACTGAGAGAACTCTAAATTCGCCTTTGAAGCAGTGTACAGAGCAATTTCCTTCTGCAAGAAGTAGCGCACAAGAAACCATGGTCAGCATACAAATATAAAGGCATATAAGCAAAGTCAGTAAATAAACCTGCCAAGAGCCAAAACATTTGTATTTGATAAAAGCTGCTGGAACTGAGCCAGGCGTTAGAAAAGTACCAATGGTGCACTATGCTAGTTGTTGCAAGAGAACAGCAGCTAAGTATACCTACAAATATATATTAACAATCTACACAAACAGAAGGTTGACCTTGTAAAACTGAATGATTGGATTAAATGTTATAAGTCTTCGGTTTGCAGGATGCCAAATGTGCAGGATTACAATGGCATGCCTAGCCTTCTCCAATCCGAGAAAGTGTCATATAATGCACCAAAGGGCATTTAATTACACCATAGCAACTGAGTGCATAGTGGCCTATAGGAAAAATTCATAAGGTTTCTAATCCTACAAATCAAATAACCTCAATAGGTAGAAAACAACAACAACAACAATAACAACAAAGCCTTTAGTCCCAAACAAGTTGGGGTAGGCTAGAGGTGAAACCCATAAGATCTCGCGACCAACTCATGGTTCTGGCACATGGATAGCAAGCTTCCACGCACCCCTGTCCATGGCTAGTTCTTTGGTGATGCTCCAATCCTTCAGATCTCTCTTTACGGACTCTTCCCATGTCAAGTTCGGTCTACCCCGGCCTCTTTTGATATTTTCAGCATGCTTTAGCCATCCGCTATGCACTGGGGCTTCTAGGGACCTATGCTGAATATGTCCAAACCATCTCAGACGATGTTGGACAAGCTTCTCTTCAATTGGCGCTACCCCAACTCTATCTCGTATATCATCATTCCGGATTCGGTCCTTCCTTGTGTAGCCACCCATCCATCTCAACATGCGCATCTCCGCCACACCTAACTGCTGCACATGTCACCTTTTAGTCAGCCAACACTCAGCGCCATACAACATTGCGGGTCGAATCACCGTCCTATAGAACTTGCCTTTTAGCTTTTGTGGCACCCTCTTGTCACAGAGAATGCCAGAAGCTTGGCGCCACTTCATCCATCCGGCTTTAATTCGATGGTTCACATCTTCATCGAGATCCCCATCCTTCTGCAACATTGACCCCAAATATCGAAAGGTGTCCTTCTGCGGCACCACCTGCCCATCAAGGCTAACATCCTCCTCCTCTCGTGCCTAGTAGTACTGAAAGCGCACCTCATGTACTCGGTTTAGTCCTACTAAGTCTAAAACCTTTCAATTCCAAGGTTTGCCTCCCTAACTCCAACTTCCTGTTGACCCTCGTCCGACTCTCATCAACTAGCACCACATCATCCGCAAAGAGCATACACCATGGGATATCTCCTTGTATATCCCTTGTGACCTCATCCATCACCAAGGCAAAAACATAAGGGCTCAAAGCTGACCCTTGATGCAGTCCTATCTTAATCGGGAAGTCATCAGTGTCGCCATCACTTGTTCGAACACTTGTCACAACATTATCGTACATGTCCTTGATGAGGGTAATGTACTTTGCTGGGACTTTGTGTTTCTCCAAGGCTCACCACATAACATTCCACGGTATCTTATCATAGGCCTTTTCCAAGTCAATGAACACCATATGCAGGTCCTTCTTTTGCTCCGTATATCTCTCCATAAGTTGTCGTACCAAGAAGATGGTTTCCATGGTCGACCTCCCAGGCATAAAGCCAAACTGATTTTTGGTCACGCTTGTCATTCTTCTTAAGCGGTGCTCAATGACTCTCTCCCATAGCTTCATTGTATGGCTCATCAGTTTAATTCCACATTAATTAGTACAACTCTGAACATCCCCCTTGTTCTTGAAAATAACCTCTATAGGTACGATTCCTAAAAATTGAAATCCTAAAAAACAAAGAGGCACCGCATGTGTAAATATTGCTGGAAAAGCAAAAAGGACAGCAGGCCAGGTTTTAGTGCAATTTACTAGAAATGCGTACAGATATAATTATTACTACGAAAGATAACAAATGATCAACAGGTCTAGTTCAAATTCTCGCTTCATCCAAACTGAGGAAATTGCCAAAGCATTTGACGGTTGACACGTTGGAATATAAAGGACTGATAAATAAAATCCTAGATAGGAAATTCGGTCGGCCTAAAAATACATGAGTTGCTAGTGGTAGAATAATACTCTTGACAGACTTGAACTTAACGGAACTAAGGTTCGTACAATTTTATAACCCTTCCCCTTTCAAATCCTGCAATTTTTAGCCTGACAAGTTAGTGATAAGTAACAGCTGTGTTATCTTATGTGGATTTCAGAAAGGGAAAGATGAGGCTGAAGCTTTTGTACTAGTGGGAACAAAACATATGTTCTTTCACATGTTGACATTTTACATGGCTTGCAGATTTTCAGATCACGGAGTATGGTTGTGGATTCCGATATTAAGAACAGGAAATGAAAAGGCAGAAACTGTGTACCTGATAGAAAGCTAAACATTGCAGCACAAATTTATCCATGGAATCAAGCTCCAGATCGAGTACGTCATCATAATCTTTGATCTTGAATGGAAAAAGATGTGACATCAGGAATAAAATAATAAACAGTCTTAAATTTGCTGCAGCCCATGAAAAAACTAGGAATTTCAGAAAGAGCGGTAACATATACTCCCTCTGTCCCAAAACAAGTGACTTAACTTTGTACTAACTTTCTTATTTTGGGACGGAGGAAGTAGCAAAGAAAAGGATGTAGATGAAATCAGCTCAGCAAAGATTCTTAGTAGTTCAAATAAAGTATCCTTCCTCCCTATATATTTTTATTATTACTATTATGCATATTATAAACCTAGAAAGGTTGGAGCTGGTGGTGGGTCCACATGTGGGACCAACAAACTTATATATTACCTCTGTAAACAAATGTAAGACGTCTTATAGGTCACTATTCTAGTGATTTAAAACGTCTTATATTTGTTTACAGAGGGAGTAATAAATAAACAAATGAACTCCTATCCACATGCGGACTGGCAACCTTCCAAAAGATGTAAATAAACAAAGGCACTAATGACAAATGCAGAAATGAGACTCTAACTCAAAAAGTCAAAATTATGCTCTTGGTTTTGTTCTCTTCCCAACCAATTGTACCAGTTATATATCATAGCATAAGAGCGAACAAATCGTAGTTCCAAAACGGAGATAAGCCTCGTCCTCCAATCTGATCCACGACCTTGTGCAGACAACTTACTAAATATGGTTTTTAAGGCGTCGGTATATCGTCGCTATAGCGACGATATAACGCTGTGGCGCTGTCCCGGACCATGGCGTCCAGGCTCGCAATACTTTTGGGCCGTGGAGGGAGAGACAGAGAGAGGCAGCCATGGCAGGGAAAATTAGCCGCCTACCTCATCCTCTCCGGCGGCGAGGAAGAAGAGCCGAGGAGTCTGTGGTGGATGAGACGCTGCGGGGAGAGGGAGGAGAGGACCAGCACAGCCCGGGAAGGTGGGGGAGCACCGGCCAGCCATGGTTGAGGTGGTTGGTGTCGCCGGTGTGGAGGGTGTGCTGGCCGGCTGGATCGAGGGGAGGAGGGAGAGGCTGGGTGTCGACCTGGATCGAGGGGAGGAGGAAGAACCTGGGTGTGGATCTGGATCGAGGAGAGGGGAGATATTTGGGGTGGGGGAGAGAGATCGATAGGTTGTGGCCTTGTGGGTGGCGGTGGCGTGGTGCCCAACGGGCTGAAACATATACTAGTAGGGAAATAAGCATGATGCCCCTTATACAATGAGGTATATACACAGTGCACTATATACATCTAATAGTAGTCCTGTATAACTCATATAGATTACAGATTTAGATAGATTATATCTATGAAGTTGTGATTTAATTTGCTATCATTCGCCATAAGGTTGTGTCTATGATGTCGCCACGCCATACGCCATAAGTGTTATAATGTTATGAAGGGGGTCGGTCGCCATAAAACGCGTTACGCCATAAAAACATTGTACTAATGTCCATCCTGTGTTTTAAAATTCGAAAGGTTGTCTCACTTTAAATCTTGCAAAGGCCCTACTATGGTCGCTTAAGATTCTCTAATGCCTACCACATGCCGGACACCAACGTCTTTCAATGATGTCCTAAGCTAATGACCTAACTACTTGTCTTTTTTATGGCTTCATAGCAACGCATTGGCATTGTGCTAGTAATTATAGTTCGCTAGTTCATTAAACAAGAGGGCAACGTACCGCAGCCTTATATTCTCCAATCGCATGATGGCAAGAGGCACGCAGGTATAGGCACTCAATACTTGAAGCATCAAGTGTCAAAGCAGTTGATAACTCTTTAATAGCACTCCTGCAAAACCAAAGTTTGGTTAAGGGTGACATTGGCAAGCTATCAGTTTGAGCTGAGAACACTGTACTCCCTCCGTCTCGGTGTATTAAGTCATCTTAGGTTGTGCACCGTGACCAAGACGGAGAGGAAAACGAGAGAAATTAATGTTAATTTGCTAATTAATACCATTGCATGCAATGAATTGACCAATGCATGTCATGCTAGTTTGTCTCAAGTCATTAAAAACATACACGCCCCACGTCTTTCATTGGTTGATTCCAAAAACGAGGTGAAAGTTAATGCACTGCGCCTAAGTGTTTTGGGATTATTTGGTTTTCGTAAGATGACTTATACACCGAGACGGAGGGAGTAGTCATTAGCACTAACAAAGAAAACAGTCTATCTGCAGGAACAACTCGCTCATGTATTAGGTAGCCAATTCTTGCGTTATCATAGTAGAGGTTCAGAATTGAAGATAAACCTCATTATCCTTGTATACGAAAATCAAATATGGTGGTGTCTAAACCCAACCCATGCTGCCAACACACCATGAGTCACTTTGTCCCCGTAACTAATCTACTGGATACCAAACTGAACATCAACCAAAAGGAGTAAAGGCCTTACAAGCACATTGAAAGCGACATTCATTATATGTTACCCGCTCACATTCAACATCCAAAAGTATGCAGACAATTAAATATTAATATTTTTCAATAAATCATGATGAAACTATAGTAATTATACCCGAAGAAGCAGATGTATGCCATAAACAGACAACACAACTACAAAAGTGTTAAGAGAATTAACTCAAATTTAACATGTAGATGTATGTATGACGACATGTAGTACAACTTAACACATGTCTTCATTTTAACAGCACCACATGTTGGTGGGCAGAGGGGGCATCTATAAAAGTACAGATTATATAGCATATTAACATAAAGATACAAGTATCAGCAAAAGGAATTACCTATGCCTACCCATTCCATGGTAGAGAATTCCACGCAGATGGTATGCTTTTGAAAACCTAGGAAAGTAAAATAACTGAATAAATAAAATAAATAGTCCAGTTAGTTAGGCAGAAGATGAACAATGATGAACACTGAAATTCACCTCGAGTCAATTTGAAGAACTTTCTCAAGGTTATCCAACATCTTCTCTGGATAAGCCAAATCAAGATAAAGCTACAATAGAAGACACCACAGAGTGGCAATTAATCAGCTCCTTACCAAAGAACAAATGTGGTATAATACAGAACACGAACATAAGCTTTGCTACAGAAAGTTGAATAGCTATGCTAAAGCCCATTTAAGGTACCTGAAGACTGTATATGTTACCCCTCTTCTAAAAAAAGAATCGTGCTTAGACTAGATTCTTGAGTAACACTACTGTTTACTGGATTTTACCTAGGACAACTGCCAGACTATTCGATAACACTTACCTATAGCATGAGGAATTATTTCATGTAGTTGCTAAGTTACAGAGATGACCAGTCTTACATCAGTAATTTGGCAACTTATCATAATAATGCAAACCAAGTAATCTACATGTAAGTTGAATTACCGTGTGCAAGTAGTTTTAACTCAAGTAGGGTTAAGTCGACAGCTAAATTTGCTGCACGCAGTAACGAAATTACAAGCTACTAGCGATCTTAAACAGTATAGCTATAACCCCTACAAAATGAAATATAGAAGGCATCGAAATTGCACACAGATTTCTAGGATCAGGAATAAACCTGAGAAAGATGAGCCCAGCTATCCAGAAAACTCCCATCATATTTTATCCCAAGGAGATGCTCGTCTTCAGCACGTTTGTACTCTCCAACTGCTGAAAGAGTAAGACCCTACAGTAATACAAAGATTACTACTCCAAAAGCAGCAGCAAAACAAAAGAATCTTCATAGAAGCAAATGCCTAATGGCTCGTTCATTCAAATATGAAATGTCTGAATTTTTTCCATTCTCTTGCATGCCACTTAAGAGTGCAGAAGCAAGCAAGATTGGTTATCGTCTCAGAACTGACTAAAATTCAAACATTGTTGTATTACTATATGTTCATGAGGAAAACAATTCCTCAAGGACTTATGGCTTTTATTAAGATTGTTTATTCAAACCCTAAGGCAATTCAAACCTAGAATTTAGCTTGGATGAAATTCAAATTGCGAAGTTACAAAGGAAAGGGTTTGTACAGAAGGAACACCATTGACCTATGCTTTTAAAGCGGTAAAGCGAAGCAAGGCGCTGTGGGGCGCCTCACTGCTTAAGCGCTAAAGCGTAAAGCGAGGCGACGCTTTAGACAGAGTATGAACCTGATGGGCAGTAGAATAGAGTACCATTTAGTGAGACATACATACCTTGATTCTAATGCACCAGTGAGCACGTATACATTAGTAGCCATTATTCTAATCCATCCACTATGCAGTAAGCAACTAGGCAACAGCAGCACCTAACAGCAGAGGAGTTGTGCATAGCATAACACATAACAGAGCAGGAAAGGCATGACAAGCCGGTGCAGATCTGAGCATGGAAGAAAGGGCAAAGGGAGGGGAAGGGGGAGAAGAGAGTGCAGGAGCTATACATTGTGGTTGCGCAAGAGGACGGGGGGGAGGAGCTGCAGCCAGAGAGGGGGAGGGGGAGGAGCTGTGGCCAGAGAGGACGAAGCTGCTGCCAAAGGAGAGAGGAGAGAGATGAAAGCCTGAAGATTTGCACGCTCTGGTTTTGGTTCTCTCTCTTTCTTTCCCCTCCTGTAAGTGTTTCACATATGAGCCCAGTTTTCCCGCCCTTGTGTTTCCGCCCAGCCCTTTTTTCCCGCCAGAAATATCGGTTCCCCTGCCTGGCAAGTCCAAGGCGTCCTCTATGCACTAAAGCACCAATCAAGGCGCCTAAGCAGGCGCTTCAGACGCTTTAATGTCTAAGGCGGACGCCTTAGACACATGTCTAAAGCAAGCTGGACGCTTTGTGCCTGGAGGGTGCTCTGACGCTTAAGCGTCGCTTTAGTGACGCTTTAGGGACGCTTTACAAACAGTGCCATTGACTCTAAAATTGTACCCAAAGTAGGATCCGATAGTGAAAGTACATCTTTTTACACCAAAGAAAGCACCAATTTGATGCAAAGGAAAATATTTCCGTTTGATTCTTGGAAGGATGGAGTTTGTGGATAAGGGATAAAAAAACATTTACTTACTAAGTAAGTGTGTGCAGAACTGTTTTTCTTGTCACGCTTCACACATGTTGAGAGATCTTCGACTGCGGAATTGTAGTCCTTGAATTTGAAGTTCACGATTCCTACCATGAGCCAGTATGTGGTATCAGAATACAAGAGTGTGCTCTAACAATCTACCTATAACACTTTACTACTAAAATGCAAGACAGCGCGAATTGATCATGGAGACCTACTGTCCTTCGTTTTCATCAAAGATATATGAGAAATGACATTAGGCGAGATGAGATTTGGCTGTAGGAACAAAACTAACCCCTTTCGTGTAAAATATCAGGAGAATTTGGTTCAAATTCCAATGCTTTAGTCAAGTCGTCGATAGCCTGAAAAAAAAAGGAATAAAATAGAATATAGCTTCATGTTTGCTAATTTATTGCTCTTACAATGCGACTATTACCATACAATATCAGAGTTTTCTGAAATATAATCTGCCTTTATCGACTTGACCCATATTAGTTTTGAAGTTTACACAAATATAGCAAGCTTGCCTCAACAAACTCTCCTAAAGCAGCGCGAGCTTGTCCCCGCCGCTTCCACGCCTCCCCAGCTGATGGGTTTGATTGTATAGCCTGCCATTTAGAGTAAGGTCATAAGGTCATTTTACACAAAAGTAAAGGGGAGTTCTGGATTTAAAAGTTCTACCTTGGTGAAGTCAGAAATAGCAGAGTCCAGTTCTCTTTGAAATGCATATGCTGTACCTCTCCCAATTAGTGCCTCTGGATAAGTTGGAGTTTCCCGCAGTATCTGCAAATGTAAATGCAGATTATTAGGTTCCTTTTCTGATTAGAGAGAGTAAGTGACCAAAACTGATAATAGACCAAAACAAAACCTGATCAAAAATGGATATTGCTTGGTCGTACCTCCCTTCGTTTACCTGAAAAGATGTAGCTCAGTGATAATGGTCAAGATATGAATATCGCGTCTTCCATGTAAAATACCTGTGCAATGCCTCGCGAAAGTCGAAAATCCAAACTTATTGATTTGGATGATTTTGACACTTTCGTAGCAAACAGTGCTTGATCTAGTGTTATGGTTTCATCGGAACTTCTTCTCTCCTCCACATCTTCAGCCTGGCCATTTATTTCTTTTTTAACTTTTGCTTTGTTTTTCTTATCTGGCTTTGGCTGTTTCTTGGGAGTTTGATGTGTCGCTGTGGTGTCTTTTGCTGGACTGACAGAATCTTTATGGTCTTTACTGTTGTTAGGTAACAGTGCATCACTATTTGATGAAGATTTGGAATTTGCAGTGTTCTCTTCACACACAACAGTTTTTGTATCAGTTGTAGCTGCAGTGAATGACGTGTTGATAAAACGATCTTCTGAGATAACAACTTTGGTATCACATGGTGATGCATCCACAACATCTTCACACTCGACCGTCTCATAAATTTTAACGGAAGAAACTAATTCTTCCAATTCCAGCAACTGTTTCAGGTCAATTGTGTCACGAACAGCAATCTCATGTCCTTGCTCCCAAGCAACCAAAGCTTCCTCATTTTTTCCCAATGCGCACAGTGCCTTGCCTGATTAAAATGATAATAATGTAAAAATTAATGGTGAAATTTGCTTCAAAACAACAGTATCCATATGTAAAAGAAATAGAGATGATATCTGCGGAAGCTTCACTGCAAACGAAATAAGTTTTTTCATTCAGGTGTTTTTTTTTATCATTGGTGTACCTTGGACTGAGAGGC
Organism: Hordeum marinum; assembly: GCA_022496015.1. NCBI lineage: Eukaryota > Viridiplantae > Streptophyta > Magnoliopsida > Poales > Poaceae > Hordeum > Hordeum marinum. The sequence continues at coordinate 288,291,948 of CM039673.1, forward strand.
TTAAAGGGTGGCAGGGAAGAGGTGCAAAGAGGCGCAGGGATAAAAAGGAAAGTAAATTGCAGAAAGAGAAAGTAGCATATGTAGCACAAGGCTCACATCACATTAATTTTGTAATTACACTATACTTGAATCAGTTGTGCATTAATGGCATCCTCTATCGTTGTTTGGCAAGTGTCAGAATACACTTGGGTCCTGTTCCTATGAGTAACAGTTTCTTTTCTGAGATCGTAACTAGAAGCTTCGACTTACAGCAAAACACATGGGATGGATACACGCTCATAAAGCTACTCTACTCTTCGGTTCATGGGCATCATGAAATTACATACTCCCGCACATATTGGTTGTAATAACATCTAATATCATGGGACGGAGGGACAGTGAGTCATAAGCATTCAGGTTGCACTAACAAAATCTGATGGGCTATCAACACTCAATACATCTAGCAGCGGCAGTTGATCCCCAGGCATAGATCAGGCAAGGCAAATCCACGACTGTATGGGGAGGAAGGAGATGATGCATAGGCGGGTAGAGAGAGTCCCGTCGTACCTTTGAGGACATAGGCCTGGAGAAGCGCGGGGTCGAGCTGCAGCGCGCGGTCGCAGTCCTTGACGACGTGCTTGTGGAGCTCGAGCTGGAAGTAGCAGAAGGCCCGGTTGCTGCGAGGGGAGAGAAAGACAAATTCGGGATCGCCGAGTCATAACCCATAACCCTAGACTGGTAGATCAGAGACCCCGTGGGGACGGATCGGGGAGGGGAGGAAAGCAGTAGTGTACCAGAGGTCGTGGATGGAGGAGGGGGAGCGGGCGAGGATGGAGTCGAGGAGGCGTATGGCCTTGGACCAGTTGCGGCCGCTGCAGAGGCGCGCGAGCTCCCCGCGGTCGGAGCCCATGGCGGCGGCGATCGGTCGCCGGAGGAGGTCAGGGTGGGGGAACGAGCAGATGAGAGGTGGAGGCGAGGATTTGAGAATTGAGGGGGGCCACCTCACTTGCGCTAAGCTCTGCGCGACTTTAGCGCGTGGACCCCTCTCTTTTTCGGATTTTCTGTTATGGTTGTTATTACTGCTGATCTTCTTTTATACTCGTATTCCGCTTTGATTTTCTGCCAGGAAACAGTTAGATAGAGGTCGTTGCTGATTGGGCCATGTCTACCGTCTAGGTTCTACATTTTTTTCAAAATACTAGTATAAATCTGAGTCAGATTTGTGTCAATTCCAAACGAACTCGTTGTGCCTCCCGTCTGATCTTCATACACGAATCACAATGCAGGATTGTTGTCACGTCATTCGACTGGAAATTTTGATGTATGTGTGCTTTTCTCTTGGCGATTACGACGCACGGCCCATCATTGTTTTTAAGGCGTCCCCAAGGCGTCGCCTAGTCGATGCCTAGGCGTCAGAGCGCCCGGAGACGATAGAACGTCGGGCTCGCCTTAGGCCATCGCCCAAGGCATCCAGATTCGCCTATTGAGGCGTCCAGGTCGTCGCCTAGGCAGGGGAGGCGTCGCTTTGGTCCAATTTGGACGTTGGTCCAGGTCGAGCGGGAAACTGGTGAGGGGCGGGGTGGGAAACAGAAATTGGGCGGGATTGGATACAAATTGGGGGGGGCAAACTCACGTGAAATAGATGGGAGAGAGAGTGGGAAACACACCGTTGCAAGGAATCGATCTGAGAGAGAGAAGAGCTCTCTTCTTCTCCTCTCAGGCGGCCAGCCCCTCCTCTGCCAGATCCCGTCCGTCGGCCAAGCTTCCTCCCTTGTCCTGCTTCCTTCCCATTGTCGGCCAAGCTTCCTCTCCTCCCCTGGCTCATCCCTCCCCCAGCAGGGTAACAAGGTACGACTGCCCACTCTGGCTCTCTCCCCCTATTGGCGAGTGCCCGAGCACCGCCCGGGTCGGCCAGTCCCTATTCGCGCGAGGGACCCGCCTCTGACGTCCTGTCTCCTCCCTCTCTCTTCCTTGCGTCCTTGTCGAGCCCCACAAACACCGCAGACCCAACATGGCCTCTCCCAACGGACATCACGGCCATCCCCGTGAGCTTCGTCCATGGTGCACTATGACCTCGCCATATAAGGCCACCCCGAGCTTCCCTCTAACCTTCCCTCGCCCTTTCCTGGTTGTAATCGACCGCCTTCGCCATCCATTCCTCCTTGGAAGGCCCCTGTGCTCGGGATCGAGCAGAGCCTCGCCGTTGTTCGCTTGGTACCAACCTCCCCCGCCCGCGTTCTTACTCGATCTGGAACCACCTCAACCTCGACCCGTTTCCCTTCGCTTCCCCCTCCGTTTGCAACATAGGACGACCGGAGCTTCCTTCTACCGAAGCACTGACTGGCGACATCCTCCTGAGCACGTCACGACCCTCATCTAGCCTCAGCGTCGACCGCATCAACGCCGCCAAGCTCCCTTGTGATACGTCTCCAACATATCTATAAATTTCTTATTGATCCTTCTTGTAATATTAACATTTTAGAATACTTTTTGGGTAATTATATGTTAATTAATATTATTTTTGAGCACTAACCTGTTAACCCGGTGCCAAGTGCCAGTTTTTGTTTTTGCGTGTTTTTGCCTTTTCAGGTTTACAGTACCAAACGAAGTCCAATTGTCACGAAACTTTTTTATGATTTTCTCTGGACCCAAAGAAGACTTGGAAGCTTCGGGAGAAGACCGGAGGCCGCACGAGGGAGCCATCACACATCAGGTCGCACCCAGGGGTGGTCGCGCCCTGATGTGTGGTGGGCCCCTTGGCTTCCTCCCGATGCCCCTCTCTGGCCTATAAATTCCATAAATCCCAAAACCCTAGAGAGCCTCCCAAAACAATTTTTCGTCGTTGTAAGTCTTTGTTCTGTCGCGTGCCCATCTAGAGCCCTGTTCCGGTGTGCTGCCGGAGGGAGGTCGATCACGGAGGGCCTCTACATCAACCTTGTTGCCCCCATGGTGATGTGTGAGTAGTCTACCACGGACCTACGGGTCCGTAGTTAGTACCTATATGGCTATCTCTCTCTTGATCTTCAATACAATGATCACCGCATCTTCGCTTTGATATATCTAACTTAATTCTTTCGTCGGTGCGTTTGTTGGGATCTGATGAATTGTGGGTTTGTCTTCAGATTATTCATGAAAAAGATTTGAGTCTTCTCTAAAATCTATTATGATTCTTATTTGCATGATTATTATAGCTTCATAATTCTCTCCGATCTATTGAAATAGTTTGGCCAACTAGATTGATATTTCTTCTGTGAGAGGGGTGCGTTGTAGTGGGTTCAATTTGTGGTGCTCTATATCCCAGTGACAGAAAAGAACAAGACACGCTTTGTATTGTTGACACTAAGGATAAAACGATGGTGTTAATTCATATTGATTGAGTTCTCTTTGTCTACATCATGTCATTGTTCTCAAAGCATTACTTTATTTTACTTAATACTCTAGATGCATGTTGGATAGCGATCGATGGGTGGAGTAATAGTAATAGGTGCAGGCAAGAGTCACCATATTTGCTTACGGACGTGATGCCTATATACACATGATCATAGTCGTGAATATCACATAACTATGCGCTTTTCTACCAATTGCCCAAGAGTAATTTGCTTACCCACCGTATGCCTACTTCATGAGAGATGCCACTAGGGAAAAGTATAGCCCCCAGGTTTGTTCACTTATATATTACAAAAGTTTTCAATACCTTGCTACCATTATTGACTTTTTATTTTATTTTGCAATTTATAATTATCTACTGCCAACCACACTACTTATAAGCTTGCAAATAACGAGCCCAAGGGGATTGACAACCATCTTGCCCGTGTTGGGTCTAAGTGTTTGCTTCTTTCTGTGCAGTCGCTGAAGACGGGGGTTGTGTGTTACTCCTATTGGTTCGATAAACCTTGGATCTCTGTTGAGGAAAATACTTATCTATATTGTGATGCATCACATGCTCCTCTTCGCGGAAAACCCAACACACACCACAAGTATCACTCTACTCCCCGTTGCGAGGTAAGGATGACATGTGGACTCCACCAGTCACACCCTCGCCCGTGCCCCTCTCACTAACCAGCCTGCCCCATCGGCCATGTTTGAATCTGCCACACGCACGTGTACCGCTTCATCGGTGGCGTATTTTGGAAATATGCATTTGACGTGGTTGCCTCGTGCGGCTTGGTTTCTCTCTCTGCTCGCTCAGTTGATGCCCTTCTGGCCCAAGTGAACAGTGTTGTTTTTTCATTTTTCAGAAACTTGCAAAACTTCCATATATTGGAATATAGATCCAAATGCATTGATTACAATCCCTATATTCTTCTAAAATTCCAATCTATTTAAAGGTGCAACTTTCACATTTTTTGTACTGTTCAAGTCTAAATTCAAATTAGAACATTTAAAGCTCACTTTGAAAAACCCTAGAACATTCATTCTAGCTCCAAATGAACCGATTCCAAATTCTATGTGATATGTGTATCATGCCTTATTTATCTAAAAATAGTGAACATTTTTCCTAAGGTTTGTTTTTGTTGGATCTATTAAATAGTATAGTCCTCCATTTATTTTATCTTGGAAAACTCCTAGGATATTCATCTCAACTCCAAATCAAGTGAAACCATCTCCCAATTGTTTCTAAAACTATGTCTGGTTTAATAAGTGCCTTCACGCATTTTCATAGGAAGGCATTCTTTTGATTCCTTGCAGGTTTGTGTTCCCTTTTGATTCCATCATAATAAAATCTCTAGTGCTCCAAATCCACTTGAACCACTTTTGTTATTTTTCATGTAGCCAGAGATGTCCTAGAAAAATGAAATTCCTATTTCTAGAGCACTTTTATTTTCTGCCTTGTTGTGTTGCTTATTGTGATCTTTCGGCGTTAGTTGGCGAAGTAGACAGAGTGCTTGGAGAAGGACCAGGAGAGTTGAAGACTTTGCTGAGACATGCCAGTAGCCCTTTGACCATGATTATGAAACCATTTTCTTGGATGTCATTATAGCACTTTCTTCATGCATCAAAGGCATGATAATTTGTGATGGCAAACTTGCTAGGTGGCCTCTGTTGCATATTCCGTTGATACTTGCATTGCTCATAGCTCTATTTTTACTTAGATTTGTGTTGGTGGAACTAGATAGGTGCTACGCAAAGTGGGGCAAGGTTATGCACGATGAGTAACAAGTGAGATTTTACAAAGACTTTTGAAAACCCCAATGGGTACCATTAATGCCCTTGGGATATGTTGAGCTAGGTCATCACTTGATAAATAAGTGGTGCACCAAGGCAAGTTGAGTGTGTTGTTTTCGAAAATGGAGACATGTACAACCACACTACCCCTATATGGGAAGAGGCTTTATTGATTACCTTGTTCAATGCTGGTAAAGATCCCGCATTACTAATGCGGAGTGACTTGGTCAGTCTCGATATGGGGTCGTGCCTGGATGGACGACTATGGCTGTTTTAACAGACACTGAAAGTTGTGTCCCATCTTGGATATAAACTTGTGTAATGTGATGTTTTATCATGAGGGTTGTGTACCAACGAGTGGACTCTTTGTTAAGTATTGGTTGGGAAAATGTATTATTCGGGTGCTTACCTCGGGTACTTAATGTATTGCAAGTCATGGATGACACAAAAGTTTCCCGAGTCTTGTGGGTAAAGCGTGCAACCTTTATAGAGTGTCAAACTATTCAAATAACCGTATCCAGGGTCAAGGACAATCGGGTGGTCCTGCTTAAACTACAGCCGAGGTTTTACAAACAAATGGGTGTGAGGAGTAAACATGTGGTCTATGACCAATGGACCTTCGAGATGGTTAAACTAGAGTTTAGATACTCTGTTTATATTGATATATGTAATCTGTTGGTGCATGATTTCTAAAATGTCACGACATGTTATTGCACTCAAAACTAGCTTTTCGCAAAAAATATGTACTTAGTGCTATACCATGTGTTTACCTTGTTCCAATTACGGGTTGCTTACGAGTACATTCAAAAGTAATCATTGGTTTGTCTCTGGCTATTTACTTGGCTAGACATGGAAGAGCAGGATTTCAAGGAAGAGTTCTTTGATGACGACCATGCGGATTAGGACGCTTTCTAGTCAGAATGTCTGTAGGGTTAAGGCAGATGGCATGGGTCCAAGTTATCGTTGAATATTTCCGTTGTGTGTGTTTTATTGGATATTTGGCCTCCATGGCCATATCTATGTAAGACTTGACCATAATGGTCCTATCTGTGTAATATGTTATGTAATGTACGTAAGAATCTTGATATTCAGTTCATTATGTTTAGTGAGCATTGATCTCGGGATCACCGTGCACTCACAAACGTAGGCTTTGACTTATGAGTCAGGGTCCTCACATCCCTTGTGCCTCCATATACATCATTGAATCGTCATATAGGGGTTTGGTGCGATGGGACCCACGCGAGGTGCGAGTTGTGGCGAAGATAAGGTCAGCGGCGGGAAGAGGGGCAATAGCATACGGTGCACGACATCAGTGTGCAGAGTTGTGGTAGCGTGTGATGCGACGAGGGCTAACGGTTGGTGGGTTGTGGCGGTGTGACGGATGTAGAAGCTCGTAGCGTTGTGCGGGGTAAGGTGCGGCATCATCTTGCGACATCCGATGGTAGCACGCGTATCCGCACCCATCCAATCCAGATGGCTAGACACCAACTTCCAATGTACCAATTTCAGTCCAAATCTTTTTGAGTCGATTGCTTATTGCTTTCGCGCATTTAGGTGATGCTAAAATTGTCCAATGTCCTTTGGATTTCTTTTGGAAAAGGTAATACCATGTATTATCTGTCTGTTGTATCAAATTTCATAACAAGCTACTATGTTTGTTCTTCAAAAAAGAAAATAAATTAGGAATGACGGCCATGTGTGAAGTGAGAGGCAATAAGTTTCAACCAAGACGAGCGATAGTCTCATCAAAGGCAATATTGAGCCTAGCCTCTTCAAATCCATGACTAAGTACTCAAGTTCTGTTGTTATTTTTTCACACGATGGTATATGTGTTGCACATATTGAACATGGTAATTTTGGTTCGCCTTTATAGTTCATATGTGTTCCTGTTTTCCATTTACGAGAGAACAACTTTTACTAAATTTGTCATGCGAGCATTATACTTTCTTTTGCAATTTCGCCATGTATGAGAGAACAACTTTTACTAAGTTTGCCTTGCGAACATTATACTTATTTTTGCAAATTTGCGAGGCATGAGAGAACAAAATCCCTATATTTTGCCATGTGCGATTACAATTGGCTCTCATAGTTGCCATGTTTTTAGCAAACAATTTTTCTAACTTATGAATGGACATGCTAAATATATATATATATATATATAATGAAAATCAGCAAAAAAAATCCATGGCAAATGAAAATTCTTTTTTTTTTGTCATTCAAGTAAACCCAACCCTTTGCACGACCATGGCAACTGAAGATACTTTGTGTGCCACGACAACTACATATGGGTTGCATGGCAATTGAATATAGTTTTTCTGCCATGGCAATTAAATACTTTCATTTTTTCATACACTTTCAGTAGAGTTTTTTGTGCCGGGTTATTGAAACATGGAACTAAGCTTACCCTTTTGGGCCGCTACTAAATATGCACCGCCATCGCAGCTGAAGATATTTTTCTGCCCATGGCAACAACTAAGATATTGTTCGTATGGCAAACTAGTTTTTCCAATTTTCGAGAACTCAACATGGCAACCCACACTATAGCAAAATGGTCATATTTGCTCGTGTAGGGAAATAGCAAAAACAAAAACTAAAATTTGCCATGAGAGTATTACAAAAGCTATTGTTAGAATATTTGACATGTTTGTTTTAATAAATGAAATCTTATAAAATTGTCATTTTTAGCACAATGGCAAGTAGTTCGTACGCATCCTAGCATTTTCATTACAAATAGCATGTAAATTTCTCTTTTTTTAGACCATAAAAAAAATCCTTTTTTGGACGATGACAATTTTCTTTCTTGGGACCATGGAAAGTGTACTTAATGGACCATGGCCAATTTCTTTTTTGGACCCTCACAAAAATTATTGAATAATCCATGGTATAATATTTTTGTTCTCTACCATGGAAACTTTTATTTTTGTACTATGGCATATTTATATTTGGAATATGGCAAATTTATTTGTTGGACCATAAGGCAAACTTATTTCTCTTATGAAACAATGGCAACTTAGGATCAAACAAAATTGTTAAGTTTTTTATTTGTTTTTAAGCTATGGTTGATCTTAATTCTCATGCATGGCTATTGTAAAAATTTCATGTATGGTATTTAGGTATGGAAAACTTATGTTCAAAAGCACATCCTACCATTTAGTTGTTTTGTATTCTTAAGCCATTGTGATCGTAAATTCAATTTCCTAGCCATGGAAAATTGCATTCTCTGGATAAGGGCTAATTTTACATCCATCACGATATTTTGGAGCCTTGGTAAATTTCACATACATGTCAAATGGTTTCTTTACATGGCAATTTGTTTAAAACTCATGGTAATTTATCGTCTAGACTCTTATTTGAAAAAAAAACTTAATCCCTAAATATGTTGTTGTTTTATTTTAAAAAAGATGATAATTTTTGTATATTTTTTTGCTAAAATAAGTCATGTGCAAAATATTATCTCTTGTATGGCTTGTCTTTTACTATGTTCAAGATGGGCCTATTTGACCCACTTTTTCCACCCGTACGTGCTTCTTTAAGAGAATTTTATCGTGGTGAAGGGTTTGGGGTTCGCGTTGGGGCTTTCTTTCCATAGAAAAAATCATCGATCTGGTCGACCATCCATCACAAATCAATCATTCACTAGGGGTGATTCCAAGATCTGACATTAGATTGGTATTGTGTTTTTTGCATCAATTTGTTAGTGCATTAAATATACTATTTTGTTATACAAATAGCCCATTACAAATTTACATCGTTGAAATAAGTTGTATCACACAACCAGGGGTCAAACCTTAAAAACATTAGGGCCCGAAGTAAAATCACATTTTTTGTCACATGTACAAGAAAGCCAGTGATGACCCACAAGTATAGGAGATCAATCATAGTCAATCACAGTTTTCTATAAGTGGGAGTGTCAAACCCAACGAGGAGCAGAAGGAAATGACAAGCGGGTTTCAACAAGGTATTCTCTGCAAGCGCTGTAAGTTACAGTGATAGATAGTTTTGTAGCAAGATAATTCGTAACAAGTGACAAATAACAATAGTAGCAAGTGTGCAGCAAGGTAGCACAATCCTTTTTATAGCAAAGGACAAGTGGAAAGTTCTTACATATAAAGCAAACGCTCCGGAGGATACATGGGAATTATTGCCTAGTCATGTTCATCATGTTGAGTTGATTCGTGTTCTCTACTTTGATAATTTGGTATGTGGGTGGACATGTGCTAAGGTGATGTTCTTACTTGAACAAGCAACCCACTTATGATTACCCCCTCTCGCAAGCATCCACAACTATGAAAGAAGAATTAATATAAATCTAACCATATCATGAAACATATGGATCCAAATCAGCCCCTTATGAACCAACACATAAACTAGGGTTTAAGCTTCTTTCACTCTCGCAACCCATCATCTACTTGTTACTCCACAATGTCGTCCCTTAGGCCCATAACATGGTGAAGTGTCGTGTAGTCGATGTTCACACGACACCACTAAGAGATGCAAAAACATACATATCATCAAAATATCGAACGAATACCAACTTCACATGATTACTTGTAACAAGACTTCTCCCATGTCCTTAGGAACTTAACTACTCACACCTCATCCACATGGTCAAGATCAGAGGTATAATAATGGTGATCAAGGATCTGAATATAATATCTTCCACCAAGTAAACCAATAAGCATCAAGTACAAGATGTAATCAACACTACTAGCAATCCCCGGGTACCAATCCGAGGTTTCGAGACAAAGATTGAATACAAGAGATGAACTAGGGTTTGATATGAGATGATGTTGGTGAAGATGTTGATGAAGATTGGTCCTCCCATGAAGGAGGAAGCGTTGGTGATGATGATGGCTTCGATCTCCCCCTCCCGAAGAGGAATTTCCCCGGCAAAATCTCTCTGTCGGAGAGCAAAAGGGCCTCTGCCTTGAGACGGCGGCGCTTCGTCCCAAAGGTATGCTTATGGTTTTTTTCTGGTCAAACCACACCATATGGGATAAGAGGGGGTTCAGGAGACCTGTTGGGCCCTCACAAGGCAATAGGGCGTGGCTATGGGGTGGCCACACCCTGTTGGCTCGTGGCCAGGGGGTGGTCCCCCTTTGGTATATTTTTGGCCCAACAATTCTTATATTTCATAAAATTTCTTCGTAAAATTTCAGGTCATTTGGAGCCAGTGAATTTTCTGCCATTTTCTTGGCTTTCAGGTCCAGAATTCCAATTTACAGTGATTTCCCTTTTTGTGATGTACCTTGCACATTCAGAGAGAAATGCATAACAATTATATTATAATGAGGAATAATGGACAATAATAACATAAATATCAATAAGAATTCATGATGCATAATGGACGTATCAACTCCTCCAAGCCTTCCTCGCTTGTCCTCAAGCGAAAGCCGAACTCGATAATAATTACCACATAATTTGAGGGAGAGAGAGAGTGAGAGAGAGGTGTCAATAAGAATAGAATACGCAAATGCGGGCATCATGAATATTTACATAGCAGCATTTTTTTCATCATATAGCTTCTCATGAGCTAGTAACAAGTTATCCATAATATTGAAGTATAAAGCAAACATTATTGACAATCAACAAACTATGTTCTTAGTCATTGAGAAAATCACAATTCATCACATTCCACAGAAGAGTCCATGTAAGAGCTTTTCATTATAGCAAGTTCACATACTCAACTATCATTTAGTCTTGTATGATTGCTGACACTCATTGCATATTTTTGGAGCTAGTGTTTTCATCGGACACATAGGAAGATGGGGGCTTCATAGTTTTTGCCACCCAACTTATTTACCTCAAGGGTAATGTCAACAATAATGGTTCATGATCACCTACATTCAAGTGGATATATTTATCCGGATCTATCCTCAACACATGATGCTTGCCAAATAGAGAGTTCAAAGGTTGGAGTAAGAATAAACTTCATTGACTCTTGCACAAAAGTGAATTAATGAAGATAAAAGATAGGCCCTTTGCAGGGGGGAAGCAGAGGTTGTCATGCGCTTTTAAGTTTTTGGATGTGCAAACTCTTAATGCAAAGGAACGCCGCTTTATATTGCCCCTTGTGATAGCAAACTTTATCATGCACTTTGTCGCTTTTATTTCATTGCCATCACAAGATCGTACAAAGCTTGGTTTCCCTTGTAATAAAAGATCATACATATTTAAGACTTAAGAGCAATTTTTATTGCTTGATGCACCGATGACAACTTATTTGAAGGATCTTATTCAATCCATAGGTAGGTATGATGGAACCTCATGGAAAGGAACTGGGTTTAAGGGGTTATGGATGCACAAGCATCATCACTACTTAGTGCAGAATTTTTTGGCTAATAAAAGATCTAAAGCAAGTAACACATGATAAAGGACCCAAGACCATATAACTTCTAAGTGAATGTAAACTATCATGATCATTATGTTGTCTTCCATGTCCAACATCAGTACTTGATCATTATATAATATTTGACGAGGGCTCACAATTATAAAAGGTGTCCAAGATAGTGTATTTGTATGTAAATCTCCTCTCCTCTATCATAATCTTGCATAGATTGTATCAATGACTAATGATATGTTTGCTTATTCTCAACAACCTTATCACTTATATGTTTTCTATGTGAAGTCATTACTCCCCATGGGATTAGCGTATGCTATTTTCTTGTTCTTTTATTTCAATTCTATGATGATAGATGCATGAGAGTAAAGCACACAAACTCAACTAATCTTTATTATATAACTCTCACACTCGACTACAAGGATAGATAGATCTTAACAAAAATTGTAAGCAAAGCAAATCTAAAATTCTATTTCTCTAAATCATGAAATAACTAAGGATTAAACTATAATAGATGGTAATGGTAAAAGTGATGGTGATACGATACTGGGGCACCTCCCCCAAGCTTGGAACAAGCTAAGGGTGGTACCCATACCCATGTACCAAAGTGTCCTTCTTGGGTGATAGTGGTGATGATGTAATCATTTTAGCGACGATGCCCCTTAGGATGCAGATCTCTTCATTAAGCTTGCCAAATTCTTGCTTAAGGTCTAGATTCTCCTTGCAAAGTTTGTTGGCATCGATCATCGCTCCCTCCATCAGAGGATGAGCTTTGTTGGAAGAAGCAACGGTAGTGTCTACCTGCATACGACGATAAGGGGTGAAATGTGTTTTGGAAGGTGTAACCTTGTTTGGTAAGCTTGAATTTTTGAATTCCACGTGCATGTCTTCAGGTTGAGGTAGATGCACTTCTTCTTCAGTTGAAGGATCAATCCTATTTAAGTCAGCTTCCACCTCTTCTTTTGTTGACCGCCCATAAGGATCCACATCCCCATAAACTCGAGAATTGGTAATGAAATCTGAGACGTAGCTTTCTCCCTTTGAATCGTGTGATGACATATTGTCTCCAAATCTATCAAAAAAGTAGTCCGAAACAAGAACACGGGAGAAACTTGCGATGTGATGATCAAAACATACAATAGTATATATAATGATTTTGTAGGTTAGAACATGTGTGCAGGAAGAAAACGGAGTCCGGGAGGCACACGAGGGCCCCACGAGGCAATAGGGCGCGCCTAGGGTGGTGGTCGCGCCCTGTGGGCTCATGGCCCCCTCGTGGGCCCCCTGACTCCTTTTTATTTTTGTAATTTTCCTAAAATACCAAAACCAACAGAATATATACATATACATATTAGAATTTTTGGAGTCGGTTTACTTACAGTATCACCTACCCCATTTTAGCTTTCTGGGATGTTCCAGAAGGTCTCTTTCATGTGTTCTCCTGGAGTCATAACTTGGATGATGTTAGTTTCAACATTGAGGGGCATACCTGAGATATAGTGTTTAATCCTTTGCCCGTTTACCACTCTAGGATTTTTGCCTTCGAAGTTGTCAATCTTTATAGCACCGGAGCGATAGACCTCCTCAAAGACATAAGGGCCTTCCAATTTGGAGAGAAGCTTACCTGCAAAAAATCTTAAACGAGAATTGTACAAAAGAACTAGGTCTCCTACATTGAATTCCAATTTTTGGATTCTCTTGTCATGCCATCTTTTAACTTTTCCCTTAAACAACTTGGCATTTTCATAAGCTTGTGTCCTCCATTCATTTAATGAGCTAATATCAAACAACCTCTTTTCACCGGCAAGTTTAAAATCATAGCTGAGTTCTTTAATTGCCCAATAAGCATTATGTTCTAACTCAAGAGGTAAATGACAAGCTTTTCCATATAACATTTTATAGGGGGGCATTCCCATGGGTTTTTTATAAGCAGTTCTATAGGCCCATAAAGCATCATCAAGTGTCTTAGACAAGTTCTTTCTATATCTAATTGGTAATGAAATCTGAGACGTAGCTTTCTCCCTTTGAATCGTGTGATGACATATTGTCTCCAAATCTATCAAAAAAGTAGTCCGAAACAAGAACACGGGAGAAACTTGCGATGTGATGATCAAAACATACAATAGTATATATAATGATTTTGTAGGTTAGAACATGTGTGCAGGAAGAAAACGGAGTCCGGGAGGCACACGAGGGCCCCACGAGGCAATAGGGCGCGCCTAGGGTGGTGGTCGCGCCCTGTGGGCTCATGGCCCCCTCGTGGGCCCCCTGACTCCTTTTTATTTTTGTAATTTTCCTAAAATACCAAAACCAACAGAATATATACATATACATATTAGAATTTTTGGAGTCGGTTTACTTACAGTATCACCTACCCCATTTTAGCTTTCTGGGATGTTCCAGAAGGTCTCTTTCATGTGTTCTCCTGGAGTCATAACTTGGATGATGTTAGTTTCAACATTGAGGGGCATACCTGAGATATAGTGTTTAATCCTTTGCCCGTTTACCACTCTAGGATTTTTGCCTTCGAAGTTGTCAATCTTTATAGCACCGGAGCGATAGACCTCCTCAAAGACATAAGGGCCTTCCAATTTGGAGAGAAGCTTACCTGCAAAAAATCTTAAACGAGAATTGTACAAAAGAACTAGGTCTCCTACATTGAATTCCAATTTTTGGATTCTCTTGTCATGCCATCTTTTAACTTTTCCCTTAAACAACTTGGCATTTTCATAAGCTTGTGTCCTCCATTCATTTAATGAGCTAATATCAAACAACCTCTTTTCACCGGCAAGTTTAAAATCATAGCTGAGTTCTTTAATTGCCCAATAAGCATTATGTTCTAACTCAAGAGGTAAATGACAAGCTTTTCCATATAACATTTTATAGGGGGGCATTCCCATGGGTTTTTTATAAGCAGTTCTATAGGCCCATAAAGCATCATCAAGTGTCTTAGACAAGTTCTTTCTATATCTATTGACAGTCTTTTGCAAAATTAATTTTATTTCTCGGTTCCTCAATTCAACTTGGACACTAGACTGAGAGTGATAAGGTGATGCACTTCTATGGTTAACATCACATTTAGCTAGAAGTTTACGGAAAATAGCATGAATAAAATGTGAACCACCATCAGTCGTTAAATATCTAGGGACTCCAAACCTTGGGAAGATAATATCCTTAAGCATCTTAATAGAAGTGTTATAATCATCACTACTAGTTGCAATAGCTTCTACCCACTTAGTAATATAATCAACAACAACTAGAATATGAGTGTACCCATTAGAGCAAGGAAAAGGTCCCATATAATCAAAGCCCCAAACATCAAATGGTTCAATAGCAAGTGAATAGTTCAGAGCCATTTCTTGAGTCTACCAATGTTACCAATTCTTTGACATTCATAACAAGAAAGGACATACTTATGAGATTATTTAAAAAGAGTAGGCCAGTAAAAATCGGATAGTAGTACCTTGTGTGCAATTCTGTCACCAGCATGGTGTCCTCCGTAGACTTCGGAGTGGCACTTCCGTAGGATCTGTCCATGTTCATGCTCAGGTACACAACGTCTAATAACACCATCCACTCCTTTATAAAGATGTGGGTCATCCCAAAAGTAATGTCGCAAATCATAAAAAAATCTTTTGTTGATAGGTGAAATTAGGTGGTATATATTTAGCGACAATGTAGTTAGCATAATCTGCATACCAACGAGTACCATGCGAAGTGTTTATAGCAGCGAGTTGCTCATGAGGAAAATTATGATCAATAGGCAATGGGTCATCAAGAACACTTTCCATCCTAGACAAGTTATATGTGATGACCCACAAGTATAGAGGATCTATAGTTGTCCTTTCGATAAGTAAGAGTGTCGAACCAATGAAGAGCAGAAGGAAATGACAAGCGGTTTCCATTAAGGTATTCTCTGCAAGCACTAAAATTATCGGTAACAGATAGTTTTATGGTAAGACAATTTGTAACGAGTAACAAGTAACAAGTGTAGCAAAGGTGCAGATGTTGGAAATATGCCCTAGAGGCAATAATAAATTAGTTATTATCATATTTCCTTGTTCATGATAATCGTTTATTATCCATGCTATAATTGTATTGATCGGAGACTTAAATGCATGTGTGGATACATAGACAAAACCATGTCCCTAGTATGCCTCTAATGGACTAGCTTGTTGATCAAAGGATGGTTAAGGTTTCCTAGCCATGGACATGAGATGTCATTTGATAACGGGATCACATCATTAGGAGAATGATGTGATGGATAAGACCCAAACTACAAACATAGCATATGATCGTGTCAGTTTATTGCTACTGTTTTCTGCATGTCAAGTATATGTTCCTATGACCATGAGATCATGCAACTCACGGATATCGGAGGAGTGCCTTGTGTGTATCAAACGTCGCAACGTAACTGGGTGACTATAAAGGTGCTCTACAAGTATCTCCGATGGTGTCTGTTGAGTTGGCATGGATCGAGACTGGGATTTGTTACTCCGTGTAACGGAGAGGTATCTCGGGGCCCACTCGGTAATGCAACATCACAATAAGCCTTGCAAGCAATGTGACTAATTGTTAGTTGAGGGATCTTGTATTACGGAACGAGTAAAGAGACTTGCCGGTAACGAGGTTGAACTAGGTATGGAGATACCGACGATCGAATCTCGGGCAAGTAACATACCGAAGAACAAAGGGAACGATATACGGGATTAACTGAATCCTTGACATAGAGGTTCGACCGATAAAGATCTTCGTAGAATATGTAGGAACCAATGTGGACGTCCAGGTCCCGCCATTGGTTATTGACCGTAGAGGTGTCTCGGTCATGTCTACATAGTTCTCGAACCCGCAGGGTCTGCACACTTAAGATTCGGTGACGTTTCGGTAGTGTAGAGTTATGTATGGTGGTGACCGAAGGTTGTTTGGAGTCCCGGATGATATCCCGGACGTCACGAGGAGCTCCGGAATGGTCCGGAGGTAAAGATTCATATATAGGAAGTCCCAGTTTGGTTTCCGGAAAAGTTTCGGGCTCATCGGTAGTGTACCGGGAGTATCGGTATTGTACCGGGAGTGCCGGTAGTGTACCGGGGGACCTCCGGGAGGGGTATTTCGACCCCAAGAGGTCCATGGGCTGTGGGAGAATAATAACCATCCCTTAGTGGGCTGGGAAAACAGCCACAAAGGCCCATGGCGCAGGAGAGAAAGTCCTAAAGCAAAAAGTGGAAAATCAGCCAATAGGAGGCAATCCTACTCCAACTAGGATTGGAGGTGAAGTAGGATTGCTCCCACCTCCTATTTCGGCCGACCCAAAGGCCTTGGCTGCCTCTCCTCTCCTCTCCTCCTATATATACTAGTGGATTGGGTGGTTTTTGGACAGAATTTCCGGCCACGTGCTACCCGTTCCACCGGTGCATAGTTTCTCCTCTAGATCGGTTTTCTGCAGCGCTTAGGCGAAGCCCTGCCGGAATTGCTCCACCACCATCACCGGAGCGCCGTCACGCTGCCGGTGAACTCTCTCTCCTCTCCACCTCCTCTCTCTGGATTGAGACGGTGGAGATCGTCATCAAGCTGCACGTGTGCTGAACGCGGAGGTGCCGTCCGTTCGGCGCTAGATCGGAAGGACCGTGATCGAGATCGCGAGACAGTTCGTGATGAGATCGCGGAACGGACCGTGATGAGTTCGTGGGACAGATCGTGATCAAGATCATGAGACGGATCGTGATGAGATCGCGGGATGGATCGTGATGAGTTCACGGGACGGTTCGTGATTGGATCGCGGGACGGATCGTGATGAGATCGCGGGACGCTCGGCGATTTGGATCGCGAAGATGTTCGACTACACCAACCGCGTTTATTAACGCTTCCCGCTTAGCGATCTACAAGGGTATGTAGATCCACTCTCCCTGTCGTAGATGCTCATCACCATGGATAGGTTTGCGTGTGCGTAGGAAAATTTTTGTTTCCCATGCGGCGTTCCCCAACAGTGGCATCATGAGCTAGGTTGATGGTTCGATGAGATCTCGAGTAGAACACGAAAGGTTTGTGGGCGTTGATGCTTAGATTGCTTCCTCCCTTGGTCGTATTTTGGTTCAGCGGGATTGTGAGATGAAGCGGCCCGGACCAACATTACTCGTACGCTTACGAGAGACCGGTTCCCTCAACGCAACTTGTTGCCTAGATGGCTTGCGGGTGACAGTTTCTCTCACTTTAGTTGGATCGGATTCGACAAAGGCGGTCCTTGAGAAGGTTGAAAAGCAAACTAGTGTATCACCGTTGTGGTTTATGCATAGGTGAGAATCGTTCTTGCTAGATACCCATAGCAGCCACGTAAAATATGCAACAACAATTAGAGGACGTCTAACTTGTTTTTGCAGGGTATGTTGTGATGTGATATGGCCAATTACATGATGAGATATATGTGATGTATGAGATGATCATGTGATGTATAGATTATCACAACTTGCATGTCGATGAGTACGGCAACCGGCAGGAGCCATAGGGTTGTCTTTAATTATTGTATGACCTGTGTGTCAATCATTAAGCGCTATGTAATGCTTTACTTTATCGCTACGGTAGCAATAGTAGT
This sequence comes from Hordeum marinum, assembly GCA_022496015.1. Taxonomy (NCBI): domain Eukaryota; kingdom Viridiplantae; phylum Streptophyta; class Magnoliopsida; order Poales; family Poaceae; genus Hordeum; species Hordeum marinum. The sequence continues at coordinate 288,310,019 of CM039673.1, forward strand.
AGAAGCATGCAGGGCATGACAACCCCAATGGCAACACATTGATGGAGATCAAGATGATGGAGATCATGGTGTTGTGCCGGTGACGATGGAGATCATGCCGGTGTTTCGAAGATGGAGATCATAAACACAAGTTCATGGCCATATCATGTCACTTATGAATTGCATGAGATGTTAATCCTTTTATGCACCTTGTTTTGCTTAGTACGGCGGTAGCATTATAAGGTGATCCCTCACTTGAATTTCAAGATGAACTGTGTTCTCCCCGAGTGTGCATCGTTGCGAAAGTTCGTCGTGTTGAGACACCACGTGATGATCGGGTGTGATAGACTCTACGTTCACATACAACGGGTGCAAGCCAGATTTGCACGCGCAGAACACTCGGGTTAAACTTGACGAGCCTAGCATGTACATACATGGCCTCGGAACACGAGAGACCGAAAGGTCGAACATGAGTCATATAGTAGATATGATCAACATAATGATGTTCACCATTGCAGCCACCTCAACTCACGTGATGATCGGACTTGAGTTGGTGAATTTGGATCATGTAACACTCGAATGATCAGAGGGATGTCAATTTGAGTGGGAGTTCTTAAGTAATATGATTAATTGAACTCATTATCATGAACATAGTCAAAGTGTCTTTGCAAATTATGTTGTAGATTACTAGCTCGCGCTGTAGCTCCCTTGTATTTTTATATGTTCCTAGAGAAATAGAATTGAAAGATGTTGGTAGCAAAATTGCGGACTGGGTCCGTGATCTGAGGATTGTCCTCATTGCTGCACAGAAGGCTTATGTCCTTAATGCACCGCTCAGTGCGCCACCCCCTCTAGCGTCGTCTATAGATGTTGTGAACATCTAACAGGCACGTTTCGATGACTACTCTATAGTTTAGTGCGTCATGCATTACGGCTTAGAATTGAGGCTCCAAAACGTTTTGAACGTCACGGAACATATGAGATGTTCTAGGAGCAGAGATTGTGATCTCAGGCTCGTGCCTTTGTTGCGAGATATGAGATCTCCAACAAGATTCTTTGCTTGTAAGATGAAGGAGAATAGCTCAATCGTTGAGCATGTACTCAGATTGTCTGGGTACTACAATCGCTTGAATCAAGTGGGAGTTGATCTTCCAGATAAGATAGTGATTGATATAGTTCTCCAAGTCACTGTCACTAAAGCTACTAGAACTTAGTGATGAACTATAATACACCAGGGATAGAAGTATTGATCCCTGAGCTGTTCGCGATGTTTGACACCGCGAAGGTAGAAATCAAGAAGGAGCGTCAAGTGTTGATGGTTAATCAAACCACTAGTTTCGGAAAGGGCAAGAGCAAGGAGGGAAACTTCATGGATAGCAAGTCAGTTGCTGCTCCAGTGAAGCAACCCAAAGTTGAACTCAAACCCGAGACTAAGTGCTTCTATTATGAGGTGAGAGGTCGCTGAAGCGGAACAACCCTAGATACTTGGTAGATAAGAAGGCTGGCAACATCGACAGAAGTATATTTGATATACGAGTTATTGATGTGTACCTTGCTAGTACTCCTAGTAGCACCTGGGTATTGGATACCGGTTCGGTTGCTAAATGTTAGTAACTCGAAATAAAAGCTACGGAATAAACGGAGAACTAGCTAAGGGTGAGGTGACGATGTGTGTTGGAAATGTTTCCAAGGTTGATGTGATCAACATCGCACGCTCTCTCTACCTTCAGGATTAGTGACGAACCTAAATAAATGTTATTTGGTGTTCTGCGTTGAGCATGAATATGATTAGATCATGTTTGTTGCAATACGATTATTCATTTAAGTCAGAGAATAATAGTTATTCTGGTTACATGAATAATACCTTCAATGGTCATGCACCCAGTGAGAATGGTTTGTTGAAATCTTGATCGTAGTAGTACACATGTTCATAACATTGATGTCAAAAGATACAAAGTTAATAATGATAGTACCACATACTTGTGGCACTGCCGCTAAATGTCATATTGGTATAAAGCGCATGTAGAAACTCCATGCTGATGGATATTTGGACTCATCGATTTCGAATCGGTTGAGACATGCGAACCATGCCTCTTGGGCAAGATGACTAAAGGACCCCGTTGGATGGAGCGGGCAAGCGATTCATTGGAAATGATACATGTTGATGTATGCAATCTAGTGAGTCTTGTAGCGTGCAGTGGATATCGTTATTTTCTTACCTTCACTGATGATTTGAGTAGATATAGTGTATATTTACTTAATGAAACACAAGTCTGAATCGTTTGAAAGGTTCAAGCAAATTCAGAGTGAAGTTTAAAGATCATCGTGACAAGAAGATAAAAATGACCGCGATATGATCGTGGATGTGAATATCTGAGTTACGAGTTTGGCATACAACTTAAGACAACGTGAAATTTGTTTCACAACTAACGCCACCTGGAACACCATGGTGTGATGGTGTGTCCGAACATCATAGTCATGCTCTATTGATATAGTGCATACTGTGATGTCTCTTATCGTTTTACTACTATAATTTTTGGGGTTATGCATTAGAGACAACTACATTCACTTTAAATAGGGCATCATCTAAATCCGTTGAGATGACACCGTGTGAATTATGGTTTGATAGAAACCTAAGCTGTCATTTCTTAATGTTTGGGGCTGCGATGCTTGTGTGGAAAATGTTTTCACATAATAAGCTAGAACCCAAAGCGGACAAATGTATCTTCATAGAATACCCTAAGAACAGATGGGTATGCCTTCTATCTCAGATCCGAGTGCAAAGTGTTTGTTGCTAGAACTGGGTCCTTTCTCGAGAAAAAGTTTCTCTCGAAAGAATTGAGTGGGAGGAAGATAGAACTTGATGAGGTTGTTAAACCTTTGTTCAACCAGAGAGTAGCGTAGCGCAGAAAGATGTTTCTGTGAAGCCTACGTTAGTTGAAGAGGAAGTTAATGATGATGATCATGAAGCTTCAGGATCAAGTTACTATCGAACTTCGTAGGTCGACAAGGATGTGTACTGCTCCTGAGCGGTACGACAACTCTGTCTTGGAGGTCATGTTGTTGGACAACGATGAACCTACGAGCTATGGAGAAGCGATGATGGGCCCGGATTCCGACAAATGGTTGGAGGCATTGAAATCCGAGATAGGATCCATGTATTAAAACCAAGTGTAGACTTTGGTAGACTTGCTCGTTGGACGGCAGGTCGTTGAGTACAAATGGATCTTTAAAATGAAGACAGACACTGATGGTGAATGTCACTATTTGTAAAGCTCGACTTGTTGCAAAGATGTTTGTGACAAGTTCAAGGAGTTGACTACGATGAGACTTTCTCACTCGTAGCGATGCTAAAAGTCTGTTGGAATTATGTTAGCAGTTGCTGTGTTTTCAATTATGAAATCTGGCAGATGGATGCCAAACATCATTTTCTTAATGGTTTACTTGAGGAAAGGTTGTATGTGATACAACCAGAAGGTTTTGTCAGGCCTAAGGATGCTAAAAGGTGTGCAAGCTTCGGTGATCCTTCCATGGACTGAAGCAAGCATCTCGGAGTTGGAATATACGCTTTGATGAGGTGATCAAAGTTTTGATGTTTATACAAAGTTTATGAGAAACTTGTATTTGCAATAAAGTGAGTGGGAGCACTATAGAATTTCTGATAATTATATGTGGATGACATATTGTTGTTCAGAAATAATGTAGAGTTTCTGGAAAGCATAAAACGGTTATTTGGAAAGTGATTTTCAAAGGAAGACCTGGATAAAGCTACCTAATTGTTGAGCATCAAAATCTATAGAGATAGATCAAGATGCTTGATGAGACTTTCAATGAGTGCATACCTTCACAAGATTTTGAAAGAGTTCAAAATGGATCAGCCAGAGAAATAGTTCTCGTCTGATTTGTAAGGTGTGAAGTTGAGTGAGACTCAAAGCTCGACAACGGTAGAAGAAAGAGAAAGGACGAACGTTGTCCCCTATGCCTTATCCATAGGCTCTATATTATGCCATGCTGTGTACCGCACCTATGTGTGCCTTGCCATGAGTCTGTCAAGGGGTACAAGAGTGGTCCAGGAGTGGATCACTGGACAGCGGTCGGAATTATCCTTAATAACCAGAGGACTAAGGAAATGTTTCTTGATTATGGAGGTGATAAAGAGTTCGTCGTAAAGAGTTACGTCGATGCAAGCTTTAACACCTATCAGGATGACTAGTAGTAGCAATCTGGATACGTATAGTGGAGCAGCCATTTGGAAATAGTACCAAGTGGAGTGTGGTAGCAGTGTTTACGGTTTGACATAGAGATATACAAAGTACACACGGATCTGAATATCGCAGACCCGTTGACTATAAGACCTCTCTCACATGCAAAGCATGATAGAGCCCCAGAACTCATTGGGTGTTAGATTCATAACAATGCGAATCACATGGTGATGTGAACTAGATTATTGACTCTAGTGCAAGTGGGAGACTGTTGGAAATATGCCCTAGAGGTAATAATAAATTAGTTATTATCATATTTCCTTGTTCATGATAATCGTTTATTATCCATGCTATAATTGTATTGATCGGAGACTTAAATGCATGTGTGGATACATAGACAAAACCATGTCCCTAGTATGCCTCTAATGGACTAGCTTGTTGATCAAAGGATGGTTAAGGTTTCCTAGCCATGGACATGAGATGTCATTTGATAACGGGATCACATCATTAGGAGAATGATGTGATGGATAAGACCCAAACTACAAACATAGCATATGATCGTGTCAGTTTATTGCTACTGTTTTCTGCATGTCAAGTATATGTTCCTATGACCATGAGATCATGCAACTCACGGATATCGGAGGAGTGCCTTGTGTGTATCAAACGTCGCAACGTAACTGGGTGACTATAAAGGTGCTCTACAGGTATCTCCGATGGTGTCTGTTGAGTTGGCATGGATCGAGACTGGGATTTGTTACTCCGTGTAACGGAGAGGTATCTCGGGGCCCACTCGGTAATGCAACATCACAATAGGCCTTGCAAGCAATGTGACTAATTGTTAGTTGCGGGATCTTGTATTACGGAACGAGTAAAGAGACTTTCCGGTAACGAGGTTGAACTAGGTATGGAGATACCGACGATCGAATCTCGGGCAAGTAACATACCGAAGAACAAAGGGAACGATATACGGGATTAACTGAATCCTTGACATAGAGGTTCGACCGATAAAGATCTTCGTAGAATATGTAGGAACCAATGTGGACGTCCAGGTCCTGCCATTGGTTATTGACTGTAGAGGTGTCTCGGTCATGTCTACATAGTTCTCGAACCCGCAGGGTCTGCACACTTAAGATTCGGTGACGTTTCGGTAGTGTAGAGTTATGTATGGTGGTGACCGAAGGTTGTTCAGAGTCCCGGATGAGATCCCGGACGTCACGAGGAGCTCCGGAATGGTCCGGAGGTAAAGATTCATATATAGGAAGTCCCAGTTTGGTTTCCGGAAAAGTTTTGGGCTCATCGGTAGTGTACCGGGAGTATCGGTATTGTACCGGGAGTGCCGGTAGTGTACCGGGGGACCTCCGGGAGGGGTATTTCGACCCCAAGAGGTCCATGGGATGTGGGAGAATAATAACCAGCCCTTAGTGGGCTGGGAAAATATCCACAAAGGCCCATGGCGCAGGAGAGAAAGTCCTAAAGCAAAAAGTGGAAAATCAGCCAATAGGAGGCAATCCTACTCCAACTAGGATTGGAGGTGAAGTAGGATTGCTCCCACCTCCTATTTCGGCCGACCCAAAGGCCTTGGCTGCCTCTCCTCTCCTCTCCTCCTATATATACTAGTGGATTGGGTGGTTTTTGGACAGAATTTCCGGCCACGTGCTACCCGTTCCACCGGTGCATAGTTTCTCCTCTAGATCGGTTTTCTGCAGCGCTTAGGCGAAGCCCTGCCGGAATTGCTCCACCACCATCACCGGAGCGCCGTCACGCTGCCGTTGAACTCTCTCTCCTCTCCACCTCCTCTCGCTGGATCGAGACGGTGGAGATCGTCATCAAGCTGCACGTGTGCTGAACGCGGAGGTGCCGTCCGTTCGGCGCTAGATCGGAAGGACCGTGATCGAGATCGCGAGACAGTTCGTGATGAGATCGCGGAACGGACCGTGATGAGTTCGTGGGACAGATCATGATCAAGATCGTGAGACGGATCGTGATGAGATCGCGGGACGGATCGTGATGAGTTCACGGGACGGATCGTGATTGGATCGCGGGACGGATCGTGATGAGATCGCGGGACGCTCGGCGATTTGGATCGCGAAGATGTTCGACTACACCAACCGCGTTTCTTAACGCTTCCCACTTAGCGATCTACAAGGGTATGTAGATCCACTCTCCCTCCGGTAGATGCTCATCACCATGGATAGGTTTGCGTGTGCGTAGGAAAAATTTTGTTTCCCATGCGGCGTTCCCCAACAGCAGAAAGGTAGCCCAATCCTTTTTGTAGCAAAGGAAAGGCCTGGACAAACTCTTATATAAAGTAAAGCGCTCCCGAGGACACATGGGAATTTCTGTTAAGCTAGTTTTCATCATGCTCATTTGATTCACGTTCGTTACTTTGATAGTTTAATATGTGGGTGGACCGGTGCTTGGGTGATGCACTTACTTGGACAAACTTCCCACTTATGATTAAACCCTCTCGCAAGCATCCTCAACTGCGAAAGAATAATTATGATAAATCTAACCATAGCATGAAATATATGGATCCAAATCAGCCCCTTACGAAGCAACACATAAACTAGGGTTTAAGATTCTGTCACTCTAGCAACCCATCATCTACTTATTACTTCCCAATGCCTTTCCCTAGGCCCAAATAATGGTGAAGTGTTATGTAGTCGACGTTCACATAACACCACTAGAGGAGAGACAACATACATCTCATCAAAATATCGAACGAATACCAAATTCACATGATTACTTATAACAAGACTTATCCCATGTCCTCAGGAACAAACGTCGCTACTCACAAAACATGTTCATGTTCATAATCAGAGGAGTATTAATTATCATAAAGGATCTGAACATATGATCTTCCACCAAGTAAACCAACTAGCATCAACTACAAGGAGTAATCATCACTACTAGCAACCTACAGGTACCAATCTGAGGTTTGAGACAAAGATCGGATACAAGAGATGAAATAGGGTTTGGAGAGGAGATGGTGCCGATGAAGGTGTTGATGGATATTGACCCCTCTCGATGAGAGGATCGTTGGTGATGACGATGGCTTCGATTTCCCCCTCCGGGAGGGAAGTTTCCCCGATAGAACAGCCCCGCCGGAGCTCTAGATTGGTTCTGTCCAAGTTCCGCCTCGAGACGGCAGCGGTTCATCCCGAAAGCATCCTTTTGATTTTTTTTCTAGGTAAAAAACCTTCATATAGCAGAAGATGGACGTCGGGCACCTGCCAGGTGGGTCACAAGCCTGCTAGGCGCGGCTAGGGGGTGGCTGCGTCTGGCAGGCTTGCCACCTCCTGGTGGGCCCCCTCTGGTATCTATTTCGTCCAATATTTTTTATATATTCCAAAACAATTCTCCGTAAATTTTCAGGACTTTTGGAGTTGTTCAGAATAGGTATCTTAAATTTGCTCCTTTTCCAGTCTTGAATTCCAGCTGCCGCCATTCTCCCTCTTCATGTAAACCTTGTAAAATAAGAGAGAAAAGACATAAGTATTATACCATAATGTGTAATAATAGTCCATAATTCAATAAATATCAATATAAAAGCATGATGCAAAATGGACGTATCAACTCCCCCAAGCTTAGACCTCGCTTGCCCTCAAGCGAAAGTCGGGATCAATAAATATGTCCACATGATTAGAGATAGAGGTGTCGATAAAATACAATACAGACATGAGGGCATCATGAACATCTTTAGAATAAAAATACTTATTGTATAAGGTTTCTTATGCTAGAGTAATAATTCATTCACAAGATAAAGTATGAACCAAGAACTCTATTGACAACAAACAAACTATGATCTTAGTCATTGAAGCAATTGGCAATTTATCATAACATCGGAAAGAGTCAATATAAGAGCTTTTAAAGCAAACCCACATACTCAATAATCTTTTAGTCTTTCATAATGGCTAACACTCATGCGGTACTCATGAGATGAAAGCTTCAATTGGACACAGAGAAAGATAGGGGCTTATAGTTTTGCCTCCCAACTATTCACCTCAAGGGTGATGTCAATAGTAATAACTCATGCTCACCCACATCCAAATGGGTATATGTGTCTAGATCATTCCCCAAGATATAATGCTTGCCAGAGAGAGGCGAAATATAGGAAGTGGTGAGGATCACCAAGACTCCTGCATAAAGGAAAGTACTTAAAAAGTAAAAGTAACAGATAGGCCCTTCGTAGAGGGAAGCAGAGGTTGTCATGCGCCTTTTGTTTTGGGATGCACAAACCCTTAGTGCAAAGGAACGCCACATTGTATTGCCCTTTGTGATAGCAACCTTTATTATGCAGTCCGCCGCTTTTATTTCTTTACTATCACAAGTTCGTACAACACTTATTTCCCTTACAATAAAAGATCACACATATTTAGCAGCAATCCTTATTGCTTTTTGCACCATGACAACTTACTTGAAGGATCTTACTCAATCCATAGGTAGGTATGGTGGACTCTCATGGCAAAACTGGGTTGAGGGTAAATGGATGCACAAGTAGTACCTCTACTTGGTGCGGAAATTTTTGGCTAATATGAGGTGAAAGCAAGCACTACATGTTGGAGCATCTAAAACCATATAACTTCTATCTGGAGGCAAGCAAACATAACCCATTATGTTGCCTTCCTTGTCCAACATCAACTTCTTAGCATGTAATATTTTAATGAGTGGTCACAATCATAAAAGATGCCCAAGATGATATATTTATATGTGAATCTCTCTTCCTTTATCACCTCCTTTTCAATTTTGCACCAATGACCAATCACTATGTTTGTTAACTCCCAACAAATTTCAATTGACATACTTCTTATATGTGAAGTCATCACTCCCCATAAGATCATCATATACACTCTTTGCTTTTATTCTATTCTTATTTTATTTCTTAATTATCTCGAGATCATAGCAAGCAAGCAAAGCCCTCACATCAAAACTAATTTTCATTATATAACTCTCGGACTTGCTTACATATGGGGAACAAAAAGCAAAACTCAAAGCTAGATCATACTAAAATTTCATTCTACTAAGTCAAAATAAAACCAAAAGGATCGAACTAAGAAAAACAAGAAAAAGAGGTGTGATGGTGATACGATACCAGGGCCCCTCCCCCAAGCTTGGCACAAGCCAGGGGGAGTGCCCATACCCATGTGCTTAGATGTCCTTCTTCGGAGGTGATGGTGGTGGAGTTATTGATGAGGTTGGAAGCTTGTCCTCTGTCTTCCAAGGCATAGGCTCACCATCGCAAAAAGATGAACGAGTCTCCGGAATCCTCAAATCTGCAACCATACTCATTCTCTTAAATCTGTATTCATACTTACAGTTTTGGTTTTGCAGATCATAGATCTGGGCTTGGAGATGCTCGTTTTTCTCGTAAAGCTTGAAGATGTGTTCTCTGATGTCCTTGGTGTCCAGCTTGTGTTTATGGGTAAACTTTGAGATCACCATATGATTGGCATTGAGTCCGCGTTCTACCATTCCTTGGCACTTGAAGACTTGATCCTCCATAGCTTCGAGCCTTGTTTCCACGCTTCCGGTCTTCTTTGGCCCTTCAATGTCACGGATGTGCAACACCCCCTCACGCATCTCAATGGTTCGAGGGTGTTGCAGCACCTCAGCAAGATAAGGGTTGATGACCTTCTCAAAAAACTTGTCCTTAGGAGAACTTGGGGACGCCACGACGATCTAAATCTATAACAGAAACAACTCAAAACAAAAACAGGAGGTATTGTCGTGATACGAAAGTCCAAACCTTTGGGAGATTATATAATGATTTTTTGCCAACCCTAAGGAGTGTACCACAAGGAAACGGAGTCCGGGGGATGCATGGGGTGGTGGTAAGCCCCCTAGGCATGGCCAGGGGGGTGGCCGTGCCTAGCAGGCTTGTCACCTCCTGATACGTCTCCAACATATCTATAATTCTTTATGATGGCATGCTACTATATTATATGTTTTGGATGTTTTATATGCATTAATATGCTATTTTATATTATTTTTGGGACTAACCTATTAATCTAGAGCCAAGTGCCAGTTTCTGTTTTTTCCTTGTTTTTGAGTTTTGCAGATATGGAATATTAAACGGAGCCCAAACGGAATAAAACCTTCGGAAGGAATTTTTCTGGAAGGAAACAAGTCATCCAAGCTTGGAGTGCACGTCATGGGAGGTGCTAGGGCGCCACAAACCTGCTAGGCACGGCCCCCTTGGCCGCGCCAAGCAGGCTTGTCGCCTCCTGGCAGGTCTCCTAACCCTAATTCTTGGCCTATAAATACCCAAATATTCCCCCAACATGGGAACGAGCCACGCAAATACTTTTCCACCGGCGAAAGCCTCCGTTCTCGAGAGATCCAATCTTGGAGCCTTTTTCGGTAATCTGTCGGAGGGGGTTTCGATCACGAAGGGCATCTACATCAACTACATTGCCCCTATGATGATGCGTGAGTAGTCCACCACAAACCTATGGGTCCATATCTAGTAACTAGATGGCTTCTTCTCTCTCTTTGATCTTCAATACCATGTTCTTCATGATCTTCATGGAGATCTATCCGATGTAATCCTCTTTTGTGGTGTGTTTGTCAAGATCCGATGAATTGTGAGTTTATGTTCAGATTATCCATGAATCTTATTTGAATCTCCTCTGATTTCTTATATGCATGATTTCATATCCTTGCAAGTCTCTTCGAGTTATTGGTTTGGTTTGGCCAACTAGATTGGTAATTCTTGCAATGGGAGAAGTGCTTGGTTTTGGGTTCAATCTTGCGGTGTCCTCACCTAGTGACATAGCAGGGGTAGCGAGGCACGTATTGTATTGTTGCCACGAAGGGTAACAAGATGGGGTTTTCATCATATTGCTTGAGTTTATCCCTCTACATCATGTCATCTTTCTTAATGTGTTACTCCGTTCTTCATGAACTTAATACTCTAGATGCAGGCAGGAGTCGGTCGATGTGTGCAGTAATAGTAGTAGATGCAGAATCGTTTCGGTCTACTTGTCAGGGACGTGATGCCTATATGCATGATCATTTCCTTGGATAACTACATGATTATTCGCTTTTCTGTCAATTGCTTGATAGTAATTTGTTTACCCACCATGATATTTGCCTTTAAGAGAGAAGCCTCTAGTGAAACCTATGCCCCCCGGGTCTATTTTCCATCATATATTTTCAGACCTATACCTTGCTTCGATTTATTTATGTTTTACTTTCCGCACTCATTTACATCTATCTCTTTCAGATCTAATCCTTGCAAATAACCGTGAAGGGATTGGCAACCCCTTTATAGCGTTGGATTGAATAGTTTGATTGTTTGTGTAGGTGCATCCATTGGTGACTTGCTTGCTCCTCCTACGGGATTGATACCTTGGTTCTCAACAACCGAGGGAAATACTTATCTACTTCGCTGCATCACCCTTTCCTCTTCAAGGGAAAACCAACGCATGCTCATGAGGTAGCAAGAAGGATTTCTGGCATCGTTGTCGGGGAGGATACACATCAAGCCTACCAAGTACCCATCACAAACTCATATCTTGCATTTACTTTATTTGCCATTTGCCTCTCATTTTCCTCTCCCCCACTTCTAAAACGATTTTCAGAAAATACCAAAAAGATTTGCCTTTTTATTCGCCCTTCTTTCGTTTGCCTTTCGTTTGCTTGTGTGCTTGATTGCTTGCTTTGCCACCATGTCTGAAGTAAGGGAGATTATCGCTGAAAATCTAGAGGGTATTGCTAGTAATAATCCTGAAGAAAAATTTGAATCTTGCTCTTTAGAGCATGAAACTGAATCTCCTCCTAATTATAAAACTAAAACTTTTCAAGTAGGAGATGGGAATATTATTGGGAAGAGTATTATTCAAGCGTTCTTTGATTATATGGGGGTAATGCCTATGAGTAAGAGGTCTATTATTCTTATCACAAATAGTTATGCGGACGCTATTGCCATGCTCATTGAAAAATTGGAAAGAAAATTTGTGCACCTTCATCCCGCTTTGCAAAAAGTATTTTATGAACTTCCCAATATTAATCACCCTAAGTCTAAGAAGATTGCTACCATCATCCTTATGCAAGAATTTGATTTCATCATACAAGAAGCTAGGGAGATTTTTGCTTTCTATGATAAAGATGTTTAACACCCTCCAATTGAAGAAATTCTGCATGATAAAGAAACTTTGCGTAGTCTAGAAGCTAGAGACTATCAATCTTATAGTGAAAATCTTAGGAGAAGAGCTCCCCACGCGGAAGTCTCTCAAGCCCTGTATCTAGAGACCTATGAGGAATTTGATTGGATTACTAGGGGAATTTATGTAGGGTATAAGGATGATTTTCTTGAAAAAATGATTAAGGAACCCGTTAGAAATAGGATACGTGTTTATTACGATGATATCTACGGCGATGATCTAGATTACGGGTTCATGAATGTTAAAATCACTAGCCAAATTCCTTTTCATGATTTAAGTTCATCTACTAGGAAGGAAATAAAGGAAAGGATAGTTCTAGTAAGAAAAGCTTTTGATGGTTTGATCAAGTTTGGATTGCATACCAAAGATGACAATACCTAGATCTATTCCGTTTTGCCTAGCTAGGGGCGTTAAACAATAACGCTTGTTGGGAGGCAACCCAATTTTATTTTTGTGTTTTGTTTTTGCTTATGTTTTTGATTTTTTACCACATTATTACTTCTGTAGTAATTGTGTTTTGGTGATTTAATTAGTGTTTGAGCCAAGTAAAACCTTTGGGGTGATCTATGGTAGTTGTTGATTTAATCTTGCTGAAAACAGAAACTTTTGCGCTGAGTCCAGGAATTTTCTATTTTTTTCAAAGCGTAGAATTGATCTGGAATTTTTAAACAAGATTTATATATAAATTTAGCAGGTTTTCCTAATGTGTAAGAATTTTTTGGGTTATATAAGTATACTAAGTTTCCATATTCCTACAGACTGTTCTGTTTTTGACAGATTCTGTTTTCTTTGAGTTGTTTGCCTATTTTGATGAATCTATGGGTTGTATCATGTGGTATGAGCCATGGAGAAGTTAGATTACAGTAGTTATAACACCAATATAAATAAATAATGAGTTCAAAACAGTACCTAAAGTGGTGATTTATTTTCTTATACTAACGGATCTCACGAGTTTTCTGTTAAGTTTTGTGTTGTGAAGTTTTCAAAATTTGGGTAAAGATTTGATGGACTATGGAATAAGGAGTGGCAAGAGCCTAAGCTTGTGGATAACCAAGGCACCCCAAGTCATATTCAAGGATGCAAAAGAGCCTAAGCTTGGGGATGCCCCGCAAGGCATCCCCTCTTTTGTCTTCAATCCATCGGTAAATTTACTTGAGGCTATATTTTTATTCACCACATGATATGTGTTTTGCTTGGAGCGTCTTGTATGATACGATTCTTTGCTTGTTAGTTGGACACAATCATCCTTGTTGCACACATGTTTTGAGAGAGACACACTGAATCGTGAATTTATTAGAATACTCTATGTGCTTCACTTATATCTTTTGAGTTGGGCAATTTTGCTCTATGTGCTTCACTTATATCTTTTAGAGCACGATGGTGTTTGCATTTTATAAAAATACTTGAACTCTCGTACCTCACTTATATTATTTTGGGAGTTTGTAAAACAGCATGGTAATTGGTCCAGGTTATGAATTTAGTCCTAATATGATATGCATCCAAAAGGGATATAATAAAAACTTCCTTATTAAGTGCATTGGGTATTTATGAGAAGTTTGATTCCTTGCATAAAGTTTTGAGATATAGAGATGGTAATGTTAAGAGACATGTTAGGAAGTAAATTGTGATTTGGTAAAAATACTTATGTAAAGGTTTATGATTCCCGTATCATGCACGTATGGTGAGCCGCTGTGTAAGGAAGTCGGAGCATGACTTGTTTATAGATTGTCGACCTTTGTGTGAGGGTCGGGGGCGCGTGATGGTTAACTCCTACCAACCTCCCACCTAGGAACATGCATTTAATGCTTTGTTTCAATGACTAATAAACTTTTGCAATAAGTATGTGAGTTCTTTATGACTAATGTTGAGTCCATGGATTATACGCACTCTCACCCTTCCACTTTTGCTAGCCTCTCTAGTTCCGCACAACTTTCGCCGGTGCAACAAACACCTTCCTCAAAACAGACACCATATACCTTCCTCAAAACATCCACCATATATCTTTCCTCAAAACATCCACCATACCTACCTATTATGGCATTTCCATAGCCATTCCGAGATATATTGCCATGTAACTTCCACCGTTTCCTTTTATGACATGCACCATCACTTCCATATTGCATATAGAGTCATATTTTTCATTGGTATTGAGTTATAATTTTCTTTTGAGTTGTAAGTAAATAAAAGTGTGATGATTATCATTATTAGAGCATGTCCCATGTGAGGAAAGGATGATGGAAGCTATGATTCCCTCACAAATGGGGATGAGATTCCGGACTTTATGAAAAATAAAAGAGGCCAACGAAGCCCAAATAAAAATAAAAATAATAAAAGAGGCCTTAGATCCCCACAAAAAATGAGAGAAAAGGGAGAAGGGACATTGCTACTACCTTTTTACACACGTGTGCTTCAAAGTAGCACCATGATCTTCATGATAGAGAGTCTCCTATTTTGTCACTTTCATATAGCTAGTGGAATTTTTCTTCATGATGCACGTCTGCTTAGTTTCCTTTTTTAGCTTTCATACACTTATAGCTCTAGTGCATCCGTTGCATGGAAATCCCTACTCACTCACATTGATATCTATTGATGGGCATCTCGATAGCCCATTGATACACCTAGTTGATGTGAGACTATCTTCTCCCTTTCCCTGACAACCTCCACCATATTCTATTCCGCCTATAGTGTTATATCCATGGCCCGCACTCATGTATTGCGTGAGAGTTGAAAAGGTTCGAGAAAATAAAGGTGTGAAAACAATTGCTTGACTTTTCATTGGGGTTGTGCATGATATAAATACTTTGTGTGGGGAAGATGGAGCATAGCCAGACCATATGATATTGTAGGGATACATTTCTTTTGCCATTATATTTTGAAGAGATACAATTTCTTTGCTAGTATGCTTGAAATGTTATTGTTTCTATGTCAATATTAAGCTTTTGTTTTGAGTCATACGGATCTGAATATTCATGCCACAATAAAGAATATTACTTGGATAAATATGTTACGTAGCACTCCACATCAAAAATTCTGTTCTTATCATTTAGCTACTCTAGGATGAGCAGGAATTAAGCTTGGGGATGGTGATACATCTCCAATGTATCTATAATTTTTGATGATGGCATGCTATTATATTATCTGTTATGGATGTTTTATATGCATAAATATGCTATTTTATATTATTTTTGGGACTAACTATTAATCTAGAGCCAAGTGCCAGTTTCTGGTTTTTTCCTTGTTTTTGAGTTTTGCAGATATGGAATATCAAACAGAGTCCAAACGGAATAAAACCTTCGGAAGGAATTTTTCTGGAAGGAAACAAGTCATCCAAGCTTGGAGTGCACGTCATGGGAGGTGCCAGGGCGCCGCAAGCATGCTAGGCACGGCCCCCCTGGTCGGGCCTAGCAGGCTTGTCGCCTCTCGGCAGGTCTCCTAACCCTATTTATTGGCCTATAAATACCCAAATATCCCCCCAACATCAGAACGAGCCACGCAAATACTTTTTCGCCGTCGGAAGCCTCCGTACCCGAGAGATCCAATCTTGGAGCCTTTTCCGGTAATCTACTGGAGGGGGCTCCTATCACGGAGGGCATCTACATCAACTCCATTGCCCCTCCGATGATGCGTGAGTAGTCCACCACAAACCTATGGGTCCATAGCTAGTAGCTATATGGCTTCTTCTCTCTCTTTAATCTTCAATACCATGTTCTTCATGATCTTCATGGAGATCTATTCGATGTAATACTCTTTTGTGGTGTGTTTGTCAAGATCCGATGAATTGTGAGTTTATGTTCATATTATCCATGAATTTTATTTGAATCTCCTCTAATTTCTTATATGCATGATTTCATATCCTTGCAAATCTCTTCGAGTTATTGGTTTTGTTTGGCCAACTAGATTGGTAATTCTTGCAATGGGAGAAGTGCTTGGTTTTGGGTTCAATCTTGCGGTGTCCTCACCCAGTGACATAGTAGGGGTAGTGAGGCACGTATTGTATTGTTGCAATCAAGGGTAACAAGATGGGGTTTTCATCATATTGCTTGAGTTTATCCCTCTACATCATGTCATCTTTCTTAATGCGTTACTCCGTTCTTCATGAACTTAATACTCTAGATGCAGGCAGGAGTCGATCAATGTGTGGAGTAATAGTAGTAGATGCAAAATCGTTTTGGTCTACTTGTCACGAACGTGATGCCTATATGCATGATCATTTCCTTGGATAACTACATGATTATTCGCTTTTCTATCAATTGCTTGACAGTAATTTGTTTACCCACCATGATATTTGACTTTAAGAGAGAAGCCTCTAGTGAAACATATGGCCCCCGGGTCTATTTTCCATCATATATTTTCAGATCTATACCTTGCTGCAATTTATTTATCTTTTACTTTCCTCACTCGTTCACATCTATCTCTTTCAGATCTAATCCTTGCAAATAACCGTGAAGGGATCGACAACCCCTTTATAGCGTCGGGTGCAAGAGTTTGATTGTTTGTGTAGGTGCATCCATTGGTGACTTGCTTGTTCCTCCTACTGGATTGATACCTTGGTTCTCAACAAGTGAGGGAAATACTTATCTACTTCGCTGCATCACCCTTTCCTCTTCAAGGGAAAACCAACGCATGCTCAAGAGGTAGCACCCCCTCGTGCGTCTTTTGGACTACTTTTGATTTTCCTAATTTTTTTAAATATTCCAAAACCAAGTAAAATTGCTATTGGTAAAGTTTTGGAGTCGGTTTACTTACCGTACCACATACCTATTCCTTTTCGGAGTCTAAAACATTCCGATAGGTCTCCCTAATATACTCCTCCAGAGTTATGGTATTAATAACATTGGTTTCCACAGTTTGGGAGTACGTGAGATATAATGTTTAATTCTTTGCCCGTTTACCACCTTCAGATTTGTGCCTTCGGCGTTGTTGATCTTGGTGGCACCGGAACGATATACTTCCTCGACAATTTAAGGCCCTTCCCATTTAGAGAGAAGTTTTCCTGCAAAAAATCTTAACCAAGAATTGTCTGGCAAGACATAGTCACCTACATTGAATTCATGCTTTTGTATCCTTTTATCATGCCATCTCTTAACTTCCTCTTTAAACAACTTGGCATTCTCATAGGCCTGGGTTCTCCATTCATCAAGTGAGCTAATGTCAAATAACCTCTTCTCACCAGCAAGCTTGAAATCATAGTTGAGCTCTTTGATTGCCCAATAAGCTTTATGCTCTAGCTATAGAGGTAAGTGACATGCTTTACCATAAACCATTTTATATGGAGACATACCCATAGGGTTCTTGTAAGCAATTCTATAAGCCCATAATGCATCGTCAAGTTTCTTAGACCAATTTTTCCTAGACCTATTAACTGTCTTTTGCAAGACCAATTTAATTTCTCTATTGCTTAATTCTACTTTACCACTAGACCGAGGATGGTAAGGAGATGCAATTCTATGATTAACATCATACTTAGCAAGCAATTTATGGAAGGCACCATGAATAAAATGTGAACCACCATCAGTCATTAAATATCCGGGGACTCCAAATCTAGGGAAAATAACTTCTTTAAGCATCTTACTAGAGGTGTTATGATCAACACTACTAGTTGGAATAGCTTCTACCCATTTAGTAACATAATCAACAACAACTAAAATATGAGTATACCCGTTGGATGTTTGAAAAGGTCCCATATAATCAAAACCCCAAACATCAAATGGTTCAATAACAAGAGAGTAATTCATAGGCATTTCCCGATGTCTAATAATATTGCCAATTCTTTGACATTCATCACATGACAAGACAAACTTACGAGCATCCTTGAAGGGAGTAGGCCAATAAAACCCAGATTGTAATACCTTATGTGCAATTCTATCTCCAGCGTGGTGTCCTCCGTAGGCCTCGGAATGACACTTGTGTAGGATCTGTTCCTGTTCATGCTCAAGTACACAACGTCTAATAACACCATCTACTCCTTCTTTATAAAGGTGTGGGTCATCCCAGAAGTAATGTCTTAAATCATAGAAGAACTTTTTCTTTTGTTAGTATGTGAAACTAGGCGGTATAAATTTAGTGACAATGTAATTAGCATAATCAGCATACCAAGGAGCATTACGAGAAGAATTTATGACATCTAATTGTTTGTCAGGAAAGCTATCATCAATAGGTAGTGGGTCATCAAGAGCACTCTCTAACCTAGACAAGTTATCTGCTATGGGGTTATTAGCACCCTTTCTCTCAACAATATGCAAATCAAATTCTTGTAGTAGAAGAACCCACCCGATAAGTCTAGGTTTAATATCTTTCTTTGCCATAAGATATTTAATGGCAGCATGATCACTGTGAACAGTTACTTTAGAATCAACAATATATGTCTAAAATCATCACAAGCGAACACAACTGCCAAAAATTCTTTTTTAGTGGTAGCATAGTTTCTTCGAGCACTGTATAGAGTTTTGCTAGCATAATGAATAACATTTAATTTCTTATCAACTCTTTGTCCTAGAACATCACCAACGGCATAATCACTAGCATCACACATGATTTCAAAGGGTAGGTTCCAATCAGGTGGTTGAACAACAGGTGCAGAAATCAAGGCATTCTTAAGAATTTCAAAAGCTTCTACACAATCGTCATTAAAAACGAATGAAACATCATTTTGCAAGAGATTAGTGAGTGGTCTAGAAATCTTAGAGAAGTCAAATCTCATATAGAAACCAGCATGACCAAGGAAACTTCTTATACCTCTCATATCCGTAGGACACGACATTTTTTCAATAGCATCAACTTTAGCTTTATCAACTTCAATACCTCTTTTGGAAATTTTATGTCCCAAGACAATACCTTCATTCACCATAAAGTGGCACTTCTCCCAATTCAAGACAAGATTAGTTTCTTTGCATCTCTGCTAAACTCAATCAAGGTTGCTCAAACAATCATCAAAAGAAGTTCCGTAAATGGAAAAATCATCCATGAAAACCTCAACAATCCTTTAACAAAAATGAGAGAATATAGTAGTCATACATCTTTGAAAGGTAGCAGGTGCATTGCATAAACCAAAAGGCATACGTCTATAAGCAAAGGTACCAAAAGGGCAGGTAAAAGTGGTCTTCTCTTGGTCCTCTTTTGACACAGGAATTTGAGAGAAACCAGAATTACCATCTAGAAAGCAGAAATGCGTTAGTTTGGATAGTCTTTCTAGCATTTGATCAATAAAAGGTAGAGGGTAAAGATCTTTTCTAGTAGCTTTATTTAATTTCCTAAAATCAGTTACAATTCTTTACGGGATCAATTCATTTTTATCATTAGGAACTACGGTAATACCTCCTGTCTTAGGGACACAATGAACGGGACTAACCCATCTACTATCAGAAATAGGGTAAATGATACCTACCTCCAGAAGCTTTAATATTGCATTTCTTACCACTTCCTTCATTTTAGGATTTAACCGTCATTGGTGATCAACAACTCGTTTAGCATCGGGCTCCATTTTAATTTTATGCTGACATAGAGTGGGACTAATGCCTTTAAGATCATCAAGAGTATATCCGATAGCAGCACGATGCTTCCTCAGAGTTTTCAATAATCTCTGTTCTTCATGCTCTGAAAGGTTAGCACTAATAATAATAGGATATATCTTATTTTCATCAAGATAAGCATATTTCAGAGTATCCGATAATTGTTTAAGCTCAAACACGGGATTGTTGGGAGACGTAGTAGTAAATCAAAATTTTCCTACGTGTCACCAAGATCTATCTATGGAGAAACCAGCAAACGAGTGGGGAGAGATTGGATCTTCATACCTTTGAAGATCGCTAAGCGGAAGCGTTACAAGAACGCGGTTGATGGAGTCGTACTCGCATCGATTCAGATCGCGGTAGATCCGATCAAGTGCCGAACGGACGGCACCTCCGCGTTCAACACACGTGCAGCCCGGTGACGTCTCCTACGCCTTGATCCAGTAAGGAGGAAGGAGAGGTTGGGGAAGAGCTCCAGCAGCAGCACGACGGCGTGGTGGTGGTGGAGTAGCAAGGTATCCCGGCAGGGCTTCGCCTAAGCACTGCGGAGGAGGAAGAAGCAGAATAGGGCTGCAGCGAGAGAGAAAGAGTTCGTCTCAAACCTGCCCAAACCCTTGCATATATATAGGAGGAAGGAGAGGGAGGGCTGGCTTGGCCCCTCCTCCAAGGAGGAGGGATTCGGCCGAAGTGGGGGGAGAGTCCTCCTCCCACACGGGAGGTGGACCCCCCCCCCCTTTTAAATCCCTTTTGCCTCTATCTCCAGATCCCTGGCGCATGGGCCCTTTCTAGAAGGTATTGGCTGGCCCAATATGGGCTGGCACACCTCCTCTAAGGGCCCATGAGGTCCTTTGGTCGTCACCCCCTCCCGGGGGTCCTCCGGCACCCTCCCGGCACTCCCGGTACAATACCGATGAGCCCGAAAACTTTCCGGTGACCAAAACTGGACTTCCTATATATCAATCTTTACCTCCGGACCATTCCGGAGCTCCTCGTGACGTCCGGAATCTCATCCGAGACTCCGAACAACCTTCGGTAATCACGTATACCTTTTCCCTATAACCCTAGCGTCATCGAACCTTAAGTGTGTAGACCCTACGGGTTCGGGAGACACGTAGACATGACCGAGACACCTCTCCGGCCAATAACCAACAGCGGGATCTGGATACCCATGTTGGCTCCCACGTACTCCACGATGATCTCATCGGATGAACCACGATGTCAGGGATTCAATCAATCCCGTATACAATTCCCTTTGTCTATCGGTATGGTACTTGCCCGAGATTCGATCGTCGGTATCCGCATACCTTGTTCAATCTCGTTACTGGCAAGTCTCTTTACTCGTTCCGTAATACATCATCCCGTGACTAACTCCTTAGTCACATTGAGCTCATAATGATGATGTCTTACCGAGTGGGCCTAGAGATACCTCTCCGTCACACGGAGTGACAAATCCCAGTCTCGAGTCGTGTCAACCCAACAGACACTTTCGGAGATACCCGTAGCGTACCTTTATAGCCACCCAGTTACGTTGTGACGTTTGGCACACCCAAAGCATTCCTACGGTATCCGGGAGTTACACAATCTCATGGTCTAAGGAAATGATACTTGACATTGAAAAGCTTTAGCAAACGAACTACACGATCTTGTGCTATGCTTAGGATTGAGTCTTGTCCATCACATCATTCTCCTAATGATGTGATCCCGTTATCAACGACATCCAATGTCCATGGTCATGAAACCGAGACCATCTATTGATCAACGAGCTAGCCAACTAGAGGCTCACTAGGGACACGTTGTGGTCTATGTATTCACACATGTATTATGGTTTCCGGTTAACACAATTATAGCATGAATAATAGACAATTATCATGAACTAGGAAATACAATAATAACCATTTTATTATTGCCTCTAGGGCATATTTCCAACAGTCTCCCACTTGCACTAGAGTCAATAATCTAGTTACATTATGATGAATCGAACACCCATAGCATTCTGGTGTTGATCATGTTTTGCTCGTGAGAGAGGTTTAGTCAACGGATCTGCGACATTCAGATCCGTATGCACTTTACAAATATCTATGTCTCCCTCCTGAATGTAATCACGGATGGAGTTGAAGCGGCGCTTGATGTGTCTTGTCTTCTTGTGAAACCTGGGCTCCTTCGCAAGGGCAATAGCTCCAGTGTTGTCACAGAGTAGAGTCATCGGGCCCGACGCATTCGGAATCACTCCTAGGTCGGTGATGAACTCCTTCATCCAGACTCCCTCCTTTGCTGCTTCCGAAGCAGCTATGTACTCCGCTTCACATGTAGATGCTGCCACGACGCTTTGCTTGCTGCTGCTCCAGCTCACTGCCCCTCCATTCAAAATATACACGTATCCGGTTTGCGACTTGGAGTCGTCCGGATCTGTGTCGAAGCTAGCATCGACGTAACCCTTTACGACGAGCTCTTCGGCACCTCCATAAACGAGAAACATGTCCTTTGTCCTTTTCAGGTACTTCAGGATATTCTTGACCGCTGTCCAGTGTTCCGCTCCGGGATCACTTTGGTACCTCCCTACCAAACTTATGGAAAGGTTCACATCAGGTCTGGTACACAGCATGGCATACATGATAGAGCCTATGGCTGAAGCATAGGGGATGGCACTCATCTCTTCTCTATCCTTTGCCGTGGTCGGGCATTGAGTCGTACTCAATCTCACACCTTGCAACACGGGCAAGAACCCCTTCTTGGACTGATCCATATTGAACTTCTTCAATATCTTTTCAAGGTATGTGCTTTGTGAAAGACCACTGAGGCGTTTTGATCTATCTCTATAGATCTTAATACCTAATATGTAAGCAGCTTCTCCAAGGTCCTTCATTGAAAAACACTTATTCAAGTAGGCCTTGATACTTTCCAAGAGTTCTATATTATTTCCCATTATCAGCATGTCATCCACATACAATATAAGAAATTTTATAGAGCTCCCACTCACTTTCTTGTAAATACAGGGTTCTCCATAAACCTGTACAAACCCAAACGCTTTAATCACCTCATTAAAGCAAATGTTCCAACTCCGAGATGCTTGCACCAGCCCATAGATGGAGCGCTGGAGCTTGCATACCTTGTTAGCATCTTTAGGATTGACAAAACCTTCCGGCTGCATCATATACAGTTCTTCCTTGAGGAAGCCATTAAGGAATGCCGTTTTGACGTCCATTTGCCAGATCTCATAATCATAAAATGCGGCAACTGCTAACATGATTCGGACAGACTTTAGCATCGCTACGGGTGAGAATGTCTCATCGTAGTCAACTCCTTGAACTTGTCGATAACCCTTAGCGACAAGTCGAGCTTTATAGGCGGTCACATTACCGTCTGCGTCAGTCTTCTTCTTAAAGATCCATTTATTTTCAATGGCTCGCTTATCATCAGGCAAGTCCACCAAAGTCCATACTTTGTTCTCATACATGGATCCTATCTCGGATTTCATGGCCTCAAGCCATTTGTCGGAATTCGGTCCCGCCATCGCTTCTTCATAGTTCGAAGGTTCACCGTTGTCCAACAACATGATCTCTAGGACAGGATTACCGTACCACTCTGGTGCGGAACGTGTCCTAGTGGACCTTCTAGTAGCAACTTGATCTGATGTTTCATGATCATCATCATTAACTTCCTCTCTAGCCGGTGTAGGCTCCACAGAAACAACTTCCTATGCTGCGCTACTCTCCGGTTCGAGTGAAGGTACAATTACCTCATCAAGTTCCATTTTCCTCCCACTTACTTCTTTCGAGAGAAACTCTTTCTCGAGAAAGGATCCATTCTTGGCAACAAAGACTTTGCCTTCGGATCGTAGGTAGAAGGTATACCCAATAGTCTCTTTGGGATATCCTATGAAGACGCACTTTTCCGCTTTGGGTTCGAGCTTCTCAGGTTGAAGTTTCTTCACATAAGCATCGCAACCCCAAACTTTTAGAAACGACAGCTTAGGTTTCTTTCCAAACCATAATTCATACGGTGTCGTCTCAACGGATTTAGACGATGCCATATTTAAAGTGAACGCGGCAGTCTCTAATGCATATCCCCAAAATGATAGCGGTAAGTCAGTAAGAGACATCATAGATTGCACCATATCCAATAGAGTGCGATTACGACGTTTAGACACACCATTTCGCTGAGGTGTGCCTGGCGGCGTGAGCTGTGAAACAATTCCACATTTCCTAAGGTGCGTGTCAAACTCGTGACTTAAATATTCTCCACCACGATCAGATCGTAGGCATTTTATTTTCCTGTCACGTTGATTCTCGACCTCACTCTGAAATTCCTTGAACCTTTCAAAGGTTTCAGACTTGTGTTTCATTAAGTAGACATACCCATATCTGCTCAAGTCATCAGTGAGGGTGAGAACATAACGGTAGCCACCGCGAGCCTCGACACTCATTGGACCGCATACATCGGTATGTATTATCTCCAACAAGTCAGTTGCTCGCTCCATTGTTCCGGAGAACGGAGTTTTGGTCATCTTGCCCATGAGGCATGGTTCGCATGTGTCAAATGATTCGAAATCAAGTGACTCCAAAAGTCCATCAGCATGGAGCTTCTTCATGTGTTTGACACCAATATGGCCAAGACGGCAGTGCCACATGTAAGTGGGACTATCGTTATCAACTTTACACTTTTTGGTACTCACACTATGGACATGTGTAACATCACGTTCGAGATTCATCAAAAATAAACCATTGACCAGCGGGGCATGAGCATAGAACATTTCTCTCATATAAATAGAACAACCATTATTCTCGGATTTAAAAGAGTAGCCATCTCGTATCAAGCGAGATCCAGATACAATGTTCATGCTCAAAGCTGGTACTAAATAACAATTATTAAGGTTTAAAACTAATCCCGAAGGTAGATGTAGAGGTAGCGTGCCGACGGCGATCACATCGACCTTGGAACCATTCCCGACGCGCATCGTCACCTCGTCCTTTGCCAACCTTCGCTTATTCCGCAGCTCCTGCTTGGAGTTACAAATGTGAGCAACTGCACCGGTATCAAATACCCAGGAGCTACTACGAGCGCTGGTTAGGTACACATCAATAACAAGTATATCACATATACCTTTAACGTTGCCGACCTTCTTATCCGCTAAGTACTTGGGGCAGTTCCGCTTCCAGTGACCGGTACCCTTACAATAGAAACACTCAGTCTCAGGCTTGGGTCCATTCTTGTTCTTCTTCTTCCCGGCAACTTGCTTACCGGGCGCGGCAACAGCTTTGCCGTCCTTCTTGAAGTTCTTCTTACCCTTGCCTTTCTTGAAACTAGTGGTCTTGTTTACCATCAACACTTGATGCTCCTTTCTGATCTCGACCTCTGCTGATTTGAGCATCGAGTACAACTCAGGAATGGACTTCTCCATCCCCTGCATGTTGTAGTTCATCACAAAGCTTTTGTAGCTAGGTGGAAGCGACTGGAGGATTCTGTCAATGACCGAGTCATCCGGGAGATTAACTCCCAGCTGAGTCAAGCGGTTGTGAAGCCCAGACATCTTGAGGATGTGCTCACTAACAGAACTGTTCTCCTCCATCTTACAGCTGAAGAACTTGTCAGAGATGTCATATCTCTCGACTCGGGCATGAGCTTGGAAAACCAGTTTCAGCTCTTGGAACATCTCATATGCTCCGTGTTGCTCAAAACGCTTTTGGAGCCCCGATTCTAAACTGTAAAGCATGCCGCACTGAACAAGGGAGTAATCATCGCAGCGTGACTGCCAAGCGTTCGTAACGTCTTGGTCCGCTGGGAGAATGGGTGGGTCACCTAGCGGTGCATCAAGGACATACAATCTCTTGGAAGCTATGAGGATGATCCTCAAGCCACGGACCCAGTCCGTATAGTTGCTTCCATCATCTTTCAGCTTGGTTTTCTCTAGGAACGCGTTGAAATTGAGGTTGACATTTGCGTTGGCCATTGGATCTACAATATAGATATTAAAGGCAATTTTAGACTAAGTTCATGATAATCGAGTTCACATAATCAAATTATTCAATGAACTCCCACTCAGATAGACAATTCTCTAGTCATCTAAGTGACACATGATCCATGTCAACTAGCCCGTGTCCGATCATCACGTGAGACGGACTAGTCATCCATGGTGAACATCTCCATGTTGATCGTATCTTCTATACGACTCATGTTCGACCTTTCGGTCTTCCGTGTTCCGAGGCCATGTCTGTACATGCTAGGCTAGTCAAGTCAACCTAAGTGTTTCGCGTGTGTAAATCCGGCTTACACCCGTTGTATGCGAACGTTAGAACCTATCACACCCGATCATCACGTGGTGCTTCGGAACAACGATCCTTAGCAACGGTGCACAGTTAGGGTGAACACTTCTCTTGAAATTTTATTGAGAGATCATCTTATTTACTACCGTCGTTTTAAGCAAATAAGATGTAAACATGATAAACATCACATGCAATCAATATAGTGACATGATATGGCCAATATCATCTTGCTCCTATGATCTCCATCTTCGGGGCACCATGATCATCATTGTCACCGGCATGACACCATGATCTCCATCATCATGATCTCCATCATTGTGTCTTCATGAGGTTGTCTCTCCAACTATTACTTCTACTGCTATGGCTAACACTTAGCAATAAAGTAAAGTAATTACATGGCGTTTGTGATTGACTCGCAGGTCATACAATAAATAAGACAACTCCTATGGCTCCTGCCGGTTGTCATAGTCATCGACATGCAAGTCGTGAACCCTATTACAAGAACATGATCAATCTCATACATCACAATGCATCACATCACATCCTTCTGGCCATATCACATCACAAGGCATATGCTGCAAAAACAAGTTAGACGTTCTCTAATTTGTAGTTGCAAGTTTTTACGTGGTTGCTATAGGTTTCTAGCAAGAACGTTTCTTACCTACGCCAAAACCACAACGTGATATGCCAATTGCTATTTACCCTTCATAAGGACCCTTTTCATCGAATCCAATCCGACTAAGGTGGGACAGACAGACACCCGCTAGCCACCTTATGCAACTGGTGCATGTCAGGCGGTGGAACCGGTCTCACGTAAGCGTACGTGTAAGGTTGGTCCGGGCCGCTTCATCCCACAATACCGTCGAATCAAGATAAGACTAGTAACGGCAAGCATATTAACAAAATCGACGCCCACAACTGCTTTGTGTTCTACTCGTGCATAGATTCTACGCATAGACCTAGCTCATGATGCCACTGTTTGGGAGACGTAGTAGTAAATCAAAATTTTCCTACGTGTCACCAAGATCTATCTATGGAGAAACCAGCAAACGAGTGGGGAGAGATTGGATCTTCATACCTTTGAAGATCGCTAAGCGGAAGCGTTACAAGAACGCGGTTGATGGAGTCGTACTCGCAGCGATTCAGATCGCGGTAGATCCGATCAAGTGCCGAACGGACGGCACCTCCGCGTTCAACACACGTGCAGCCCAGTGACGTCTCCTACGCCTTGATCCAGCAAGGAGGAAGGAGAGGTTGGGGAAGAGCTCCAGCAGCAGCACGACGGCGTGGTGGTGGTGGAGTAGCAAGGTATCCCGGCAGGGCTTCGCCTAAGCACTGCGGAGGAGGAAGAAGCAGAATAGGGCTGCAGCGAGAGAGAAAGAGTTCGTCTCAAACCTGCCCAAACCCTTGCATATATATAGGAGGAAGGAGAGGGAGGGCTGGCTCTGCCCCTCCTCCAAGGAGGAGGGATTCGGCCGAAGTGGGGGGAGAGTCCTCCTCCCACACGGGAGGTGGACCCCCCCCCTTTTTAAATCCCTTTTGCCTCTATCTCCAGATCCCTGGCGCATGGGCCCTTTCTAGAAGGTATTGGCTGGCCCAATATGGGCTGGCACACCTCCTCTAAGGGCCCATGAGGTCCTTTGGTCGTCACCCCCTCCCGGGGGTCCTCCGGCACCCTCCCGGCACTCCCGGTACAATACCGATGAGCCCGAAAACTTTCCGGTGACCAAAACTGGACTTCCTATATATCAATCTTTACCTCCGGACCATTCCGGAGCTCCTCGTGACGTCCGGGATCTCATCCGGGACTCCGAACAACCTTCGGTAATCACGTATACCTTTTCCCTATAACCCTAGCGTCATCGAACCTTAAGTGTGTAGACCCTACGGGTTCGGGAGACACGTAGACATGACCGAGACACCTCTCCGGCCAATAACCAACAGCGGGATCTGGATACCCATGTTGGCTCCCACGTACTCCACGATGATCTCATCGGATGAACCACGATGTCAGGGATTCAATCAATCCCGTATACAATTCCCTTTGTCTATCGGTATGGTACTTGCCCGAGATTCGATCGTCGGTATCCGCATACCTTGTTCAATCTCGTTACTGGCAAGTCTCTTTACTCGTTCCGTAATACATCATCCCGTGACTAACTCCTTAGTCACATTGAGCTCATAATGATGATGTCTTACCGAGTGGGCCCAGAGATACCTCTCCGTCACACGGAGTGACAAATCCCAGTCTCGATTCGTGTCAACCCAACAGACACTTTCGGAGATACCCGTAGCGTACCTTTATAGACACCCAGTTACGTTGTGACGTTTGGCACACCCAAAGCATTCCTACGGTATCCGGGAGTTACACAATCTCATGGTCTAAGGAAATGATACTTGACATTGAAAAGCTTTAGCAAACGAACTACACGATCTTGTGCTATGCTTAGGATTGAGTCTTGTCCATCACATCATTCTCCTAATGATGTGATCCCGTTATCAACGACATCCAATGTCCATGGTCATGAAACCGAGACCATCTATTGATCAACGAGCTAGCCAACTAGAGGCTCACTAGGGACACGTTGTGGTCTATGTATTCACACATGTATTACGGTTTCCGGTTAACACAATTATAGCATGAATAATAGACAATTATCATGAACTAGGAAATACAATAATAACCATTTTATTATTGCCTCTAGGGCATATTTCCAACAGGGATCACCCTTGGGTGGAGGAGGATCCCCAAGTATTTCAACATGCAAGTTGTGTTTCAGAATAGGATGTTGATCAAAGAAAATCTTATCTATTTCATTCCTTTCATTCATATGCATATCATTTTCATGGTCCAACAAATATTGTTCTAAGGGATCTGTAGGAGGCACATCAATAGAAGCAAGACCAATAATTTCATCCTTACTAGACAATTCTTCATCATGGGGTTGTCTACGAAATTTTGAAAAATTAAACTCATGAGACGTATCCCCAAAACTTATGGTAACAATTTCCTTCTCGCAATCTATCCTGGCATTAACGATATGCAAGAAGGGTCTACCAAATATAATCGGACAAACATCATCTTATGGGGAGCCAAGGACAAGAAAATTAGTAGGATATTTGATTTTCCCACACAAGACTTCAATATCTCTAATAATCCCAACTGGTGATATAGTATCTCTATTAGCAAGCTTAATTGTAACATCAATTTCCTCTAACTCAGCTGGTGCAATATCATTCATAATCTCTTTATATCAGGTAAAGGGAATTGTACTCACACTAGCACCCATATCACATAAGCCATGATAAAAATGATCTTCTATTTTCACAGAAACAACAAGCGTGCCAACAATGGGTCTATGTTTATCTTTAGCATCAGGTTAAGCAATTCTAGCAGCTTCATAGCAGAATTGAATAACATGCCCATCAATATTATCAACCAAGAGATCTTTAACCATAGCAATACTAGGCTCAACTTTAATTTTCTCAGGGGGTGTAGGTGTTCTAGCACAACTCTTATGAACCACAGTTGAAGCTTTAGCATGTTCCTTTATTCTAACAAGGAAAGGTGGTTTCTCAATATAAGCAGTAGGAATAACAGGATCAACATTATAAGTAATAGTTTCCTCTTCAACTTTAATAGGTTCAACTACTTTCACTTCAATGGGAGGATGGTATTTAAACCACTTCTCCTTAGGGAGATCAACATGAGCAACAAAAGATTAACAAAAGAAGTTACTATTTCAGAGTCAAGTCCATATTTAGTGCTTAATTCACAAAAAGCATCGATGTCTACGAAGGACTTAACACAATCAAACTTAAGGTTCATACCTGACTCCTTACCTTCGTCGAGTTCCCAATCTTCAGAGTTACGTTTAATTCTTTCCAATAAATCCCATTTGAAGTCAATACCTTTCTTCATATAGGAACCATCAAAAGAAGTATAGAGCATGGATTGATCATTATGAGAAAGCCGAGCATAAAAATTCTGAATAATAATTTCTCTCAAGAGCTCATGATTGGGGCATGAATATAACATTAACTTGAGCCTACCCCAAGCTTGAGCGATTCTTTCTCTTTCACGAGGCCAAAAATTATAGATATAATTATCATCATGATGAACTAGATGGATAGGGTAGAACTTCTAATGAAATTCCATCTTTAATCGGTTGTAGCTCCATGATCCAATATCATCACATAGCCTATACCATGTCAATGCCTTTTAATTCAAAGATAAAGGAAAGACCTTCTTCTTGACATGATCCTCGGGAAGATGCAAGCTTAGATAATCCACAAACTTCATCCACATAGATTAGATGCAAATTAGGATGTAGTGTTCCATCTCCCGCGTTAGGATTAGCCAACAGTTTCTCTATCATAACCAAAGGAATTTCATAATAAATATTTTTGGTAGGTTCAGTAGGTTGAGGGACTACTCTTTGTGTTTTCGATCGAGGTGAAGATACCCTGAACAAGCCCCTCAAAGGATTACTTTCCATAGTAACAAGCGACAGTAAATTTCAGCACACTATATAAAATTTTCCTTACTAGATTCCACTTACGAAAGGCACTTCACTCCCTGACAACGGCGCCAGAAAAGAGTCTTGATGAGACACAAGTATAGGGTATATATCATAGTCCTTTCGATAAGTAAGAGTGTCAAACCCAACGAGGAGCAGAAGGAAATGACAAGAGGTTTCCAGTAAGGTATTCTCTACAAGCACTGAAATTATCGGTAACAGATAGTTTTGTGATAAGATAATTTGTAACGACTAACAAGTAACAAGTGTATCAAAGGTGCAGAAAGGTATCTCAATCCTTTTTGTATCAAAGTACATGCCTGGATAAACGCTTATATAAAGCAAAGTGCTCCTGAGGACACATGGGAATTTTTGTCAAGCTAGTTTTCATCATGCTCACTTGATTCGCGTTCGTTACTTTGATAGTTTGATATGTGGGTGGACCGGTGCTTGGGTGCTGCCCTTACTTGGAAAAACCTCCCACTTATGATTAACCCCTCTCGCAAGCATCCGCAACTACGAAAGAAGAATTAAGATAAATCTAACCATAGCATGAAATATATGGATCCAAATCAGCCCCTTACGAAGCAACGCATAAACTAGGGTTTAAGCTTATGTCACTCTAGCAACCCATCATCTACTTATTACTTCCCAATGCCTTCCCCTAGGCCCAAATAACGGTGAAGTGTTATGTATTCGACATTCACATAACACCACTAGAGGAGAGACAACATACATCTCATCAAAATATCGAACGAATACCAAATTCACATGATTACTTATAACAAAACTTATCCCATGTCCTTAGGAACAAATGTAACTACTCACAAAACATGTTCATGTTCATAATCAGAGGAGTATTAATTATCATAAAGGATCTGAACATATGATCTTCCACCAAGTAAATCAACTAGCATCAACTACAAGGAGTAATCAACACTACTAGCAACCTACAGGTATCGATCTGAGGTTTGTGACAAAGATCCGATACAAGAGATGAACTAGGGTTTGGAGAGGAGATCATGCTGATGAAGATGTTGATGGAGATTGACTCCCTCTCGATGAGAGGATTGTTGGTGATGACGATGGCTTCGATTGCCCCCTCTGGGAGGGAAGTTTCCCCGGCAGAACAGCCCTACCGGAGCTCTAGATTGGTTCTGTCCAAGTTCCGCCTTGAGACGGTGGCGTTTCGTCCCGAAAGCTTCCTTCTAATTTTTTAGGTCAAAACCCTTCATATAGTAGAAGATGGGCGTCGGGGACCTGCCAGGTGGGTCACAAGCCTGCTAGGCGCGGCCAGGGGGTGGTCGCCCTTGGTAGGCTTGCCATCTCCTGGTGGGCCCCCTCTGGTATCTGTTTCGCCCAATATTTTTATATATTCCAAAATAATTCTCCGTAAATTTTCAGGACTTTTGAAGTTGTACGGAATAGGTATCTCAGATTTGCTCCTTTTCTAGTCCAGAATTCCAGCTGCCGGCATTCTCCCTCTTCATGTAAACCTTGTAAAATAAGAGGGAAAAGACACGAGTATTGTACCATAACGTGTAATAACACCCCATAATGCAATAAATATCAATATAAAAGCATGATGCAAAATGAACGTATCAATATGCTATAGGGTTTTCAGCTCCCTTCTTATTAACGACATGCAAGTCAAACTCTTTGAGTAAAAGCACCCACCTAAGAAGTCTAGGTTTAGCATCTTTCTTTTCCGTAAGGTATTTAATAGCATCATGATTAGTGTGAATAGTTTCTTTGGATCAACAATGTAAGGTCGTAACTTATCACACGCAAACACAACTGCTAGAAATTATTTTTCAGTGGCGGCGTAATTTCTTTGAGCATTGTCTAGGGTCTTACTAGCATAATGAATAACACTCAATTTCTTGTCTACTCTTTGCCCTAGAACAACACCAACAACATAATCACTAGCATCACACATAATTTCAAATGGTAGATTCCAATCAGGTGGTTGGACAATAGGTGCAGAAATCAAGGCTTTCTTAAGTATTTCAAAGGCTTCTACACAATCATCATAAAAAACAAAAGGAATATCTTTTTGAATAAGATTAGTTAGTGGCCTAGAAATCTTTGATAAATCTTTAATGAAACACCTATAAAAACCAGCATGACCAAGCAAACTTCTTTTACCTTTGATATCTTTTGGACATGGCATTTTATCTATTGCATCAACTTTAGCTTTGTCTACTTTGATGCTAGTTCAGAAATTTTGTGCCCAAGTACTATACCTTCATTCACCATAAAGTGGCCCTCATCCCAATTCAAGACAAGATTAGTTTTTTCACATAACTGCAAAACTCGATCAAGGTTGCTCAAGAAATCATCAAAAGATGCCCCGTAAACGGAAATATCATCCATGAAAACCTCAATAATCTTTTCACAAAAGTCAGAGGATATAGCAGTCATACATGTTTGAAAGGTAGCAGGTGCATTGCATAAACCAAAAGGCATACGTCTCTAAGCATAAGTTCCAAAAGGGCATGTAAAAGTAGTTTTCTCTTGGTCCTCTTTTGACACAGGTATTTGAGAGAAACCATAATATCCATCAAGAAAACAAAAGTGTGTATGCTTAGATAGTCTTTCTAACATTTGATCAATAAAAGGCAACCGGTAATGATCTTTCCTAGTAGATTTATTCTGTTTCCTCAAATCAATTACCATCCTATAGTCAGTTACTATTCTTTGTGGAATAAGTTCATTTTTATCATTAGGAACAATAGTTATACCTCCTTTCTTAGGTACACAATGAACATGACTTACCCACCTACTATCAGCAATAGGATAAATTATACCCGCTTCTAGAAGCTTTAGTATTTAAGTTCTTACCACTTCTTTCATCTTAGGATTTAAGCGGCGTTGATGATCAACAATAGGTTTAGCATCTGGTTCCATGTTAATCTTGTGCTGACATAGAGTGTGGCTTATGCCCTTAAGATCATCAAGGGTGCATCCAATAGCAGCCATGTGCTTCTTTGGAGTTTTGAGTAACCTGTTTTCTTCATGCTCTGAAAGCTTAGCACTAATGATAACAAGATATATCTTCTTTTCATCAAGATAAGCATATTTCAAAGTATCAGGTAATGTCTTTAACCCAAACATGGGGTCTCTTTTTGGTGGAGGAGGATCCCCAAAGATATCAATAGGCAAGTTGTGTTTGAGGATAGGTGCTTGTCTAAGATATATCATCTATCTCATTTCTTTCATTCATATGCATATCATTCTCATGGTCTAGAAAATATTTTTGTAAAGGATTCGTAGGAGGCAAAACAATAGAAGTAAGATCGATAATTTCATCTTTACTAGATATCTCCTTCTCATGTGGTTGTCTACCAAATTTAGAGAAATGAAATTCATAAGACTCATTCCAAAGCTTACTTTAACTTTCTTTGTAACACAATTAATTTCAGCCTTAATTGTATTCAAGAAAGGTCTACCAAATATAATGGGAATAAAGTTGTCTTGTTCAGAACTAAGTACTAAGAAGTTAATGGGGTACTTGACTTTTCCACACAAGACTTCAACATCTTTGACAATCCCAAGCAGCAAGATAGTATCTCGGTTTGAAACTTTAATAGTGACATCAATATCTTCAATCTCAGAGGGTGCTATTTCATTCATAATTTCTTTATATAAAGTAAAAGGTATAACGCTAATACTAGCACCCATGTCACATAAACCATGATAGCAATTATCTGCAATCTTATTAGAAACAACAGACATGCCAACAACTAGTTTGTTTTTATCTAACTTGTCCTGCTCATTTATAGCAGCTTCATCACATAAGTAAATAACATGCCCATCAATATTATCAACCAAGATATCTTTAACTACATAAATATTAGGTTCCACATTTATCTGTTCAGAAGGTGTAGGTGTTCTAACATAACTTTTATTAACCATAGCTATAGCTTTAGCATGTTCCCTAATCCTAACAGGAAAAAGGCAGTTTCTCGATATAAGTAGTAGGTACAACTGGATCAACGTGATAAACAATATCTTACTCTTTAATTTTAACTGGTTCCTGATACGTCTCCATCGTATCCACTTTTCCAAACTCTTTTGCCCTTGTTTTGGACTCTAATTTGCATGATTTGAATGGAACTAAACCGGACCGACGCTGTTTTCAACAGAATTGCCTTGGTGTTATTTTTGTGTAGAAATAAAAGTTCTTGGATCGTCCTGAAAATTTACGGAGAATATTTTTCAATTTAATGAAAAATACTAGCACAAGAATCAACCAGAGGGGGGCCACCTGCAGGCCGCAAGCCTGCTAGGCGCGACCACCTCCCTAGACACCTAAACAGGCTTGTGGGGCCCTCGTGGCTCCTCTGACCTCATCACCAACTCCATATAACCCTATTCGCAAAGAAAAAACCCAGAGAGAAGAGTTCATTACGTTTCACGATACGGAGCCACCGCCACCTCCTGTTCTTCCTCGGGAGACCAGATCTGGAGTCCATTTTGGGCTCCGGAGAGGGGAAATCGATGCCATCGTCATCACCAACCATCCTTCATCACCAATTCCATGATGCTCTCCGCCGTTCATGAGTAATTCCATCGTAGGCTTGGTGGACGGTGATGGGTTGGATGAGATTTATCATGTAATCGAGTTAGTTATGTTAGGGTTTGATCCCTAGTATCCACTATGTTCTGAGATTGATGTTGCTATGACTTTGCTATGCTTAATGCTTGTCACTAGGGCCCGAGTGCCATGATTTCAGATCTGAACCTATTATGTTTTCATGAATATATATGTGTTCTTGATCCTATCTTGCAAGTTGTAGACACCTATTACGAGTTATGATCCGCACCCCCCAGGGTGACAATAACTGGGATTCTTTCCGGTGATTACCGCAGTTTGAGAAGTTCCTATATTCACTAAGTGATAATGCTTTGGTCTGGTTCTCTATTAAAAGGATGCCTTAATATCCCCTAGTTTCCATTAGGACTCCGCTGCCACGAGAGGGTAGGACAAAAGATGTCATGCAAGTTCTTTTCCATAAGCATGCATGACTATATATGGAACACATGCCTACACTACATTGATGAATTGGAGCTAGTTCTGTGTCACCCTATGTTATAACTATTGCATGATGAATGCTATCCAACATAATTATCCATCCCCGGTCCATTGCCTATGAGCTTTCCACATATTGATCCTTGCTAAGTTACTTCCCTGCTGCTACTGTTACAATCACTATAAAACTGCTACTTTTACTTTTGCTACTGTTATCATTACTTCCATACTACATTTCTATTGAATACTTTGCTGCAGATATTAAGTCTTTCAGGTGTGCTTGAATTGAAAACTCAGCTCGAATACTTGAGAATATTCTTTGGCTCCCCTTGTGTCGAATCAATAAATTTGGGTTGAATACTCTACCCTCGAAAACTGTTGCGATCACCTATACTTGTGGGTTATCAAGACCTTTTTTTGGCGCCGTTGCCAGGGAGCATAGCTCTATTCTCTGAGTCACTTGGGATTTATATTTGTTTATCACTATGAATAAATTGAAAGATCCAAAAACCAAGATCTATCCCTCTACTATGAGGGGAGGTAAGGAACTGCCATCTAGCTCTGCACTTGATTCACCTTCTATTATGAGTAAGTTTGTGACACCACCACCTACTAGTAATCCTGATATGTCGCAAGTAATTGATGATGCCACTTCTGCTATGCATGATGCTTATGATGACACTTTGCTTGATAATACTGTGCCACTGGGTGAATTTCTTGATGAACAAATTGCTATAGTCAATGCTGAAAATTATGATACTTCTGAAACTGATGAAATTATTGAAACTGAACACTTTTGAGACACCTGCTAGACCTAGCTCTCCTAGATAAAAAAATTGCCTGATATTCCTGAGGGTTATGTTATGGAAGGAGAGGTAGTAGGGACTTTCTTGCTTGTAAGTATAGAGATGATCTTAAGAAACTACTATGCAAGTGGAAAGAAAAATCTTTGAATGCTAGAATGAAATATGACCCTAAGTTTGCTACTTCACCTATATTTGTTACTAATAAGGATTATGAATTCTCTGTTGATCCTGAGTTAATTACTTTGGTTGAATCTGATCCTTTCCATGGTTATGAATCTAAAACTGTTGTGGCACATCTTACTAAATTGAATGATATAGCCACCCTATTTACTCGTGAGGAAAAAATTCTTTATTACTATATCCTTAAGTTGTTTCCTTTCTCGTTAAAGGCTGATGCTAAGATATGGTTTAATTCTCTTGCTCCTGGTTGTGTGCGTAGTCCCCAAGATATGATATATCACTTTTCTGAAAAATATTTTCCTGCCCATAAGAAACAAGTTGCCTTGCAGGAAATATTTAACTTTGTGCAATTTGAAGAAGAGAGTCTCCCACAAGCTTGGGGGAGGTTTCTCCAACTACCAAATGCTTTGCCTAATCACTCTCTCAAGAAAAATGAAATACTTGATATCTTTTATAATGGACTAACCGATGCTTCTAGGGACCATGCCTAGATAGTTGTGTTGGTTGTGTTTTCAGGGAACGAACTGTTAAACAAGCTGAAATATTGTTGAATAATATATTGAGCAATGATAATGATTGGACTATTACCGAACCACCTCCGAAGCCAACTCCAAAGAAAAGAGGTATTCTATTTCTAAGTCCTGAAGATATGCAAGAGGCAAAGAAATCTATGACAGAAAAAGGTATTAAAGCTGAAGATGTTAAGAATCTACCACCTATTGAAGAAATACATGGTCTTGATACCCCCAGACAAGTAGTATAGGTAAATTCTCTTCGTAGATTTGATGAAAGTGATATTCCTTATAATAAGTCTGCTAGCCAATGCTTGGATGAGTTTGATAATTTTGTTGTTAACAAAGAAAATTTTAATGCTTATGTTAGTAGACAATTGAAACATAATGCTTTCATGATTGATCGCTTAGGTGATTATATGAGTAGAACTATCAATGATCTTAAATTTATTAGTAAACATGCTTCCATGGTAACTACTCAAGTATAACAAGTACTTAAAGCTCAGAATGACTTGCTTAATGAGATGAATAGTAAGAACAATGATCATCCTGTTAAAGTTGTGAGTAGAGGTGGAAGAATGACTCAGGAACCTTTATATCCTAAGGGCCACCATAAGAGAATTGAGCAAGATTCTCAAAGAAGTAATATTGATGCACCTAGTCGCTCCAGTAATAAGAGGAACAAGGATGATGACATAACTTTTCATGCTGCTAGTGAACCTGTTATAGATACACCTAAAAACCCAAATGATATTTCTGTTTCTGATGCTGAGTCACAATCTGGTGATGAACATGAGCCTAGTGATAATATTAATGATGATGTTCATGTTGATGCTCACCCTAGTAATGATAATGATGTGGAGATTGAACCTGTTGTTGATCTTGATAACCCATAACCTAAGAATAAGAGATATGACAAAAGAGATTTTATTGCTAGGAAGCATGGCAAAGAAATAGAACCACGAGTTTAGAAACCCATGCCCTTTCCTCCTAAACCATCCAAGAAAAAGGATGATGAGGATTTTGAGCGCTTTGTTGAAATGCTTAGACCTGTCTTTTGCGTATGCGCTTGACTGATATTCTGAAAATGTCTCCTTATACTAAGTATATGAAAGATATTGTGACTAATAAAAGAAAGATACCAGAAGCTGAGATTTCCACCATGCTTGATAATTATAATTTTAAGGGTGGAGTACCAAAGAAATTAGGAGATCCAAGAATACCAATTATACCATGCTCTATAAAAGGGAATTATGTTAAAACCGCTTTATGTGATTTGGGAGCCGGTGTTAGTGTTATGCCTTTCTCTTTATATCGTAGACTTGATTTGAATAAGTTGACACCTACTAAAATCTCTTTGCAAATGGCTGATAAATCAACTGCTCTACCTATCAGTATTTGTGAGGATGTACCTGCCGTAGTTGCAAATGCTACTATCTTAACGAACTTTGTTATTCTCGACATTCCCGAGGACGACAATATGTCTATCATCCTTGGTAGACCCTTTTTGAATACTGCAGGGGATGTTATTGATTGCAACAAGGGCAATGTCACTTTTCATATTAATGGTAATGAGCATACGGTACACTTTCCGAAGAAACAACCTCAAGTTCATAGTATCAACTCCATTGAAAAAATTCCAACGCTTGTTATTGGAGACTTTGAATTCCCTCTTCCTACTGTCAAGAAGAAATATGGTCGTGGGGAACGAACACCTATGGGATCAAAGGGACCCCATTCGGTTCGGCGGGGGAGAAGGCTCGCACAAAGAGCAGGTTTGATGAACAACACACGGGGATTTTACCCAGGTTCAGGCCGCAAAGATGCGTAAAACCCTACTCCTGCTTGGTTGTATTGTTGGTGTTCTTAGGGTTCTAGCTACAGGAGCGTTGTGAGCAGTTGCCACGCGTATGAGCTAGAAGGCCCAAAGACTAAAAGTCCAAAAGTCATCTACCGTATGGCCCTGGGCCTCCTTTGATACTCTGAAGGGGATCCCAACAATGGCGTATAGTGCGTACACGGGGTGTACAGAGGTATAGTGCTATCATACCTAACACTGACGGAGTAGGACAAGCGCATTAATGCACCGTCAGGCATCTCAGGCTGTCCACGGGACGGGACAGGAGCCCGTCCCATCGGCACCGCTTAGTCCCTCCATCACCGATGCCGCGACACGTGCCCAGGCGGGGCGACACCTGGCCTGTGCGCTGGCGGGGCCTTGTCGGGGCTTCACCTTGCTAGGGCTTTTTCTTGCCTAAGGGTTCGATGGACATCCCGACAAGGTCTTGTCGGGGGTCTTGACTCTTCTGTGCTTGTACCTGGCAACTTCTTGCCGGGCCTCATCGCCAGGGTGGCTAATACTACCCATGCACGAATAAGGGGCACTGGAGAGCCCAAAACTCTCGTGCATCGACAGGAGCCCCCGGGCCTGGGCCACACACGATGTGAGGCATTGTTGGGCTAGGCCCAAACAGTGCACGGGCACGCTTGACAGGGCCTTGTAGTTGTGATCATTGCGCTTGCCGTGCCTCCCCACGATGCCCATTGAATGTGGGACGTGGGATACATGTGCAGTGCTGCCGTTACAGCAGCGCGCCCGCGAAGTGTTTTTGTATTGTTTTAGTAAAGAGGCTGCCCCGCGCCTTCCCTCATAAACAGGAAATTGCAGATGCGCTGCTCATTTACCTCTTGTCTTTCCCAATCTGAGAACCGTCGTCGTCTTCCTCCTTGAGCCCGAAACAGAGCCCCTTCCATTCATCTTCACGCCCTCTTCGTCCTCAACCCCCACCCCCTTAACCACCATGCCGCCCAAGGCTAGAAAGGGCAAGGATGCGGAAGCCATCCTAGAGAACAAGCTGGTGAGGATATGGAAGGAGCACGTCGTCTTTTCGCCGAGGCTCGACGTGGGCACTCTGAAGGAGCGATATCGGTGCATGTGGGCAACGATAACGACAGCGCATCCCGCCACCCGCGTGAGTCCAGGTCCTTCCGGGGGCGGCCCAGATAAATATCCTTTCTTTGCCGATTATTTTTATTGCAGACTCTGCCCCCCTTCTCGGATTTCTTCAACGACATCATGTTCACTTACGACTTCCAACTCTTGGATTTTACGTCGAATGTCGTGACGTGTATGTTAGTCTTCGCTCATCTTTGCGAAAAATTTGCCGGTGTAGTTCCTAGCATCTCTCTTTACCGCCACTACTTTACTCCCCGCATCCAACAAGGCAGCGCCCTTTATGGTGCCATCGCTTGGATTCCTCGGCAAGGAACCAAGGAGGTCTACCCAGACGGGGCCTACTACGATAGGTGGGATGAGTGGCGAGGCAAATGGTGCTGGATTCAGGAGGAGAAATTCCAGCCCTTTTGCTTGCCGTGGCAAACCAAGATGGTGCACGACAACGACTGGAGTGCCCTTGACCCTAAGGATGGAAAGCTCACAGTCGCGACCACCAGGATTCACCGCCTTGGAAACGCCGACCTCACCGTAGAGATGGTAGGCACTGATTGCCTTTGCTAGTGCATTGCTCCCTGGAGAATAAGGGCAGACCAACTTGGGAATTCTGGAACGCGGCGGACATCATGAGGCTGCGCCCCGGGTCGAATCACAATCTCACAATTATGCAGCACGGAGCTCTCTACCAGAAACTGTTCAGGAGTGTTGTGGTACATGAGCTGCCGACAGGCATAGTCCCCTTGTGCAACAACTCTGCCTTAGGTATAATCATCACCATGATGCCGGCGTTCGACGCCCATAGCCTCGACGCATCCTGGATTGAGCTGTCTGAAGAGCAGGCTCAAGAATTCTTTGATAACTTGGTGGAGATGGCCATCCGCAAGGAAGAGGGCCTCGTCCGCGACACCACTAAGGAAGAAATGGCGTACATTGCTAGCAGGGCGGAGGAAGCAGATCTTGTCGTGGAGGCCGGCAACACCGACTTCTTGGAAGATGAAGCCGACGGAGGGGAAACATTGCCGGACAAAAATCTTGCCGGGCAGGGCGGGACCGCCGATGAGCAAGGCGACACGTCTGCCTGGGGCCGTCCCGCCGAAGACACAGCTGAGGAGGAATTGCTCGAGGAGGCCCTGTCTCTTGTGACAAGGAAGAGATGCATCCTTTGGAGCGCCGCCGTTGGGCTTTCGGTCCGTCAAGCTCCTTCGAGCAGCGCAGTTCCCGACAAGGGGGCGACCGGCAAGGCCGTGCGGTAGCAAGAAGCTCATCGGTAACCCATGCCTGCCGCGACCAAGCAATCCAGGAGTACCCCTCCACCTCCTCCCACGGGCACCATGGCGGAGGTCACCTTTGACCTATCTTCCCTTAGCTCGGGAGAAGAAAATGAGGAGCAAGGATCTTGCCGTATCTTTTGCCTTTCTAATTTCTGGTTTTACTTTACTCATTTGCTTTGCCTTGGCTTGCCTCCACAGGGATGCGGAAACACTGGTGCAAACGGTAGCGAAGAGGGCGAGGACCTCAACGGTTGAGGAGTCATCGGCAAGGGCCTCAGGCTCGCCAAGGACGACCATCATAAACCCGGAGGCTAGCCTGCAGCGCAGCCCTCGACTCAGCCTCGGGCGGAGCCCCTAGCGTGAGCCCATTACTCACTTCCACTAGCAAGTGTTGGGGTGCGCATCTTTATTGCTGACATCACCGGACATGCAGAAGGAGGGCGGCGACAAGGAGAATCCTCAGAGGCCGTCCCTGATACGCCGCCTCCGTCATCCATGCCGCCCGGAGATGGATCCCTGATGAGGACTTCCTCCAACGCACTTTATCGCGATGAGGGAGGGCCGGCAAGAACGGGCACCGGAAGGTCTTCGCCGACAACCGTCGTTGGTGCAGGTACTTTTCATTATGTTCGCCTCTTTTTTTGTCTTCTTGAACTTCCTCCTCAGCTTCGTTTGTTTTGTTTTCTTAGCCTTCAGACATCCCCTCGATGGAGGGCATGGATGTTGACATAGTCATCAAGGAGACCGCCAGGGATGCTGTCGCTGAGGCCGACAGGATCGTTGTAGAGGAAGCCATCAAGAGTGCTGCCGCTGAGGCCACAGAAGCCGCCAAGAATGCTGCCGCCGAGGCCGCTAGTGCTGAGGCCACAAAATCCACCAAGAATGCTGCCGGCGAGGCCGCCAAGGCCACAGGGGAAGAGGCCGAGAAGGCTGGTGAGGGGCCAGTGACCGTACTGACGGCATTCCTGCCGCAGGAGCGCCACACGCTATGCCGACCACGGAGCCCTCTGCCATCGGGAAGGCGGCCGCTGAGCACTAGCCGCCCACATCAGAAGCCCCTTCGTTGAGCAAGTACCTTGGGGTTGGCGATAATCTGTTCATCAGCATCCCTCGCATGGCAAGCACTAGGGCACCAACCGAAGGGGAAGCTTTTGAAGAGGGGATCATTACTGCTGTCGGGCTCGAGATTGTTGATGAACCAAGTGCCAGCAGCAGCAAATCCCAAGAAGAGCAACTCCTCCAAACCGTGGTTGATAGCTTTTGGAAGCTCCAAGCGCTTCACCGCGCCCGAAAGGAGAAACTGGACGCTAGGGCAGTAGTTATGGAAGCGGCGGAGGCCAGTTTCGAGGAGTGCATCGAAGAAACTCAGGCCTGGTTCGCCCAAGCTTCCTAGGATCTGAAGACTGGTTAGGCGCAATTGAGCCAAGGCTGGTGCCAACTCTATATGCAGCAGTCCAACGCCGAGCAGGCGTAGGAGGAGGCCAAGCAACTGGCTGCCGTAGAGGACGCTCGCCTGACGGAGCGCCGCATCGGGCTCGACGCCTACGAGGAAGACCTTGTCGCCTGTGAGAAGGCACTTGCCGACAAACTTCACAGCAAAGGAAGTGGAGATCGAGGAGCTTGTCGCGCGGCGGACCCGGGAGCTGGAGCGGAAACACAAGGAGACGCTTGAGGCTCTAACTGCAGATCATGCCGACAAGCTGAAGGAGGCCGTCGATTCTGCCAAAGCTACAGAGGCCACCAAGAACTTGCTGGAGGAGAGGGTGAAGAAGCTGGAGGCTAACCTTGAGGATCTCGGCAAGGAGGTCTCGTTACTCAAGTCTAGAAGAGACAAAGCCCTCGCCAG
Organism: Hordeum marinum; assembly: GCA_022496015.1. Classification (NCBI taxonomy): domain Eukaryota; kingdom Viridiplantae; phylum Streptophyta; class Magnoliopsida; order Poales; family Poaceae; genus Hordeum; species Hordeum marinum. The sequence goes on from CM039673.1 coordinate 288,353,256, forward strand.
CCTGATGGAGATGCAGGTCACCATATCTAACAAGACCAAGCAGCTCTCTTTAGCCAGCGAGTCCATTGATGACCTGAACCTGAACCTGGCTACGCTGACCGAGACTCTCGATACCGCCAGGACCCGCGATAAGGCTCTGGTCAAGGATCTCCAAGATGAGAAGGAGCTGGTCAGGAGTGCTGCTACCGTCCACAACGACTATGTACAGGGAGTACAAGTCTGGACTGAGAAGCTCGTCGACGTCGCAGAGAGGCTTGTCGGACAACTATCCGCCATGGGCCTGGAAGTCCCCATGTACTCTTTGGACGATAAAGTGTCCACGAGTGCCAAGGTGACCATGTTCTTCGAATGTATGCTTGGAGCCTTGGAGCAGCTTCACTCCGACCGGGCATCCTACCTGTCTAGCAAATCACGCAAGCTTTGCCAGGCCGTTCTCCGCAAGGTGCTCGTCAAGGTGGCATATAAGAACCCTGGCATCAACTTCTCCAACATCCTCAACTACTTGCCGAAGGGCATAGACGTCAAGGCGCTTGAGGAACTTGTCACGCCCATCATCAACAGGGCGATCCAAGTCAAGTGGGTCGAAGGAGATCGTCGGGATTAGCTGCCTTACTCCTTGCCGCCATCCATGCCAAGAATAGTTTATTTTATGTCAGAATCTCGGCAAGACCTATGTAATATTGCTTGCTATGTTTTGAACAACTATTATGTTATCCTCCTTGTTTGATTTCTCTCTGTATGCATTCACCCTACACTTGGTTGGAGACTTGCCGATGCGCACACCCCTGCCGCGAGCGCTAGGTGCGGGACTTTAGCAGCCTGCTAGCAGGGCTGCTGTCGGCAAGAGACCCTGGTGTTTTCAGTGCAGACACCTAGACCGTTGAGCGGACTCGAAACAGAATAGAGGCGCAACCAATTGAAACAAGGTTCCTTCGCGTGCAGGTTTTCCATACAGAAGTCGAAATCTTCCAAGGAAACTAATTTCACAGCAAGAATTCACTTGGGGTTTTCAACTTATCTTTTCATTGCCGTACTCCTTCCAGCAATTTTTTTTTGAACATTGCCCATAGGTATCCATACCACTATCCCCCCGGCAAAGCTGTACGCGAGGTAACCTTCGGTCCTTTGAGAAAAAGAAAGAAGAAAAATATGGAAGTGGAACCTTGGCGGTCCGTTAGCTCTTGCCGAGAGTAAGTGTAATGCAATATCTCAGACAAACATGCACATAAGTAAACATGAGAATCAATCAAGATTTGTAGAACACTTATCTTTGTTTAACTATGCACAGGGTCTGCGCCTGGCTTTGTACCAAGGATTACATGCTTTAGCGGCAAGACTTGTACAAAAAGTGGTTGCCAGGAGACCCGACAACCTCGCCTCATGGGTAGAACTTACAAAGATGTTTGATATTCCAGGAGTTGCTTACTAAGATGCCATCTTCGGTCTCCAGGCGGACTGCGCCAGGCCTGGTGACTCGTACTACCCGATAAGGGCCTTCCCATTACGGCGTCAACTTGTTGGAATTCTTGGTGGACTAAACTCGCCAAAGAACAAGGTCACCTTCCTCAAGAATTCTGGCATTAACTTTGCGGCTATGGTAGCGGTGCAAAGCTTGCTGATAGCATGCAACTCTCACAGCAGCCTGAAGACGGTCTTCCTCAAGGAGCATCGCATCATGTTGCCGCAACTGCTCTTGCTCGAGCTCATCATAAGCGACCACTCGAGGCGACCCGTATATGAGTTCCGTGGGGAGAACTGCCTCCGCCCCATATACGAGGGAGAAGGGTGTCTGGCAGGTAGCTTGATTTGGTGTCGTCCTGATTGACCAAATAACCACCGACAACTCATCAATCCAGTGCCTTCCGCACTTGTGCAGCTTGTCAAAAGTTCTTGTCTTGAGGCCTCGCAGCACTTCAGCATTAGCCCTTTCCGCTTGGCCGTTGCTCCTTGGGTGGGTAATGGAAGCAAAATAGATTCTGCTGCCAAGGTCTTGGACATACCACATGAAGGTGCGGCTCATGAACTATGTGCCATTGCCAAAGATGATCCTGTTGGGAACACCAAAGCGGCAGACTAGTCCTTTGAAGAACTTGACGGCTGACTGTGCTGTCACTTTTCTCACTGCTTCCACTTCCGGCCACTTTGTGAACTTGTCGATTGCCATGTACAAGTATTCAAAGCCCTCTACAGGGCGAGGGAAGGGGCCCAAGATGTCGAGCCCCTAGACCAAAAATGGCCAGGAGAGAGGGATTGTTTGAAGGGCTTGGGCTGGTTGATGTAGTTTCTTCGAATGAAACCGGCATGCTTAACACTTTGTTACTAACGCAGTTGCATCCTGGAGGGCAGTGGGCCAAAATAAACCTTGTTGGAATGCCTCTCCAGCAAGTGCTCTTGATCCTACGTGGGAGCCACATATGCCTCCATGTATCTCTGCCAACAGGTCCAGTCCATCCTCCCAAGAAATGCATTTGAGTTTCACGCCATTCGGTCTTTTTCTGTAAAGGACGTTGTCCATGAAATGGTACATATTAGACCGGCAGGCTACTTTCTCTACTTCCTCTTGTTCCTCAGGGAGTTCTCCTGTTTGAAGGAAATGGATGATGTGTTTGTGCCCATGCTGGAGCCTGGGGCTCGGAAACAAGGACTAAAGGTATATCCTCTACAGGGGAAGTGTTTGTCTCAACGAGAAAGTCTTGAGGCCCCGCCGGAACCTGCTGCCCCCAGCAAGCCTTGCAGGAGTGCGTGCTTCCACGGCAAGAGTCGGAGGCTCCGCCGGAGCACGACGGTCACCGGCAAGCCTGGCGTTGTCCTCGACAACCTCCTCGCTGGCGGCTTCTGGGAGCTCTGCCGGGAAATACTTGCCGGAACTCAACTTCCTTCTTTTCTCTTGTCTAGTTGATGGCGTCACGGAGGGTTGAGTCAGTCGGAGCATGAAAGTTCCTGGTTCCACATGCAACTTAAGGGCAGCACACTTTGACATTCCATCAGCAACGCTGTTCTCCGCACACGGAACATGCTCTATTTGCAGGCCGTCAAAACGTTCTTCCAAGTTCCTCACTTCGTCTACATAAGCTTCCATCAATGGACTCTAGTAATCCTTGTTCACTTGCCTGACGACAAGCTGAGAATCTCCCCTGACAATAAGTTTCTTGATCCCAAGGTCTGCCGCGATCCTGAGACCGGCAAGCAGTCCTTCGTACTCAGCAGTATTGTTCATTGATCTATCTTGGGGAAAGTGCATCTGAATCACATATTTGAGGTGCTCTCTGGTGGGTGCGACAAGCAGCACTCCGGCACCAATGCCTTGCAGCGAGAAAGCCCCATCAAAATACATGACCCACTCTTGATCGATTTCCTTGTTGGGGAGAGTTGACTCTGGAACTTCTTCATCTAGCGTTGGGGTCCATTCTGCAATGAACTCCGCCAAGGCTCTGCTCTGGATGGTCGAAGTTCTTTCAAAATTGAGACCAAAGCTTGACAGTTCCAAAGCGCACTCCTCAATCCTGCCGGTAGCTTCTAGGTTCCACAAGATCCGCTGCAGCGGGAAGCGAGTGACAACGGTGATCTCATGTGCTTGGAAGTAATCGCGCAGCTTCCTCGAGGCCATAAGGAGGCCGAAGAGCAACTTTTGCATGCCAAAATATCTCGACCTAGCCCCCTGCAAAAGGGAGCTGACAAAAAAGACTGGGTGCTGCACCACCTTCTTCTTCTAAATCGTCTCCTTTAACTGCGCAGATCCTTCCTTACCAGCACCTGACCCTGCCGAGGAATGTCTTGGCACGTCGCTTGGCGGACCTGCTGCTGCCGCTGTTTCTTCATCAACTTCTCTTTCAACCACTAATGCAACACTCGCCACTTGATTTGTTGCCTCTAGATATAGCAGCAATGACTCTTATGGTTTTGGCACAACTAGGACTAGCGGAGATGAGAGGTACGTCTTCAAATCCTGTAGCGCTGCCTCCGCTTCCAAAGTCCATTGCATTGGACCTGCCTTCTTCAAAATTTTGAAAAAGGGCAGGGCCCGCTCAGCAGATTTTGAGATGAACCTACTCAAATCAGCAACACAGACGGCAAGACGATGCACATCTTTGACACGTCTTGGTGCTTCAGTTTTCTCAATTGCTTTGATCTTGTCGGTATTTGCTTCAATCCCACATTGAGATACAAATAACCCGAGGAGCTTGCCGGATGGGACGCCGAACACACACTTCTCAGGGTTGAGCTTCATGTTGATCGTGCGCAGGTTTGCAAATGTTTCTTCTAGGTCTGATATGAGCGTAGCCTTGTCCTTGGTTTTGACCACTATGTCATCCATAAAAGCCTCCATATTTCTATGTAGCCGTGGCTCAAAACCAATCTGGACTGCTTTTGCAAATGTAGAACCAACACTTTTCAACCCGAAAGGCATACGCAAAAAGCAATACGTATCACATGGGGTGATAAATGCGGTCTTCTCCTCGTCTTCCTTGGCCATGAAAATCTGATGATAGCCTGAATAGGCATCAAGGAAAGACAACAAGTCACAGCCGGCGGTGGAGTCCACAATTTGGTCGATGTACGGCAAGGGAAAAGGATCTTTGGGGCAGGCTTTGTTAATGTCTGTGAAGTCAATGCACAACGTCCATTTTCCATTTACCTTGCGCACTACAACCGGATTGGCCAACCACATTCGATGGAGTACTCCTCTGATCAAGCAAGCCACTTCTAGTTTCTTGATCTCTTCGGCAATAAACTATTGCCGCTCCAAAGCTTGCTTCCGTACCTTGTGCTTGACGGGCCACGCATGTGGGTAGATGGCAAGGTGGTGCTCAATCACCTTCGTGGGAACGCCAGGGATATCACATGGTTGCCGTGCAAAGACATTTACATTCGCCCGCAAGAAGGTGACGAGCGCGCTTTCCTATTTGTCGTCAAGGGTGGAACTTATAATGAAAGTTCCTCCCATACCATCCTCCCTGGCGGGCACCTTCTTGGTATCTGGTGGAGCTGCCTTGGACTTCTTGCTCTTGTCGATGGAGCTCTCTGGCACATCATCAATGGGAGCGCAACACCTCGAGGAGGTGCGCTTGCCGGAATGCACGCTAGAGGCCTTGCTGGTATTCTTCCCCTCGGGAGATTCGGTAGCAGGAGCAAGTGCCTTGGTGGCAGGTGTTGCAACTGCCTCCCGGTAGAGTTGGTCGGTGTAGATAAGTGCACCCTTCTTGTCAAAGTTGATCGTGATGACGCTCATCGGCCCGGGCATCTTCAACACATTGTAAGCGAAGTGGGTGGCCGCCATGAACTTGGTCAGCACTGGGCGACTAAGGATGCCATTGTACGGCAACGAGATCTTGGCGACGTAAAAAATGATATTCTCTGTTCTGAAATTGATATCGGTGCCAAATGTTACCGGCAGCGTGATCTTGCCCTTCGGCTAAGTTCTCCCTGAATTGACCCCTTGGAAAGCGCATGTGGGCTCGAGATCTTCATCGGGAATTAGCAGCCTCTGGATGACATCAGGTGAGATCAGGTTCAGGCTGGCCTCACTATCAACTAGCATCTTCGTCACCTTGAGGTTGCGAATTGTTGGCGAAACCAACAACGACAGGCACCCGACTGCAGTTATGCGAACAGGGTGATCCTCGGCGTCGAAGATGATAGGAGTGTTGGACCACTTCAGAGGTCTCTGGGCATCGATAGAGGACTCCGCCACGTTAACCTCGCGTGCCGACTGTTTAATTTGGCGGTGAGAGGAATGCGACGAGGGACCTCCCTCGATGCACATCATCTCTATAGTCTTCTGGAACTCATGCTTGCTGGACTCGTCGTCCTCTTTGACGTCATCATCACCTTCTTGCTTGTCGTGGCCATGGGCTGGCCGGTCTTTTTGTTTCTTGGGCTTGCTGCGGCCACCTCCTCGGTCAACACGCTTCTTGCCGGACCCCTCAGCACCATCCTGGCCTTTCTCCTTGTCTCGCCTCTCATACTCGGCTTTTTGCTTCTCAGCAAGCTGCTCAACTTGCCGGCAGTCTTGGAGATCGTGGCCATTAGTGCGATGGATCTTGCAATACTGCTTGACGGAGCCTTTCGGCTTGTCGGCAGCCGCCATCATGTGGCAGGAGGCGCACCCTACAACATCCTTGTCGGGGTCGTCAACCTTGCCCTTCTTGGCGGTACCGGGTTTGCTGGATCCCTCGACGGCAAGCATGGCTTTGCGCTTGCGCTTCTTGTTCTGCCGCTGACCCTTCTTTGCCGGGGTGGTGGTGTCTTCATCCTCAGAGTTGACCCCTGCACCAGTGTCTTCGCTAGGGAGCCTCCTTCCTTCTTCAGCTCGAGCACATCTATATCCCAGAGCATAGAGCTCGGCAACATCCCTGACCTTGTTCGTCGCCAGATCTTCCCGCATCCTGCGGTTGCGTATGTTCTGATGGAACGCGCTGATAACAGCGGCAAGATGAACGTCTAGAATGTTGTGGTGCACGCAGCTAAACCTTTGGATATACTTGTGTAGAGACTCTCCCTCCTTCTGGGGATGATATGCGAATCACTCTCTTGACCAGGAGCTTGGTGGCCTCCGGTAAAGGCGCGAAAAAACTCGTGGGACAGGTCTGCCCAGGAAGTGATGGATCCTTCGGGCAGGTGCATCAACCACGACCTGGCATTGGGCTTAAGCACCAACGAGAAGTAGTTGGCTAGTATCTTGTCGTTGTGAGCCCTGGCAGCCTGCACCGCAATGGTGTAGATGCTCAAGAACTCTGACGGGTGAGTCTTGCCATCATATTTCTCAGGGACCTCCAGCTTAAACGTGTGGGAATTGGGCCACTGGACTTGCCGCATCTCATGGGTAAACGCTGGACAACCCACCTCGTAAGGTAGGCTCGTAGGATTCCCTGGTGCTGGCTTGTCTATAGTGCCCCCCACGCTTATCAGATTGATGGCGCGCTTCCCGCTGTTGCTCGATTGTAGTTCAAGCATCTTCCTTGCTTCGTTCCCGAAGAACTTAACGCTGGTCGCGGCAAGTCCGTGGATCGGACGACGCTGTCGAGTAACCATCGTAAGCGTCGGTCCGTCGAGTCGGTGACCGGCATTGTTGTTGTGGAGGAGAGTGCACCATGGTCGCACCGCCTCCGGCCTTCTCACCACCAGCGTGATCCTGCTCGGTGGTCCGAAACTTATCCGCGAGGCTGAGGAGGCTCTGAATGGTGGCTCTCCATTCGTCGAGCTTCTCCGCAGCAGGACGGAAGTTTAGGAGTAGCTATGCTCGCGCCATTGCTTCTTCCGACGTGGTCGGCAACGAACGACGCGAGGTGCTCTGACTTCTAACTGTGTTAGAAGGAGCTCCGCCGCGGTCCTGCGATGGCACGTCACTCCCACTAGCATGCTGGCGAGCATGTTGGTCCCGCGCATGTTGGGAGTGATGCACAAGAGATTTTCCGTGGGGACGTTGAGAACCGCGGGCGCCGTGGCGCGGCTCTTCGCATGCGTCCTAGGAAGGTCGCGGCGTAGGCACTGTCGTGGGCGTCCTAAAAGATACCATACCGTCCTCGGAGTTCACTGTACCCCCTGCTGGCGGTACAACTCCGTCCTGAGACCCAGCGGCGCGGGGGTTCCCGCCGCCGCCATGGGCGTCTCCGTGGCGTGCATCGCCACTGGCTTGGCCTTGATCACTGGAGCGTCGCGGAAGTTCTGAACCTCTGCCTCCTCCTCCACCTGCATCTACGTTGTTGCGTGTGTGTGCAGATACAGGGGCAGTCGATGCAGATGGGCCTTCTGTCATCAGGCCCTTCTTCTTGGGGGCCATGGCGATGATGGGTATGAAGGAACTGGTGCGCTTATCACCATAACAGGTTCACATGACCGCTTCCCCTACCTGGCACGCCAAAGATGTCGTGGGGAACGAACACCTATGGGATCAGAGGGACCCCCTTTCGGTTTGGCGAGGGAGAAGGCTCGCACAAAGAGCAGATCTGATGAACAACACGCGGGGATTTTACCCAGGTTTGGGCCGCAAAGATGCGTAAAACCCTACTCCTGCTTGGTTGTATTGTGGGTGTTCTTAGGGTTCTAGCTACAGGAGCGCTGTGAGCAACTGCCACGCGTATGAGCTAGAAGGTCCAAAGACTAAAAGTCCAAAAGTCCTCTACTGTATCCCCCTGGGCCTCCTTTTATACTCTGAAGGGGTTCCCAACAGTGGCGTACAGTGCGTACACGGGGTGTACAGAGCTATAATGCTATCATACCTAACACCGACAGAGTAGGAGAGGTGCATTTAATGCACCGTCAGGCATCTCAGTCTATCCATGGGACGGGATAGGAGCCCATCCCATCGGCACCGCTTAGTCCCTCCATCACCGATGCCGCGACACGTGCCCAGGCGGGGCCTTGCCGGGGCTTCGCCTTGCCGGGGCTTTGTCTTGCCTGAGGGTTCGATGGCCATCCCGGCAAGGTCTTGCCGGGGGTCTTGACTCTTGCGTGCTTGTACGTGGCAACTTCCTGCCGGGCCTCATCGCCAGGGTGGCTACTACTGCCCGTGCATGAATAAGGGGCACTAGAGAGCCCCAAACTCTAGTGCACCGACAAATATGATATACTTATTGTTGGGGACATGCATATCCCCATTGAGGTAACTTAGTGTTATTCAAAAATTCTTTGATTTCATGTTATTCAAAAGAAGTTTGTTAATAAGACTTGATCAACCTTATTGATGGATTCCTTTTGATGAGCATGAGATGGATGAATTTAGAAAGCACAACTCCATGTACCCAACTTTTACGTTCTGTTAGCTAGATGAAATTAAGTAAGAATGCTATTATTTTCCTATTTTCTGAATTTCCTGTGCAATAAAAAGTGACCTGAAAGTAAAAGTTTTTCAAATGTCCTGAAAATGGAGAATGATGTTTTCTAGAATATTTAAAAATATCTGGCACCGAGCACATTGCAGGGGGCTGCACCAGTGGGCCACAAGCCCACAAGGCGCGACCACCCTCCTGGCCGCGCCTAGCAGGCTTGTGGGTCCCATGTGCCCCCTTCACTTATTCCAGCACCCATTCACTTCATCTTCTTCCAAAAAAATCTACATTGCTCAAACCCGTGTTCTAGCTCATTTTGCTGCCATTTTTGATCTCCTTGTTCAAAGCTTCATTCGCAAAACTGTTTTGGGAGATTGTTCTTCGGTATGTGACTCCTCTAATAGTCCAATTAGTTTTTGTTCTAGTTCTTTATATATTGATTTTTTTGCTGCTGTGGTGCCCTTGTTCTTGAGCTTGCATGTCAAATTTGTATGGTCCCAAGTAGTTTTGATGCATGATATATCCTGTAGGCACTTGTGGGAGTAGTTGCTATGAGTTTTGTGGAGTTTTGTTCACCTTTATTTTTGGTCACTAAAAATTTCAGAATTTTTCAGAGAAAGAAATGCTGAGGAGATTGTTAAGAGGCTCTTAAAGCCAGAGCTCTAAGGAAGACGAAAATGAGATGAGGGAGAAACCCAAGTATAATCTTCCTCGCATCGCAGAAGTTCGACCATGTGAATGGTCATGTAACACATTCTTGAGGGCGGCCGGAATTTATGAAGATTTCTATTATTTGGCCGAGAATGCCGGCATCGTCGACTTCCTCAACGATAAGTGTGACCAGTACCTCTTGCTCACGAATACCTTTGTGCAAAATTTTCACTTTCATTCTAGGGAAGACCGTCCTACAATAGAATTTCACTTATATGATGTGCCTAAGAAAATGAACCTTTATGATTTTTGCAAAGTTTGCAAAAAACCCTATGAGGGCAGCATCAGGGAACCACATCCTTGAGACATGGAAGATTTTATTGCTGCAATCACTGTAGGGGAAGAGAGAGGTGTGTCAAAGGCAAGAGCAGCTAGTTTACATTTTCTCGTGCTACACTATTATTCATTATTTGCGGGAAGATGTTTAGTTGGTCGCTAGGAGAGTGGAAGTCTTAGTGCCCCTGACCTCACCATTCCGCGCCATGCTTTATTTGCTGATAGAACGTTTAGTCTTGGTGCTATGGTGGCCCAACGGTTGAACACCAACCGTTCGAAGGGGCCCATATTTGGAGGTATCTATGCATCTTGTTTAGTGAAACATTTTGAGATACCCATTAGGCTTAACGAGAGAGATGAGAGGCTTCTACCCTAGAAGTTTTTAGATTATGACCATATGGTAGATCATGATGTTATTAAGAAAAATGATGAGCAGAGGCTGCTTTACAACTTAGTTTTTAGCCAGGGTACTTGTGAAATTATTACTCTGCCTGCTTCTTCTTTGTTCGATATTCGCTCAGGCAGGTACACCATTATGCCCGGAGACATTTACAGATATTGGGGTCTGACACAACCCCCAGCTCTAGAACCGACACCAACACTTGATCCGTAGCCGCAGGAGTTTGCTAACCAATGGAACTATGAGGACGCTCCTGAGTATCCGGGAGAGAACTCTTTCCAGCCATGGCCATAGACCAACTTAGGCCAAAATCCTAAGCTTGGGGGAGCACGTATTTCTCAGCAACTTTACATTCGTGTTCACACACTCATCTAAGTAGTCGGTGTTCATACTCTTTCATTGTACCATCCATGGTAGTTTATTTTCTTGTTTTGCTTTCTTCTTGTGTGTTTAATTAACTTTGAGAAAAATACAAAAAAATTAGTTCTAGCTTTACCTTCTAGTTGCTTAGCTATAGCATTAAAAGAAAACCCAAAAAGATTTTCCATTCTTCTTTTGTTTGTTGGGAGCTTTCACGTGTAAATAGTTTACTCGTTCTTTTTTTGATCTTTCTTTCTTTGGGTCGTAAGGAGAAGACCACAATGAAAACATCGAGTGGCTCTCATATGCATTATTTTTTACCTATTAGAGAGTCCATGTTATCTTGTCTTCTCCTTTGAGTTATTGTTTGCAGATTCCACCTTAGTCCAATGCACGTGCACTCTTATTATTATCCACACCGTTCGGTCATGCAAGTGAAAGGCAATAATGACGATATTTGATGAGAAGATTGAGATGGAGAAAAGCTGGTATGAACTCGACCTATCTTGGTTTTGTAATTATGATTAGCTCATCGTTCCGAATTCAGTTCATTATGGGTGAAACATATTTGCAATCACAATTAGAGATTATAGTTCTTCATGCCATGCTTAATTAGCTAAGAGTGGATAATGGTTTGTTTTGGGTGCCAACATGCATATTAAAATGGTTGTGATGTAGTATGATGGGATGGTATCCTCCTCTGAACGATTCAAGTGGCTCGACTTGGCACATGTTCATGCATGTAGTTGAAACAAAATCAACATAGCCTCTATGATATTTATGTTCATAGTGATTTATATCCTACTCATGCTTGCATTCAATGTTGGTTAATCTCAAAGCATGTTGATGACTGTGTCGCTCTCTAGTTGGTCGCTCCCTAGTCTTTTGCTAGCCTTCACTTGTACTAAGCGGGAATACTGCTTGTGCATCCAATTCCTCGACCCCAAAGTTGTTCCATATGAGTCCACCTTACCTACCTATATGCGGTATTTACCTTCCGTTCCAAATAAATTTGCATGTGCCAAACTCCAAACCTTCAAATAGACACTCTGTTTTGTATGCCCAAATCGCTCATGTGGCGACTGGGGGCTGTCAGTATCTTCCATGCTAGGTTGGTTATTATCACGATATGTGTTGATTCACTATCATTCACGAGAAAGTGGCTGGTAATTGAGATGCCCAGTTCCATACTCGAAATAAAAGCAAAGTCTAATTAAACAAAACTCCCCCAGAAGTGTGTTTGTATGGACGGTACCCGTGGATTCGGCTCGCCGTGAAGTGTGACTGATTGGTGGAGGGGAGTAAAAACTTTATCATTCTGTTTGGGAACCGCCTATAATGTATCTAGCATGGAAGATGTTGAAAAACCTCTTGGTCGTTATGTGAGCAATGAAAGCATACAACTCAAAAATCATTACTTATCTCTGTTTAAAAACTCGAGCTCTGGCACTTCTGCAAATGAATGCTTCCCTCCGCGAAGGGCCTTTCCATTTACTTTATTGTTGAGTCATCATCTTCTTATAAAAGGCACCAGTTAGAGAGCACCACGTCATTCGTATGCTTTGCTATTAATTGATATTGAGTATGAGCATGACTGGATCTCTGTCACCGTAAATTACAATGTCTAGACAGTCCTTGTTCTTTAAAGGTGCTCTGCATTTATGTTTTGCGGTCTCAGAAAGGGCTAGCGATATACCATTTTGTCATATTGTATCATGATTGTTTTGAAAAAGTGTTGTCATCCGAGAGTTATTATTATTGCTCGTTAGTTGATTATGTCATTGATATGAGTAAATGTGAGACCTAAATGTTATTGTGAACATGGTTAGTCCATGATCTTTGCTGAAAATCTGAACATCAGTTAGACGTATTTACAACAACAAGATCAAACAGAGTTTCTAAAAGTTTTTCTTTATCACTTTCGTTTTATCAACCGAATTGCTTGAGGACAAGCAATGGGTTAAGCTTGGGGGAGTTGATACGTCTCCATGGTATCCACTTTTCCAAACTCTTTTGCCCTTGTTTTGGACTCTAATTTGCATGATTTGAATGGAACTAACTCGGACTGATGTTGTTTTCAGCGGAATTGCCTAGGTGTTATTTTTGTGAAGAAATAAAAGTTCTCGGATCGTCCTAAAAATTTACGGAGAATATTCTGGATTTAATAAAAATATTGGCGCAAAAATCAACCAAAGGGGGGCCTCCTGCATGCCACAAGCCTGCTAGGCGCGGCCACCCCCTGGCCGCGCCTAGCAGGCTTGTGGGGCCCTCGTGGCTCCTTCGACCTCATCTCCAACTCCATATAACCCTATTCGCGGAGAAAAAAAATTAGAGAGAAGATTTCATCGCGTTTCACGATGCGGAGCCACCGCCACTAGCTGTTCTTCCTCGGGAGACTAGATCTGGAGTCTGTTTTAGGCTTCGGAGAGGGGAAATCGACGCCATCGTCATCACCAACCATCCTACATCACCAATTCCATGATGCTCTCCGCCGTTCGTGAGTAATTCCATCGTAGGCTTGGTGGACGGTGATGGTGTTGGAAATATACCCTAGAGGCAATAATAAATTGGTTATTATCATATTTCCTTGTTCATGGTAATCGTTTATTATCCATGCTATAATTGTATTGATCGGAGACTTAGATGCATGTGTGGATACATAGACAAAACCATGTCCCTAGTATGCCTCTAATAGACTAGCTCATTGATCAAAGATGGTTAAGGTTTCCTAGCCATGGACATGAGATGTCATTTGATAACGGGATCACATCATTGGGAGAATGGTGTGATGGACAAGACCCAAACTACAAACGTAGCATATGATCGTGTCAGTTTAATGCTACTGTTTTCTGCATGTCAAGTATTTGTTCCTATGACCATGCGATCATGCAACTCACTGACACCGGAGGAGTGCCTTGTATGTATCGAACATTGCAACGTAACTGGGTGACTATAAAGGTACTCTACAGGTATCTCCGAGGGTGTCTGTTGGGTTGGCGTGGATCAAGACTGGGACTTGTTACTCCATGTGACGGAGAGGTATCTCAGGGCCCACTCGGTAATACAACATCACAACAAGCCTTGCAAGCAATGTGACTAAGTGTTAGTCACGAGATCTTGTATTATGAAATGAGTAAAGAGACTTGCCGATAACGAGGTTGAACTAGGTATGGAGATACCGACGATCGAATCTCGGGCAAGTAACATACCGAAGAACAAAGGGAACATCATACGTGATTAACTGAATCCTTGACATAGAGGTTCGACCGATAAAGATCTTCGTAGAATATGTTGGAACCAATATGGGCATCCAGGTTCCGCTATTGGTTATTGACTGTAGAGGTGTCTCGGTCATGTCTACATAGTTCTCGAACCCGCAGGGTCTGCACACTTAAAGTTCGGTGACGTTTCAGTAGTATAGAGTTATGTATGGTGGTGACCGAAGGTTGTTTGGAGTCCCGAATGAGATCTCGGACATCACGAGGAGCTTCGGAATGGTCCGGAGGTAAAGGTTGATATATAGGAAGTCCTATTTTGGTCACCGGAAAAGTTTCGGGCTCATTGGTAGTGTACCGAGAGTGCCGGTAGTGTATCGGGAGACCATCGGGAGGGGTATTTCGACCCAAGAGGCTACATGGGCTGTGGGAGGATGAATACCAGACCTTAGTGGGCTGGAGGAAGTCCCACAAAGGGACCATGTGGCTGGGAAGAAAAAGCCCAAAAGGAAAAAGGTGGAAAAAGGCAAAAGGGCTAAATTAGGAAGGAGTCCTAATCCTACTAGGAGTGGAGGAGGAGGACTCCTCCCTCCTGGTTTGGAGGACCCAAGGGATGGCTCCTTGGGAGCCAAGCCTCCTCCTCCTTTCCTCCTATATATACTAGAGAGTTTTAGGGTTTTGGCACAAGATTTTCAGCCACGTGCTACCCGTTCCACTAGTGCATAGTTTCTCCTCTAGATCGGATTTCTGCAGTGCTTAGGCAATGCCCTGCCGGAATAGCTCCACCACCATCGCCGAAGCGCCGTCATGCTGCTGGAGAACTCTTCTACCTCTCTGCTCCTTCTTGCTGGATCAAGAAGGCGGAGATCGTCATCAAGTTGTACGTGTGCTGAACGCGGAGGTGTCGTCCGTTCGGCGCTAGATCGGAAGGACCATGATCAAGATCGCGAGACGGAGCTTGATGAGACCGTGGGACGGATCGTGACGAGTTCGCAGGACAGATCGGTATGAGATCGCAGGACGGATCATGATGAGTTCGCGGGACGGATCGTGATTGGATCGCGGGACGGATCGTGATGAGATCACGGGACGCTCGGCGATTTGGATCGCGAAGACGTTCGACTACACCAACCGCGTTTCTTAACGCTTCCCACTTAGCGATCTACAAGGGTATGTAGATCCACTCTCCCTCTCGTAGATGCTCAATACCATGGATAGATCTTGCGTGTGCGTAGGAATTTTTTTGTTTCCCATGCAACGTTCCCCAAAGTGGCATCATGAGCTAGGTCTATCTGTAGATGAGCTCTCAAGTAGAACACAAAGAGTTTGTGGGCGTTGATGCTTACATTGCTTCCTCCCTTGGTCGTGTTTTGGTTCAGTGGTAATGTGGGATGAAGCGGCCCAGACCAACCTTACGCGTACGCTTACGAGAGACCGGTTCCATCGACTGACGTGTAACCTCGTTGCACAAAGATGGCTGGCGGGTGTTTGTTTCTCCTACTTTAGTTGGATCGGATTCAACAAAGGCGGTCCTTGAGAAGGTTGAAAAGCAACTTATGTATCACCGTTGTGGTTTTTGCGTAGGTGAGAATTGTTCTTGCTAGATACCCGTAGCAGCCACGTAAAACATGCAACACCAATTAGAGGACGTCTAACTTGTTTTTGCAGGGTATGTTGTGATGTGATATGGCCAATTACATTCTGTGATATATGTGATGTATGAGATGATCATGTGTGGTATAGAATATCACGACTTGCATGTCGATGAGTATGGCAACCGACAGGAGCCATAGGGTTGTCTTTATCGTATGACCCGCGTGTCAATCCTTAAGCGCTATGTAATGCTTTACTTTATCGCTAAACGGTAGCAATAGTAGTACAAGCATGATGGGCGCGACAACCCCGATGGCGACACGTTGATGGAGATCAAGATGATGGAGATCATGGTGTCATGCCGGTGACAATGGAGATCATGCCGGTGCTTTCAAGATGGAGATCAAAAGCACAAGTTCATGGACATATCATGTCACTTATGATTTGCATGTGATGCTAATCCTTTTATGCACCTTGTTCTGCTTAGGACGACGGTAGCATTATAAGGTGATCCCTCACTTAAATTTCAAGATGAATTGTGTTCTCCCCGAGTGTGCACCATTGCGAAAGTTCGTCGTGTCGAGACATCACGTGATGATCGGGTGTGATAGACTCTACGTTCACATACAACGGGTGCAAGCCAGTGTTGCACATGCAGAACACTCGGGGTTAAACTTGATGAGCCTAGCATGTACAAACATGGCCTCAGAACACAAGAGACCGAAAGGTTGAACATGAGTCATATAGCAGATATGATCAACATGATGATGTTCACCATTGAAACCACCTCAACTCACATGATGATCGGACTTGAGTTCGTGAATTTGGATCATGTATCACTCGAATGACCGGAGGGATGTCAATTTGAGTGGGAGTTCTTAAGTAATATGATTAATTGAACTCATTATCACAAACATAGTCAGTAGTGTCTTTGCAAACTGTGTTGTAGATTACTAGCTCACGTTGTAGCTCCCTTGAATTTTTATACGTTCCTAGAGAAATAGAGTTGAAAGATGATGGTAGCAATATTGCGGACTGGCTCCGTGATCTGAGGATTGTCCTCGTTGCTGCATAGAAGGCTTATGTCCTTAATGCACCTCTCGGTGCACCAACCCCTCTAGCATCGTCTGTAGATGTTGTGAACATCTGGCAGGCACGTTCTGATGACTACTTGATAGTTTAGTGCGTCATGCATTAAGGCTTAGAATTGAGGCTCCGAAACATTTTGAACGACACAGAACATATGATATGTTCTAAGAGCTGAAATTAGGATCTCAGGCTCGTGCCCGTGTTGCGAGATATGAGATCTCCAACAAGATTCTTTGCCTGCAAGATGAAAGAGAATAGCTCAATCATTGAGCATGTGCTCAGATTGTCTGGGTGCTACAATCGCTTGAATCGAGTGGGAGTTGATCTTCCAGATAAGATAGTGATTGATATAGTTCTCCAAGTCACTGTCACTAAGCTAATAGAACTTGGTGATGAACTATAAAATGCCAATGATAGAAATAATGATCCCTGAGCTGTTCGCGAAGTTTGATACCACGAAGGTAGAAATCAAGAAGGAGCATCAAGTGTTGATGGTTAGTCAAACCACTGGTTTCGAGAAGGGCAAGAGAAAGGAGGGAAACTTCATGGATGGCAAGACAATTGCTGCTCCAGTGAAGCAACCCAAAGTTGAACCCAAACCCGAGACTAAGTGCTTCGATTATGAGGAGAGCGGTCGCTGAAGCGGAACAACCCTAGATACTTGGTAGATAAGAAGGTTGGCAACGTCAACAAAAGTATATTTGATATACGTGTTATTGATGTGTACCTTGCTAGTACTCCTAGTAGCACCTGGGTATTGGATATCGGTTCAGTTGCTAAATGTCAGTAACTCGAAATAAAAGCTACGGAATGAACGAAGAACTAGCTAAGGGTGAGGTAACGATGTGTGTTGGAAATGTTTCCAAGGTTAAAGTGATCAACATCGCACGCTCTCTCTACCTTCGGGATTAGTGACGAACCTAAATAAATGCTATTTGGTGTCTTGCGTTGAGCATGAACGTGATTAGATCGTGTTTATTGCAACAAGGTTATTCATTTAAGGTAGATAATAATGGTTATTGTGTTTACATGAATAATACCTTCAACGGTCATGCACCCAGTGAGAATGGTTTGTTGCATCTTGATCATAGTAATACACATGTTCATAACATTGATGCCAAAAGATACAAAGTTAATAATGATAGTACCACATACTTGTGGCACTGCCGCTAAATGTCATATTGGTATAAAACGCATGAAGAAACTCCATGCTGATGGATCTTTGGACTCATTCGATTTCGAATCGGTTGAGACATGCGAACCATGCCTCTTGGTCAAGATGACTAAGGACCCCGTTTTCTGGTTTGATGGAGCGGGCAAGTGATTTATTGGAAATGATACATGTTGATGTATGAAATCCAATGAGACTTGTAGCGTGCGGTGGATATCGTTATTTTCTTACCTTCACTAATGATTTGAGTAGATATAGTGTATGTTTACTTAATGAAACACAAGTCTGAATCATTTGAAAGGTTCAACCAAATTCAGAGTGAAGTTTAAAGATCATCATGACAACAAGATGTCTGCGATATGATCGTGGAGGTGAATATCTGAGTTACGAGTTTGGCATACAACTTTAGACAATGTGAAAGTTGTTTCACAACTCACGCCACCTGGAACACCATAGTGTGATGGTGTGTCCGAATGTCATAGTCATGCTCTATTGGATATGGTGCGTGCTATGATGTCTCTTATCGTTTTTCTATTATAATTTTGGGGTTATGCATTAGAGACAACTACATCCACTTTAAATAGGGTACCATCTAAATCCGTTGAGATGACACCGTGTGAATTAGGGTTTGATTGAAACCCAAGCTATCATTTCTTAATGTTTGGGGCTGCGACGCTTGTGTGGAAAAATGTTTTCACCTAATGAGTTCGAACCCAAAGCGGAAAAATGCATCTTCATAGAATACCCTAAGAACAGTTGGGTAAACCTTCTATCTCAGATCCGAGCATAAAGTGTTTGTTGCTAAAATGAATCCTTTCTCGAGAAAGAGTTTCTCTCGAAAGAATTGAGTGGGAGGAAGATAGAACTTGATGAGTTTATTGAACCTTTGTTCAACCAGAGAGTAGCGCAACGCAGGAAGATGTTCGTGTGAAGCCTACGTTAGTTGAAGAGGAAGTTAATGATGATGATCATGAAGCTTCAGATCAAGTTACTATCGAACCTCGTAGGTCGACAAGGATGTGTACTTCTCCTGAGCGGTACGACAACCCTGTCTTGGAGGTCATGTTGTTGGACAACGATGAACCTACGAGCTGTGGAGAAGCGATGATGGGCCCGGATTCCGACAAATGGTTAGAGGCCATGAAATCCGAGAAAGGATCCATATATGAAAACCAAGTATAGACTTTGGTAGACTTTCTCGTTGGATGATAGGTCGTTGAGTACAAATGGATCTTTAAAATGAAGACAGACGCTGATGGTGAATGTCACCATTTATAAAGCTCGACTTGTCGCAAATAAGTTTCCGGCAAGTTCAAGGAGTTGACTACGATGAGACTTTCTCACTTGTAGCGATGCTAAAGTCTGTTGGAATTATGTTAGCATTTGCTGCATTTTTCAATTATGAACTCTGGCAGATGGATGCCAAAACATCGTTTACTTAACGATTTACTTGAGGAAAGGTTGTATGTGATACAACTAGAAGGTTTTGTCAGTCCTAAGGATGCTAAAAGGTGAGCAAGCTTTAGTGATCCTTCAGTGGAGTGAAGCAAGCATCTCGGAGTTGGAATATACACTTTGATGAGGTGATCAAAGTTTTTGAGTCTATACAAAGTTTATGAGAAACTTGTATTTGCAATAAAGTGAGTGGGAGCACTATAGAGTTTCTGATAAGTATATGTGGATGACATATTGTTGATCGGAAATAATGTAGAATTTATGGAAAGCATAAACGGTTGTTTGAAAAGAGATTTTCAAAGAAAGAACTAGATAAAGCTACCGAATTGTTGAGCATCAAGATCTATAGAGATAGAATCAAGATGTTTGATGAGACTTTCAATGAGTACATACCTTGACAAGATTTTGAAAGAGTTCAAAATGGATCAGTCAGAGAAAGAGTTCTCGCCTGATTTGTAAGGTGTGAAGTTGAGTGAGACTCAAAGCTCGGCAACGGCAGAAGAAAGAGAAAAGACGAATGTCATCCCCTATGCCTTAGCCATATGCTCTATATTATGCCATGCTGTGTACCGCACCTGTGTGTGCCTTGTCATGAGTCTGTCAAGGGGTACAAGAGTGGTCCAGGAGTGGATCACAGGACAGCAGTCAAAATTATCCTTAGTGACCGGAGGACTAAGAAGATGTTTCTCAATTATGGAGGTGACAAAGATTTTGTCGTAAAGAGTTACGTCGATGCAAGCTTTAACACCAATCGGGATGACTCGGAGTAGCAATCTGGATATGTATAGTGGAGCAGCCATTTGGAATAGCTCCAAGTGGAGTGTGGTAGCAGTGTCTGCAGTATGACATAGAGATTTGCAAAGTACACACGGATCTGAATGTCGCAGACCCGTTGACTAAAAGACCTCTCTCACATGCAAAGCATGATCGAGCCCCAGAACTCATTTGGTGTTAGATTCATAACAATGCGAATCACATGGTGATGCGAACTAGATTATTGACTCTAGTGCAAGTGGGAGACTGTTGGAAATATACCCTAGAGGAAATAATAAATTGTTTATTATCATATTTCCTTGTTCATGATAATCGTTTATTATCCATGCTATAATTGCATTGATCGGAGACTTAGATGCATGTGTGGATACATAGACAAAACCATGTCCCTAGTATGCCTCTAATAGACTAGCTCGTTGATCAAAGATGGTTAAGGTTTCCTAGCCATGGACATGAGTTGTCATTTGATAATGGGATCACATCATTGGGATAATGGTGTGATGGACAAGACCCAAACTACAAACGTAGCATATGATCGTGTCAGTTTAATGCTACTGTTTTCTGCATGTCAAGTATCTGTTCCTATGACCATGAGATCATGCAACTCACTGACACCAGAGGAGTGACTTGTGTGTATCAAACGTTGCAACGTAACTGGGTGACTATAAAGGTACTCTACAGGTATCTCTGAGGGTGTCTGTTGGGTTGGCGTGGATCAATACTGGGATTTGTTACTCCGTGTGACGGAGAGGTATCTCAGGGCCCACTCGGTAATACAACATCACAACAAGCCTTGCAAGCAATGTGACTAAGTGTTAGTCACGGGATCTTGTATTACGGAACAAGTAAAGAGACTTGCCAATAACGAGGTTGAACTAGGTATGGAGATACCGACGATCGAATCTCGGGCAAGTAACATACCGAAGAACAAAGGGAACATCATACTGGATTAACTGAATCCTTGACATAGAGGTTTGACTGATAAAGATCTTCGTAGAATATGTAGGAACCAATATGGGCATCCAGGTCCTGCTATTGGTTATTGACCATAGAGGTGTCTCAGTCATGTCTACATAGTTCTCGAACCCGCAGGGTCTGCACACTTAAGGTTCGATGACGTTTCGGTAGTATAGAGTTATGTATGGTGGTGACTGAAGGTTGTTCGGAGTCCCGGATGAGATCCCAGACATTACAAGGAACTCCGAAATGGTCCGGAGGTAAATATTGATATATAGGAAGTCCTATTTTGGTCGCCGGAAAAGTTTCGGGCTCATCGGTAGTGTACCGGGAGTGCCGGTAGTGTACCGGGAGACCATCGGGAGGGATATTTTGACCCAAAAGGCTACATGGGCTGTGGGAGGATGAATACCAGCCCTTAGTGGGCTGGAGGAAGTCCCACAAAGGGCCCATGCGACTGGGAAGAAAAAGCCCAAAAGGCAAAAGGTGGAAAAAGGCAAAAGGGCTAAATTAGGAAGGAGTCCTAATCCTACTAGGAGTGGAGGAGGAGGACTCCTCCCTCCTGGTTCGGCCGACCCAAGGGCTGGCTCCTTGGGAGCCAAGCCTCCTCCTCCTCTCCTCCTATATATACTAGAGGGTTTTAGGGTTTTGGCAGAAGATTTTTAGCCACGTGCTACCCATTCCTCTAGTGCATAGTTTCTCCTCTAGATCGGATTTCTGCAGTGCTTAGGCAAAGCCGTGCCGGAATAGCTCCACCACCATCGCTGGAGCGCCTTCATGCTTCCGGAGAACTCTTCTACCTCTCCGCTCCCTCTTGCTGGATCAAGAAGGCGGAGATCGTCATCAAGCTATACGTGTGCTGAACGCGGAGGTGCCGTCCGTTCGGTGCTAGATCGGAAGGACCGTGATCAAGATCGCGAGACGAATCGTGATGAGATCGTGGGACGGATGGTGATGAGTTTGCGGGACGGATCGTGATGAGATCGCGGGATGGATCGTGATGAGATTGCGGGATGGATCATGATGAGTTAGCGGGACGGATCGTGATTGGATCGCGGGACGGATCGTGATGAGATCGCGGGACGGTCGGCGATTTGGATCGCGAAGACGTTCGACTACACCAACCGCGTTTCTTAACGCTTCCCGCTTAGTGATCTACAAGGGTATGTAGATCCACTCTCCCTCTCGTAAATGCTCATCACCATGGATAGATCTTGCGTGTGCGTAGGAATTTTTTTGTTTCCCATGCAACGTTCCCCAACAGATGGTTTGGATGAGATGTATCATGTAATTGAGCTAGTTATGTTAGGGTTTGATCCCTAGTATCCACTATGTTCTGAGATTGATGTTGCTATGACTTTGCTATGCTTAATGCTTGTCACTAGGGCCCGAGTGCCATGATTTCAGATCTGAACCTATTACGTTTTCATGAATATATATGTGTTCTTGATCCTATCTTGCAAGATGTAGACACCTATTACGAGTTATGATCCACACCCCCCAGGGTGACAATAACTGGGATTCTTTCCGGTGATTACCGCAGTTTGAGAAGTTCCTATATTCACAAAGTGCTAATGCTTTGGTCTGGTTCTCTATTAAAAGGAGGCTTTAATATCCCTTAGTTTCCATTAGGACCCCGCTGCCACAAGAGGGTAGGACAAAAGATGTCATGCAAGTTCTTTTCCATAAGTATGCATGACTATATATGGAACACATGCCTACATTACATTGATGAATTGGAGCTAGCTCTGTGTCACCCTATGTTATAACTATTGCATGATGAATGCTATCCAACACAATTATCCATCCCCGGTCCATTGCCTATGAGCCTTCCACATATTGATCCTTGCTAAGTTACTTCCCCGCTGCTACTATTACAATCACTATAAAACTGCTACTTTTACTTTTGCTACCGTTATCGTTACTTCCATACTACATTGCTATTGAATACTTTGCTGCAGATATTAAGTCTTTCACGTGTGGTTGAATTGACAAGTCAACTGCGAATACTCGAGAATATTCTTTGGCTCCCCTTGTGTCGAATCAATAAATTTGGGTTGAATACTCTACCCTCGAAAACTATTGCGATCCCCTGTACTTGTGGGTTATCAGTTCCTCTAATGATTTTTCAATAGGTGGATGATATTTAAACCACTTCTCCTTAGGTAGATCAACATGAGTAGCAAATGATTCATAGAAACAAGCTACTATGTCAGAGTCAAGACCATATTTATTGCTAAACTCACAGAAGATATATGTTTCCATAGAAGATTTAACACAATCAAACTTAAGATTTATACCTGACTCTTTACCTTTGTCAAATTCCCAATCTTTCAAATTTTTATTTAATTCTTTCTAGAAGATCCCATTTGAATTCAATAGTCCTCTTCATGTAGGAACCCGTAGAAGAAGAATCGAATTGTACTTGATCATTATGAGAAAGTTTAGCATGAATTTTTTTGTATAATCATTTCTCTTGAGAGCTCATGGTTGGGGCTGGTGTGAATCATATATTTAAGCCTCCCCAAGATTGGGCGATGCTTTCTCGTTCACGAGGCAGCAATTATAAATAAAGTTCCGATCACGATGGACTAGATACATAGGATAACACTTCTGATGAAATTCCAGCTTCAAGTGATTCTAGTTCCATGATCAAATATCATCCAATAGCCTTTACCAAATCAATGATTTTTTACTCCAAAGGTAAAGGGAAGTCTTTCTTCTTAACTTTGTCCCCAGGAAAACCTACCAGATTAAATAATACACAAACTTCATCAACATATATCAAATGGTAATCAGGATGAGTTATACCATCACAAGGATTGCCTATCAATTTCTCTAACATACCCAAAGGAATCTCATAATAAATATTTTCAGTAGGTTGAGAGGCAACATTTTCAACTTTTGTTTGAGGCGAAGATGCCCCAAACAAGCCACTCAAAGGGTGACAATCCATAGCAACACTAAATTTCAGCATGTACCGACAATGTTTCCTTACCAATTTCCACTAAAGAAAGATGCTTCACACCCCGGTAAACGGCGCCAGAAAAGAGTCTTGATGACCCACGAGTAAAGGGGATCAATCATAGTCCTTTCTATAAGTAGGAGTGTCAAACCCAACGAGGAGTAGAAGGAAATGACAACCGGTTTTCAGCAAGGTATTCTCTACAAGCGTTGTAAGTAACAGTGATAGATAGTTTTGTAGCAAGATAATTTGTAACAAGTGACAAGTAACAATAGTAGCAAGTGTGCAAAAATGTAGCCCAATACTTTTTATATCAAAGTACAGGTCGAAAAGTTCTCCTATATAAAGCAAACGCTTCCGAGGACCCATGGGAATTACTGTCTAGTCATGTTCATCATGTTGAGTTGATTCACGTTCGGTACTTTGATAATTTGGTATGTGGGTGGATCGGTGCTAAGGTGATATTATTTCTTGAAAAAGCAACCCACTTATGATTACCCACTCTCGCAAGCATCCTCAACTAAGAAATAAGAATTAAGATAAATCTAACCATAGCATGAAACATGTGGATCCAAATCAGCCCCTTATGAACCAATGCATAAACTGGGTTCAAGCTTCTGTCACTCTCGCAACTCATCATCTACTTGTTACTCCATAATGTAGTCCCTTAGGACCATAACATGGTGAAGTGTCGTGTAGTCGATGTTAACACGACACTACTAAGAGAAGCAACAACATACATATCATCAAAAAATCGAACGAATACCAACTTCACTTGATTACTTATAACAAGACTTCTGCCATGTCCTTAGGAACAATATTAACTACACACACCTCATCCACATGGTCAAGATCATAGGTATAATAATGGTGATCAAGGATCTGAACATAATATCTTCCACCAAGTAAACCAATAGGCATCAACGACAAGACGTAATCAACACTACTAGCAACCCCCGTGTACCAATGTGAGGTTTCGAGACAAAGACTGAATACAAGAGATGAACTAGGGTCCGAGATGAGATGGTGATGGTGAAGATATTGATGAAGTTTGGTCCTCCCATGAAGGAGGAAGCGTTGGTGATGACGATGGCTTCGATCTCCCCCTCCTGAAGGGAAATTTCTGCGGCAGAATCTCTCTACCGGAGAGCAAAAGGGCCTCTGCCGAGGTTTCCGCCTCGAGTCGGCGGTGCTTTGTCCCGAAGTTATGCTTATGATTGTTTCTAGGTCAAACCACACCATATAGGAGAAGAGGGGGTCGAGAGACCTGCTGCCCCCCCACGAGGCAACATGGCGGGGCGAGGCAGGGTGGTCGCATCCTGTTGGCTCGTGGCAAGCAGGTGCCCCCCCCTTTGGTATATTTTTGGCCCAATAATTCTTATATATTCCATAAAAATTCTCCATGAGATTTCATGTCATTTTGAGTCCAGTGAATTTTCTATCATTTTTCTTGGTTTTCAGGTCCAGAATTCCAGTTTCAAGCAATTTCCTTCTTTGTGATTGATACTCATGATGTGCGTTGGGTTTTCCGTGAAGAGGAACGGGTAATCACAACACAAAGTGGCTAAGTATTTCTCTAAGTTATGAAACCAAGGTTTATCGAACCAATAGGAATACCAATCCTCAACCGTCTTCAGTGGCTGCACACAAAAGAACAAACAACTTGCACCCAACGCCGGCAAGAGGGTTGTCAATCCCCTTGATCTCGTTATTTGCAAGCAAGTGAGTTGTGTAGATAATTGTAGATAATACTAAAGTGTAAAATAAAATAAAAGGTAATAAATAACAACAAGGTAATGATAACATTTGTGAATATATAAGTGAATAGACCCGGGGGCCATAGAGTTCTCTAGTAGCATCTCTCATGAGCAAAGCATATGGTGGGTAAACAAATTACTGTTGGGCAACTGATAGAAAATCGAATAGTTATGCAATTTTCATGGCAATGATCATGTGTATATAGGCATCATGTCCATAGGCAAATAGGCCGACTCCTGCCTGCACCTATTACTATTACTCTGTCCATCGATAGCTATCCAACATGTATCTAGAGTATTAATTAAATCAAATTAATGATTGGAGAACATTGACATGATGTGGACAAAGTAGATTCAATCAATATGAATACACCCCATTGTTTTATCCTTAGTAGAAGCAACACAAATATGCAACGTGTCCCCTTCTGTCACTCGGATATAGAAACTTGTCAGGTTGAATCTACTACAATGCACCACTACCACCAAAGAAACATCAATCTAGTTGGCCAAACTATCTCAATAGATCAGAGAGCATTATAAAGCTATGATGATCATGCAAATAATGATCACAGTAATACGATTTGACTCAAATACTTTTCATGAATAATCTGAACATAAACTCACAATTCACCGGATCCCAATGACGTGGCTGGAGACTGCGTCGGTAGTTCCCCAAAGAGGAAGGGATGATGCAGCACAGTGACGGTAAGTATTTCCCTTAGTTATGAAACCAAGGTATCAATCCATAGATAAAGATCACACACCCACGTAAACATCACGTGCACACAAACAACAAATACTTGCAACCCGACGTGAAAGAGAGGTTGTCACGCTCTCTACGGTAATAATATAGATTAGGTAATGATAGTTTTGGCAAATAGATCTTGCAAGAACACAAAGTAAAACAAATAAATAAAAAGTGCAGCAAGGTATTTTTTTGGATTAATAGATCTGAAAACAAAAGTTGCAAATAGTAAATCGGAAAGCAATATGTTGGCAAAGTAAACCGGCGGGCCGTAGGTTTCACTAGTGGCTTCTCTCATGAGTATAGCGCACGGTGGGTGAACCAATTATTGTTGGGCAATTGATAGATAATCAAATAATCATGACGATATCCAGACAATGACCATTATATAGGCATCACGTCCAAGATAAGTAGACCGAAACGATTCTGCATCTACTTCTGTTACTCCACACATCGACCGCTATCCAGCATGCAACTAGTGTATTAAGTTCATGGGAAAACGGAGTAATGCAATAAGAATGGTGACATGACATAGACAAGATCTATTCATGTAGGAATAGACCCCATCTTTTTATCCTTAATGTCAACTATACATGCGTGTCTTGCTGCCCCTTCTATCACTAGGAAAGAACACCGCAAGATCGAACCCATCACAAAGCACCTCTTCCCATGGCAAGAAAAATAGATCTAGTTGGCCTAACTAAACCAAAGATTCGAAGAAGAAATACGAGGATATAAGTAATCAAGCAAATAATAGATCAAAGAAGACTCAAATCATATTCATGGATAGAAACTGGCCATGAACTCAAAACCATCGGGTCCAACAAACACACCACAAAAGTCATTACATCAAATAGATCTCCAAGAGACCATTGTATTGAGAAACATAGAGAGAGAGGAAGCCATCTAGATATTGTCTAGGGACCCGTAGGTCTATGGTGGACTACTCACGCATCATCGGAGAGGCACCTATGAAGAAAATGAACCCCTCCATGATGGTTTTAGATTGGATCTTGAGATTGGAACTTGCGGCGGCTCGAATTGTGTTTCATCGACTCCCCTAGGGTTTTTGGATTTTCATGGAATTTATAGGCTCGATAGTCGATTGAGGGGGTGCCCGAGGTGCCCACCCTCCACCAGGTCGCGCCAGGGGCCTCTGGCACGCCTTGGTGGAGGGTGGACACCTTGGCCCCCCTCTTCTGGTGTTGTTTGGCCCATCTGCTTCCTTTTGGTCCAGAAAAAATCCACAAAAATACCCGCAGCGTTTGGGCTCCGCTTGGTACTGATTTTCTGCGAAGTAAAAAACAAGCGAAAACAACAACTGGCACTTTGGCATTATGTCAATAGGTTAGTCCCAAAAAATGATATAAAGTTGCTATAAAATGACTGTAAAACATCCAAGATTGATAATATAACAGCATGGAACAATAAAAAATTATAGATATGTTGGAGACGTATCAACATCCCCAAGCTTAATTCCTACTCGTCCTCGAGTAGGTAAATGATAAAAACAAATTTTTTGATGTGGAATGCTGCCTATCATGTTCATCACATATTCTTTTCTTTATAGCATGGACATTTGGACTTTTCATATGGTTCAAAGGAATAGTCTAGTATTGACATGAAAACTTTAATACTCAAGCATATCAACAAGCAACCATGTCTTTCAAAATATCAATGCTAAAGCAAGTTATCCCTTGCCCATCATGCTTAATCATTGATCCATTCACAATACACATGCAAATAATAGCTACACCTAATGCTCAAGTACGATCACAGTGCCCCCTAGTTGGTGCTTTATAAGATAAGATGGAGACTCAAATTGAAAAATAAATTTGCATAAAGTAAACAGATAGGCCCTTTGCAGAGGGAAGTAGGGATTTGTAGAGGTGCCAGAGTCAAATGTTTAAATTGATAGAGAAAAATATTTTGAGTGGCATGCGTTTCCTGTCAATAAAAACGACTGGGAGATTTCAATATATTTCCACACTAGATGCATCATAGGTGGTTCCCAAACAGGAAATAAAGTTTATTCCTTTTTCCACCATAATTTCACTTTCCATGGCTAGCCGAATCCACGGTTGCCTTCCATACCAACACTTTTCAATGAATTTATTATTTGACAACATAAAGTAAATATTTTTCATTTTTCATTTTGGGACCGGGCATCCCTATTACCACCATACTCTCATGCAATGACAAGTGAATAAACACTCATATTAAGAATAACACATCTAGCATGAAACAATATCGGTCACCCCTACCGTTTCATGAGCGGTACGATCACACAAAAGAAAAATTTATTTTGAAAGTTTAGAGATGGGACATACAAATTTGCTTGGAACGACATGGAAATACCGTATATAGGTAGGTATGGTGGACTCATATGGAAAAACTTGGTTTAAGGATTTTGGATGCACAAGTAGTATTTCTACTTAGTACAAGTGAAGGCTAGCAAGAGATTGAGAAGCATCCAACCAAGAAACGAAAAATCACATAAGTGAGCATTAAAAATAACTAACACCGGATAATGCACCATAAGTAGGATGTAATTTCATAGCACAACTATTGACTTTCATGCTTGCATAGGGAATCACAAACCTTAACACCAACATTCTTAGTAAGCATAATTACTCACCAACATAACTCACACATTACTATTGTCATGTCTCAAAATTATTACAAAGAATCAAGTTTAATTTGTCCAATGATCTTCATGAAATCTTTTATTATATCCCTCCTGAGTATCTATCACTTTGGGACTAGTTTCATATGTTGCAATTGCTTTTTATAAGCTCACATGGATATAAGTGAAGAACATGAGCATACGCGTTTAATCTCTCAAAATAATACAAGTGAAGCATGAGAGGATTTCTTCAAAATTACTAACTCACAAATTAATATAAGTGAAGCATGAGAGCATTTCTTCAAACATGTAAAAGCACGCCGTGCTCAAAAAGATATAAGTGAAGCACTAGAGCAATTCCTTTGCTCAAAAGTTTTAAGTGAAGCATAAAGAGCAATTATAGCAAATCATAGCATATTTTGGCTCTCTCAAATAGGTGTGTGCAGCAAGGATAAAAGCAAAAAAAGCAAAGATACAAGACTCTCCAAGAAAAACTCATGATATGTGACAAATAAAAATATAGTTCCAAGTAGTATACCGATGGTTGTTAGAAGAAAGAGGGGATGCCACTCGGGGCATCCCCAAGTTTAGTTGCTTGTTACTATTTGGATATTACCTTGGGGTGATGTAGCATCCCCAATATTTGACTCTTCTAACTCCTTATTCCTTCATCCATCGTGATCTCACGCAAAACTTGAAAACTTCAATCACACAAAACTTAACAAAATTCTCGTGAGATCCGTTAGTATAATAAAACAAATTACCACTTTAGGTACTATTGTAAACCTATTCATATTTTATTATTACATTATACCTACTGTATTCTAACTTTACCATGACTTATACCCCCTGATACAAGCCATAGATTCATCAAAATAGGCACACAATGCAATGAAACATAATTTGTTTCAGACAGGACAGTCTGTAGTAATCTGTACTCTACCCATACTTCGGGAAATCTAACAATTTTGAAAAATTAGGACAATGTAAAGAATTTGTATAGAAATATTGTTTTAGAATTTCAGCTCAATATCGTGTTCTAGTAAAAAATGAAAATTCATGCACTGGGAACAAATTTTCTGTTTCAGATTCAGTATTGTTTCTACTCATCGTATTGATCATCCTAAAGGCATTACTTGGTACAAACACTAAATGATCTAGAAGGTCTAAAATCCGAAGAGGTCCAGAAGTCAAAAGTCCTCTACCGTATCACCCTGGGCCTCCTTTTATACTCTAGTAGGGGATCCCAACAATGGCGTACGGTGCGTACACGAGGTGTACAGAGCTACAGTGCTATCATACCTAACACTGACGGAGTAGGACATGCTCATTTAATGCAACGCGAGGCATCTCTAACTGTCCACGGGATGGGACAGGAGCCTGCCCCATAGGCACCGCTTAGCCCCTCAATCACCGGTGCCGCAACACATGCCCAAGCGGGGCGACACCTAGCCTCTGCGCTGGAGGGTCTTGCCGGGGCTTCGCCTTGCCGGGGCTTCGCCTTGCCGGGTCCTACTGGGCTTTGCTTTGCTTGAGGGTTCGATGGCCATCCGGCAAGGTCTTGCCGGGGGTCTTGATTCTCTTGTATTTGTATTTAGCAGCTCCCTGCCGGGCCTCGTCGCCAGGGTGGCTACTACTGCCCGTGCATGAGTAAGGGGCACTGTAGAGCCCAAAGCTCTAGTGCACCGACCGCAGCCCCCGGTCCTGGCCACACACGGTGCGAGGCATTGTTGGGCTAGGCCCAAACAATGCACGGGCACGCGTGGCAGGGTCTTGCGATTGTGATCATTGAGCTTACTACGCATCCCCATGATGCCCATTGAATGCGGGACATGGGATACATGCACGGCGTGGCCGTCAATTTTTCAATTACTGCGGTAGGTCGTTTTTGCCACGCGCGCCGCATGCATAAAGGGAAGCCAGCAACAGACGCCCATGACTTAAAGTCCCTGGGAGAGGCAATAACTACAACGCCATGGATTGGAGTAATGGGCGGTTGCTGTTTGCCTCGTGATCGAGGGCGCCGCTATTGGAGGTGGTGGGCGGCGACCCTTGGAGCGGGGGAGAGCCAGCCCCCGCGCTTCCTCTATAAATTAAGGGGTAGCGAGGGCGGTGCTCATCCATCCTCCCTCCCTCCTTAGAGTGTGAACCTCCATATCTGGCCCTTCCACGTCTTCCAACCTTAGAGTGGTGCTTGCCCTTAGCCATGAACAGGGGGCAAGGGCGGCCACCGTCCTCAGCTCCAAGGAGGAGTTCTCGTCGGGATCATGCCACCACTTCAGCCACAGAGGCAGAGGGCGACTCGAGCGGACATGGTGGAAGAGGCACGAGGGGTCATGGCCATCGTGGAGGCCGAGGCCGGGGGAGTCGGAGCGCTGCCCCACCTCCTCCTCCGACGCCAGGTGTCCTCCTTGAGGAGACCCACGCTGAGTGGACGGTGCAGGAGTTCGTCCTCGAACTGGCCGGTCCTGTCCGGAGCCATCTGCACCTCCCTCACCCCTTCACCAGGGTGATGGAGGTCGACAAGCCGCCCGTCCTGTGGTTACGGATGCATGGTTTTTGTAACGGCGCGACGCGGGTGGACGTCAAGTACCCAGCGAATCATGTTATGTTCCTCAGGCACGGCTAGAAGACCTTTGTCCGCGCCTACAACCTCCAGGAAGGGCATGTCCTTCGTTTTAAAATGATGGAGGCCAATCTGCTCTCCGTATGGATTTATGGGCGCTCAGGCGTCCGTTTCAGCTACCATGAAGAGAGCTCAAGTGGAGCCGAAGGCCCCTCCTCGAGCGAGAGTGATGAGGAGGACAGCAGTGAAGACGAAGACGATGAGTCCGGTCTTTGGGCCATCAAGTCGGAGCCCGACGACCTGAGCTTGGACTGACTATCAGTCGCACCATCACCGCCAGCCTCATGCCTCTCCCCCTCCCGGCAGGACGATCTTGCCGGGGGCCTTTGTCGGGCGCTGCCTCATCTTCCAGCTGGAACTTATGACAGGCCCATGGACTTCGGCTTTTGGGGTCCTCCCTCCTTTTTGTCCATGCAGTGTTGGTCTTCTCCTCTGCGCAATGCTGGCCCTCTCCTCGATGCAATGCTGACCTAGGAGGGGCCAGGCTCCCGTCGGAGTCCCCTTGCCATCTTTTTCTTCTTGTAGTCTGCCTCCTCTTTCCATCTTTTTCTTCTTGTAATCACCCCTAGGGGAGAAAGTCAAATAAAGATGTACTTAGGAAAAGGCGACATCTCATGTAAATTTCACTCTATTTTAAATAACTGTATATTATTTTCCTTGTTAGACTGTATCTTTGCATGGAACTTTCCCTACACCTTTTTGGAAGAACTCGCCGACGTGTGTAGCCTTACCGCGAGCGCTTTGAGGAACGGGTCCTTAGCAGCCTGCTGGCGGTGCCACTGCCAGCAAGATACCTTGGCATTCTCGGCGGAGCCGCTTAAGCTGTTGATCATGCTCGAAACAGTATAAGGGCGCGAGCGTAGTCACTTGAGTCGTTGAGCAGACTCAAAATGAAGCAAGAGTGCGGACGCAGCCACTTAAGCCATTGAGCGGACCCGAAACAGAGTGAGGGCACAGCCAATCAT
Organism: Hordeum marinum; assembly: GCA_022496015.1. Classification (NCBI taxonomy): domain Eukaryota; kingdom Viridiplantae; phylum Streptophyta; class Magnoliopsida; order Poales; family Poaceae; genus Hordeum; species Hordeum marinum. Next base: position 288,385,709 of record CM039673.1, read on the forward strand.
GACAAGGTTCCTGTGCATGCAAGTTTTCCATACAAGAATCGAAATCGTCCAAGGAAAACAACTCCACAACAAGAATTCACTTGGGGTTTTGCAACTTATCTTTTCGTTGCCGTACTCCTTCTGGCAAGATTTTTTTTGAACATCGCTCGTTGTTATCCATACCACCATTCCCCCTCGTAAAAGTTGCATGCGAGGTAACCTTATGTCCTTTTGAGAAAAAGAAAGAAGAGAAAATAGGGATATGGAACCTTGGCGGTCCGTTAGCTCTTGCCGGGAGTAAGTGCAATGCAATATCTCAGACACACATGCACATATGTAAACATGAGAATCAACAAGATTTGTGGAACACTTATCTTTATTGAACTATGCACAGGGTCTGTTCCTGGCTTTGTACTAAGGATTACATGCTTCAGCGGCAAGACTTGTACAAAAGGTGGTTGCCAGGAGAACCGACAACCGCGCCTCATGGGTAGAACTTACGAAGATGTTCGATATTCCAGGAGTTGCTCACTGGGATGCCATCTTCGGTCTCCAGGCGGACTACGCCAGGCCTGGTGACTTGTACTACCTGATAAGGGCCTTCCCACTTTGGCATCAACTTGTTGGAATTCTTGGCAGACTGAACACACTGAAGAACAAGATCGCCTTCCTCAAGACTTCGGGCATTAACTTTGCGGCTATGATAGCGATGCAAAGCTTGCTGGTAGCATGCATCTCTCACAGCAGCCTGAAGACGGTCTTCCTCAATGAGCGTCGCGTCATCTTGCCGCAACTGCTCTTTCTCAAGCTCATCATAAGCCAACACTCGAGGTGACCCGTATATGAGTTCCGTGGGGAGAACTGCTTCTGCCCCATATACGAGGGAGAAGGGTGTCTGGCCGGTAGCTCGATTTGGTGTCATTCTGATTGACCAAAGAACTACCGACAACTCATCATCCAGCGCCTTCCGCACTTGCGCAACTTGTCGAAAGTTCTTGTCTTGAGGCCTCGTAGCACTTCAGCATTAGCCCTTTCCACCTAGCCATTGCTCCTTGGATGGGCAACAGAAGCAAAACAGATTTTGTTGCCAACATCTTGGACATACTGCATGAAGGTGTGGCTCATGAACTTTGTGTCGTTGGCAGTGATGATCCTGTTGGGAACACCAAAGCGGCACACTAGTCCTCTGAAGAACTTGACGGCTGGCTGTGCTGGCACCTTTCTCACTACTTCCACTTCTGGCCACTTTGTGAACTTGTCGATTGCAACGTACAAGTACTCAAATCCCTCGGAAGCGCAGGGAAAGGGGCCCAAGATGTCGAGCCCCCAGACCGAAAATGGCCAGGAGAGAGGGATTGTCTGAAGGGCTTGAGCTGGTTGATGCATTTTCTTTGAATGAAACTGGCATGCTTCACACTTGGTTACTAGCGTAGTTGCATCCTGGAGGGAAGTGGGCCAAAAGAAACCTTGCTGGAATGCCTTATCAACAATTGCTCTTGATCCTATGTGGGAACCACATATGCCTCCATGTATCTCTGCCAACAGGTCCAGTCCATCCTCCCAAGAAATGCACTTGAGTTTCACACCATTCTGTCTCTTTCTGTACAGGACGTTGTCCATGAACGGGAACATATTAGACCGGCGGGCTACTTTCTCTGCTTCTTGTTATTCCTCAGGGAGTTCTCCTATTTGAAAGAAATGGACGATGTGTTGTGCCCATGCTGGAGCTTGGGGCTCGACAAGAAGGACTAAAGGCATATCCTCTGCTGGGGAAGCATTTGTCTCAATGGTAAGGGCTTGAGGCCTCGATGGAGCCTGCTGCCCCCCGTCAAGCTTGGCGGGAGCGTGTACTTCCATGACAAGATCCCGAGGCTCTGCCGGAGCACGGCTCTCACCAGCAAGCCTCACTCTGCCCCGACAACCTCCTCGCTAGCGGCTTTTGGGAGCTCTGCCGGGAGATACTTGCCAGAACTCAACTTTCTTCTTTTCTCTTGTCCAGTTGATGGTGTCACGGATGGTTGAGTCAGTCGGAGCACCAAAGTTCCTGGTTCCACAAGCAACTTAAGAGCAGCACACTTTGACACCATCAGCAACACTATTCTTTGCACGCGGAATGTGCTCCATTTGCAGACCGTCAAAATGTTCTTCCAACTTCCTCACTTTGTCTACATAAGCTTCCATCAATGGACTCTCATAATCCTTGTTCACTTGCCTGACGACAAGCTGAGAATCAGCCCTGACAATAAGTTTCTTGATCCCAAGGTCCGCCGCGATCCTGAGACCGGCAAGCAGCCTTTCGTACTCAGCAGTATTGTTTGTTGATCTCTCCCGGGGAAAGTGCATCTGAATCACATATTTGAGGTGCTCTCCGGTGGGTGCGACAAGAAGCACTCTGGCACCGGCGCCTTGCAGCGAGAAAGCCCCATCAAAATACATGATCCACTCTTGGTTGGTTTCCTTGCCGGGGAGGGTTAACTCTGGAACTTCTTCATCTGGTGTTGGGCCCCATTCTGCTTTGGATAGTCGAAGTACTTTCAAACTTGAGACCAAAGCTTGATAGTTCCAAAGCCCACTCCACAATCCTGTCGGTAGCTTCTAGGCTCCGCAAAATCCGCTACAACGGGAAGCGAGTGATGACGGTGATCTCATGTGCTTGGAAGTAATGGCGCAGCTTCCTCGAGGCCATAAGGAGGCCAAAGAGCAACTTTTGCATGCCAGAGTATCTTGACCTAGCCCCCTGCAAAAGGGAGCTGACAAAATAGACTGGGCGCTGCACCACCTTCTTCTTCTGAATTGTCTCATTCAACCGCGTAGATCCTTCCTTGTCGGCACCAGACCCTGCCGGGGAATGTCCTGGCTTGTCGCTTGGCGGTCCTGCCGCTGCCACTGCTTCTCCATGAACTTCTCTTTCAACTACTAATGCAACACTCACCACTTGATTTGTTGCCGCTAGATATAGCAGCAACGACTCTTGTGGTTTTGGCGCAACTAGGACTGACGGAGAGGAGAGGCACTTTTTCAAATCTTGCAGCGCTGCCTCCGCTTCCGGATTCCATTTCATCGGACCTATCTTCTTCAAGATTTTGAAAAAGGGCAGGGCACGCTCAGCAGATTTTGAGATGAACCTACTCAAAGCAGCAACACAGCCGGCAAGACGATACACATCCTTGACATGTCTTGGTGCTTCAATTTGCTCAACTGCTTTGATCTTTTCGGGATTTTCTTCAATTCCATGTTGAGATACAAAGAACCCAAGAAGCTTGCCGGATGGGACACCAAACACACACTTCTCAGGGTTGAGCTTCATGTTGATCTTGCGCAAATTTGCAAATGTTTCTTCTAGGTCTAATATGAGCGTAGCCTTGTGCTGGGTTTTGACCACTATGTCATCCATATAAGCCTCCATATTTATATATAGCTGGGGCTCAAAAGAAATCTGAAATGCTCTTGCAAACGTAGAACCAACACTTTTCAACCCGAAAGGCATACGTAAAAAGCAATACGTACCACATGGGGTGATAAATGCGGTCTTCTCCTCGTCTTCCTTGGCCATGAAAATCTGATGATAGCGTGAATAGGCATCAAGGAAAGACAACAAGTTGCATCTGGCGGTGGAGTCCACAATCTGTTCGATGCGCGGCAAGGGAAAAGGATCTTTGGGGCAGGCTTTATTGATGTCTATGAAGTCAATGCACAACCTCCATTTTCCATTCGCCTTGCGCACGACAACTGGATTGGCCAACCACGTTGGATGAAGTACTCCTCTGATCAAGCCAGCCGCTTCTAATTTCTTGGTCTCTTTGGCAATGAACTATTGTCGCTCCAAAGCCTGCTTTCGGACCTTCTGCTTGACGGGCCGCACGTGTGGATAGACGACAAGGTGGTGCTCAAGCACCATCCTGGGAACACCGGGGATATCAGATGGCTGCCATGCAAACACATCGACGTTCGCCCATAGGAAGGTGGCGAGCACACTTTCCTATTTGTCGTCAAGGGTGGAACTTATGGTGAAAGGTCCTCCCATGCCATCCTCCTTGGCGGGCACCTTCTTAGTCTCTGGTGGAGCTGCCTTGGACTTCTTGCTCTTGCCGGTGGAGCTCTCTGGCACATCGTCAAAGGGAGCGCAACACCCTGAGGAGGCGTGCTTGCAGAAATGTGCGTCAGAGGCCTTGCCGGTCTTCTTCCCCCCGGGAGCTTCAGCGACAGGAGCAAGTGCCTTGGCGGCAGGTGCTGCAACTGCCTCCTGGTAGATTTGGTCAGCGTAGATAAGTGTGCCTTTCTTGTCAAAGTTGATAGTGATGATGCTCATTGGCCTCGGCATCTTCAGCACATTGTAGGCGAAGTGGGTGTCCGCCATGAACTTGGCCAGCGCTGGGCGACCAAGGATAGCGTTGTACGGCAAGGAGATCTTGGTGACATCAAATACGATCTTCTCTGTCCTAAAATTTACATCACTGCCAAATGTCACTATCAATGTGATCTTGCCCTTCGGCTGAGTCCTCCCTGAGTTGACCCCTCAGAAAGCGCCTGTGGGCTCGAGATCTTCATCAGGAACTTGACGCCTCTAGATGACATCAGGTTAGATTAGGTTCAGGTTGGCCTCACTGTCTACTAGCATCTTTGTCACCTTGAGGTTGCGAATTATTGGCGAAACCAACAATGGCAGGCACCCGACCGCAGTTGTGCAATCAGGGTGATCCTTGGCGTCGAAAATGATTGGAGTGTTGGACCACTTCAGAGGTCTCTGGACACCGATAGACGGCTCCGCCACGTTAACCTCGTGCGCCCATTGTTTAATTTGGCGGTGAGAGGAATGCGATGAGGCACCTCCCTCGATGCACATCATCTCTATAGCCTTTTGGAACTCATGCTTGCTGGACTCGTCGTCCCATTTGACGTCATCATCATCATCACACTCTTGCTTGTCGTGGCCTCGAGTGTGCCGGTCTTTTTGTTGTTTGGGCTTGCCATGATGACCTCCTAGGCCAACGTACTTCTTTCCGGATCCCTCCACACCATCCTAGACCTTCTCCTTGTCTTGCCTCTCGTACTCAGCTTTTTGCTTCTCGGCAATCTGCTCAACTTGCCGGCAGTCTTGGAGATCATGGCCCTTGGTGCGATGGTTCTTGCAATACTGCTTGACGGAGCCTTCCAGCTTGTCGGCAACCGCCATATCCTGGCAGGAGGCGCACCCGGCAACATCCTTGCCGGAGTCGTCAACCTTGCCCTTCTTGGGGGTATCGGGGTTGCCGGATCCCTCAATGGCAAGCACGGCCTTGCCCTTGCGCTTCTTGTTCTGCCGCCGGCCCTTCTTTGCCGGCGCGGCGGTGTCTTCATCCTTAGAGCCGACACCTGTGCCAGCGTCCTTGCCGGGGAGCCTCCTCCCTTCTTCAGCCCGAGCACATTTATCTACTAGAGCATAAAGCTCGGCAACATCCCTCACCTTGTTCATCACCATCTCTTCCCGCATCCTGCGGTTGCGCACGTTCTAATGGAATGCGCTGATAACAACAACAGGATGAATGCCTGGTATGTTGTGGTGCACGCGGCTGAATCTTTGGATGTACTTGCGCAGAGTCTCGCCCTCCTTCTGGTGAATGATATGCAAATCACAAGAGCTTGATGACCTCCAGTGAAGGTGCCAACAAACTCGTGGCACAAGTCTGCCCAGGAGACGATGGATCCTTCTGGCAAGTGCATCAACCATGACCTGACATTGGGCTTAAGCATCAACGAGAAGTAGTTGGCGAGTATCTTGTCGTCGCGAGCCCCGGCAGCTTGCACCGCAATGGTGTAGATGCTCAAGAACTCTGACGGGTGAGTCTTGCCGTCATACTTCTTCGGGACCTCCGGCTTGAACGTACGGGAGTTGGGCCACTGGACTTGCCACAGCTCATAGGTAAACGCTGGGCAACCTACCTCGTAAGGTAGGCTGACAGGATACCCTGGCACAGACTTGTCTACAGTGCCCCCCCGCGCTTCTCAGATTGATGGCGCGTTTCTCGCCGCTGCTCGATTGTAGTTCGAGCGTCTTCCTTGCTCTGCTCCCGAAGAACTTGACGCTGGTTGCGGCGTCTCCGTGGATCAGACGACTCCGTCGAGTAACCATCGCAAGCGTTGATCCGTCGAGTCGATGACCAGCGCTGTTGCTGTGGAGGAGAGTGCACCGTGGTCGCACCGCCTCTGGCCGTCTCACCATTAGCGTGAGCTGGCTCGGTGGATCGAAACTTGTCTGTGAGGTTGAGGAGGCTCTGAATGGTAGCTCTCCACTCGTCGAGCTTCTCCGCATCAGGAGGGAAGTTCAAGAGTAGTTGTGCCCGCGCCATTGCCTCTTCCGACATGGTCGGTAGCGAATGACGCGAAGAACGCGAGGTGCTCTGACTCCTAACAGTGTTAGAAGGAGCTCCATCGCGGTCCCGCGATGGCACGCCACTCCCACTAGCATGCTGGTGAGCATGCTGGTCCCGCGCACCTTGGGGTGATGCACAGGAGCTTTTCCATGGGGACATTGGGAATCGTTAGCACCATGGCGCTGCTCTTCGCGTGCGTCTTGGGAAGGTCGCGGCGTAGGCGCCAGCGTGGGCGTCTCGGAAGGTACCCTTCCGTCCCTGGAGTTCACCGTACCACTCGCAGGCGGTACATCTCCGTCCTAAGACCCAGCGGCGTCGGGGTTCTCACCGCCACCATGAGCGTCTCCGCAGCGGGCGTAGCCGCTTGCTTGGCCTTGATCACCGGAGCTTCGTGGAAGTTCTGAACCTCTGGCTCCTCCGCCCACGTCTATACCATCGCCTATCTATGTAGCTACAGGAACATCGGACACGGATGGGCCAACCACCATTAGGCCCTTCTTCTTGGGGGCCATGGCGACAATGATTATGAAGGTACTGGTGCGTTGATCACCAGATCAGGTCCATGCGACCTTTCCTCCTACCTGGCACACCAAAGATGTCGGGGGAAACGACACCTATGTGATCAGAGGGACCCCTTTACGGTTCAGCGAGGAAGAAGGCTCACACAGAGAGCAGATCTGGTGAACAATGCACGGGGATTTTACCCAGGATCGGGCCGTAGAGATGCGTAAAACCCTGCTTCTGCTTGGTTATATTGTGGGTGTGTTTAGGGTTCCATCTACAGGAGTGCTGTGAGCAGCTTCTGCGTGCATGATCTAGAAGGTCTAAAAGCTGAAGAGGTCCAGAAGTCAAAAGTCCTCTACCGTATCGCCTTGGGCCTCCTTTTATACTCTAGTAGGGGATCCCAACAGTGGCGTATAGTGCGTACACGGGGTGTATATAGCTACAGTGCTATCATATCTAACACCGACGGAGTAGGACATGCACATTTAATGCACCGTCAGGCATCTCTCACTGTCCACGTAACGGTACAGGAGCCCGTCCCATCGGCACCGCTTAGCCCCTCCATCACCGACGCTGTGACACGTGCCCAGGCAGGGCGACACCTGACCTATGCGCTGGCGGGGTCTTGCCGGGGCTTCGCCTTGCCGGGTCTTCGCCTTGCCGAGTCCTGCCGGGGCTTTGCTTTGCGTGAGGGTTTGATGGCCATCCCGGCAAGGTCTTGCCGGGGGTCTTGATTCTCCTGTATTTGTATTTAGCAGCTCCCTGCCAGGCCTTGTCGCCAGGGTGGCTACTACTATCCATGCACGAGTAAGGGGCACTGTAGAGCCCAAAACTCTAGTGCACCGACATCTTTCAACTTATCATTCTAGTAGCGCTTTCTTCAATTCTTTTATTGACTACCGGTTCTTTTTCCTTCAATATTTTAAGAGCATCTCCCTCTTTTGACCCAATTCTATTAGAAATAGTATGCATTATTTTATCCAAGTTCTCAATATTTTCCTCGATGAGCATTTTCTTTTCAATAGCATATAACCTTTTGTGAGACTTTGTGCTTCTTGTCTTTGTGAAAAGTGAGACTTTGTTTGGCCTTTAGGGTTAGAGATGGTGGTGACAAAGTTAGCCCATGAAGGATATATACTGTCAACTAGATACTAACCCATGCTATACTCATGTCCATTGACAGTATAGTGGCAAGGAGGAGTTTTTCCTTCTGTCAGCCTCACAAACAACGGCGATCGTTGCAACACATTGATATCATTGTGAGACACGGGCATGCTAAAGAAAACATGCCAAATCCAAAGATCATGTGATGCATGTGCTTCAAGAATGATGGTGGCCTTCTTAACATGACCCTGATATTGCCCTTGCAAAGCCTTCTGGCTGTTCTTCCATTTCCTATGCATGCAGTCTAGAGATCCAAGCAAACCTGGCCACCCTCTTGCTTCTGAATTTTCCAAGAGCCTCTTGGTGTCTGCCGTAGTTGGTTCTCTCAAGTATTGAGGTCCGAACACCTCGACCACGGCAGTTGCAAACCCGACCATGGCATCTCCGCAAGTGCTCTTAGACATCCGTAGGTACTTGTCCCATGAATTAACGGTCGTGCCATATGCAAGCATCCAGTGTGCGACCGTACACTTCTGGTAACCAGAGATGCCAATCATTCCCATGGCGTCCTTTTTCAGGATGAAGTAATCATCGTATGACCGAACGCCATGTTACAAACGATCAAAGAGTCATGCACATCTGAAAACACCGACGAAAATGGTTAATGAATAGTGTATTGGGGGCAAAGTAGTCGGCCATCAGTGTCAAATGCCTGGATGCCCTATTGCAATTGAGCACTCGATGACCCTATTGAGCCCTTGAGATTGAGAACATGCTCTTCCGCACGCTTCATGTCTTCAAGGACTGCATGCATTATTGTCGTCTCATCGAAGTAGTCTGACGACTCAACATAATGCTTGTATAGGTACTCCAAATCGGAATCCATTGCTAGAAAGAAGAAAGTACAACTGTTTTCAGCTCCAATGATTCATCGAACAGTTGGTGGGCATGTGAGAATTAACAATAGAGGATGGTACCTGGCGGGGCGTTCAGAGGACATAAGCTGAATGGAAATGGAGGAGAAGCGGCATGGAGCCCTGCTGGAGTGCCGGAGGGTGACGGAGGCACTAAATTCTAGCAGGGGTGTGGCGTGGTGGCCAGAGTGGTGGAGCAACGGCAAAGGCAAGGGAGAAAGAAGGAAGGATAGACAACAAGGATGATGGAGTCGTCGAGGTCTGGGAATGGTTTCGGTGGGTCAGGGGTGGCGCATAGCGATATTTCTTGTGTCCGGACTCCCGCAAACCTCCCCCACGCCTGTCTTCGGTGGACCGCCCCGCAGACTGATACAGGGCCACGTTGAATGGCTTCCGTGGTTTGGACCGCGTGGTCTGGACTGATGCGGGGGGTTTATGTGTCCGACTTGGAGATGCCCTTAGTGATCTTGCAAAATGTTCATGCATCTTAGTGAATTATAGACTTGTCTTTCTTCTACATGTTAATGGTCGATAGTCCATGCAAACTAACATGAGGTTGGTGGTTAGAGGGGCAGTGGTATCCCCAACCCATCAGGGTTAAAATCCTGGTGCTTGCATTATTTCTGGATCATTTCAGGATTTCCGGCGATACGATTTCAGTGGGAGGAGACATTCCCATCGATGATGAGGCGCCTACGGTGACTTCGTAAATCTCAAGATGACATGCCGTCCGAGTCTGTTGGAGGTGCTCATAGGGATAGGGTGTGCGTGCGTGTGTTCATAGGGATTGTATGTGCTTGTATATGATCGCTTGCGTCTGTATTGTGTTGAAAAAAGGTCGATAGTCTACTACTCATGTTTAAACAGAAAAAATCCTAACATTGCCGAGGATCATCCTGATTCAAATAAATATATTGCACCATCTATAAAAGAAAAATATCTCACGACTACATGATTTATTATCGTTTCCTCGTTTCAAGTTTCATAAAACGTCCAACACCTGAGTTCAAATCCTCACGAAAGCGAATTTAGGTTCCTATTTATTCTTGAGGACCAGCCTTTGCTGGTACTCATGCAATTTATCTAGAGGACCAGGCTTGGTTATTAACCAAATTAAAAATCTTGGTACTCATACATAATGACTGTATGCATCCTTAGTTGGTGTAGAGGTCGGAAAAGTGAAATTCTCCCCCATTTTTGAAGACATCTATCCTCACCTCCCAAGGATCAAGCCACAAAACATAAGATTCATTGTTAGCTAGTCCCCTTGGGTCGCTCCCGCGGGCGGCTAGGGGGGCGAAACCCAGTCGTTGCCAGCATAGATCCATCGGTCCCCTTCCCCTGCCGCCGCTGACGGAGGACACCGGGCAAAGCCTGCATGGCTCGGCGGCGTCGGGGCACTTCCTCCTCCCGTCGGAGCTCCGGCAGCACGGGCTGCCCATATCGACGGGAACCAAGGCGCCCCTCACGTGCCGATGCACGCACGTGCCGGGGGGTTCTGCTCGAGCATGTGGAGGCGTGAGTTTGGCAGCACAGCAAGCCTGCGTCGAGGAGGCCACAAATCTGGCGGTTCCGAGGAGGGTGGCTGCGCGCGACGGGAGGCGCGGGATTCGGCGCTGGAGGCCATGGATCTGCGCGGCGACAGGAGAGCGAGCTCCCTCCCTCCCTCGTCGCCGCATGAGGCTGGCGTCGCATGGCCGCTCTGGCGGCCGACGGCGCCAGATCTGTCTGCTGTCCTCTGGCCCTGATCTGTGGGCCTTTCTCCTGCGGGTTCTTGGCGATGCCGATGAGGTTGCCTGGACCCTGGCCACGGATGAAGCTGATGGAGGAGATTCGGATTGGGGGAAAGCCCTTGGTTGTCCTAGGTCGGCCTCGCCGACGATGACGCTCAAGGGCGCCATTTTTCTTCTTGGAGACGTCGATCTTCATCTGCTCCTCTACTCCCTCCCCTCCTTGCCTCTCTGGTGAAAACCCTAACTCCGGTGGGCGGCGGCAGCGTCCTTGAAACCATGACCTTCCTGAAGGCGTCGCCTTGAGGGCCGAGTGGTGGTGGACATTGTGTCGGTCCTTGACGGTTGCTGGTGGTGGGCACTGCTTTGGGGGAAACCCTAGGATTTGGTCTTCTAGGTCGGAAGATGGCGGTACTGTGGTGCCGTTTCTCTCTTGGGAACATCGTTTGTGGAGCAGCGCTGGCAGACTGAGGCATGAGGTGTGTAGGATCGAGAGAGGCGTGTCTAGAGGGGGGGGGGTGAATAGACTACTAGCAGAAATTTAAAACCTAACCTTTTCCCAAGTTAATTGGTTGGCAGATTTTAATTATTTTAGCAAGTCTAGCAAGTCTAACAACCCTACACATGCATGTCTACAAATATGGCAGCGGAAAGTAAAGACATTACACATGTAAGTAAATAGATGGGATAGGAAGATCAAACGCAATGGGAGACACAAGGATTTTTCTCGTGGTTCCGATAGGTGGTGCTATCGTACGTCCACGTTCATGGAGTCTTCAACCCACGGAGGGTAATGGTCATGAGAATCCATGAAGGGCTCCACCCATAAGGGTCCACGAAGTAGCAACCTTGAATATTCCATGCGGCTTCCGTCCACGAAGGACTAGCCTCACTATGGTTAGATCTTCACGAAGTAGGCAATCTCCTTGCCCTTACAAACTTCTTGGTTCACTCCACAACACAAAGTAAGAGGCTCCCAAGCGACACCTAACCAATCTAGGAGGCACCACCCTCCAAAAGATAATAGGCTCGGTAATGATGATGAACTCCTTGCTCTTGTGCTTCAAGATGATAGACTCCTCAACACAAAACCTCTCTCACACAGATTTGGCTTGGTAGAAGAGATGGGATTGGTGGAAAGCAACTTGGGGAGGCTAGAAATCAAGATCCATATGGTTGGAGTGGAAGATCTTGACCTCAACACAAGGGTAGGTGGTTCTCTCTCAGAAAACTGAGTAGGATAGGTATGGAATAGTTCTGAGTGCTTCTCTTTCGAGTGGGTGGTGGTGAAGGGGTATATATAGGCATCCCCAAAAATCCAACCATTACACACAATAAGTCAGACTCGGCGACACTGATGTGTAAATCTCGGTGGTACCGAAGTGACAAAAAGTGGCAACTTTTGAATCTTGGATGGACCGATATACAATTCTCAGTTGCACCGATAAGGTGACCAACGGTCAGATTTACCAATCTCGGTGACGCCGATTCACCATTCTCGGTCATACCAAAAATGAGAACTTGGGTAACAGGAAGTTGGCAACCCAACTTGGTGGTACCGAGTGCAGTGTCGGCTGCACTGAAGTGTTAGGGTTTGGCTGAGTCTGTCTAGGGTGTGGAACTTAGTGGCACCAGGATAGGAATGTTGGTTGCACCGATTTGGCATATTTGGTTTAGGACAGACTTTGGTGGGAGTATGTGGATGTTTTGGTGACTGTCACTTGTGCACATTTGAGCATATTGTTCACCATCAAAACTTTACCCCCTTTTAATAGTATTGGCTTTCGTATAGACTCAAAGTGATTTCTCACAAATATAAAATGTAGAGTCCTCTTGCTTGAAGCTTGGCCAACCTATTTCCTTGAGTCTTGGGGGTAATTCCATGATCTCCTCAACCCTTTTTGCCAACGCAATTCTTCATGCACTAACATCTGAAATATACTAGATAGAAGTGTTAGTCCAAGAGACAATGTATGTTGTCATGAATTATCAAAACCACCAAGGTAGCATGTTGTACTTTCAATCTCCCCCTTTTTGGTAATTGATGACAACATACAATCAAAGCTTCAATTAAAGATCTGCATGAATGCAATGAAGACTTTGAGAAACACATGACTAAGATTTTCTCCCCCTAGATGTGGGCAGTCCTATAAAGGCTAGTTGCTTTGGAATGCATGGACACACATGTGAATGAAAGGGATATAGAAGTCATGTGTATCTTGGCTATATGCATCAATATATGTGAATGAAATGTATATCCTTGATCAAGACTTCACTCTTGCAAACAATATGTGCAAGAAGCAAGAGATCATGTTCATCAAAGATATGATGCATATACTTACCTTGAGTTCTTGAGCATTCTAGTAGTAGAGACACTCTTGAGAAAACAATGTTAGGAAACACAAGAGTATTCTACTAAACAAAAGCAATATAACTCAAAGAGTGATAATCCATTTTATCTTTTCTCCCCCTTGATATAAAAATGGTAGTACATCCTCTCCCCCTGAATCTCAGCATGTAGATATTGGGATTGGATAGGGTGAGAAAAGTAATCCTTTGTTTACTTGAGACTTTTCTCCAAAAGTGTTTTTCTTCCCCTACATTGTTGTTCCTCTCCTTGATCATGAAGTTTTCTTCTCCCCCTAAATCATATCTCCCCCTTTGCATAAGCATGTGACTCTCCCTTTAGCATGAAGCTTTGATATTCTCCCCCTGTTGGGGATATAACCCCGGTAAGACCTGCCCAGGTGGGGCCGGCTCATACCTAGTGGCTCATAATCCAAACCGATGAAGCGGGCTGAAAGACGTAGGCCTGGCCGTGTGGCGGCTTACCAAGATGGGCCAAGACGAAGGCCCAGACGGAAGACGGTATGAAGATCCGGGCAGTTAAGCCGCCCGAAGACGGCTTTCCCAAGATGGCAAGGCGGCGTAGAGACAGAGTCAGATATGTTGTAAGAGTCGGTATGAGACTTGTGTAACCCATGGTCTTGACCTCTTATATAAAGGCGAGACCCAGGGCGACTTAGACAGAAACCAATCAATCGAGAACTAGGTCAAGCGAATCCTCTCCCTTGTAATCGATACTCCAATCAATACAACACAAGCATGATGTAGTCTTTTACCTCTTCTTGAGAGGCCGAACCTAGGTAAACTCATGTCCCTCGTCTCAACCAACCCCTTTGAGTCCATCATCTTAGCAATGGCCTCGAACCTAAGTCATCGGACATCTGCCGTGACAAAACCATGATAGTTGGCGCCCACCGTGGGGCTAGTGCTCGGTGGTGTTGAGTTATCAAAGGGCTCTCTCCTAGGGATCAAGGGGTACGCTGGTTGTAGGATGAACAAGAGTCGTTGTGGCCGGCTCTACATCGATGATGCCGGCTAGGGCCCCGAGGCCGACCCTATCGAGTACGGTTTCCGGGTTCCCTTCGGCAGAATCCACGTCTTCATCGGCAAGATCGGTGGATCTACACCCGGGCCGGACGTCTGCACTGACATTGTCAAGCCGGCCCGACACGCGCAACCTGCCCGACATGTGCAACCTGCCCATGCTAACCTGGGCAGGAAGCATGTTTTCATCGGCTTTACTCAGGGCATGGATCTTGAGGATTCCATGTCACAGGAAACTCTCGTCTGTTCGGAGGATGGATCTTCGAGCGGAGAGATGGAATCAATCTACCAGATTCACGATGGTAGGCTCGGGGTCTACGTCGAGCCTTACCTCGAGTCAGAGTGTCATGAGCCATAGGATCATGGGCCGCCGACTCGTGCGGCCACCTTCATGGCGGGTTCAACGCTGGGCCCGAGTAGCACAGCCACTGGGACAGCTGGGTCGAGGGCTGACACGCTGCCGGCTCGGGTTCTTCTGGATCTGATGAATGAGCTTACAACCCTGATGGCGACTGAGGTTACGACTGAGAATCAAGCAGCCTGGAACATGGAGATTGCAAGACTAAAGGACCAGATGACTGAAGTCCAACAGGGGATCAGTGCGCTGAAGGCTCAGATGGACGCGGAGGTGGAGCGCCTTAGGGCGGATGCTTTCCGCCTTGAGCTGGAGCAGCAATCTGCAGCGGCGGTTCAGCGGATGAGGCATCAGTCCCGTTTGCCAGATCAGTATGAGTCCAGAAACCTTTTCAACACGCCGGGGACAGGACGGACAGCGGAAGCACTTGGAAGTCCGCCGGCGGCTCGGCAGCAACAGCTTAAGCCGCCCCAACGGAACCAGACCTCACCTATGGCTTTCCCAATGCCGGCAGGTCATTATTCCAACCCGGCAGAAAACATGGTGGTGGTAGCAACCCGCCTTGGTACAATTCCCATCTCGGACGAGGTGCCTTTTGAAGAGGAAGTGCGGAACGCTATTAGATACCTGCATACGGCGATGGCCCAACAGGAGAAGTATACTTACAGCCGGGGTCGCGTGCATTTAACCCTCATCCCCAGCTGTAGTTACAGCCTGCGTTATGAGTCGCCGGCGGTTTCTAGCAGTGACCAACACCGGGACCCACCGCGAGGTGACCGGGCGGCTCTAGACGCTCAGGTGCTGGTGGATCGGGCAAGAGCACAACACGAGGCGGCGGCTCTGGCGGCGGCGACGGCTCATCCAGAGCCCGCACCTTCCATCTCGGTAGGAGCAGGAGTAAACTCCAGGGCCGTGGGAGTGCCGTGCTTAGCGTCGGCTTTGCGAAACGAGCGTCTTCCAAAAGATTTCAAGGGCCCTCACAAGGTCCCAAATTACACTATTGACCTGCCGCCAGAGGCTTGGATTGAAAGCTATGAGCTGGCCATGGAGATGTTAGACGTCAATGACGCAGTATGTGCTAAATATTTCATCATGATGCTAGAAGGGCCAGCTTGCATGTGGTTGAAGGGCTTGCCACCCAACACCATTAATTCCTGGCCCGAGTTGAAGGCGAAATTCTGTAGGATCGAAAGTAGGTCTAGAGGGGGGGTGATTAGACTACTTGACCAATTAAAGGTTTCGCCTATACCAAATTTTATGGTTGACAGTTTTTAGCATTTCATGGCAAGTCAAGTACACCCTACACATGCAAGTCTAAGAGTATATAGCAGTGGAAAGTAACAACAAGCATGTATAGAAGGGATAGGGTAGGAAGATCAAACGCAATTGTGGACACGATGATTTTTCCCGTGGTTCCGATAGGTGGCGCTATCGTACATCCACGTTTATGGAGTCTTCAACCCACGAAGGGTAACGGTCACGAGAGTCCACAGAGGGCTCCACCCAAAAGGGTCCACGAAGTAGCAACCTTGACTATTCCATACGGCTTCCGTCCACGAAGGACTAGCCTCACTATGGGGTAGATCTTCACGAAGTAGGCGATCTCCTTGCCCTTACCAACTTCTTGGTTCACTCCACAACACGAAGTAGGAGGCTCCCAAGCGACACCTAACCAATTTAGGAGGCAGCACCCTCCAAAACGTAATAGGCTCGGTAATGATGATGAACTCCTTGCTCTTGTGCTTCAAGATGATAGACTCCTCAACACACAATCTCTCTCTCTCACGGGTTTGGCTTGGTAGAAGAGATAGGATTGGTGGAAAGCAACTTGGGGAGGCTAGAAATCAAGATCCATATGATTGGAGTGGAAGATCTTGACCTCAACACAAGGGTAGGTGGTTCTCTCTCAGAAAATCTGATAGGATAGGTATGTAATAGTTTTGAGTACTTCTCTTTCGAGTGAGTGGTGGTGAAGGGGTATATATAGGCATCCCCAAAAATCCAACCGTTACACACAAAATGACCAACTCGGTGACACCAATGTGTTAATCTCGGTGGTACCGAAGTGACCAAAAGGTGGCAACTTTTGAATCTCGGTGAGACCGATATAGGAAACTCGGTTACACCGATAAGGTAACCAATGGTCAGATTTCCAATCTCGGTGACGCCGATCCAACATTCTCGATGGGACCGAAAATGTGAATTTGCGTAACATAAAGTTGGCAACCTAAACTCGGTGGCATCGGTATGGAATCGGTTGCACCGAAGTGGCTAGGGTTTGGCAGAGTCTGTCTAGGTACTGGAATCGGTGACACCGAAGTGGGATACTTGGTTGCACCGATTTTGAGTGTTGGGTATAGAACAGACATTGGTGGGAGAGTTTTGTGGATGTTTTTGGCAACTATCACTTGTGCACGTTTGAGCATATTGTTCACCAACAAAACCTTACCCCCTTTTAATAGTATTGGCTTTCCTATGGACTCAAAGTGATTTCTCACAAATATAAAATTTAGAGTCCTCTTGCTTGAAGCTTGGCCAACCTATTTCCTTGCATCTTGGGGTTTCTCCACAATATCCTTTTTGCCAATCCTCTCATTGAACATTTCCTGAAATATACTTAGTGGAAACATTAGCTCAATGACTTATATGTTGTTATTAATTACCAAAACCACCAAGGGAGCAAATGTGCTTTCAATCTCCCCCTTTGTGGTAACTGATGACAACATATAGATCAAAGCTTCGACATATGATAAGATCAATGAGATTAATCGTCGCTTTGAGAGGTATGTGATAAGCAAGAGCTCCCCCTAAATTTGTGCATTATTTTGAACTTGCGTTTGAATGCAAATGCACGATCGATTAGGTATATGTGGTACTTCTTCCAAGTCACATACAACTTGGTGGTGTGCGAGAATAGTTAGAGTGAATAACATGGCATAACACACATAAGTAAGGGTGAATGATCATCTCATGAGCATTAAGATGATAGGAAATAGTAGCATCACCCATAACATAGTAGCATAACACAAACACAAAAGTATCTCACATCAAATCAAAAGAACCAAACGTTTTAGAAAAGCAAGTAAAAAGACAAATCTCTCTCTCTCGCTCGAAGCCTATAGATCTATATACACTTCTCTCCCTTTGGCAACAAGTTACCAAAAAGTTCAAAGGCATACATCTAAGCGTTCTTGGGCACATATCCTCTGGTTGTTGATGAAGGAGTCGATATGACGGCGTCGACGAAGATCTCTGTAGATGTCGTAGATGGAGCTGGAGTGGTCACTGATGGAGCTGATGTTGATGAACTAATGGAGCTGTTGGAGCTGGCACTGTGGCTGATCTGGCCTGAGTAGTGAACGGAGTGCTTGTCCCTAGAGGTGATTCCTCCTCTTCATCATCATCATCATCTAAAGTAGAAGAGAACCGAGGGATTTTCACGGAGTCAACTTCATGCTGAAGTTCTGTGACTATCTTTGTCAGCCCGTCCACTTTATCAGAAAGGGACTTGATTCTGGTCTCAAAGATCCTGACAAGACTGTTTTGGTTATCCAGAATCCCCTTAATGTCCTTTTGCATGGTCTGAATAGATGGTATCAGCAAATCCATTTGCTCGCTCCTGGATCGAGGGGCTTGAGCACTAGTGGCTCTCACTGTCTCTGCTGCTTCCTAAGCTGCAGCAAAAATGGGATGATCAGCTTCCATCACCACGATGTTGTCCTCTAGATCTTGTTGTAGGGGCAAATGTGGGTGATCCAAGGCAAAGATGTGCTTCTCCAGTCTTGAGTTTATGAGCATTTGTATGTAGGGTGCATAACAGCATGAGCGCTTTTGATCAGCAACAACCCTCTTGATTGTCTCTACAATCAAGTTCATGACTCTGATCCTGGTGTGAGTGTCAAGATGGATCAACAGGTTGATGGAGTGGCC
The DNA here is from genome assembly GCA_022496015.1 of Hordeum marinum. Lineage (NCBI taxonomy): Eukaryota > Viridiplantae > Streptophyta > Magnoliopsida > Poales > Poaceae > Hordeum > Hordeum marinum. The sequence goes on from CM039673.1 coordinate 288,403,965, forward strand.
TCGAATCATCTTGTCATCTCTGAACTTGGGCATCAGGGTATGCCTCAGAATGGTGTTGATAGTGCGTAGGCCAGCCTGGAGAAAGTAAATGGACCCTAGCTGATGAAACTTCACTTTGTCAGCAGGGATCTCCTTATACATGTTGGCCATAGCATTGTGACTAGCCTTGGATTCTGAGTAGACATCCAGGTCACCTTCCTATGCTTGAGGAACTCCTAAGATCTCTGCCCATTCCTCAACAGTTGATTCATACCAGACACCTTCAGTCATCCACACAATTCTACCATCTCCGTAGAAGTGTGCAGTGGAGTAGAACTGCATGATCATCTCATCATTCCATGCTGTGAATTCTCTGCCTATGAATTCATCAAGACCAATGCAATGGAAGTTGTCCTGGACACTTGGAAAGTAGTCCTCATTCTCCTTGATGTACTTCCAATCAACGTATCGCATATCGCTGACAGCTGGACTCTTGTCAAAGAGCATAGTCTCATAGAAGTCCTGCTGCTCCTTGGTATAGAACCTATAGTCCACAACTATTTTCTTTCTTTGGGCATAAGGATCAATAGATCTCCATGCCCTCAGTCCTGCGTCCTTCCTCTTCTTCATGTCCTCAGCTACTGGATAGCTGGCATTATGAACAGGGAGGTGTGGTCTAAGCTTCCTTAATGTTGTCAGATCATCATCAGCTTCAGCTCTGGAGGCATTCCCTTTGTTCTTCTCAGAGGCTGGAATCTGCCTAGTGGTCCTCTTGGGCTTCTCAACAGCCTTCTTGGATATGCTGGTTTTGGGCATAGCATCAGGCATCAATTTCTTTGCCTTCTTCTTGGGAGGAGCCTTTGCTGGCTCAACCTCCTCTCCCTCGGCAACAGTAGTTGGATCCTCAAACATGGAGGTAGGCCTGCCAGTCACATGAATGATCCTCTTTCTGGCCTTTTTCCCTCCCGCATTCTTAGGCATAGCTTTCTTGGGGATCTCAACAGAAACAGTTGCTCTGGTAGTCTCATAAGCCTTGAAGGTTGAAGCTGGTGCATATATTTTGCTGACAACCCTTCTAGAGGAAGTAGCTTCAGTTGCAGCTTTCTTGGTAGCCTTATCTTGCTTCTTAGCAAGAACTTCCTCGGGGACAAAGTCTGAATCTTGTTCTTCTGAGTTCAACCTCTTTCTGGTTCTAGTGGCAGCCTTGGGCAACCCATGTGAGCTGGGGGTGCCTGGATCTGAGAATGAACTGGGCTCTGGGCTTGTGCCTGAACTCATGTCTGCTCTCTGCTCTGACCAGTTTTGACTGTCTTCTGAACCTGAAATGTTGACCCTGTGAATAGAGTGTAGATGAGTCATCACTAAATGAGGCTATTTTTGAAATTTGAGCAATGAGTTGTTCGAAAGTTTTGCAATCTGTCACATACATATCGGTACAGCCAAAATGAAATTTTCGGTGGGGCCAAGACAGACCAACTCCTTAACAGGAACTTGGCAGCCTTTTCGGTAGGACCGAAAAGAGCCACTCGGTTCCATCAAGTCAGTTCTCAGCAATACAGAAAAGTATATCGGTGAGACCGATATTTTCGTTTTGGTTCTACCGAGATGTATCGGATGGACATCAAAACCCTAGAAAATCCATCTAACTTGATATTTTGCAATTTCTAGTGGATAGATGAAAGAGCAATAGGTGTCTTATAGAGAAAACAAGGTCCAATGCGCAAGAATCAGAATGGGAGCGCAGTAGAGATCAAATCCATACCCTAGCTTGACGCGAATCCTCTACGGCAGTGATGTTTGTGAAGATTACGTCGACGGTGGCGATTCCCAGCGGCGGAGGAGCTTGGGAAGTCAAGGGCGATGACCAGAGGTCTTTGGAACAGTAGATTAGGGTTTTGGAGTGCGACGTATGAAGATGAAATTTCAAAACGTCAGGGTCCAGAGTTATATACCCACTACTGTTGGTGACACTAATTCTAAGTTTTCGGTGTCAGCGAGTGCCTCAACTGTCAGCTGACAGGGACACTCGGTGTAACCGAGAAAATGGAATTGATGATATCGAGATTGAAAAACCAGATCAACCCTAGGCAATCGGTGAGATCGAGATTTTGGTCTTGGTTCCACCGAGTTGCACCTAGGAGGTTTTAATGGTCAGTCCTTGTCGATACGGAACTCCGAGTGCTCCACACACAGAGGGATCGAAAAGCACTTGTTCAAATTTTGTGATGCAGCATGAATGGAATATGCGATGAGAAAGCATAGATAGCTAAAGAGTGGTCCTAGGCATTCTTGTCCATCCAATTGGCAAAAGATAAATCAAAACCAAATAGCAACAATTGGATATCCACGAATGAGAAAATAAATGCAGACCAACATGCTCACACAATAAGATGTTAAAAGAAATTATGAGGAACATGCACAAACACACTAGCATCTAACAAGCACTTGGGCGATGATAAAGTCATATATATGTGAGTATTTGACTTAGGAGCCAAGTAAGAGTACTTGATCATAGGTCATACTCATAGTTTAAGCACAAGTGGGGTTACCACTTTTTCATAAAGCATTTAATGTTGTCACATGTTAAGAGATGCTTCGACTCAAGAATTAGAGTAAAGCTCCCCCTTAATGTGACATCCCCCCATAAGAGGGATAAACTAACCTTGAGTTTTGTCAATGAAGACTTCATGTTGGTGAGGTAGTTGTGGATGCTCAATGTTGACGAAGATCACCAAGAGTTGGGAGCATCCTTGTTGTTTCCTTACTCCTTTCACCTACATGGGTTAGTCCCAACATACAAGAGACAAATACAAGGATATCTATGGACATGGAGTGCAAAGCATGTGTTATGATGTCCATTGATTTGTTGATTACCTTGTCCCTTGCTCACCTTTGAGGGAATGTGTGACTCCTTGAACATTTGCATTGAGTTGATGTTGAGTGCAAAAAGTTCTTGCCAATAATGAATGTGAGTGAATTTCATTGGAGGAGTCACCCCTCAAGAACTTACTAGTTCTTTTTCTTGGGAACCCACATCAAGTTGATGGGGATCCTTGGTGTTGAAGTGGCCTTTGTAGTAGTTGAGCTTGAAGTAGCCTTGGGAACCCACTCCACCAAAGCTAGGGGTTTATCTTCATATGAGTCAATGTCATCTTGAAGCTTGTTCTTGCCCTTGAGCTTGTGGTCTTGTGGTGGAAGGTCATCTTGAGTGTTTGTCCTCTTGGGAAGAGTATTTTCATACTGCACCTTTTGAGGAACAAACTTGGACTTGGGATATTGACCTACTTCCCACTCAACTCCATTAGCGTTGAAGTAGCCGATACCATGATTCTTCCGGTATCCTCCGTGCTTGCGTACAATTTCCTCTAATTTCTTACATCTGGCAAGACTCTTGTAGATACCTTTTTCTATAATTCCTTTCAATAAGGCATTTTCTTGCTCAAGTGTAACTTGGCTAAGAGAAGCATCATTAGTGGAATCAATAGAACTACTAGAAGCAACATCATTTGATTTATCACTTTTATTGTTGCTACTAGATGAAGAATCTTTCTTGCCTTTGTTACTAGATTGCTTAGTTTTAACTTGAGGCATGAAAGTAGACAAGAGTAGTCATTTGGATAGATAAGATGAGGTCTTCTTCCGGAGATCGTCATTGATAGCTTTGAGAAACTCATGCTCTTGCTCCAAGTTGAGCTTCTCGAAGCGTAGCTTCTCATGAGTTCTCACAAGCTCTCTATGATCTTCGAGAGTAGATTCATGAGCTAACTTAAGAGTGTTTAGTTATTTAGTTAGTTGTTCTATTTTCATCTTATCATCATCAATTGACTTATCTTGACTAGCATGAGAATTATCAAGTTCATTTTGATCACTATCACTAGTTTTATCACAAAGTAGGTCATCATCACAAAGTAGATCATCTTCATCACTATCAAAATCAAGATACTCGGGGTGTGATACCTTGGGTCCTTTAGCCATGAAGCAACTTCCATTCCCTTCATTTGGTGAATCAAATAGATCGTAGGAGTTGGTATTCACTAGATCAATTCCGACAACACCATCATCTTGACTATAGTCGGAGTCAGAGTGATAGCTTCTCTCAAAGTTATTGTCGAAGTCAGAGCCGGAAACCCATTCACCAACATGAGCTTGATGTTTTCTTCTTGTGTAGCTCTTGGTGTACTTGTCCTTCTTCTCCGAATCTCTACTTCTCCTCGAGTGTCTTTGTTCATAACGATCATCTCTACTCCTTCTCTCTCTTTGTGGTGATTCATTCCTTGAGCTTCGTCTTCGAGGCGACTCTTCTCTTCTTTTGTAAGGAGACGTGCACTCATTTGAGTGGTGTCCGGGCTTCCCACAATTGTAGCAATTGTGGTCATGACTTGACGAACGCTTCTCTTCATATCTTGAGTTGGAGTTTCTTTCTTTGCTTCTATTCTTGTAGAACTTGTTGAATTTCTTGACCATGAGGCTTATTTCTTCATTGGTGACAAGGTTGTTGCTTGAAGTTGTGGGAGCATCACTTGTGGCTTTGTAAGCACTGCTAGACTTGTGATGAAGCTCTTCTTTATCTTTGAGTGTCATCTCATGAGCAACAATCCTTCCAATGACTTCCGTAGGCTTGAGATCTTTGTAGTTTGGCATCATTTGGATTAATGTGCACACGGTGTCGTATTTCTCATCCAAAGCTCTAAGTATCTTCTTGATGATGAATTTGTCGGTCATTTCTTCGCTTCCTAAGCCAGCAATCTCATTGGTGATGAGAGCTAGCCTAGAGTACATCTCTGCGACTCCTTCACCATCCTTCATCTTGAACTTGTCAAGTTGACCTTGAAGAACATCTAACTTGGATTCTCTCACGGACTCAGTTCCTTCGTGCATATCAACCAAAGTATCCCAAATCTCCTTTGCATTCTCAAGACGGCTGATTTTGTTGAATTCTTTAGGGCATAAGCAGTTGAAGAGAATGTCACATGCCTGAGCATTGTATTGCAAAATCTTCAATTCATCTGTGGTTGCTTCATGATCCGGTTCCCGTCCATCCGCAAAGAACTCACCTTGCAAGCCAACACGAACAACAGCCCAAACGGCGGGGTTATGGCCAAGAATATGCATCTTCGTGTTATGCTTCCAACTAGAAAAATTAGTGCCATCAAAGTACGGACCTCTACGGTGATAACTTCCCTCACTAGACGCCATACTTCTCCTAGGTTGTGAGACCTAAGCAATGGAAACCAATGCTCTGATACCACTTGTAGGATCGAAAGTAGGTCTAGGGGGGATTAGACTACTTGACCAATTAAAGGTTTTGCCTATACCAAATTTTATGGTTGACAGTTTTTAGCATTTCATGGCAAGTCAAGTACACCCTAGACATGCAAATCTAAGAGTATATAGCAGCGGAAAGTAACAACACACATGTATAGAAGGGATAGGGTAGGAAGATCAAACGCAATTGTGGACACGATGATTTTTCCCGTGGTTCCGATAGGTGGCGCTATCGTACATCCACGTTTATGGAGTCTTCAACCCATGGAGGGTAACGGTCGCGAGAGTACACGGAGGTCTCCACCCAAAAGGGTCCACGAACTAGCAACCTTGACTATTCCATTCGGCTTCCGTCCACGAAGGACTAGCCTCACTATGGGGTAGATCTTCACGAAGTAGGCGATCTCCTTGCCCTTACAAACTTCTTGGTTCACTCCACAACACGAAGTAGGAGGCTCCCAAGCGACACCTAACCAATCTAGGAGGCACCACCCTCCAAAAGGTAATAGGCTCGGTAATGATGATGAACTCCTTGCTCTTGTGCTTCAAGATGATAGACTCCTCAACACACAATCTCTCTCACAAGGGTTTGGCTTGGTAGAAGAGATATGATTGGTGGAAAGCAACTTGGGGACGCTAGAAATCAAGATCCATATGAATGGGGTGGAAGATCTTGACCTCAACACAAGGGTAGGTTGTTCTCTCTTGGAAAATCTGATAGGATAGGTATGGAATAATTCTGAGTACTTCTCTTTCGAGTGAGTGGTGGTGAAGGGGTATATATAGGCATCCCCAAAAATCTAACCATTACACACAAAATGACCAACTCGGTGACACCGATGTGTTAATCTCGGTGGTACCGAAGTGACCAAAAGGTGGCAACTTTTGAATCTCGATGAGACCTATATAGGAAACTCGGTTGCACCGATAAGGTAACCAACGGTCAGATTTCCAATCTCGGTGATGCCGATCCAACATTCTCGGTGGGATCGAAAATGTGAATTTGCATAACAGAAAGTTGGCAACCTAAACTCGATGGCACCGGTATGGAATCGGTTGCACCGAAGTGGCTAGGGTTTGGCAGAGTCTGTCTAGGTACTAGAATTGGTGGCACCGAAGTGGTATAGTTGGTTGCACCGATTTTGAGTGTTGGGTACAGAACAGACTTTGGTGGGAGAGTTTTGTGGATGTTTTTGGCAACTATCACTTGTGCACATTTGAACATATTGTTCACCAACAAAACCTTACCCCCTTTTATTAGTATTGGATTTCCTATGGACTCAAAATGATTTCTCACAAATATAAAGTGTAGAGTCCTCTTGCTTGAAGCTTGGCCAACCTATTTCCTTGCATCTTGGGGTTTCTCCACAATCTCCTTTTTGTCAATCCTCTCATTGAACATTTCCTGAAATATACTTAGTGGAAACATTAGTTCAATGACTTATATGTTGTTATTAATTACCAAAACCACCAAGGGAGCAAATGTGCTTTCAAGTTCATCAGAAATTTCCATGGAACTTGCAAGCAGCCCATGACGATTGTGTATTTGGATCATTGTGTGCAACAGGAAGATGAGTCGGCTCATCATTGGGTCCGGCGGGTCTCAACTATCATCCACTCGTCTAAATAGATTATGGCGGCTCAAGCGGTTTTGATTCCGGAGAAGAATTGCCACTTTACGCCTCTGAAGCAGAAGCTTGGCCGGCTCAACCGCTCATGTCAAGATATGTCGGAGCTCATGGCGACTCTCACGAAGTACGCCGACTCTGACAATACGAAGGACCCAGGCTCTGATGAGGAGAAGCCTGGTCAGGGTAAGAAGAATAACAATGGCAAGGGTGCGACAGGCAGTGGCAACCATGGTAAGAGGAAGAATCCAGAAGGCGGGTCAGAATTGGTGGCCAACATCAACGCCAGGAACAATCATGCTAAGGGCAACGGGAATATCAGACAACCCTTTAATAAGGGTAAAACTCCTTCCAACTTGGAGGAGATGCTCAATAAACCTTGTCCGGAGCACAGCCGGCCTGATAGGGTGGTGGGTCATACGTGGAGGAATTGCTACATTATGCTACAGTTTCGGGATTACAGCTTGCGGCAGCATCACAACAATGGTGGTGGCCCGCCAGGTGTCTCAGGACCAGGCGGGTCAGGAGCCGGTCTAGGCTCTGGCGGCTCACGATCCGGTTATCAGGGTCAGGGCAATCAAGGAGGTCATCATCACCAATCTGGTGGCAATAATCAGCAGGAGAGTAAGCAATCTGGGTATCAGAGTAATTCGAAGCAGCTCAACTCAGGTCAGGATCGTGTCTTTACAACCTGCCTTGACAGGCGAGACCAGAAGGTGCGCAAGCGGGCGGTTAATGCAATCACACCGGCTCTCCCGCAATATTTGAAGTGGTCTGGGTACGACATAACTTGGAGTAGAGAGGATCACCCACCGCATGTTGACGACCTAGGGCGGCTGGCTCTGGTAGTTTCCCCCAAGTGGGAGGATACGTGTTCACTAAGATACTTATGGATGGTGGCAGCAGCATCAATATCCTGTACTATGACACTTTTTGCCGGATGAAGTTGCTTGATAAAGATCTTAGGCCTTCTTCGACAGTTTTTCATGGTGTGGTGCCTGGCAAGTCGGCTTATCCAGTGGGTAAGATATCCTTGGAAGTTTCTTTTGGTGACGAATACAACTACAGGGTGGAATCCTTGTGGTTTGAAGTGGTAAAAATTAAAAGTCCATATCATGCTTTGTTTGGATGACCGGCTTACGCCAAGTTCATGGCTAGGACTTGCTACATTTACTTATAGCTCAAGATGCTCGGGTTGAATGGGACGATTACCGTGCATGGTGATCGGAAGACGGATATTGAGTGTGACAAAGGAGACGCAACTTATGCAGAGTCAAGTTGCGCTGAAGCAGAGCTCAAGTTCTATAAGGAAAATGTTGACCCGGAGGACATGACTCCATGAAAAAGCCTTCCACAGAATCTGAGCCGCCCCTCAAGTTTTTGGCGGATGATACCAAATTGGTGGATTTCACTCCGGACGACTCATCACAATAGTTCACTATTGGGGCCAATATGGATCCCAAATAGGAAAGCGCGCTCATCGAATTCATTTGTGAGAATCGGGACATCTTTGCATGGAAGCCTTCTGACATGCCGGGTGTATCGAGAGAGTTTGCTGAGCACCACCTTAATGTGGATCCTAAATTTAAGCCGGTCAAACAGTTCCTTCGGCGGTTCAATGAAGAGAGGCACAAGGCCATTGGGGAAGAGGTGAACCGGCTTCTGGCGGCGGGGTTCATCGTTGAAGTGTTTCACCCAGAGTGGCTTGCTAACCCAGTGCTAGTGCTTAAGAAGAACGACACGTGGCGTATGTGCGTGGATTACACGGATCTTAACAAGGCTTGTCCGGTTGACCCGTTTGCTCTCCCCCGTATCGACCAGATTATTGTTGCAACAACAGGTTGCGAGAGCTTATGCTCCCTGGACGCTTATTCTGGTTATCATCAAATCAAGATAGCAGTCAAGGACCAAGAGAAGACGGCTTTCATCACGCCTTTTGGTGCCTTCTGCTATGTCGCTATGCCTTTCGGGCTCAAGAGTGCCTAGGCGACTTACCCGCGTTGTGTACACAACTGCCTTCAAAGTCAAATTGGACGCAATGTTCATGCATATGTGGATGATATTGTGATCAAGTCAAGGAAGAAGGAGACTCTACTTGACGACCTGAAAGAAACTTTCGACAACTTACGGGTCTACAAGATGATTCTTAACCTGACTAAGTGTGTTTTTGGAGTTCCTGCAGGCAAGCTTTTGGGTTTTCTGGTCTCTGAGCATGGCATTGAGGCTAATCCAGATAATATAAAGGCTATTACTTCCCTGTCTGAGCCGGTATGCATCAATGATGTTCAGCGCCTGGTGGGTCGAATCGCTGCATTAAGCCGGTTCATAACCTGCCTTGGTGAGAAGGCTATCCGTTTATACCAGATGATGAAGAAGATAGACAAGTTTGTCTGGAGTACGGCGGCGGGTGAGGCATTTGAGGCACTCAAGAAACAACTCACTGAGCCGTCGGTCTTAGCTGCTCCGGCTAAGAAGGAACCTTTGCTCTTATACGTGGCGGCTAATAACAAGGCATTCAGTGCCGTGATCATTGTTGAGCGTAAGGAGGCAGGGAAAGAATATCCGGTTCAGAGGCCGGTTTACTACATCAGTGAAGTCCTGACAGAGTCAAAGCAGAGGTACCCACATTGGCAGAAGCTGATATATGGGGTGTTCCTGGCGAATCATAAGCTGAAGCATTACTTTCTGGGACACCAGATCATGGTGGTTAGCTCTGCCCCGTTGGGAGATATAATTCAAAACAGAGAAGCCACCGGCAGGATTGCTAAATGGGCTTTGGAGCTTGGACCTCTTAATCTGAAATACATACCTCGCGCAGTGGTCAACTCTCAAGCTTTGGTGGATTTCATAAACGACTAGACCGAGTGTCAGGCGCCTGAGGAGAAGCCGGATAACACATACTGGACAATCCACTTTGATGGATCTAGGCAACTAGAAGGATCAGGGGCAGGGGTTGTCTTAACTTCCCCTAAAGGTGACAAGTTCTGTTATGTGTTAAGGTTAATGTTTCCTTGTACGAACAATGTATCTGAGTATGAAGCTCTACTTCATGGCCCCCGGGTGGCTAAGGAGATAAACCTGAGCCGGGTTAGATGTCTTGGCGACTCATATCTCGTAGCCCAGCAAGTTTCAGGCACATGGGATTCCAAGGACCCACGGATGGCAGCTTATCGTCAGGCGCTAGATGTCATCGCTGGTCATTTCAAGGGTTATCAGGTGGATCATGTTGATCATCATAGGAACGAGGCGGCTGACGCCCTATCAAGGATGGGCTCTCAGTGTAAGCCGGTGCTGCCTAACGTTTTCTTAGACGTACTACATCACCCGTCAGTTAAGTTACCTTCAGAGGAAGACTTGGCTATACCTGACCCGGAGGGGCAGCTGGTGACGGCTCTGCATGCTATCCCTAACTGGATGCTGCCTTACCTAGCATACTTGACTCGCGGCGAGTTACCTGAGGAGGAGAACTTGGCAAGGTAGATCGTCAGGCGGTCTAAGTCTATGACGATCATCAATGGTGAGTTACATAGGTGCTGCGTTACCGGCGTTTTTCAACGTTGTTTCTCACCTAAAGAAGGCAAAGAAATCTTGAATGAAATTCATGCTGGCGATTGTGGTCATCACGCCGGCTCAAAATCTTTGGTGGCCAAGGCTTTTCGACATGGTTTCTTCTGGCCGTCGGCTCATAAAGATGTACAAGACTTGGTTCGCAAGTGTGATGGATGTCAGGAGTTCGGCCGGCGTGCTCACGTACCGGCTCAGGAGTTGCAAATGATCCCAATCACCTACCGTTTTCAGTCTGGGGGCTTGATATGGTCGGGCCGTTCAAGAGGTCCAAGGACAAGAAGACCCACCTCTTGGTGGCAGTGGACAAGTTTACCAAGTGGGTAGAAGTTGAGCCGATCGGCAAGTGTGACGCGCCTACGTCGGTTCAGTTTGTTAAAAAAATGATCTACCGGTTTGGTTACCCTCATAGTATCATCACAGACAATGGTACGAACTTATCCAAGGGGGCTATGCAATCATTCTGTGAAAGTGAGCACACCCGACTTGATGTCTCTGCGGTTTCTCATCCACAATGCAATGGTCAAGTAGAGCGTGCTAACCAGGAAATTTTGAGAGGTATCAAACCCAGGCTTATGGTTCCTTTACAACGAACGCCGGGTTGTTGGGTAGAGGAGTTGCTATCAGTCTTATGGAGCATTAGAACTACTCCCAATAGATCAACAGGCTATACGCCTTTCTTCATGGTTTATGGCGCAGAAGCCGTGTTACCAAGCGATATACGTCATGACTCTCCATGGGTGGCGGCTTACATTGAGGCAGATAATGAGACAACGCGTCAAGACATGTTGGATGCTTTGGATGAAGAGCGTGATCCGGCGGCGGCTCGATCGGCGATTTATCAACAAGACCTGCGTCGCTATCATAGCCGCAGAGTTAAGACCTGGACGTTTCAAGAAGGTGACTTGGTGTTGCGGTTGATTCAAGATCAGACAGATGCACACAACTTATCCCCTCCATGGGAAGGACCTTTCGTGGTCAGCATAAATCTCAACAACGTGTCGTATTACCTCATTGATATACGAGACGAGTCAAGCACTTCTGGGGAGGAGACCCGCCGGCGGTGGAATATAGCTCATCTTCGGCCTTACTATACTTGAGTCATTAATACTCGACATTGTACACCATCATTGTACATATCACACAGACACGCACACACACACACACACACACACACACACACACAGATATATATGAATAAAGTTGGCATCCCCGCAAGCCGGGGCCTCTCCTGTTTTGCGTATCTGAGTTTGCGCAAAAGTCGACTCCGTCAACAAGGTCATCTAGGGGCTTCAAACCCACCAGGTTTAGCTTATCACACCCTTTTGATTGGCTCTTAAGCCATAGTCAAGCGGGTTAAACACCCAAAAGTTGACTCCGTCAACAAGGTCATCTGGGGGCTTCCAACCCACCGAGTTTAGCTTATCACACCCTTTTGGTCAGCTCTTAGGCCACAGTCAGGCGGGTATATACCCAAAAGTTGACTCCGTCAACAAGGTCATTTGGAGGCTTCCAACCCACCGGGTTTAGCTTACATAACCTCTTGATCGGCTCTTAAGCCGCCGCAAGTTTGAGTTAAACATGCTTATAAGCTGATGCTTCTCCGCTATGTGACTCGCCGAACTCTTACCAGTTAATCTCGCTTAGAGACCCTGAGTCGGTTCAAAGAAGCTGACACCCAATCTCGATAGAGACCCTGTACTTGTTAAGGTTAAACCAGCGGTTCTTGTCACGTGAGGGCTGCCTTACAGAAAGCAAGGATAAACTCACTCATCTACCACCGAGTCTCCGCTATGTGGCCCGTTTCGTACTCTTAGACAGTTAATCGTTTCAAGACCCTGCACTTTTAAGGTTAAAACGACGGATTTATGTCACGTGAGAGCCAGTTTATGTGCTACCAGGGTACTCATGCCCTGCTGCGTCTCTTTCTGGTTTGTTACGCTCCTATCAGTTAATCTCGCTTAGAGACCCTGAGCCATTCAAAGAAGTTGACAGCCAATCTCGATAGAGACCCTGTACTGTTAAAGAGTTCTAGTAGCGAGTCCACCCAGAACAACCGGCACATGAGTTATTGAAAAAGCAAGGTCAGGAAAGATTTAACATCTCCGAGTTGTGCTATTCTAAGCCGCCCCCGCAGCATTGCAGAAAATATTCTGCTGTTTATTCTTGCAGGCTGTCTCTTAAGATAAGCCGCCATGAAATTTTGATATGATTGAAGCACAAGGCAGATAAATATATATTAAGCCGTGCGGTCTCCTATGTGCACGATGGCACAGTTCAGGCAAGACAAGGTTTTTCTAAGCCTATTACAAAGCTCTCCACAGAGCCCAAAAAGCATGATTTAAAGTTTTTATACACTGCTCAAATTTCGGCGGGTCAAGGAGCCGGGTTATACCATTGCAGTATCAATTTGCTCAGGTGGACGGTGGGTCATCCTGCGGCGGGTCTTCGACCTCCTCGATCTGAAGATTGTCCACGTCCTAGTTGCAGTTCATTAAAGCTCCAAAATTGGCCTTGACAAAGAGGGGAGATGGGTCAATGTCAGGGTCAAAGAGATGCTTACGGCGTGCAGGAGTTAAGTCCCTGGCCTCGAAGGTTGGGCCACGCACTCGCTTGTTCTCAGTGTTGTAAGCCGCCTGGTATGTTGACAGATTAACTTCTTCCGCCAACACTGATGCAAGGACCCTAGAGGCCTTCATACAACAGGCATAGTCGGCTTCTGTGAATTCTGAGCCGTCGTCCTTCTTGGACGGAAAGCCATCCATCATTTCTTCAACAGTTAGCTCCGAGGCAAAGGCCAAAGCCCGGCTTATTGCAGCAGTTGCTCCCTTCCGAGCGGCTGATCATTTGAGCTCTTGGATTTGCTTCGGCAGGGCTGATAAAACCTCTATGCCTGCTTTCATGAATTTGGGGATGCTTTCTTTGTTAAGCATGACTTTGATAGTCCAAAGGGTCCGCAGTACAACTGCTCTGACAAAGTATAGACGGCTTTCAGTTGCAACAGGTTGTCAGATCCAAGTTGGCGGCTTCTTTGACCTGCACAAGATGGATTTTATGTTATAAGCCGCCTGCATAGTTTTTTCAAGCAAGGAAATTGGCTGAGTATTTAGTACTTACCAAATATAGCAGCAGTCATCCTTGAGATATGACGTTTCACGGTGTGTAACTCGTCTAAGACAAGCTTGAGCCGCTGGTCGGCGTCATCTGCACATTTCACCAGGGCAGTTTGCTCTGCCTCAGCGGCCTTCTTAAAAGTAGCGAAGTCAGATTTTACCTTTACAAGCTCTTCGGCGGCAAGCCGACATTTCACCTTCACCTTGTTGGAAATATGCCCTAGAGGCAATAATAAATTAGTTATTATCATATTTCCTTGTTCATGATAATCGTTTATTATCTATGCTATAATTGTATTGATCGGAGACTTACATGCATGTGTGGATACATAGACAAAACCATGTCCCTAGTATGCCTCTAATAGACTAGCTCGTTGATCAAAGATGGTTAAGGTTTCCTAGCCATGGACATGAGATGTCATTTGATAAACGTGATCACATCATTAGGAGAATGGTGTGATGTACAAGACCCAAACTACAAACGTAGCATATGATCGTGTCAGTTTAATGCTACTGTTTTCTGCATGTCAAGTATATGTTCCTATGACCATGAGATCATGCAACTCACTGACACCGGAGGAGTGCCTTGTGTGTATCAAATGTCGCAACGTAACTGGGTGACTATAAAGGTACTTACAGGTATCTCTGAGGGTGTTTTTTGAGTTGACATGGATCAAGATGGGATTTGTTACTCCGTGTGACGGAGAGGTATCTCAGGGCCCACTCGGTAATACAACATCACAACAAGCCTTGCAAGCGATGTGACTAAGTGTTAGTCACATGATCTTGTATTACGGAACGAGTAAAGATACTTGCCGGTAACGAGGTTGAACTAGGTATGGAGATACCGACGATCGAATCTCGGGCAAGTAACATACCGAAGAACAAAGGGAACATCTTACGGGATTAACTGAATCCTTGAGATAGAGGTTCGACCGATAAAGATCTTCGTAGAATATGTAGGAAACAATATGGGCATCTAGGTCCCGATATTGGTTATTGACCATAGAGGTGTCTCGGTCATGTCTACATAGTTCTCGAACCCGCAGGGTCTGCACACTTAAGGTTTGGTGACGTTTCGGTAGTATACAGTTATGTATGGTGGTGACCGAAGGTTGTTCGGAGTCCCGGATGAGATCCCGGATGCCACGAGGAGCTCCGGAATGGTCCGTAGGTAAAGATTCATATATAGGAAGTCCTATTTTGGTCGCCGGAAAAGTTCCGGGCTCATCGGTAGTGTACCAGGAGTGCCGCTAGTGTACCGGGAGACCATCAGGAGGTTTATTTCGACCCAAGAGGCTACATGGGCTGTGGGAGAGTGAATACCAGCCCTTAGTGGGCTGGTGGAAGTCCCACACAAGGTCCATGTGGCTGGGAGAGAAAGCCCAAAGAGAAAAAGGTGGTAAAAAGGCAAAAAGACCAAAATAAGGAGGAGACCTAGTCCTACTAGGATTGGAGGAGGATTCCTCCTCTCCTCCTTCGTTCGGCCGACCCAAAGGCTGGCTCCTTGGGAGCCAAGCCTCCTCCTCTCTTCCTCCTATATATACTAGAGGTTTTAGGGTTTTGGCACTAGATTTTCAGCCACGTGCTACCCGTTCCTCTAGTGCATAGTTTGTCCTCTAGATCGGTTTTCTGCAGTGATTAGGCAAAGCCCTACCGGAATTGATCCACCACCATCGCTGCGGAGCCGTCATCCTGCCGGAGAACTGTTCTACCTCTATGCTCCCTCTTTCTGGATCAAGAAGGCGGAGATCATCATCGAGCTATACGTGTGCTGAACACGGAGGTGTTGTCCGTTCGGCGCTAGATCAGAAAGACCGTGATCAAGATCACAAGACGGATCGTGATGAGTTCGCAGGATGGATCGTGATGAGATCGCGGGACGGATCATGATGAGTTCGCGGGACGGATCGTGATTGGATCGCGCGACGGATCGTGATGAGATCGCGGGACACTCGGCGATTTGGATCGCGAAGATGTTCGACTACACCAACCGTGTTTCTTAACACTTACCACTTAGCGATCTACAATGGTATGTAGATCCACTCTCCCTCTTGTAGATGCTCATCACCATGGATAGATCTTGCGTGTGCATAGGAATTTTTTTGTTTCCCATGCAACGTTCCCCAACAGTGGCATCATGAGCTAGGTCTATGTGTAGATGAGATCTCAAGTATAACACAAAGAGTTTGTTGGCGTTGATGCTTAGATTGCTTCCTCGCTTGGTCGTGTTTTGGTTCAGCAGTATTGTGAGATGAAGTGGCCTAGACCAACATTACTCTTACGCTTACGAGAGACCGGTTCCCTCAACCGCAACTTGTTGCATAGGTGGCTTGCGGGTGCCAGTTTCTTTCACTTTAGTTGGATCGGATTCGACAAAGGCGGTCCTTGAGAAGGTTGAAAAGCAACTAGTGTATCACCGTTGTGGTTTTTGCGTAGATGAGAATTGTTGTTGCTAGATACCCATAGCAGCCACGTAAAACATGCAACAACAATTAGAGGACGTCTAACTTGTTTTTGCAGGGTATGTTGTGATATGATATGGCCAATTACATGATGTGATATATGTGATGTATGAGATGATCATGTGATGTATAGATTATCACGACTTTCATGTCGATGAGTACGGCAACCGGCAAGAGCCATATGGTTGTCTTTAATTATTGTATGACCTGCGTGTCAATCATTAAGCGCTATGTAATGCTTTACTTTATCGCTAAACGGTAGCAATAGTAGTACAAGCATGTTGGGCGTGACAACCCCGATGGTGACACGTTGATGGAGATCAAGATGATGGACATTATGGTGTCTTGCCGGTGACGATGGAGGTCATGCCGGTGCTTTCAAGATGGATCAAAAGCACAAGTTCATGGCCATATCATGTCACTTATGATTTGCATGTGATGTTAATCCTTTTATGCACCTTATTTTGCTTAGGACGACGGTAGAATTATAAGGTGATCCCTCACTTAAATTTCAAGATGAATTGTGTTCTCCCAAAGTGTGCGCCATTGCGAAAGTTCATCGTGTTGAGACACCACGTGATGATCAGGTGTGATAGACTCTACGTTCACATACAACGGGTGCAGGCCAGTGTTGCACATGCAGAACACTCGGGTTAAACTTGATGAGCCTAGCATGTACATACATGGCCTCAGAACACAAGAGACCGAAAGGTCGAACATGAGTCATATAGTAGATATGATCAACATGATGATGTTCACCATTGAAACCACCTCAACTCACGTGATGATCGTACTTGAGTTGGTGAATTTGGATCATGTATCACTCGAATGACTGGAGGGATGTCAATTTGAGTGGGAGTTCTTAAGTAATATGATTAATTGAACTCATTATCATGAACATAGTCAGTAGTGTCTTTGCAAACTGTGTTGTAGATTACTAGCTCACGCTGTAGCTCCCTTGAATTTTTATATGTTCCTAGAGAAATAGAGTTTAAAGATGATGGTAGCAATATTGCGGACTGGCTCCGTGATCTGAGGATTGTCCTCATTGCTGCACACAAGGCTTATGTCCTTAATGCACCGCTCGGTGCGCTAACCCCTCTAGATTTGTTTGTAGATGTTGTGAACATCTGACAGGCACGTTCTGATAACTACTTGATAGTTTAGTGCGTCATGCATTACGGCTTAGAATTGAGGCTCCGAAACATTTTGAACGTCACAGAACATATGAGATGTTCTAAGAGCTGAAATTAGGATCTCAGGCTCATGCCCGTGTTGCGAGATATGAGATCTCCAACAAGATTCTTTGCCTGTAATATGAAAGAGAATAGCTCAACCGTTGAGCATGTGCTCAGATTGTCTGGGTGCTACAATCGCTTGAATTGAGTGGGAGTTGATCTTCCAGATAAGATTGTGATTGATATAGTTCTCCAAGTCACTGTCACTAAGCTACTAGAACTTGGTGATGAACTATAAAATGTCAGGGATAGAAATAATGATCCCTGAGCTGTTCGCGATGTTTGACACCGCAAAGGTAGAAATCAAGAAGGAGCGTCAAGTGTTGATGGTTAGTCAAACCACTAGTTTCGAGAAGGGCAGGAGCAAGGAGGGAAAACTCCATGGATAGCAAGTCAGTTGCTGCTCCACTGAAGCAACCCAAAGTTGAATCCAAACCCGAGACTAAGTGCTTTGATTATGAGGAGAGTGGTCGCTGAAGCGGAACAACCCTAGATACTTGGTATATAAGAAGGCTCGGAACGTCGATAGAAGTATATTTGATATACGTGTTATTTATGTGTACCTTGCTAGTAGTCCTAGTAGCACCTGGGTATTGGATACCGGTTTGGTTGCTAAATGTTAGTAACTCAAAATAAAAGCTACGGAATGAACGGAGCACTAGCTAAGGGTGAGGTGATGATGTGTGTTGGAAATGTCTCCAAGGTTGATGTGATCAACATCACATGCTCTCTTTACCTTCAGGATTAGTGACGAACCTAAATAAATGTTATTTGGTGTTTTGTGTTGAGCATGAACGTGATTAGATCGTGTTTATTGCAACACGGTTATTCATTTAAGTTAAAGAATAATGGTTATTCTGTTTACATGAATAATACCTTCAATGGTCATGCACCCAGTGAGAATGGTTTCTTGAATCTTGATCGTAGTAATACACATGTTCATAACATTGATGCCAAAAGATACAAAGTTAATAATGATAGTACCACATACTTGTGGCACTGCCGCTAAATGTCATATTGGTATAAAGCGCATGAAGAAACTCCATGCTGATGGATCTTTGGACTCATTCGATTTCGAATCGGTTGAGACATGCGAACCATACCTCTTGGGCAAGATGACTAAGGACCCCGTTTTCTGGTTTGATGGAGCGGGCAAGTGATTTATTGGAAATGATACATGTTGATGTATGCAATCCAATGAGTCTTGTAGCATGCGGTGGATATCGTTATTTTCTTACCTTCACTGATGATTTGAGTAGATAATAGTGTATATTTACTTAATGAAACGCAAGTCTGAATCGTTTGAAAAAGTTCAAGCAAATTCAGAGTGAAGTTTAAGATCATCGTGACAAGAAGATAAAATGTCCGTGATATGATCGTGGAGGTGAATATCTGAGTTACGAGTTTGGTATACAACTTAAGACAATGTGAAAGTTGTTTCACAACTCACGCCACCTGGAACACCATAGTGTGATGGTGTGTCCGAACGTCATAGTCGTGCTCTATTGGATATGGTGCGAATTATGATGTCTCTTATCCTTTTACCACTATCGTTTTGGGGTTATGCATTATAGACAACTACATTCACTTTAAATAGGGCACCATCTAAATCCGTTGTAATACCCCGTTACGCCTGGCGGGATCTAGACTGGCCCCACAGACCAACACTAGTCTTTCCTGCGCACTTTGTCCTCACTCATGCGCACCTGGGACCAACTTCCCGGTCGGTCACCCATTTTAGAATCGCTCCAAGCCAAGCACGCTTACCTTTGGAGTTCTTTTTGAGTGGGCTGCCGGAAAAGAAGGAATTCCTTGTTGATATGAGTAGTCTATCATTCCTATTAAGCCAGGCTCTCACATCCGTTGAGATGACATCGTGTGAATTATGGTTTGATAGAAACCTAAAGCTGTCATTTCTTAATGTTTGGGGCTGCAACACTTATGTGAAATAGGGTTTTCACCTAATGAGCTCGAACCCAAAGCACACAAATGCATATTCATAAAATACCCTAAAGACAGTTGGGTAAACCTTCTATATCAGATCCAAGCATAAAATGTTTGTTGCTAAAACTGGGTCCTTTATCAAGAAATAGTTTCTCTCGAAAGAATTGAGTGGGAGGAAGATAGAACTTGATGAGGTTGTTGAACCTTTGTTCAATCAGAGAGTAGCGCAGCACAGGAAGATGTTTCTGTGAAGCCTACGTTAGTTAAAGAGGAAGTTAATGATGATGATCATGAAGCTTCGGTTCAAGTTACTATCGAACCTCGTAGGTCGACAAGGACGTGTACTGCTCCTGAGCGGTACGACAAACCTATCTTGGAGGTCATGTTGTTGGACAACGATGAACCTACGAGCTATGAAGAAGCGATGATGGGCCCGGATTCCGACGAATGGTTAGAGGCCATGTAATCCGAGAAAGGATCCATATATGAAAACCAAGTATAGACTTTGGTAGACTTGCTCGTTGGATGGTAGGTTGTTGAGTATAAATGGATCTTTAAAATGAAGACAGACGCTGATGATGAATGTCACCATTTATAAAGCTCGACTTGTCGCTAAGAAGTTTCCAGTAAGTTCAAGGAGTTGACTACGATGAGACTTTCTCAGTCATAGAGATGCTAAAGTCTGTTGGAATTATGTTAGCAGTTGCTGCATTTTTCAATTATGAAATCTGGCATATGGATGCCAAAACATCGTTTCCTTCCTTAAGGAAAGGTTGTATGAGATACAACCAGAAGGTTTTGTCAGTCCTAAGGATGCTAAAGGGTGTGCAAGCTTCAGTGATCCTTCTATGAACTGAAGCAAGGATCTCGGAGTTGGAATATACACTTTGATGAGGTGATCAAAGTTTTTGAGTCTATACAAAGTCTATGAGAAACTTGCATTTGCAATAAAGTGAGTGGGAGCACTATAGAGTTTCTCATAAGTATATGTGGATGACATATTGCTATTCGGAAATAATGCTGAATTTCTGGAAAGCATAAACGGTTGTTTGAAAAGTGATTTCCAAGGAAGACCTGAATAAAGCTACCTAATTATTGAGCCTCAAGATCTATAGAGATAGATAAAGATGTTTGATAAGACTTTCAATGAGTACATACCTTGACAAGATTTTAAAAGAGTTCAAAATGGATTAGTCAGAGAGAAGTGTTCTCGCCTGCTTTGTAAGGTGTGAAGTTGAGTGAGACTCAAAGCTTGACCACGGCAGAAGAAAGAGAAAGGACGAATGTCGTCCCCTATGCCTTAGCCATAGGCTCTGTATAGTATGCCATGATGTGTACCACACCTATGCGTGCCTTGCCATGAGTTCGTCAAGGGGTACAAGAGTGATCCAGGAGTGAATCATTGGACAACGGTCAAGATTATCCTTAGTAACTAAAAGACTAAGGAGATGTTTCTCGATTATGGAGGTGATAAAGAGCTCGTCGTAAAGAGTTATGTTAATGCAAGCTTTAAACACCAATCCGGATGACTCGTAGTAGCAATCTGGATACGTATAGTGGAGCAGCCATTTGGAATAGTACCAAGTGGAGTGTGGTAGCAGTGTTTACGGTTTGAGACAGAGATTTGCAAAGTACACATGGGTCTGAATGTGGCAAGCCGACATTTCACCTTCACCTTGTTGGAAATATGCCCTAGAGGCAATAATAAATTAGTTATTATCATATTTCCTTGTTCATGATAATCGTTTATTATCTATGCTATAATTGTATTGATCGGAGACTTAGATGCATGTGTGGATACATAGACAAAACCATGTCCATAGTATGCCTCTAATAGACTAGCTCGTTGATCAAAGATGGTTAAGGTTTCCTAGCCATGGACATGATATGTCATTTGATAAACGGGATCACATCATTAGGAGAATGGTGTGATGGACAAGACCCAAACTACAAACGTAGCATATGATCGTGTCAGTTTATTGCTACTGTTTTCTGCATGTCAAGTATATGTTCCTATGACCATGAGATCATGCAACTCACTGACACTGGAGGAGTGCCTTGTATGTATCGAACATTGCAACGTAACTGGGTGACTATGAAGGTACTCTACAGGTATCTCCGAGGGTGTCTGTTGGGTTGGCGTGGATCAAGACTGGGATTTGTTACTCCGTGTGACGGAGAGGTATCTCAGGGCCCACTCGGTAATACAACATCACAACAAGCCTTGCAAGCGATGTGACTAAGTGTTAGTCACGGGATCTTGTATTACGGAACGAGTAAAGATACTTGCCGGTAACGAGGTTGAACTAGGTATGGAGATACCGACGATCGAGTCTCGGGCAAGTAACATACCGAAGAACAAACGGAACATCTTACGGGATTAACTGAATCCTTGACATAGAGGTTCGACCGATAAAGTTCTTCGTAGAATATGTAGGAACCAATATGGGCATCCATTTCTTATTGACCGTAGAGGTGTCTCGGTCATGTCTACATAGTTCTCACACCCGTAAGGTCTGCACACTTAAGATTTGGTGATGTTTCGGTAGTATAGAGTTATGTATGGTGGTGACTGAAGGTTGTTCGGAGTCCCAGATGAGATCCCAGACATCACGAGGAGCTCCGAAATGGTCTGGAGGTAAATATTGATATATAGGAAGTCCTATTTTGGTCACCGGAGAAGTTTCGGGCTCATCGGTAGTGTACCAGGAGTGTCGGTAGTGTACCGGGAGACCATCGGGAGGTGTATTTCGACCCAAGAGGCTACATGGGCTGTGGGAGAGTGAATACCAGCCCTTAGTGGGCTGGTGGAAGTCCCACACAAGGCCCTTGCGGCTGGGAGAGAAAGCCCAAAGAGAAAAAGGTGGGAAAAAGGCAAAAAGACCAAAATAAGGAGGAGTCTTAGTCCTACTAGGATTGGAGGAGGATTCCTCCTCTCCTCCTTGGTTCGGCCGACCCAAAGGCTGGCTCCTTGGGAGCCAAGCCTCCTCCTATCTTCCTCCTATATATACTAGAGGTTTTAGAGTTTTTGGCACTAGATTTTCAGCCACGTGCTACCCGTTCCTCTAGTGCATAGTTTCTCCTCTAGATCTGTTTTCTGCAGTGCTTAGGCGAAGCCCTGCCGGAATTGCTCCACCACCATTGCCGCGGTGCCATCACGCTGCCGGAGAACTCTTGTACCTCTCCGCTCCCTCTTGCTAGATCAAGAAGGCGGAGATCGTCATCGAGATGTACGTGTGCTGAACGCGGAGGTGCCGTCCGTTCGGCGCTAGATCGAAAGGACCGTGATCAAGATCACGAGACGGATCGTGATGAGTTCGCGGGACGGATCGTGATGAGATCGCGAGACGGATCGTGATGAGTTCGCGGGACGGATCGTGATTGGATCGCGGGACGGATCGTGATGAGATCGCGGGACACTCGGTGATTTGGATCGCGAAGACGTTCGACTATACCAACCGCGTTTCTTAACGCTTCCCACTTAGCGATCTACAAGGGTATGTAGATCCACTCTCCCTCTTATAGATGCTCATCACCATGGATAGATCTTGCATGTGCGTAGGAATTTTTTGTTTCCCATGCAACGTTCCCCAACACACCTCACCCCAGGCGGTTTACTAGGAAGCAATACTATCTTTTAAGCCGGTCAGATCAGACTCGGCCTTGTTTAATGCTTCCTGTGACATACGAAAACAAATTCCAAAAATGGTAAGTCACAGGTTAAAATATTGACGGATGATAAGCAAAGGGACTGTAATACAAGTCTTAAGCAGATTGCAAACAATATACTTGGCACTTGGGGGCTAATGTCAGTTTGCTCTCCAAGTTTACAATGAAGTTCCGGCTCATCTTTGTCAAGTTAAGCCGGCACTTGGGGGCTACATCGATGCTTTCCAAGTTTACAGTGAAGTTCTGGCTCATCTTCGTCAAGTTAAGTCGACACTTGGGGGCTACATCGGTGCTTTCTAAGTCTACAGGGAAGTTCCGGCCCATTATTTCTATATTGACCCGGACTTGGGGGCTAGCACTGATCAACTAATCAACATTGAGTACCGACTCAACATATACATGTTAAGCCGATACTTGGGGGCTACAGGCTAAGTTGCTCTACCTATGATGTGGATTGAAAGACCCGGTTTACAATTTGCAATATTAAACCAGCTCTTGGGGGCTACATAAGGATATAAGGGAAGATAGGAGTACCTCATATTTTTTCTTCATTAAGCTGACAAGTTTGAGCTCCATGTTCCGGCTTGTGGAGAGGCGGTTCAGATAACCAACATGTAATTCATCAGCAGTTAATTTCTGCAGCACGGGGAACTCAAAGTCCAGCTTGTCAGAAGCTTCAGCCGTCTCAGTGTGCTTGGTCAGTACATGGGGCTGGGGAGGTTGAAAGCCGCTCCCAGTAATGATGACGTCTGGAAGAACGGGATCTTCAACGGCTATTGAAGGGCCGGGCGGCTTAGAACTGGCCCTTGGAGGATTGTCAATCGCCATCTCATGGGCTGCCGGCTCAGGGGACCGACGAGTATCTTCAGGCACGTCCTTCGTAACTGCAGAGAGCTCAGTGTGAGCCACAGGAGAATCTGGCTTAGCAGTCTCCGACTCTTTCGCAGCGGGGGTAGAAGTAGACCCACCGGTCTTCCTTCATTTTGCTTGAGCCCTAGAAAACATAGAGGGTTATTATGTGAAGGTCAAGGATGACAAAGGATAGGATGTAGACATAAAAGCACGTACTCCAGGTTGATCTTCAGGGGCGACAACTTAGTCACTATAGAGTCTCCTGACGATGGGGGCGATTCTTGAAAGCAGTTAAGGCAATATAAAAACAGAGTAAAGTTACAAGGCAAGGTTGACAAAACTGAACCAAGTTAAACAAATACCTCAGCCGGCCGTTTCCGCTGAGCCGGAGAGTTGGACAACCCGGACATAAGATCTTCAGAGTCGGCACTCTGGGTTTGGCGTCGAGAGGGGTGTTGTTGCTTTTTCAAAAGAAAATTGGTGTCTAAATAAGCAAGAGGATGAGAAAATGGGACTCTCCGGATGACCCGTCGTATATTCTTTGGTGGAAGATGTTCTGAGTCAGATGAAACATAGGTTACCTCAGGAACATTGGCGTGGCTTGTCTTCGTTCCGTCCTGTGAGTTATTACTATCAGTAAGGCGCATAATAAAACGGTCAAGAGAGTCAAATTCTACCTCC
Organism: Hordeum marinum; assembly: GCA_022496015.1. Taxonomy (NCBI): domain Eukaryota; kingdom Viridiplantae; phylum Streptophyta; class Magnoliopsida; order Poales; family Poaceae; genus Hordeum; species Hordeum marinum. The sequence goes on from CM039673.1 coordinate 288,428,363, forward strand.
GAGTCGTCAACTTCAGGCTGCTCTTGGAGAGCAGTTCTCTTCTTTTGGCCGTCGGCCTTTTCCTTAGACTTCTTCGGAGGGGGGATATATTTTTTCTTCCAGAAGCTAGAGTTAGCCTGAAATCAAAAGCCGCCGAAAGAGGTTAAAGGTTGCAACATACATGGATAGTTAACACAGAGGTAAGGAGATTTGAAAGTCATCCTTACATCTGGGGCCGACTTTGCGGCACAGAATGGTTGTAACCCAACGGTGCGGCAAGATTCTTGGGACTCATGGATAAGTCCCTTGATGGCGGCAACAATGTTTTCTTCTGTCAAAGCGGTATGATTAAAGGAGAGGGGGTCATTGGCGTCACCCGTATATTCACACATGAGACGGTCCTGCCGGCTCAGAGGCATGACCTTCCAGGAGATCCAACAGCGGGTCAGATCAATCCCTGTCAGACCATTTGCCATGAGGTCTCTAATCTTGGAGAAAGCCGGAGCATACTTCACCCGTGCGGAGGCCGACATCCAACCTGGGAGTTCAGTTGTGGTGCGGAGCCGGGTAGGACGATAACCCGGCAATGGATGTTCTCCCTCTAGAGAAGTGTCTTTGCAGTAAAACCAAGTTCTATTCCAATCCTTGGGGTGACTTGGCATTCGAACAACTGGAAAGGTCATTCCCATCTTCTTTGGATGGAGAATCCTCCAAGTTCTAAGCTTGGGCCAGCCACCACTTCCATCTGGCGGTTTGCATAAAAATACTCTCGAAAGAGGTCAACTGACGGCTCTTCTTGAAAGTAGGCTTCGCAGAGGATTTGGAAGTTGCACATATTTGAGACGGAGTTGGGCGCAATATCCTGAGGATGCAGCTTGAAGAAATGGAGGACGTCTCGGAAGAACTTAGAGTCGGGCGGACTGAAACCACGTGCAAGGTGGTTAGCAAATATAACTATTTCACCTTCTTGGGGGATGGGTTTCTTTTCGTTGCCTGGAACCTGCCAATGGATGACATCTTTGGCTGGCAAAGTTCTCGTGTCTACGAAATCTTGCAGGAACTCCTCGAAGACTGCAGAACCAACCCAATTCTAGGAAGAGAACGCACGAGGCATAATGGCGTCTTAAGGCTGTGAAAAGTAGCAATACGCGGCGGGTTGGAAAGTGACAGACAACTAAGGGCGACTGATGATTTTACGCACTGTGAAGCTAAAGCCGTCGGTGCAGTTTATTACAAGAGCCGAAAATTTGGTGGCGGGTTAAGATGGACAAAGCCATGATGCAAAAATCACTAAGGACCTATAACAGGTTTCACGTAGTAAACTGAAACTGCAAGATCTACGGGCAGAGGAAAAATCAAGTTTATTTTAGCCCTAGGGACGAACTGAGTGAGACTAACAAGATTAAACACAGTGAGGGGAACAGCTACGGATCTACACTGGGGTGTTGGTGATTCTAAACGACCTACCGCAACGGGAAGATGAAAATTGTAAGATCCACAGAGCAGCCTATCGTTTGACATTGCGGGAAGAACTCGTGCTCTAATGGGGCCGAGGAACTTGATGGATTTGAAGCACTAAGATACGGATCTATGGGAGGAAGAAAGACTTACCGGAGGTGATGCGGCGGGCGCGGGCGATATTCTGGTCCGTTCAGGTTGATGCATCGGCCTGGGCTGGCGACGGTGACGGAGCTTCATCGGCACGATGGAGCTCGGGGGCGATGGTGTCGAGAGGAAGAAGAAGAAGAAGTGGAGGCAGCAGAGGAAATGATATGACTCCTCACGGTCCTATTTAAGAGTTGAAAGGCCGAACGAGCGCGGGAATCAAGGCGGCGAAAATTGACCAGCCGAGACGGACGCCTCGATTTTCGGGTCGACAACTTTAATGAAAGATGTGTTGTGGTCGTCATGGAATCTTTTCAGCATATTCGATGTGACGTCACGGCGGGTTACATATCTTCTTTTCATGTAATGGAGTGTGAGACTCGCCGCCAAGTAAGCTTGAAGATTGACATGAGCAAGCTCAAATCAACCTGGGGCCTAATGTTGGGGATATAACCCCGTGGTAAGACCCGCCCCGGTGGGGCAGGGTCATACCTAGCGCCTCATAATCCAGACCAATGAAGCGGGTCGAAAGACGTAGGCCTGGTCGTGTGTTGGCTTACCAAGATGGGCCAAGACGAAGGCCTAGACGGAAGATGGTATGAAGATCCGGGCGGTTAAGCCGCCCGGAGATGGTTTACCCAAGATGGCAAGGCGGCGTAGAGACAGAGTCATATACGTTGTAAGAGTCGGTATGAGACTTGTGTAACCCGTGGTCTTGACCTCTTATATAAAGGCGAGAACCGGGGCGACTTAGACAAAAACCAACCAATCGAGAACTAGGTCAAGCGAATCCGCTCCCTTGTAATCGATACTCCAATCAATACAACACAAGCAGGACATATGCTTCTACCTCTTCTTGAGGGGACGAACCTGGGTAAACTCGTGTCCCTCGTCTCAACCAACCCCATTGAGTCCATCATTTTAGTGATGGCCTCGAACCTAAGTCCTCGGACATCTGCCGTGACAAAACCACGACACCCCCTTTGGCATAAAATACAAAAAAGGTTAAACTGTTGGGAGTAGTGATAGGGATCATTGACAAGGAAGGGATCATGGAGATCAAGGGTGATTGAAAGTAGGGCTCACTGAAAGTCTAAGGGAATCATTGAATGTAGCTTCTCTCCCTTTGGCAAATTTGAGTTTTCTTCTCCTTGAAGCTAGGGATCCTTGAATAAAGAATTTCTCCCCCTAAGAGTTGTTTGTTCTTCTCCCCTTTTTTAAATAGAGAAGGGATCATTGAAGAAACAAGATTATCATAAGAACTGAAAACAAATAAACCATATCAAGAAAACATCTGAACACAAAGAAAATCGGTGACTCCAAGATGGATAAATCGGTGATACCGAGATTGTGTAGTGCAGATTATGTGCAAGTTCGGTAGAGTCGAGTTATCTAAATCGGTGACTCCGAAAGGTAAACATAGTTTCTATTTTCAGAGAGATAAGTGAAACTATTTCAAAAGGAAAATGCGAAAAATTTACAGAGGTCATCAAATAGATAAGATTTGAGTGGTTTTGAGAGATAATACAATAAGAGAGCAAACCACACAAGATTCTTAACTAAATGATGGGTGGTGAATAGGTCACCTATATTAGAGTACATTGACTTAGGAGCCAAGCAAGAATACTTGATCATAGGTCATACTCATCGTTTAAGCTCAAAATGGGGTTACCATTTTTCGATTAAGCATTTTGATGTCTTCATATCACTTGAGTTACTTTAGCCCATGTCTTGGAGTAAAGCCTTTTCAAGGATATGAGTACATACCTTTGAGTGATGTTAATGAAGTTGCTCGTAGGTGAACTTTTTGACGATGCTCGAGGTTGATGAAGATCATCTTGAGTTTGGAGCTATCCTTCTCATTCTAGTGCACTAGTCACCTACAAAGATTAGTCATGCAAGGAAGAACAATGGATATATCATATTGACATGATACCACTTATAGGTTTTGCAACTAAGATCATGTATATGTAAAGGATATGTTTTTGTTGTCTTCTTCCTTCCATCATCAAGAGAGGTTGTGGATACTTAGTAATGACAAGATTGTTTATGATTGGCGTTGATGGCAATCTTGTGGAATGAAGTTCTTCCAAGTACCTACAAAAGGTTAGATACAATACAAGGGAGGATAGATTTCCATGGCATATGATGATGAGTTATGAGAACATGGAGATAATAGTAAAGCTCATGCCCTCAATGATGTTCAACTCACTCCTCAGATGACAAAATGTCTTCTCATCAAGTGGCTTTGTGAAGATATCGGACAATTGTTTGTTAGTACGAACATGCTTAAGATAGATATCTCCTTTGGCAACATGATCACGAATGAAATGATGTCGGACTTGAATATGATTAGTTCGAGAATGTTGCACAGGATTATGTCCAATTTTAATAGCACTTTCATTGTCACAAAGTAATGGAACATTTTTAACATGAATACCATAATCCTTAAGTGTTTGTGTCATCCATAGTAATTGCGCACAACAAGATCCAGCAGCAATATACTCTACTTCTGCAGTGGATAGAGATACCGAGTTTTGTTTCTTGGAGGACCAAGACACAAGAGATCTACCTAAAAATTGACAAGTACCCGAGGTGGATTTTCTATCAACCTTGTCACCAGCATAGTCCGAATCGGAATAGCCAACAAGATTAAAAGAAGATCCCTTGGGATACCAAATGCCAAAGTTTGGTGTTTGTATCAAGTATCTCACACTACGTTTCACGTCCAAAAGATGACACTCTTTAGGTGCGGCTTGATATCTAGCACATGCAAACACTAAGCATAATATCGAGACGAGATGCACATAGATATAACAACGAACCAATCATAGATCAATAAACCTTTTGATCAACCGGTTCATCATCCCTGGTGAGGTTAACATGTCCACTAGTGGGCATAGGAGTTTTCATACCTTTGCAATAATGCATGTTGAACTTCTTGATCAAGTCCTTGGTATACTTGGTTTGAGAGATGAAAGTTCCTTCTCTTGATTGCTTGATTTGCAATTCAAGAAAGAATTTCATCTCACACATCATAGATATATCATACTTCTCGGTCATCAACCTTCCAAATCTTTCACTAAATTGAGGGTTAGTGGAACCAAAGATAATATCATCCACATAGATTTGGCACACAAATAATTCTCCATTAAATCTCTTAGTGAACGAGGTTGCATCAATTTTACCAATTTCAAAACCTTTTTCGATGAGAAAATTCATTAAGCATTTATACCAAGCATGAGGGGCTTGCTTAAGACCATAAAGAGCTTTGCGAAGCTTGTAAACATGATTAGGTTTCTTAGGATTCACAAAACCAGGTGGTTGCTTAACATAAACTTATTCCTCTATTTCACCATTTAAAAAGGCACTTTTGATGTCCATTTGGTAAAGTGTGATATCATGGTGATTAGCATAAGCAAGAAGAATACAGATAGCTACAAGTCTAGCAACGGGGGCATAAGTCTCACCGTAGTCCATACCTTCGACTTGCGTATATCTTTGGGCTACGAGATGAGCCTTGTTGCGTACGACTTGATCGTCTTCGTCTTGTTTGTTCCGAAATACCCATTTGGTTCCGATGATGTTGTGCTCATCTTCGGGTTTCTCCATGAGTGTCCACACTTTGTTCCTCTCAAAGTTGTGTAGCTCTTCATGCATTGCGTTCACCCATTCCGCATCTTCAAGAGGTTGTTCTACCTTTAAAGGCTCAATGCTGGAGATAACAGAATAATGCTCACAAAAGTTAGCTAGATGGGTTTTAGAGCGAGTGATTCTCCCTGTTTTTATATCACCAAAGATTTGGTTTAGGGGATGGTTCTTGGTCACTTGAGCTCGAACACGGGTCAGCTTCCGATTGTTGGATGGTGGAGCTTCTTCTTCATCTTCATCTCGTTCATCTTCGTTGTTGTTGGAGGTGTCGTTACCTTGAGGTGGTGGTGAAGGTGGTTGTGGTGGATCTTCATGATGCACTTCCTCCTGTTCATCATCTTGTCGTGTACCGCTTGTGGATGTCTCCATGTCGTGTTGAGGTTCACCTTGACGTGAGGTAGGGGCTTCCACTTGAGTTGATGAAGTACTATCCTTCACCTCCATGGGACGAATCTTGCCGATGGGTAGATCTAGAATGGCTTCCGAAGGATCCTTATCACCTACACCATTTGGCAATTGTTCGACTTGCAAACCATTAGATTCATCAAACTTCACATCTACCGTCTCTTCAACTTTTTGAGTGAAGTTGTTGTAGACACGATAAGTGTGAGAGTTCGATCCGTAACCAAGTAGAAATCCTTCATGAGATTTAGGAGCAAATTTAGTACGACGATACTTATCAAGAATGTAGCACTTTGAGCCAAATACCCGAAAGTATCTGATTTGGGGTTTGTTACCGGTGAGTAGCTCGTATGTCGTTTTACCAAGAAGCTTGTGGAAGTAAAGTCGGTTTGTGGCATGACATGCTGTTTCAACGGCTTCTGCCCAAAAGTGTCTTGGCGTCTTGCTTTCGTCAAGCATAGTTCTTGCCATCTCAACAAGCGTCCGGTTCTTCCTCTCAACAACTCCATTTTGTTGAGGTGTGTATGTAGCCGAGAACTCATGAGAGACACCTTCTTCATCAAGAAAGGTATCCCCATGGGTGTTCTTGAACTCTGATCTGTTATCGCTCCGAACCTTCTTGATCTTCACTTCAAATTGATTTTGCCCTTTGCGAGCGAAGTGCTTGAAGATCTTTTGAACCTGCGACTTATCATCAAGAAAGAATACCCACGTAAATCTAGAAAAATCATCAACTATAACTATACCATATGAATTTCCATCGAGACTCTTGTAAGCATTGGGACCAAAAAGATCCATGTGAAGTAACTCGAGTGGTCTCCTAGTAGTCATGATATTCTTAATGGGATGACTTCCACCTACTTGCTTTCCAGCTTGACAAGCACTACAAAGTCTATCTTTGTCAAAGATAACATCTGAAACTCCAAGTATATGATCACCTTTGATTAACTTATCTAGATTTTGCATGCCTACATGTCCAAGTCTTCTATGCCAAAGCCAACCTTTAGAAGATTTTGGAATTAAACAAGTGCAAGGCTTTGATCTTTTAGTGAAGTCAACAATGTAAAGATCACCTCTACGGAAACCGGTAAAGACCATTTTATGATTATCTTGGCGAAACACTCGGCAATCGACTTTCGTAAATAAAACATTGAAACCGAAGTCGGCAAGTCTAGAAACGGAAAGAAGATTGTAGCCAAGGGATTCAACAAGCTTGACATTTTGAATAGAGCTATCATGAGATATGGCCACCTTACCAAGGCCAAGTACCTTACCCTTAGAGTTGTCTCCAAAGGTCACATACCGTCGAGGACCTTGATTAGGCGTGATTTCTTGGAACATCTCTCTATCACCAGTCATATGATCTGTACATGCACTATCAACAATCCACTCTTTTCCTTCGGACATGTAGTCTCTAAAGTTTGCCATAAGACTCAGATTCTTCATGATCTTCTCATACTCGATGTCGAACAGCTCATATTCTTCATAGTAGCCATGTTCCACATTGTCATTATCAAGTGGGAAATCCTCGTCATAAAGAACAAGAGATTCGTTAGAATAGTGATCATGACAATGTTCAAGTTTATGAATGTGAATGGCTTCAAAGATAATGTTGTTGATAGTAGTGACATCTCGTTTAGCACACATAAGATCAGGAGCTCAAATAGGCATTTATCAAAGTTTGGATCACTAGGCTTAATTTTGTGAAAAGCAACAGATTTATGAAGAATTTCATCAAGATTTCCTAAGGAAAGATTTGGATATCATTTCTCCAAATCAGTCCCTAAGGTATAGGCACATGCAAAGTTCTTCATTTGAGAAAGCATGAATCTTGGTAAACCTCTAACAATAAGATTGATAGCTCTTAGGTCACCAAGCATGTAAATTTCCTCTTCGTGTGTGGGATGCAATTCATCAATGGGGAGCACATAGTGTTTTTCAATGTATTCAGTTAAATGGAATCTATCTAATAGATCAATCATGGCATTAGTCCATTGATTATAGTACTCTCCATCAAGAATGGGCACTCTACAACTCAAACTCTCTACTCTAGACACATCCATCTTCCTCCATGGTGATTAAATTGAAGCAATGGATACCAAAGCTCTGATACCACTTGTAGGATCGAGATAGGCGTGTCTAGAGGGGGTGAGTAGACTACTAGCAGAAATTTAAAACCTAACCTTTTCCCAAGTTAATTGGTTGGCAGATTTTAACTATTTTAGCAAGTCTAGAAAGTCTAACAGCCCTACTCATGCATGTCTACAAATATGGCAGTGGAAAGTAAAGACATTGCACATGTAAGTAAAGAGATGGGATAGGAAGATCAAACGGAATGGGAGACGCAAGGATTTTTCCCGTGGTTCTGATAGGTGGTGCTATCGTACGTCCACGTTCATGGAGTCTTCAGCCCATGGAGGGTAACGGTCGTGAGAGTCCATGGAGGTCTCCACCCATAAGGGTCCACGAAGTAGCAACCTTGACTATTCCATGCGGCTTCCGTCCACGAAGGACTAGCCTCACTATGGGTAGATCTTCACGAAGTAGGCGATCTCCTTTCCCTTACAAACTTCTTGGTTCACTCCACAACACGAAGTAGGAGGCTCCCAAGCAACACCTAACCAATCTAGGAGGCACCACCCTCCAAAAGGTAATAGGCTCGGTAATGACGATGAACTCCTTGCTCTTGTGCTTCAAGATGATAGACTCCTAAACACACAATCTCTCTCACACAGATTTGGCTTGGCAGAAGAGATGGGATTGGTGGAAAGCAATTTGGGGAGGCTACAAATCAAGATCCATATGGTTGGAGTGGAAGATCTTGACCTCAACACAAGGGTAGGTGGTTCTCTCTCAGAAAACTGAGTAGGATAGGTATGGAATAGTTATGAGTACTTCTCTTTCGAGTGGGTCATGGTGAAGGGGTATATATAGGCATCCCCAAAAATCCAACCGTTACACACAATAAGTCAGACTCGGTGACACCAATGTGTAAATCTCGGTGGTACCGAAGTGAAAAAAAGTGGCAACTTTTGAATCTCGGATGAACCGATATACAATTCTCGGTTGCATCGACAAGGTGACCAACGGTCAGATTTACCAATCTCGGCGATGCCGATTCACCATCGTTCAGACCGAAAATGAGAACTTGCATAACAGGAAGTTGGCAACCCAACTCAGTGGCACCAAGTGCAGTGTCAGCTGCACCGAAGTGTTAGGGTTTGGCTGAGTCTATCTAGGGTTTGGAACTCGGTGGCACCGGGATAGGAATGTGTAGCGACCCGACTCAAAACGAGTCAATCCTCTGTGTGTTAGTGCCATCCTTGGATCAGTATGCTGGCACAAACAGTACATCAATGTATATATCAAAGTGCAATCACATGTAAATAGCGTAAAGTTGATATATACCTCTTAAGTCTCAGCAAAAACAGTCAACGGGAGTGGAGTCCCAATAAACACCAACGACAGGTTGAGTGTAGACCGTAACCCCGAATCGTACTCTTACTCATCGTAGAAAAGTATCTGCAACATAAGACGTTGCAGTTGTGTAGGTCAGTACATTGAATGTACCGGCAAGATCACCGTAGAAAGAATGATAAAGGTTATTCTATATGCAAAAGGCTTTGTGGCTCTGTGTTTGAGTTTTTGCAGAAAAGCTAGTTTTATTTTCCCTACAACAAAGGAGTCAAGCGAAAAATCACTACAAAAGTTGGTTGTTAATGACATGGTTCCACCAACCAATTCTCATATCCCAAAATTATTAATAGACCCACTCATCATAAAATTTATCAATTGTGTTGAGAATGGTTGATAGTATCATCTCCGGTGCTCATGTTGTCCGTAACCGGGGACACGACTAATTGATTAGTTTGACACTCTGTAGAGTTTTTTACACTTTACATGGTAGAATTGATCCCTCCCGTTATGTCCTCACACTACCTGGTGTTTGAGAACGGGACGATCGAAACATGGTCTTCCATAATGATCCTCCAATAGAAATTTAGTGCCCATCCAAATCCTACCGTGCTTCTACATCTCGTAGCAACTGACCTACCGGAGTCACCATTAGGGTCAACCAAGCCAGAGCCCATATTGACTTGCGGTTGCACACGTAAGCTTTCCGGCCTTGAAGTATCCATCCATCTCTTTGAGCCTGGGTGGCATTCCGTTGGGATGATCACAGGTAGATACCAGGATTCCCGGGCATAACCATGATAGGTATCAGGCTACCAAAATGCATGTCCAATCCACCCGGCGGTATATTGAGTCCTTGAAGTCTTGAAGTCTTGATCATCATGTAGGTCTTGAAATAATTAATTAACCTCACAACACTCCTGAATCTCACAACCAACCCCGTCTATTAAAGCATAGCAATTGTAAGTAAATTCCCTTCCCGGGCAAGTGGTAACAGGATGTTGGGTTTCTCCTACCTCATGATACTACTACAAGTTCAAGCTCAATATCCTATTGGAAGTAGATGGAAAGATTGATTCTAATGCAAATAAAACATAGGTAATGTAAGATGATCAAAGTGAACTTGCCTGTATTGTTGATGAAGAAAATATCACTCTCAACAATAACTTGATAGAACTATTCGTCACTCTCCGATGAAATCTATATAATCAAACATTACACTCACATAAGCATTCACTCTAGCAAACAATACTATCAAACAATAAGAAACACAAAACTAAAAGCAACAAGGTTGTGATGAAGGAAATACTTAAGACAAAAGTTAGAACAACAAAACTAAAATAACAGAGAACAAAATATAAAACAAATAAATAACGGAAAGTATATTTTATAAAACAATTTTATTTAAAATTATTTTCAAATAGAAAATCAAACTAGCAATGGAAATCGATTGCAAGCTATAATTCAACTAGCTTTGATTTCATGCTATCAACTAATAATAAAAGACATAAAAATAAACTTGGTTGAAATACTTCTGCTAACTAACAGAAAACAAAGTAAAACTTGTCAAATAATATAAAATAAAATAAATTAAAACAATTTAAAACAAAAGAAATAGGAATAAACCTAAAAAGAACCAAAACAGAATCTGTTTTGTTAAAAATAATAATTTAAAATATTCTAAAAATTCTCAATTTCTACCTACTGTTAAATGAAGTCACTAGTGACAAGTAGCAAAAAGAATCAACTCAAAATCTATTTTTAAACTCAAGATATTCATAAAACAATATTTGAATCAAATCTGTTTGAATTCAAATTTAAATTATGAAATATGGTCAAACTTGTTATCTACAGAAACTAGAATAAAATTGTGACACCATGAAAAAAAGAATCATTGAAAAAATCTAAAAATCCTAGGAGATATTCAAGTTTTAAAACTGAAACTATTCTGTTTTCAGAAAATAGAAAAAGGAAATTAAATAACCTAACTAGCAAACATGGCTACGTGGCACTTCCTGATAGGCTGAGGGGTGTGTGCGCGGTAGCTATACGAGCGAACATTCACATGATAAAGAAAAACAATTCGGTTAAACTAATTAAAAGAAAAACCGGTCGATTCACTTAATATAAACCGAAGGGGTACGAAACTTCTAATCTGGGCCGTTGGAGAAGATCGGATGGTGGAGGGATCTTACAAAGCGGCGAGGAACTCCGGCGATGGCGACAGCGAGGCAGAGGCGGTGAGGAGATGCGGGACGGTGCTCTGGGGGGGGGGGGTCTCCGGCGATGGAGAAGAGCTCAGGAGACTCCGACAACTCTCCTTCATCGAGGGAAGGCGTCAGCGGCGCTCGGGGTCGACGGTGACGAGCGTGGCGACGTCAGAGGGCTTCGGGTGGAGGGGTACTCCGGCGAGGTGGTGGCTACGGCATTCCAGGAGGTCCCCGGCAAGGCTGTGAGCACCAGGCGAAAGCGGAGAATCTCCGGCGTCGATCTGTGGTGGCGGAGGGGCTCGGGGTTGGGTGAGGTTAGCGGCATGAGCTCGAGGAGCTTTGGTGGTGGCAAGCTTCGGTGATGTCGCAGCAAGACAGAGGCGGCGAGGTTAGGGCACGAAGAGGTGGGATTCGGGCAGGAATGGGGTGCGGGAAAGCTCCTGTATTTATAGGCGGCCTCGGTGGTCGTAGAAAGGCACGGGCAGAGGAGATCGACGCGGGGATCGGCCATCTCCGATGAAGGAAAGTGCAACGAGGGGAAAGGAAGGCGATGACTGAGGTGATTCACGGTCGGGCGGTGGGCTCCACGGGTCAGTGGGAGAGACAGAGCGAGGAGTGGGGCAGTGGCCGATCCAAAACGATTCGGATCTGATCCGGAGAGGATCTGGGCCGGAATGTTCCTTCTAAGCCTACTCGGGATTTCCTAAGAAAACAAACATTTCCTTTTAATTAAAACACAGAACGAAAAAAGTGATTTGGAAAATCCAATGAAACTCAAACAAGGTAGTTTTATATAGCAAAATGATCAAAAAATTAATTGCAACAAGATGAACATTTTCCCACGGCCAAAATAAAAATTTAAAAATATATATGTTTCATAAAATGTCTAAATTGGTTTTATTTATTTTGCAAATATGTTTCAAATAACCCCTTGGGTTTTATGGTTCAAATGTTTCACAAAATTACCCATGGTTTGGAGGGTCATGTTCCTCCTCTCAAAATCTTTGAATTTGGGTAACGAAATATGAATTCATTCAGATTTTGAAATATAACCAAATATGAAATGGATTCCGATAGAATATTTCAAAAGTTTTCTAATCCACTTTTCAAACCCTTTTATTTGAAGAAGTCATGTTATCTTCTCTCATTGATTTGAATTGGATGAATTTGGATTCAAAAGTAAAAGGGGAAAGTCATGTCATTCACTCTCATCCAAAAGTTTTTAAAAGTTTCATATTTTCACTCAAATTCAATCATCAATCAGACAAACAATCATTCATCTATTTATTATAACATTCCAAAATTTGGAATGTTACAGAATGTTGGTTGCACCGATTTGGCATATTTGGTTTAGGACAGACTTTGGTGGCAGAGTATGTGGATGTTTTGATGACTGTCACTTGTGCACGTTTGAGCATATTGTTCACCATGAAAACTTTACCCCCTTTTAATAGTATTGGCTTTCCTATAGACTCAATGTGATTTCTCACAAATGTAAAATGTAGAGTCCTCTTGCTTAAAGCTTGGCCAACCTATTTCCTTGAATCTTGGGTGATTCCACGATCTCCTCAGCCCTTTTTGCCAACGCAATTCTTCATGGACTAATATCTGAAATATACTAGATAGAAGTGTTAGTCCAAGAGACAATGTATGTTGTCATGAATTATCAAAACCACCAAGGGAGCATGTTGTGCTTTCAAGGTGGAGCGGCTTCATCTTGCACGGAGTTTCCGTGGAGCTGTCAAGTCATGCCTGACCGACAGGTGCTACGCTGAGTCATGCCTGGTTGGCAGGTGCTACGCACGACAACTCTTCAAGAGTCTTCGCGTCTGGACGGATGAGCGCAGGGCGCTGGCGCCGTTGGGCGCCATGGTGGTGCCGACGGATGTTCGGACTGGCAAGGATGATACAGATCTCTCTCCCGAAGATGGGTCAGTGGTCCCATGGGTGTGCGCTTTAGGTGTGGTGCACCGACTGTTGTTCCCGATACGTTATGTGGATGGATTGACGACAACATGGGTTTTAGATATGTGGAGTGAGAGCACTCCATATTATCGAGTTTGTAGGTGTGAGTGGTGGCTGTGGGTGGATTGATGTATGTTCTTGTTAGACCTTTGTGAAATAATTAATAAAGATGACTGCATGCATCAATTGATGCAGAGGCCAGGGGTTTAACCTCCTTCTCCAAAAAAAAGTTTCATAAAAAACGTGCTTCATTTGGGAGGAGGCACATGATTCCAAGGGCCCAACACCCTCGTCTTGTTCATATACACATCACATGTACTCTTTAGATATTTCACAAAAAGAACTCTTTAAACATTTTTTTCATAGCTCAGTAACAACCCAGTGTCATCCTTAAACTTTATAGCTAATAGAAAATTTTCGTCTCTATGAGACATACATGAAGCTAAGCATTATTACTTGAAAGTATTTCTATGAGACATACATGAAGCTAAGCATTATTACTTGAAAGTAGATATACACAATAGTACACTAACAAGTTGCAAGAATTTATAAATTCCGGATTATATATTGTCATTAACCAGTTTGTCCAAATTATATGTAAAATGTTATGGTAACATCAAGTAAGGAATTTAGGCACATAAGCTGATACCTATTTAAGGTTATGCATAAGTTTTTTTTCGAGCCTTTTAATCCAGTTATGCATAAGTTATCTATCAAAATCAAGGAGTTTGACTGCACATTACATCTTTTAAAATGACATGTTCATGGAGACATAGTAAATGTGCCATTTGCGCTTCGGACACATGCATTGTGGCAGTGAGATAAGACTATTCATAATGGGGTAACATAGGTAGTAACATAGATACCACCTAACCAAAAAGTATGACGTGATATCTAATTAATGAGAACAGAGGAAAATTAAGTAACTTAGCATGTTACTACCCCTATGAGTAACATAACGCATATCAAGATAAAATGAGTCTATAAGCTAATAAATGAAAGACTTAGTGTTACTACTCATATGTTACTATCTATAGTGAAGATAGTAACATAGACTAGTAACATATGCATGTTATTACTTTATGTTACTTCCCGTTGTGACTAGTATGATGTAGAGTTCAACAATTGACAGGTTTAGCGCGTTAATGCACCTCGATGTTTGTTTAAATAATGACATGCCCCACGTGCACAGCATCGGGCTTTTACATGGACAATGGTGCATGACAAGAACCACCCTCCTTTTTGCACGGAATCAAAAAATGAGGAATGGTTCCATTGGCCTCTCAACCGTATGATCACGGGACCTAACTGCAAATGACCCTATACATTGTTGTGCTTAGCTAAACGGTGACCTAGTAACCACAACCATCTCGAGTTGTAAAAAGAAGTACTCCCTCCCTCCTTCATAAATATAAGTCTTTTAGATTGGTCGTAATGGAGGTATCATAAGTAGTATCATGTATGTTAACTAACAATTTTGATGAGGTGACATAGAATTAAATGAAAAAAAGAGGATTGAGTATCATATTATGATACTGTATCATATTGAATGTTGTGCTATTATGTGTCATGCATGACAATAAATAAATTATTCTATGATACTAACATACTATGCATTACAGATGTAATATCATACACTAGTATCATATGCATGATACTAGTATATGATACTTTCCGTTACAACCAGTCTTATAGATTTCAATGCGAACTTACGGAGCAAATGTGTAAACCTACACTCTAAAATAACATCCGTATGTAATGCGTATTAAAATTTCTAAAAATACTTATATTTAAAAATGGAGAGATACTATTATCCTCGTCTACAACTAGTTGTTTGGCACATGAACATATCTTTATCTAGTCATAAAGTAAGGATTACTTCTGCCCGTTTATTGTCATTGTTTTTGTAAAAAAGATTGTGGTTTTGGGTAATTAACCCGCACTCCAGATTTGCTTTTGCTCGTCCGTTTCTTCGTATGCTCTATTGGATGTGGCCTGGCTGGGCCTGTGTCGTTGGTAAAAATTACGTGAGGTAGCCTCGAATGGTACCATCTTTCTCAATTGATTGAATTCTAACCAATTTAAATACGATCGCAAGTTGTCAGCTATATTAACTGGCAACGAGAACACATGAGAAAGCACACATGAGGCAGAAACGGGGCGGGCTGTCCGGTACTCGTGTGCAGAGGCAAGGAGGCGAGCTGCACAACAGTGGCACGAGGGAGGCCATGTCACAGTAGGACGGTGCCGGGCGTAGTGTGGTGGTGGACCCTCACCGTTGGGTATATGTGTTGTGCATATTTGTATATTGGGCCTGCTTTCTAGTTGTCTATATAGTTGAGGTCGTGGTCCACCGTTATATTTCATATATACGTGCGTTTGCAACTGAGTAATGCATCATGCAATTTTCACAACATACATGGTATCAGTTTTCTAGGTTTCAACCCTAGCTTTCGCTGTCGCCGTCGTGCCTCTCTTGTTGCGCCGCCATCACTCCAGCCGCCGCCGTCACGCCTTTCCCATTGCGCCGCTGCTGCCGCCCTCACCTCCTGCCGCCGCCGCGCCACCCTTCCATTGTCGCCGCTGCTCTCCCCGCTCGCCTCGGCTGACTCGATCGCCGCCACCGCGACACCATAGCCGCCGCCTTATCCCGTGCGCCGCCACCGCCTTACCTCCTGTCGCCGCCGCTCTCCCGCCGCCGCGACCTACTCCTCCTCACCTGAAGCCGACGCCATTGTTCCTCTCACAACCGCCGCCGCTCACCCAACCCTAACCTTAGCCACACCCGCCGCCGCCGCCACCCGCCACCATGTCCTCCGTCACTTCGGGCGCCTCCACCAACTCCAACCCGTTCGTCGACGCCAACCCGCCCGACGTCAACGACATCCGCAACCTCAACATCTTCGAGCGGGTCCCGGTTCGTCTCTCCCAGACGGACTCTTTCTACTACACGTGGAAGACTTACTTCTCCCTCGTGCTCCGAGAGTACCACCTCGTTGATCATGTGGACGGCTCTGTCGACTCCAGCCTCATCCCCTCCTTTCATGACTAGTCCACCATCGACACCACAATCATCCGGTGGTTCTTCCTCACCATCTCGCGCGGGCCTGTTTCAGACGGTCGTGCAGGACGGTGATGACGCCCACGCCGTGTGGACTAAGATGAACATTCTCTTCACCGACAATCGCCTTCAACGTCGTGTTTTTCTGCAGCAAGAGTTTTTTGGGTGCCACCAGGACAACTCCTCCATCGACGACTATTGTCGCCGCCTCAAGACTCTCGCTGACGAGCTCCGCGATATTGGTGCGAAGATCGATGATGACACCCTCCTCAGCACGCTCAACAAGGACTTCGGCAACGCCGCAGCAAACCTCTCCCTCATCCCCGAGCCATCCTTCGCCAAGTTCGTTGCGTACCTCCGGCTGGAGGAGCGTCGGATGAAGCAGGTGAAGGCGCGGGCCATCCACACTGCCGGTGTTGCGTCCGCCGGCGCATCAAGCGTACTACGCGGCCCCGCAGCCCTATGGAGTGTACCCACTGCCGCAACCGAGCAGCGGTTACGGCTTCTCGATGGCGTCTCCGTCCCCCTCGCCGGCACTGCCACCGGCGCCCTGGGATCCGGCGCTCTTCGCCGTGCTGCACATCGCCCCTACGACGACCAACTACACTAGTGGCGGTGATTGGTACATGGACACCGGGGCGACGGCTCACGTGTTTACTCATCCTGGTAATCTTGACTCCTTCACTCCGGTCAACACCGATCGTCGCATCATTGTTGGCGATGGTTCCTCAATTCCCATCACCCATGTCGGGCACACTTCTTTTCCGTCTAATTCCATGCCTTTATCTTTGTCTAACATTCTTGTGTCTCCTGATCTTATTAAGAACCTTGTCACCGTTAAATGTCTTACTCGTACAAATCCTGTTACTGTTGAATTTGACGGCTTTTTTGTGTGTGTCAAGGACGCTCGAACCAGGATGGTACTTTACCATGTGACAGCCCCGACAACCTTTATCTTGTGCATCCTCCTTCCTCCACCACCACCACACCGGTTGCTCTCTCCGTTGGCGTCGATCTCTGGTATGCTCGCTTGGGTCATCCCAACCCCATCACACTTTGTCATATTCCTAGGAGTTTCAGTTGTAATAAGATAGAGGATCACACTTGTCATGCCTGTCGTGTTGGCAAACATGTTCGCCTTCCGTTTAATAACTCCACCATCATTGCTTCTTTTCCTTTTTCAGTTGATTTATAGCGATGTGTGGACCTCTCCAGTTCCTAGTAATTCGGGCTACTTATATTATCTGGTTATCCTCGATGGTTATTCTCATTATGTGTGGACTGTTCCTCAGCGATGAAAGTCGGATGCACTCTCCACTTTGACGGCCTTTTATTCCTATGTCAGCACATAGTTTGGGCGTCCTATTCTTGCTCTTCAGACTGACAATGGAAAAGAGTTCAACAACCTTGCTTTCTGCACCTTTTTGTTGCATCATGGCACCGTGTTTCGTCTCACATGCCTGTATACTTCATAGCAGAACGGTCGAGCCAAACGCGTCATTTGCACTCTGAACGACCGCGTCCGCACGCTCATGTTCCATGCTAATGTGCCGCCTCGCTTCTGGCCGGACACACTTGCTACCGCCTCACTTCTCCTTAACCTTTGACCCTGCCGCCCATGGTGGAATTTCGCACCTCACCACCTTCTTTTTGGTATGCCACCATCTTATGATGGTTTGCGTATTTTTGGGTGCCTTTTTTATCCTAGCACTGTCGACACTGCTCCTCACAAACTTGTACCCCGTTCTGTTCCATGCATCTTCAGCGGCTACCCTTGTAGCTCCAAGGGCTATCGATGCTACAATCCCATCTCTCACCGTGTGTTCACCTCAAGGCACGTTTACTTTGACGAACATGTGTTTTCGTTTTAGCAGGTAGCCCAGCTGTTCCTCCCGCCTCTGATGACGTGGGAGCCTCGACGCCTCTCCCAGTGCGCTCGCGCGCCGCTCTTGGCCTGCCCCTGGCTTTGAGGCACGTCACCCGACGGCGTCCTTCAGGTCGGCGCCCCCGCTTGTGGCACCTCCTCCGACCGCGGCTACAGTGCCCGCGGCCTCGGTGCCTTCGGCGCCCCCTCTGCCGGTGGCTCCCGCGGCTCCTGCGCCCGTGGCCACGGCACCCGTGGCGCCCCCAGCACTCTCTACGTCTACAGCCTCGGCGCCCGTGGATCAGGCGTCTGTGGCTCCGGCGCCCTCGGGGCCCTATTCATCGGCGATTGCGGCCGAGCCCGCGGTCAGTCCGGTCACTCGCGCCCGCATGGGTGTGTTTCGTCTGAGCTCACGCTATGCCTCAGATGAGTACGTCCACGCGGCATCCACCTCTTTGCCATCGCCATTGCCGTCCTACATACGAGCCGCTCTTCGTGACCCGCTCTGGATGGTTGCGATGCAAGAGGAGTTTGATGCCCTGCTACACAACCAGATGTGGCAGCTTGTTCCCCGTCCCCAGCACGCCAACATAATCACCAAGAAGTGGGTCTTCAAACACAAGCTCCGTCCTGATGGCATCCTCGACCGCTATAAAGCGCTCTGGGTTGTTCGTGGCTTTCGACAACGTGCCGACATCGACTTCACCGACACCTTCGCTCCGGTTGTTAAGCTCGGCTCGATTCGCATGGTTCTCCACCTTGCGGTCTCCCGTGCTTGGCCGGTGCATCATATGGACGTCTCCAACGCCTTCCTTCATGGTCACCTGGAGGAGCAGGTCTTTAGTCAGCAACCCACAGGGTTTGTTGACCCAGCACTTCCCGACCACGTGTGCCTGCTTTTGCGGTCCTTGTACGGCCTCAAGCAGGCTCCTCGTGCTTGGTACCATCGCATCGCGACGTTCCTACACCAACTTGGGTTTTGCTCTACCCGCTCGGATGCCTCGCTCTTCGTCTATCACTAGGGCTCCGACACGGCATACTTGCTGCTTTATGTCGACGAAATCATCCTGACGACATCCACGACCGGTCTTGTTAGTCAGCTCACTGCTCGTCTTCATGCTGAGTTCGCCATCAAGGACTTGGGTCCTTTGTACTACTTCCTCGGTGTTGAGGTGGTGTGCCGTCTGGATGGCTTCTTCCTTCATCAACGGAATTACGCTCATGAGCTCCTGGATCGTGCTGGCATGCTTAACTGCAAGACCGCTGCTACGCATGTTGATACGAAGGCCAAGCTCTCTCCCACGGATGGTTCTCCTTTTTCGGATGCTGCTTTCTACCGGTCTATTGTTGGTGCTCTTCAGTACCTTACTTTGACTCGACCGGACATCCAGTATGCCGTCCAGCAGATGTGTCTCCATATGCATGCTCCTCGGGACGTTCACTAGGCCGCCGTCAAGCCGATTCTCCGCTATGTTTGTAGCACTATGGACCTCGGCGTCACTCTTCACGCCTCCACCGACACCGCCCTGACCGCCTACTCCGATGCCGACTAGGTAGGCTGCCCTAACACTCGCCGCTCTACCTCGAGCTACCGTGTCTTCCTTGGACCCTCGCTCATCTCGTGGTCGTCCAAGCGGCAGCCTACGGTCTCTCGTTCCAATGCTGAGGCTGAGTATCGTGTCGTGGCTAACGTCGTCGCCGAGTGTTCGTGGCTTCGCTAGCTGCTTCAGGAGCTATCTTGTCCTGCCAATCTTGCCACGATGGTCTACTGCGACAACGTCCCGGCGGTCTACCTCTTCGCTAACCCGGTTCATCATCGTCGGACTAAGCATATTGATTTAGATATTCATTTTGTTCGGGAACAGGTGGCGCTTGGTCATATTTGTGTTCTACACGTTCCTATACTTCCCAACAATTTGCAGATATCATGACCAAGGACTTGCCTACGGCGTCTTTTGAGGAGTTTCGGTCCAGTCTTTACGTCGGCAGTGGTGCCGCTTCGACTGCGGGGGTGTTAAGTATATGTGTTGTGCATATTTGTGTATTGGGTCCACCTCCTAGTTGCCTGTATAGTTGAGATCGTGGCCCATCGTTGTACTTCATATATACGTGCGTTTACACCTGAGTAATGCATCGTGCAATTCCCACAACATACACTGACCCATAGCCAGCAGAAGACGGCGGACGTCCATGCCGCTCCGGCGACGTGCGAACCAGAGAGAAGAGAGGGGCGTGATTAGAGAGAGAAAAGAAAAGGGGAGCAGGAGAGAGGGTTGCATGTCTCTCACACTCCCGTCATGGTTGCTGGCGGTGGTGGAAGCCGGGGTCCTAGCGGTGATGGAGTTGGGGGGAGGGTCCGGCGGCGCGCTGGTGCGGGGGATCTCCCAGCGACAGCAGGGGTAGTGTGCTAGCGTGTGGGAGACTCTCTGTCGTGGAATCTGGGCGAGGGAGGTTTGGATGAAACGTGTTATTGTGTGCGGTGTCATACGACACTGGACCGCCAGCGATGTGGTTGATTTGAATCGTGAGGTAGTGTGCACACACTATTGACCGATTATTATCTCCATGCACGTTCTGTTTTTCTATTTTTTTTAAATAGATGTGCAATTTCCAATAAATATCTCCCAATCCGTCATGCCAACTGTTAGCGTGCACATAAGTGTTTGTTCTCTAAATTATTGATATTGCACAATATATTTTTGTTTTAAGGTTGAATTTCTCTGCAGTGAGAAGGAAACAAACACTACACATAGATGGAGAAGGATTAGGCAATGTTGGATTAACATATATACACAGTTTAAGGCACACACCACAAAAACATATATGCTTGCATTTTCAAGAAAGTAAATAGAAAATAAATTGTTTACACACGTTATTGATCCCAGTTCATGCGAGTGCATAGTAAATAATCGGCGCCAAAATACAGACATTTACATGTCATGGCAATAGAGTCTTTTGTTGATCTCAATGAAGCTATTATTTCGTGCCATGCTTGACGACCCTAAAGTTGGGCATATTGGATGTGGTATGGAGGAATTCGGCAACTACATTATACACAATTTTGCCTCGAATATTGATGCTATGGGGGAGCAACAACGATTGCATTCAGGTAAAATTACTTTGGAAGCACTGCATGCACAACATTTTCATTGTTTGATGGTAGTACAATGATAATCTGTCGTATGCTTTTTCACTGGGCATCAACAATCTCATCTACAACGTCATAACATTTTTCTAGCTTCCTAAATTGCATCCATAAAAAATATGACACCAGCAACACATGCACTGACATTAGTTAACTCAATCATGCTTATTCCAAACTATGTTTAGGATACCACAATACAAAAATATTTTGTAAACAAAAGCAACCTACTTTAGTGAAGTAGCTTACTTCTTTAAACAAAGGTACTAAAGATAAGTTTATTCACCCGATTAGTAGACTAGGATTCATGTGACAAGTTTTGAACTAGCGCCCAAAAAATCCTATTGTTAATTGATCCATCATTTTTGTTATGAACAAACTTATCCTTTACCTGTCTAGCCCGATCAATGATAATTGACATTTGCTTTAACTTCTTTTCTCCCGTTGTAACACATGGACATGTTTGCTAGTGGTCTATAATATGTCGAGGATGCAAATCTAGTAGGTAAAATTTCCACATACTGGTTGGTTTCAGGGCAATTTAATAGTCAAATCAAGCTTTATACTAACCCGTGAACAAAACAAGGAAAATTAGTCGCTAGGTAGCAATACCATGATATGTATGAAACAAACAAACAAACAATTTAACACCCCTACAGACAGAATACATAATTATTTCCCCATAGATAAGTGGAAATAATTGTTTTCATATGGTATATATTAGATTCATCATGATAATTATTTTCATGTCATGTGGTATGAAACATATATATCATGATATATATTATATAGTGCCAATAGATTCACCGTGATATATATTTTCATCTGGTATATATTAGATACAAACAATAGTTTGTAATTCTAAAAACTTTGACAAAGTTTGTAACATTGGCTTTGTCGAAAGCCAATGTGCATTGCCTTACGAGATACACATGGCACTATGCACGCAACTAAGGGCATATCCAACACTGACCATCAAAACAGTCACATACGTCTGGAAAGAGCTATCCGGGCGTAGTTTGCCATCCATCAAGGACCCATATTTGATCGCAGCCGCGTTCGCTTGTCCGAATTCCCGCAAACTGTGTGAGGATGGTGAGGTTTGCAGGAGTTCGGACCTTTGCCGTGTAGGACTCTAACACCCCCGGTCCACTCAAAGCACCTGCCCGGGTCACTTTTTTCACTTTGTCCATGCTCCCCTTGTTCTGCACCCGCACCCTCGTCCCACGCTGCTAATGTACCACTATGGCAACCACCCAAACATTGCCGGATGTTTGCAACCCCTGCCCACGGGCCTGCCCGCCTTGGAATACGTTGTCATCCACCCAGGATTTGTTCGTATCCCGGTACCCTCTGCTGCCGTACCGATGTAGTGTATGGCGGACACCATGCTCGACAGCATTCGGTCAAATGTCATCGAGCTTTCTCGTTGACCTTCGTGCCATTTTCTTGAGTAAGCTAGTAGGGTACTCGATGATGGAGAATGAGTTGATTTGTGATGCGTGGAAGGTTGTATCGGCGGACTTTGTAGGCACGAGGCAAGGGGACTCAACCTTTGGGCAAAATGTGCATGTTTTGCTTCCTGAGCAAAAACACTTTGTGCCCTACGACTTGCACGAGATCTATGAACGCAACATGAAGTTGCTAACCCGGCGGTGGTACACCATCTCCAACTCCATCATGAAGTTTTGTGGTGGGAATGCACAAATAGGTAGAATGTGGCCACCAGTCACACAAACCATTGGGATGGTAAGTTTTGCTTCTTGTTGCTCTATACGTTGGTCAATTTATGATTCACTTTATGTTGCAACTTGATAATCATTACGTTATATGGCCCGAACGCGTTGTTGTGTTGGACCACAAGACCAAGGGCAACCCATTTACGTCCATACATTGTTTTCATGAAGCTCAAGGGGCACAATGTGTGAGATGAGTTGTGTGGATTCGGATTCGAGTATCGCTGAATCTAGTATCAATGAATTCGAAAAACTTATTGAACATCTGATTATATCGGATGTAATGTTTACATTAAAACTATTGTTGTAATATGGATATTTGCATATTGTATTATCTATGGATGAATTGTGTTATCTTCTATAATTATTGTGAGTGTTGCAGACTTAAGAAAAAAAAGAACATATGTTTAGGAACAAGGTTGGATGGTCGGCTCCCCTATCCGTGTCCGCGAAAAGTCCGGGCTGATCCACAAAGAAATAGTGTGTCCGTTTTGAAAGTCCGTGTTGAAGATGATTAATACTAATACTCTATTCGTTTCGTATTAATTGTCGTTGTTTTAACTTTAAGGGTATGTGTAGTTTTATGAGGTGTAGAAGCTAATTGTGGGGACTGATAATAAACCATACAAAGTAAAGAAAACAAGGCAGTAATAAGAAAAATAAAGCAAACATCATCATGTCACGATCTTTAATTCCTTATTACCTAGAGGCAGGGGACTAATTAGGAGAAGAACCATGCTTTTGGCTTTGCCCTTTTGCTTTAGTGGGAGTAGGTCGGCACAACTAACTAATGTCTTACGTGTGGTAACCACGAGGTTAAAAAGCTGGTTAAGAGTAAAGGATGCAGGGTTTCCATTTGAAATACTAGCCCATTTCGAGAATTCTACTAGTGCCGATGTTGATTAATTCTACAAATCGACTTTCCGTTCTCGTCAAGGCAGGAATATATCCCAAAGAAGTTTCATCCTGATGAAAAGCACTGCCCTCAAGTAGCTGAACAAAAAAATCCACTTTGGACAAATGCTGTTTTAATAATCACAGCTCCCCATGGGCCTTACGTTCTCGTCAAGGCTCTGTTTCGATCTTTGCATGGTGGAGCGAGCAACATGATGACGGGGATAGGTGAGTGCATATATATGGCGCTTGAGGTGCAAGTCATCAATTGATTCTCCCGGACGACAATGTTGCCATGCCACGCCGGCAAGCGGAACAAAAAGCAAAAGGGTCGGAACTAGAAAAGGCTTGTAAGAACATTTACAACCGAAGCCCTTGTAAATGTCTCAAATCGTTCAGGACGACAGTTCAGTGACCGGTCACAAAAACACGACTCAATCGGACCTCTCAAACACGTCTCAAACGGCCGGACTGACCGACATCTCTCATATCCAATCCAAATATAAGGCGGATATGGGACGGTCCGGTCACGTCTGGGCAGGTCCGCCTAACAGGCCCGGTCCATCACTGACCTATCGTTATTCCACAAAATCCCTACTTTGGGCGCCTCGCTCCGAACCCTAATTCACTCTCTCTCGCTCCATCCCCTCCTCTTCCTCTTCGATTCCGATCCCATCCACTCCAATATCGAGCTCCGACAGTCGCTCCGGCTTCGGCGTCAACTCCGAGGAGGTGGCCCTCCCTCATCGCTTTGGAGCGGTCCAGGGTGGAGACCGGTAGCAACTCCGGATCTGGAGTTAAGCCGTAGCTCCCGTGTCGGCGCAGCTCAGACGCGAGAGCCGGATCCTCCCGGCCCGCGCGCAGCTCCGCGAGGACTGCACAGTCCGCACCGGCCCCGCACGCTCCTTCCCCCGTCGCGCGTTTCTCCACGCGTGCAGCGTTGGGTGCTAGTGCATGTGTCACCGGCCCGCACGCGCACTCTGGAATCGGAGTCGCGCGCCGCCCGCTGTGAGAGGCAGCGGCAAGGGAGAGGGAAGCGAAGCAATCCGTGCGCCGCGGGATACCGGCGGAGCCCGACGAGGACGAATGCCTCCTCGCATGGGTGTACCTCTGGTCTCTCACGGCAGCGGTGACGGACGTTTTGCGCCTCCCAGGGAAGAACGCCAAGGCGCTCTGGCTTGCTACTGACCAGTCGGAGCATGAGGCGAAGGGGGCAGTGAAGCAGAAGGCCTGGCTCGTGAAGTTGAAGCAGGAGCAGGACAGGCCGGTCCATCGGATGAAGGGACTCATCGTCCTCTCTGACTCCGACCACGACGACGACGGTGGCTGCACCTCCTCCGACGACGACCAAGACTCTCCGCCAGTCACGGACGGCTACGGCTACACCAGCGACGATGTCTGATGTCCCTTTGCACCCAATCTTGTGTTTGTTTGCTTCCGATTTTGTTGTTTGATGTTTGATCACGTAGAGTAACTCAACGTTGCATGTGTAGCATGAATATAAGCTGTCTGATATAAGATACGCGGATGCAGGGTACCAAATATGAGGCGTGTTAGGTCAGTGCCCGTGGACGCGTCCAGACGTGTCCGCGAACGTTTGAGTGGCCGGATTTGCAAGATTCGAATGTAGATGCTCTAGTCAACGAGAGGGACGTGAGGGACATCAATCGATATGTAGCATCGTTTCTCATACCCCTCCTCATTGTTGTCGCGCCGTGCAAGTCCAATCTCGACGAATGGCAGCGCATGTGGTACTGGTGGAAGCCATGGCACGCTAGTGGCGGGTTTTCTTTTACAATAACGCTGCACCTTATTTCATTCAATAATGTTTAAAAGGGATACAAATATGATCCGGTGGATCAATAATCCACACATGTCTACCAATATAGTGAGTAGTGGATGATCTAGCCAACCTGTGTGCCTCATTACTACTTGTGCAGTGTATGTGAACAAACTCGCAACTCTATAGTCTCATCTTTCTATTGTCAATCTCTCTTAGAATCATGCAGTACCCATCAAAGTGCCGCCTACTTTTCAGCTCATTTATGACTCTCAGACATTTAGATGCAATGCGTTCTTTTGAGACGACCAAGTCCTTCGCAAGAGGTAATGCTTCTGCAGGCGGACGCTTCCAGAGTAGCATGCTCTATCACAACTTGGAAGACTACCACGCATGCTCGCAGGAAGACGCCATGGTCACCACACCAACGGCAATAATGTTTGAAGATTTCGCCACCGTCACATCAACATTCATTTTAACCTCCCTCATGCTTAGTGGTAACCATTTTGTACCTCACGAGCTAGGTGTTGTGTTTGTTGTGCGTCCGGTTTGCCGCTTGGGTAGCTCATGTATCTCCTGCTAGTGGTGGTTGATGATGGTGTCTCGGCTAGTGGGCCTTTCATGGCGTCAGTTCCCTAGCTGGTGAACCGATTTGAAGATCCCTTTGTCGGTTTTGTCCTGGGCCATTTTGGGAGGGCCATCGCGATTTCGCAAGGCTTGACGTACAAAACAAGAACACATAGTATGTTGGAAATATGCCCTAGATGCAATAATAAAATGGTTATTATTATATTTCCTTGTTCATGTTAATTGTCTATTGTTCATGCTACAATTGTATTAACCGAAAACCGTAATACATGTGTGAATACATAGACCACAACAAGTCCCTAGTGAGCCTCTAGTTGGCTAGCTCGTTGATCAATAGATGGTCACGGTTTCATGACCATGGACATTGGATGTCGTTGATAACGGGGTCACATCATTAGGAGAATGATGTGATGGACAAAACCCAATCCTAAGCATGGCACAAGATCGTGTAGTTCGTATGCTAGAGCTTTTCTAATGTCAAGTATCGTTTCCTTAGACCCATAAGATTGTGAAACTCCCGGATACCATAGGAATACTTTGGGTGTGCCAAACGTCACAACGTAACTGGTGGCTATAAAGATACACTACGAGTATCCCCGAAACTATCTATTGGGTTGGCACGAATCGAGACTGGGATTTGTCGCTCCGTGTGACGGAGAGGTATCTCTAGGCCCACTCGGTAAGACATCATCATAATGAGCTCAATGTGACTAAGGAGTTAGCCATGGGATGATGTGTTACGGAACGAGTAAAGAGACTTGCTGGTAACGAGATTGAACAAGGTATAGAGATACCGACGATCGAATCTCGGGCAAGTAACATACCGATGGACAAAGGGAATTGCATACGGGATTGATTGAATCACCGACATCGTGGTTCATCCGATGAGATCATCGTGGAGCATGTGGGAGCCAGCATGGGTATCCAGATCCCGCTGTTGGTTATTGACCAGAGAGGTGTCTCGGTCATGTCTACATGCCTCCCGAACCCGTAGGGTCTACACACTTAAGGTTCGATGACGCTATGGTTATAGGGAAATTGTGTATATGGTTACCAAAGGTTGTTTGGAGTCCCAGATGAGATCCTAGACGTCACGGGGAGTTCCGGAGTGGTCCGGAGGTAAAGATTCATATAAGGAAGGGAGGTTTTGGTCATCGGAAGTGTTTCGGGCATCACCGGTAACGTACCGGGACCACCGGAAGGATTCCGGGGGTCCACTGTGTGGGGTCACCGACACCAGAGGGCTGCATGGTCCGAAGGTGGGAGGGAACCAGCCCCTAGGTGGGCTGGTGCACCTCCACCTTAGCCCAAGGCACAACAAAAGGTGGGAGGGGGCAAACCCTAGGCACAGATGGGCCCTAGACCCACCTAGGGCGCCGCCCCTCCTCTCCCCTCTCTTGGTCGCTGCCCCAAGGCCATCTAGGGCTGGCCGTCGACCCTAGGGTGGGAACCCTAGGGGATGCACACCCCTCCTCCTCCCCCTATATATATGTGGGGTTTGGGGGCTGCCGAAGACATGCATCTCTCTTTGTCTCTTGGCGCAGCCCTACCCCTCCTCCTCCTCGTCCTCCGTAGTGCTTGGCGAAGCCCTACCGGAGTACCATGCAGCTCCACCGTCACCACGCCGTTGTGCTGCCGAAGCTCTCCGACAACCTATCCTTCCTCGCTGGATCAAGGCATAAGATACGTCACTGGGCTACATGTGTGTTGAACGCGGAGGCACCGTTGTTCGGCGCTTAGATCGGAATCCACTGCGATCTGAATCGCTGCGAGTATGACTCCACCAACCGCGTTCTAGTAACGCTTCCTCTTAGCGATCTTCAAAGGTATGAAGATGCTCTACCCCTTTGCTCGTTGCTGGTTTCTCCATAGATTGATCTTGGTGACGTTGGAAAATGTTTGATTTACTACTACGTTCCACAGTGGTATCAGAGCTAGGTTTATGCATAGAATCTATGCATAAGTAGAACACAGTTGTTGTGGGCGTCGATTTTGTCAATTTTCTTGTCGTTACTAGTCTTATCTTTATTCGGCAGTATTGCGGGATGAAGCGGCCCGGACCGACTTTACACGTACGCTTCCGTGAGACTGGTTCCACCGCCTGACATGCACTTGTTGCATAAGGTGGCTAGCGGGTGTCTGTCTCTCCCACCTTAGTCGGATTGGATTCGATGAAAAGGGTCCTTATGAAGGGTAAATAGAAATTGGCATATCACATTGTGGTTTTTGCGTAGGTAAGAAACATTCTTGCTAGAAACCTATAGCACCCACGTAAAAACTTGCAACAACAATTAGAGGACGTCTAACTTGTTCTTGCAGCTTATGTCGTGTGATGTGATATGGCTAAAGGATGTGATGTGATATATGTGATGTATGAGATTGATCATGTTCTTGTAATAGGATTCAGGACTTGCATGTCGATGAGTATGACAACCGGCAGAAGCCATAGGAGTTGTCTTAATTTATTGTATGACATGCGTGTCAATCAAGAACGCCATGTAATTACTTTACTTTATTGCTAACTGTTAGCCATAGTAGTAGAAGTAATAGTTGGCGAGACAACTTCATGAAGACATGATGATGGAGATCATGGTGTCGTGCCGGTGACAATGATGATCATGGTGCCCCGAAGATGGAGATCAAAGGAGCAGGATGATATTGGCCATATCATGTCACTATATGATTGCATGTGATGTTTATCATGTTTTACATCTTATTTGCTTAGAGCGACAGTAGCTTAAATAAGATGATCTCTCACTAAAATTTCAAGAAAAGTGTTCCCCCTAACTGTGCACCATTGCTAAGGTTCGTTGTTCCGAAGCAACACATGATGATCGGGTGTGATAGGCTCTAATGTTTGCATACAATGGGTGTAAGCTAGATTTACACACGCAATACACTTAGGTTGACTTGACGAGCCTAGCATGTATAGACATGGCCTCAAAACACGGGATACCAAAAGGTCGAACATGAGTCGTATAGAAGATACGATCAACATGGAGATGTTCACCATTGATGACTAGTCCGTCTCACGTGATGATCGGACACGGGCTAGTTGACGTGGATCATGTGTCACTTGGATGACTAGAGAGATGTCTATATAAGTGGGAGTTCATTAAATAATTTGATTATGTGAACTTGACTATCATGAAGTTAGTCTAAAATTGTCTTTACAATCTATATTGTAGATCCAATGGCCCACGCTAATGTTGCCCTCAACTTCAATGCGTTCCTAGAGAAAACCAAGTTGAAAGACGATGGAAGCAACTATACGGACTGGGTCCGTAGCTTGAGGATCATCCTCATAGCTTCCAAGAAATTATATGTCCTTGATGCACCGCTAGGTGACGCACCCATTTTCCCAACAACTCAAGACGTTATGAACGCCTGGCAGTCGTGTTGTGATGATTACTCCCTGGTTCAGTGCGGCATGCTTTACAGTTTAGAACCGGGGCTCCAAAAGCATTTTGAGCAACACGGGGCATATGAGATGTTCCAAGAGCTGAGAATGGTTTTCCAAGCTCATGCCTGGGTCGAGAGATATGATGTCTCTGACAAGTTCTTCAGTTGTAAGATGGAGGAAAATAGTTCTGTCAGCGAGCACATACTCAAAATGTCTGGGTTGCACAACTGCTTGTCTCAGCTAGGAGTTAATCTTCTGGATGACTCGGTTATTGACAGAATCCTCCAGTCGCTCCCACCTAGCTACAAGAGCTTTGTGATGAACTACAACATGCAGGGGATGGAGAAGTCCGGTCCTGAGTTGTACTCGATGCTGAAATCAGTGGAGGTTGAGATAAAAAAGGAGCATCAAGTGTTGATGGTCAATAAGAACACTAGTTTCAAGAAAGGCAAGGGTAAGAAGAACTTCAAGAAGGACGGCAAAGCAGTTGTCGCGGCCGGTAAGCAAGTTGTCGGGAAGAAGAACAAGAATGGACCCAAGCCTGAGACTGAGTGCTTTTATTGCAAGGGTGCCGGTCATTGGAAGCGGAACTACCCCAAGTACTTAGCGGATAAGAAGGCCGGCAACGTTAAAGGTATATGTGATATACTTGTTATTGATGTGTACCTTACCAGCACTCGTAGTAGCTCCTGGGTATTTGATACCGATGCAGTTGCTCACATTTGTAACTCCAAGCAGGAGCTATGGAATAAACGGAGACTGGCAAAGGACGAGGTGACGATGCACGTCGGGAATGGTTCCAAATTCGATGTGATCACCATCGGCACGCTACCTCTACATGTACCTCCGGGGTTAGTTTTAAACCTTAATAATTTTTATTTAGTACCAGCTTTGAGCATGAACATTGTATCTGGATCTCGTTTGATGCGAGATGGATACTCATTTAAATCTAAGAATAATGGTTGTTCTATTTGTATGAGAGAAATGTTTTATGGTCATGCCCCGATGGTCAGTGGTTTATTTTTGATGAATCTCGAACGTGATGTTACACATGTTCATAGTGTGAGTAACAAAAAGTGTAAGGTTGATAACGATAGTCCCACTTACTACCACCTTGGTCATATTGGTGTCAAACGCATGAAGAAACTCCATGCTGATGGACTTTTGGAATCTCTGATTTTGAATCATTTGAGACGTGCGAGTCATGCCTCATGGGCAAGATGACCAAGACACCGTTCTCCGAAACAATGGAGCGAGCAACTGACTTGTTGGAGATAATACATACCGACGTATGCGGTCCAATGAGCGTTGAGGCTCACGGTGGCTACCATTATGTTCTCACCCTCACTGATGACTTAAGTAGATATAGGTATGTCTACTTAATGAAACACAAGTCTGAAACCTTTTAACAGCTCAAGGAATTTCAGAGTGAGATAGAGAATCAACATGACAGGAAAATAAAGTGCCTACGATCTGATCGTGATGGAGAATATTTGAGTCACGAGTTTGGCACGCACCTAAGGGAATGTGGAATGATTTCACAACTCACGCCGCCTGGCACACCTCAGCAAAACGGTGTGTCTGAATGTCGTAATCGCACTCTATTGGATATGGTGCGATCTATGATGTCTCTTACCAACTTACTGCTATTATTTTGGGGATATGCATTAGAGACTGTCACATTCACTTTAAATAGGGCACCGTCTAAATCCGTTGAGACGACATCTTATGAATTATGGTTTGGAAAGAAACCTAAGCTGTCGTTTTTAAAAGTTTGTGGATGCGATGCTTATGTTAAGAAACTTCAACCTGAAAAGCTCGAACCCAAAGCGGAAAAGTGCATCTTCATAGGATACCCCAAAGAAACTGTTGGGTATTACTTCTACCTCAGATCCGAAGGCAAAGTCTTTGTTGCCAAGAATGGATCCTTTCTAGAGAAAGAGTTTCTCTCGAAAGAAGTAAGTGGGAGGAAAATAGAACTTGATGAGGTAATTATACCTCCACTCGAACCGGAGAGTAGCGCAGCACGGGGAGTTGTTTCTATGGATCCTGCACCGGCCGGAGAGGAAGTTAATGATGATCATGAAACTTCAGATCAAGTTGCTATTGAACCTCGAAGGTCCACAAGGACACATTCTGTACCAGAGTGGTATGGCAACCCTATCCTGGAGATCATGTTGCTAGACAACGGTGAACCTTCGAACTATGAAGAAGCGATGGCGGGCCCAGATTCCAACAAATGGCTTGAAGCCATGAAATCCGAGATAGGATCCATGTATGAGAACAAAGTATGGACTTTGGTGGACTTGTCCGATGATAAGCGAGCCATACAAAATAAATGGATCTTTAAGAAGAAGACTGACGCGGATGGTAATGTGACCGTCTATAAGGCTCGGCTTGTCGCTAAGGGTTATCAACAAGTTCAAGGAGTTGACTACGATGAAACTTTCTCACCCGTAGCGATGCTGAAGTCCGTTCGAATCATGTTAGCACTTGTCGCATTTTATGATTATGAGATCTGGCAAATGGATGTCAAAACAGCATTCCTTAATGGTTTCCTTAAGGAAGAACTGTATATGATGCAACCGGAAGGTTTTGTCAATCCTAAAGCTGCTAACAAAATATGCAAGCTTCAGCGCTCCATCTATGGGTTGGTGCAAGCATCTCGGAGTTGGAACATTCGCTTTAATGAGGTGATTAAAGTGTTTGGGTTTATACAGGTTTATGCAGAACCCTGTATTTACAAGAAAGTGAGTGGGAGCTCTGTAGCATTTCTCATATTATATGTGGATGACATATTGTTGATGGGAAATGATATAGAACATTTGGAAAGCATAAAGGCCTACTTGAATAAGAGTTTTTCAATGAAGGACCTTGGAGAAGCTGCTTACATATTAGGCATCAAGATCTATAGGGATAGATCAAGACGCCTCATAGGTCTTTCACAAAGAACATACCTTGACAAGATATTGAAGAAGTTCAATATGGATCAGTCCAAGAAGGGGTTCTTGCCTGTGTTACAGGGTGTGAGATTGAGTACAACTCAATGCCCGACCACGGCAGAGGATAGAGAAAAGATGAGTGCATCCCCGATGCTTCAACCATAGGCTCTATTATGTATCCATGTTGTGTACCAGACCTGATGTGAACCTTGCCATAAGTTTGGTAGGGAGGTACCAAAGTGATCCCGGAGCGGAACACTGGACAGCGGTCAAGAATATCCTGAAATAACTGAAAAGGACCAAGGACATGTTTCTCATATATGGAGGTGCCGAAGAGCTCGTCGTAAAGGGTTACGTTGATGCTAGCTTAGACACAGATCCGGAGGACTCCAAGTCACAAACCGGATACGTGTATATTTTGAACGGAGGGGCACTCAGCTGGTGCAACATCTAGCAAAGCGTCATGGCGGCATCTACATGTGAAGCGGAGTACATAGGTTCTTCGGAAGCAACAAAGGAAGGAGTCTAGATGAAGGAGTTCATCACCGACCTTGGAGTGATTCCCAGTGCGTCGGGCCTGATGACTCTATTTTGTGACAACACTGGAGCTATTGCCCTTGCCAAGGAGCCCAAATTTCACAAGAAGACAACACACATCAAGCGCCGCTTCAACTTCATTCGTGATTACATTCAGGAAGGAGATGTAGATATTTGTAAAGTACATACGGATTTGAATGTCGCAGATCCGTTGACTAAACCTCTCTCACGAGCAAAACATGATCAACACCATAACTTTATGGGTGTTCGATACATCACAATGTAACTAGATTATTGACTCTAGTGCAAGTGGGAGACTGTTGGAAATATGCCCTAGAGGCAATAATAAAATGGTTATTATTATATTTCCTTGTTCATGTTAATTGTCTATTGTTCATGCTATAATTGTATTAACCGGAAACCGTAATACATGTGTGAATACATAGATCACAACAAGTCCCTAGTGAGCCTCTAGTTGGCTAGCTCGTTAATCAATAGATGGTCACGGTTTCATGACCATGGACATTGGATGTCGTTGATAATGGGATCACATCATTAGGAGAATGATGTGATGGACAAGACCCAATCCTAAGCATGGCACAAGATCGTGTAGTTCGTATGCTAGAGCTTTTCTAATGTGAAGTATCGTTTCCTTAGACCATGAGATTGTGCAACTCCTGGATACCATAGGAATACTTTGGGTGTGCCAAATGTCACAACGTAACTGGTGGCTATAAATGTACACTACGGGTATCCCCGAAAGTATCTATTGGGTTGGCACGAATCAAGACTGGGATTTGTCACTCCGTGTGACGAAGAGGTATCTCTGGGCCCACTCGGTAAGACATCATAATAATGAGCTCAATGTGACTAAGGAGCTAGCCACGGGATGATGTGTTACGGAATGAGTAAATAGACTTGCCGTTAACGAGATTGAACAAGGTATAGGGATATCGACGATCGAATCTCGGGCAAGTAACATACCGATGGACAAAGGGAATTGCATACGGGATTGATTGAATCCCTGACATCATGGTTCATCCGATGAGATCATCGTGGAGCATGTGGGAGCCAACATGGGTATCCAGATCCCACTGTTGGTTATTGACCAGAGAGGTGTCTCGGTCATGTCTACATGCCTCCCGAACCCGTAGGGTCTACACACTTAAGGTTCAATGATGCTAGGGTTATAGGGAAATAGTGTAAGGGATTACCGAAGGTTCTTCGAAGTCCCGGATGAGATCTCGGACGTCACGAGGAGTTCCGGAGTGGTCCGGACGTAAATATTCATATATAGGAAGAGAGGTTTTGGTCACCAGAAGTGTTTCGGGCATCACCGGTAACGTACCGGGACCACCGGAAGGGTTCTGAGGGTCCACCGTGTGGGGCCACCAGCACCAGAGGGATGCATGGGCCGAAGGTGGGAGGGAACCAGCCCCTAGGTGGGCTGGTGCGCCTCCATCTCAGCCCAAGGCACAACAAAAGGTGGGAGGGGGGCAAACCCTAGGCGCGGATGGGCCCTAGGCCCACCTAGGGCGCCGCCCCTCCTCTCCCCTCTCTTGGCCGCCGCCCCAAGGCCATCTAGGGTTGGCCGCCGGCCCTAGGGTGGGAACCCTAGGGGCTGCACACCCCCTCCTCCTCCCCCTATATATATGTGGGGTTTGGGGGCTCCCGAAGACACGCATCTCTCTCTCTCTCTCGGCGCAGCCCTACCCCTCCTCCTCCTCGTCCTCCGTAGTGCTTGGCGAAGCCCTGCCGGAGTACCACGCAGCTCCACCGTCACCACGCCGTCGTGCTGCCGGAGCTCTCCCTCAACCTCTCCTTCCTCCTTGCTGGATCAAGGCGTAGGAGACTTCACTGGGCTGCACGTGTGTTGAACATGGAGGCGCCGTTGTTCGGCCCTTAGATCGGAATCCACCGCGATCTGAATTGCTGCGAGTATGACTCCACCAACCGCGTTCTAGTAGCACTTCCACTTAGCGATATCCAAAGGTATGAAGATGTTCTACCCCTTTGCTCGTTGCTGGTTTCTCCATAGATTGATCTTGGTGACGTAGGAATTTTTTTGATTTACTACTACGTTCCCCAACATAGTAGTGGACAGTTCTATCTGCTTAGACGTAGCCAATCTAGTTGTGTAGACTCTAGGACCCCCGATATGCTATATAAGTCGAGGGACGGGTTCTTCGTACAAAACATCTCATAAATTAGAATTTCTCGCTACTTTGTACTTTGTATACACTCCAACGCAATAAACTAACGAGCAAAACTTAGGGGATTATCTCCACTATGAGAGATTGAACCTGAGTAAAAACATGTGTCCTTGTTACCATCTTGCTCGCCAAGTAGCCTAGCTAGGATACGTTACCGTGGGATCTGCTGGATTTAGCCCCAACAGTGGTGATACGTGCATATTCTGTTAGGTGAACATCGCAACATGATGGGGGTGCAGATCAACGCTTAAATCGGCTCCGATGCAATCTTTGTGCAGAGGCATATGTTCGTCTTTGGCAGCATCACCTTGAAAGCACAACTTCTCCCTAGGTGGTTTTGGTAATTCATAATAACATATATTTCATTGGACTAATAAATCTATCAAGTATATTTTGGGTAAAGTTAAATGAATGGATTGGCTAGGATGTGAGGAGATTACCTAGTTGCATGGAACATCAATAGGCAAAAGCTTCAAGACTCTACATTTTATATTTATGTGAGAAATCACATTTGAGTTTATAGTAAAGCCAACACTATTAAAAGGGGATGAGATATCTATGATGATCTGGCTGCTCAAAATGCTTAGAGATTAGCCACCAAAAGCATCAACATCTCCCCTCCCCCCACACAATATTCTATCCAAACCCTAAAAGTCAGATTTAATGCCACCAATATTTCCACTTCGGCCCTATCGAGTTTTCCTTAGATAGATCCCAAAGCCAAACCCTAGAAAATCAATGCTACTGAGTTTTAGTTTGGTATAGCCGAAAAGTAGTGACCAACTCTCTGGCATCTAATTGACAAAAGTCAGAATTTCTGAGTTGTTCATTTCGGTGTCACTGAGTCACTGGAAATGCCTAGGTCAACCGAAACGGACTCACCAAGATGTTGTATATAGATCTCATTGAAAATCCTAAAGTTAGAACATTTAGCACTAGTCGGTGCAACCAAGTTTTACTCCGGTTCCACCGAGTTGGGCAATAATGTTGCCACATTTGAATTTTTGGAGATGGCTATATATACCCATCCACCTCCTCTCATTCGTAGAGAGAGCACTCAGAACAAGCAAGCACTTCCACCATTCATTTTCTGAACGATAACCACATACTCATGTGCTAAGATCTTCCACTCCAATCATATGAATATTGATTTCTAACCTTCCCAAGTTGCTTTCCACACAATAAATCTATTCTACCAAGCTAAATTCTATGAGAGAGTGATTGAGTGTTGATGAGACTATCTTTTGAAGCACAAGGGCAAGGAGTTCATCATCCATACCACATCTATTACCTTTTGGAGATTGATGTCTCCTAGATTGGTTAGGTGTCGCTTGGGAGCCTCCAATTCATGTGGAGTTGAACAAAGAAGTTTGTAAGGGCAAGGAGATCGCCTACTTCATGAAGATCTGCCCCAAGTGAGGCTAGTCCTTGTAAGACATGGTGGAATAGACAAGGTTGCTACTTTGTGGACCCTGGGTGGAGCCCTTTATGGACTCGCGCAATCGCTACCGTCCATGGGTTTAAGTCTCCATCAACGTGGACGTACGATAGCACCACCTATTGAAACCACGGGAAAAATCTCTGAGCCCCCACTGCCTTCGATCTTCCCATCCCTTCCCTCTACTTACACTTGCATGTATTTACTTTCGGCTGCTATATTTGTAGATTTGCATGTGTAGGGTGTGCTAGACTTGGTGAAATTTGTAAAACTTGCCAACCATTAAAATTGGGAAAAGGTTAAGATTTTATTCGGTCAAGTAGTAATTACCCCCCTCTAGACATACTTTGGATCCTACAAGTGGTATCAGAGCTTTGGTCTCCATTGCATTGGTTTCACAACCTAGGAGAGTATGGCATCTAGTGAGGGAAATTACCACCGTAGAGGTCCATATTTTGATGATACAAACTTTGCTAGTTGAAAGCATAAAATGAAAATGCATATTCTTGGTCATAATCCTGTCGTTTGGGTTGTTGTTCGTGTTGGATTGCAAGGTGAATTCTTTGGGATGGAAAGGAACCGGATGGTGAAGCGACCGCAGAAGAATTGAAGATGTTGGAATACGATGCTCAAGCATGCAACATTCTATTCAACTACCTATGCCCTGAAGAATTCAACAAATTAAGTGGTCTTGAGAATGCAAAGGAAATTTGGGACACTTTGGTTGATATGCATGAAGGAACCAAATCCGTCAGGGAATTTAAGTTCGATGCGCTACAAAGTCAGCTTGACAAGTTCAAGATGAAGGATGGTGAAAGAGTCACAGAAATGTACTCTAGGCTTGCTCTCATCACAAATGAGATGTCGACTTAGGAGTGAAGATATGACCGACAAATTCATCATCAAGAAGATCCTTAGAGCCCTGGATGGAAAATATGACACTGTGTGCACATTGATCCAAATGATGCCAAACTACAAAGATCTCAAGCCTATGGAAGTCATTAAAAGGATTGTTGCTCATGAAATGTCACTCAAGGACACGGAAGAGCTCCACAACAAGGCAAGCGGTGCATACAAAGCCACGAGTGACTCTCCCGCTACCGCAAGTGACAACCTTGTTACCAATGAAGAGATAAGCCTCATGGTAAAGAAATTCAACAAGTTCTACAAGATATTATGTAAGCTTCCGAACCTCTTGAGTTAATTTTCTTATGTATGTGGAAAGCACCCACTTCTATTGGTAGACATAATATTATGTAAGCTTCACTGATGACTATAACAAGTATACATGGATCTATCTTATCAAGCATAAATTTCATGTGTTTCATGTTTTTCATAATTTCCAAGCACTTGGTGAACGCAAATTCGATAGCAAAATTATTTTTGTCCAATCGGACTGGGGTGGCGAGTATGAGAAAATCAACTCGTTCTTTAAATAAATGGGAATTTCCCATCATGCCTCTTGTCCTCATGCCCATCAACAAAAGGTTCTACCGAAGGAAAGCATAGGCATATCATATAAGTTGGTCTTTCCCTGCTTGCCAATGCCTGCATGCCACTCAAATTTTGGGATGAGGCCTTTCTCATCGCCACTCATCTCATTAATATCCTACCGAGTCGTGTCATTAATTATGAAACTCACATGGAACGACTTCTTCATACCAAACCCAATTATACCTCTCTTAGAGTTTGTGGGCATGCATGTTGGCCCAATCTTCAGCCATATAATGCTAGGAAACTTTATTTCCGCTGGAAACAATGTGTGTTCATAGGATATAGTCCTCAACACAAAGGTGTCAAGTGCCTCGATGTGAACACGGGAACGGTTTGTGTGTATCGTGATGTTGTCTTCGATGAGACTGTTTTTCCCTTCAAAGCTCTCCATCCCAACACCGGAGCTCTTTTGCACAAACAAATCCTTCTCCTTCCTAGTCATCTTCTCGGCTTAGATCAAGGGGTGGTGATACTAATGACCACATGACTAACCCTCATAACCATGATTTTGAGTCTCATGTTGATGCAGATGATTAAGGGGGTCATGGATGATTTTTTGGCAAAGCAAACGATGAAGAAAATCCTCCAAACAACCTTGTATTTCATGTGGCATATGGGGACAACGGCGCGAAAGAGAGATCCCATTCTCATGCATGAAGCCTCGGGATCGTGCGACACCAGATCTCATGTACATTCAGTGCAACAGCAGCAATTAGTGGCAACAACGGGTGCGCGTGGGGCCGATGTGGCGCAATCAACACGTGGCGCGGCTCACGACATGGTTCGGCAGGAGCCCGATAGCGCACCCGACACGCCTTACGTTGGAGTGCGTCGGGCCCGTCGGTCAGCAAGAGACCAGCCTGTCCAACACGTGCGGGACCTGCATCTGGCACGGCTCATGGATCGCCCATGACTGGCTCGCGTGGAGCGGCACCTGGCTTGCCCGTGATTGGCTCGCCATCCAACGGAGCAATGGGGCTAGGTGATGCAGGCGGACCCCCCTTGGGATCAGGCTTGCATGGTGGGACAGATGGATCCACCTCGAGATCAACTTCAATCAGGCTAGCACATGATGTTGTGGTCAAAGATCTTCTGCGGTTTCATCAACACTTCCTACACGTGTTGGCACACAGTTGCAAACAGGAAAAATTCAGCCAGTTAATTATAAAAATGTTTTGAAATTTGGATTGGCTTTCTCTATAGGTGAACCACATATTGTTGAGGAAGGCTGGAAGGATGTCACGTGGAGGAAGGCTATGGAAGATTAGTACATGACCCTTTAGAAGAATAACACCTAGTGTTTGGTACCACGTGGTCAAAGTAAAATTTTGATAGAGTGTAAGTGGGTATATAAAATTAAAAGAGAAGCAGATGGAACAATTGATAGGTACAAGGCTAGATTGGTAGCTAAAGGTTTTAAGCAAAGATATGGAATTGATTATGAGGACACTTTCAGTCCAGTTGTTAAGGCTGTCACTATCAGATTGGTTATGTCTGTTACTATGTCTAGAAAATGGTGCCTAAGACAGTTGGACATATATAACGTGTTTTTGTTGGAAATATGCCCTAGAGGCAATAATAAATTAGTTATTATCATATTTCCTTGTTCATGATAATCGTTTATTATCCATGCTATAATTGTATTAAATGGAAACACATTACATGTGTGGGTAAATGGACAACACTCTGTCCCTAGTATGCCTCTAGTGAACTAGCTCGTTGATCAAAGATGGTCAAGGTTTTCTAGCCATTGACATGTGATGTCATTTGATAACGGGATCACATCATTAGGAGAATGATGTGATGGACAAGACCCAAACTACAAACGTAGCTTATGATCGTGTCAGTTTATTGCTACTGTTTTCTGCATGTCAAGTATATGTTCCTATGACCATGAGATCATGCAACTCACTGACATCCGAAGAGTACCTTGTGTGTATCAAACATCGCAACGTAACTGGGTGACTATAAATGTGCTCTACAGGTATCTCCGAGGGTGTCTGTTGAGTTGGCGTGGATCAAGACTGGGATTTGTTACTCCGTGTGACGGAGAGGTATCTCAGGGCCCACTCGTTAATACAACATCACAATAAAGCCTTGCAAGCAATGTGACTAAGTGTTAGTCATGGGATCTTGTATTACGGAACGAGTAAAGAGACTTGCCGGTAACGAGGTTGAACTAGGTATGGAGATACCGACGATCGAATCTCGGGCAAGTAACATACCGAAGAACAAAGGGAACATCATACGGGATTAACTGAATCTTTGACATAGAGGTTCGACCGATAAAGATCTTTGTAGAATATGTAGGAACCAATGTGGACATCCAGGTCCCGCCATTGGTTATTGACCGTAGAGGTGTCTCGGTCATGTCTACATAGTTCTCGAACCCGCAGGGTCTGCACACTTAAGGTTTGGTGACGTTTTGGTAGTATAGAGTTGGTGGTGACCGAAGGTTGTTCGGAGTCACGTATGAGATCCCGGACGTCACAAGGAGCTCCGGAATGGTCCGGAGGTAAAGATTCATATATAGGAAGTCCCATTTTGGTCGCCGGAAAAGTTTCGGGCTAATCGGTAATGTACCGGGAGTGCCGATAGTGTACCGGGAGACCATCGGGAGGGGTATTTCGACCCAAGAGGCTTCATGGGCTGTGGGAGAGTAAATACCAGCCTTCTCTGGGCTGGTGGAAGTCCCACACAAGGCCCATGCGGCTGGGAGAAAAAGCCCAAAGGGAAAAAGGTGGAAAAAGGCCCAAAAAAGGAGGAATCCTAGTCCTACTAGGATTGGAGGAGGAGTCCTCCTCTCCTCCCCACTTTGGTCGACCCAAGGGCTGGCTTTTTGGCAGCCAAGACTCCTCCTCTCCTCCTATATATACTAGAGGATTTTAGGGTTTTGGCACAGAATTTTCAGCCACGTGCTACCCGTTCCTCTAGTGCATAGTTTTTCCTCTAGATCGGTTTTCTGCAGTGCTTAGGCGAAGCCCTGCCGGAATTGCTCCAGCACCATCGCCGGAGCGCCGTCATGCTGCCAGTGAAATCTTCTTCCTCTCCACTTCCTCTTGCTGGATCAAGACGGTGGAGATCGTCAACAAGCTACACGTGTGCTGAACGCGGAGGTGCCGTCCGTTCGACGCTAGATCGGAAGGACCGTGAACAAGATCGTGAGACGGTTCGTGATGAGTTCACGGGACGGATCGTGATGAGATCGCGGGACAGATCATGATGAGATCACGAGACGGATCATGATGAGTTCGCGGGACGGATCGTGATTGGATCGCGGGACGGATCGTGATGTGATCGCGGGACGCTCGGCGATTTGGATCGCAAAGATGTTCGACTACACCAACCGCGTTTCTTAACGCTTCCCGCTTAGCGATCTACAAGGGTATGTAGATCCACTCTCCCTCTCGTAGATGCTCATCACCATGGATAGATCTTGC
Organism: Hordeum marinum; assembly: GCA_022496015.1. Classification (NCBI taxonomy): domain Eukaryota; kingdom Viridiplantae; phylum Streptophyta; class Magnoliopsida; order Poales; family Poaceae; genus Hordeum; species Hordeum marinum. Next base: position 288,470,121 of record CM039673.1, read on the forward strand.
GTGTGCGTAGGAAACTTTTTGTTTCCCATGCAACGTTCCCCAACAGTGGCATCATGAGCTAGGTCTATGTGTAGATGAGATCTCGAGTAGAACACAAAAGGTTTGTGGGCGTTGATGCTTAGATTGCTTCCTCCCTTGGTCGGATTTTGGTTCAGCGGTATTGTGAGATGAAGCAGCCTGGACCAACATTACTCGTACGCTTACGAGAGACCGGTTCCCTCGACCGTAACTTGTTGCATAGAAGGCTTGCGGGTGTGAGTTTCTCTCACTTTAGTTGGATCGGATTCGACAAAGGCGGTCCTTGAGAAGGTTGAAAAGAAAATTATGTATCACCGTTGTGGTTTATGCGTAGGTGAGAATCGTTCTTGCTAGAAACCCGTAGCAGCCACGTAAAACATGCAACAAGAATTAGAGGACGTCTAACTTGTTTTTACAGGGTATGTTGTGATGTGATATGGCCAATTACATGATGTGATATATGTGATGTATGAGATGATCATGTGATGTATAGATTATCACGACTTGCATGTCGATGAGTACGGCAACCGGCAGGAGCCATAGGGTTGTCTTTAATTATTGTATGACCTGCGTGTCAATCATTAAGCGCTATGTAATGCTTTACTTTATCGCTAAACGGTAGCAATAGTAGTAGAAGCATGGTGGGCGTGATAACCCCGATGGTGACACGTTGATGGAGATCAAGATGATGGAGATCATGGTGTCATGCCGGTGACGATGGAGATCATGCCGGTGCTTTCAAGATGGAGATCTAAAGCACAAGTTCATGGCCATATCATGTCACTTATTAATTGCATGTGATGTTAATCCTTTTATGCACCTTGTTTTGCTTAGGACGATGGTAGCATTATAAGGTGATCCCTCACTTAATTTCAAGATAAATTGTGTTCTCCCCGAGTGTGCACCGTTGCGAAAGTTCGTCGTGTTGAGACACCACATGACGATCGGGTGTGATAGACTCTACGTTCACATACAACGGGTGCAAGCCAGTGTTGCACATGCAGAACACTCGGGTTAAACTTGACGAGCCTAGCATGTACAGACATGGCCTCGGAACACAAGAGACCGAAAGGTCGAACATGAGTCATGTAGTAGATATGATCAACATGATGATGTTCACCATTGTAACCACCTCAACTCACGTGATGATCAGACTTGAGTTGGTGAATTTGGATCATGTATCACTCGAATGACCAGAGGGATGCCAATTTGAGTGGGAGTTCTTAAGTAATATGATTAATTGAACTCATTATCATGAACATAGTCAGTAGTGTCTTTGAAAATTATGTTGTAGATTACTTGCTCGCGCTGTAGCTCCCTTGAATTTTTATATGTTCCTAGAGAAATAGAGTTGAAAGATGATGGTAGCAATATTGTGTACTGGATCCGTGATCTGAGGATTGTCCTCATTGCTGCACAGAAGGCTTATGTCCTTAATGCACCGCTCGGTGCACCAAACCCTCTAGCGTTGTTTATAGATGTTGTGAACATCTGACAGGCACGTTTTGATAACTACATGATAGTTTAGTGCGTCATGCATTACAGCTTAGAATTGAGGCTCCGAAACGTTTTGAATGTCATGGAACATATGAGATGTTCTAAGAGCTGAAATTAGGATCTCAGGCTCATGCCTGTGTTGCGAGATATGAGATCTCCAACAAGATTCTTTGCTTGTAAGATGAAAGAGAATAGCTCAATCATTGAGCATGTGCTCAGATTGTCTGGGTGCTACAATCGCTTGAATCGAGTGGGAGTTGATCTTCCAGATAAGATAGTGATTGATATAGTTCTCCAAGTCACTGTCACTAAAGCTACTAGAACTTGGTGATGAACTATAAAACGCCAGGGATAGAAATAATGATCCCTGAGCTATTCGCGATGTTTGACACCGCGAAGGTGGAAATCGAGAAGGAGCGTCAAACTGTTGATGGTTAGTTAAAACCACTAAGTTTCAAGAAGGTCAAGAGCAAGGAGGGAAACTTCATGGATAGCAAGTCAGTTGCTACTCCAGTGAAGCAACCAAAAATTGAACTCAAACCCGAGACTGAGTGCTTCGATTATGAGGAGAGCGGTCGCTGAAGGGGAACAACCCTAGATACTTGGTAGATAAGAAGGCTGGCAACGTCAACAAAAGTATATTTGATATACGTGTTATTGATGTGTACCTTGCTAGTACTCCTAGTAGCACCTGGGTATTGGATACCGGTTCGGTTGCTAAATGTTAGTGACTCGAAATAAAAGCTACGAAATAAACGGAGAACTAGCTAAGTGTGAGGTGATGATGTGTGTTGGAAATGTTTCCAAGGTTGATGTGATCAACATCGCACGCTCTCTCTACCTTCGAGATTAGTGACGAACCTAAAATAAATGTTATTTGGTGTTTTTTGCGTTGAGCATGAACGTGATTAGATCATGTTCATTGCAACACGGTTATTCATTTAAGTTAGATAATAATGGTTATTCTATTTACATGAATAATACCTTCAATGGTCATGCACCCAGTAAGAATGGTTTGTTGAAACTTGATCGTAGTAATACACATGTTCATAACATTGATGCCAAAAAGATACAAAGTTAATAATAATAGTACCACATACTTGTGGCACTGCCGCTAAATGTCATATTGGTATAAAATGGATGAAGAAACTCCATGCTGATGGATCTTTGGACTCATTCGATTTCGAATCGGTTGAGACATGCGAACCATGCCTCTTGGTCAAGATGACTAAGGACCCCGTTTTCTATTTTGATGAAGCGGGCAAGTGATTTATTGGAAATGATACATATTGATATATGCAATCCAATGAGTCTTGTAGCGTGCGGTGGATATCGTTATTTTCTTACCTTCACTGATGATTTGAGTAGATATAGTGTATATTTACTTAATACAAGTCTGAATCGTTTGAAAGGCTCAAGCAAATTCGGAGTGAAGTTTAAGATCATCGTGACAAGAAGATAAATATGTTTGCGATATGATCGTGGAGGTGAATATCTAAGTTGCGAGTTTGGCATACAATTTTAGACAATGTGAAGGTTGTTTCACAACTCACGCCACCTGGAACACCATAGTGTGATGGTGTGTCCGAACGTCATAGTCGTGCTCTATTGGATATGGTGCGTGCTATGATGTCTATTATCGTTTTGTTACTATAATTTTGGGGTTATGCATTAGAGACAACAACATTCACTTTAAATAGGGCACCATCTAAATCCGTTGAGATGACACCGTCTGAACTATGGTTTGATAGAAACCTAAGCTATCATTTCTTAATGTTTGGGGCTGCGACGCTTGTGTGGAAAATGTTTTCGCCTAATGAGCTCGAACCCAAAGCGGACAAATGCATCTTCATAGAATACCCTAAGAACAGTTGGGTGAACCTTCTATCTCAGATCCAAGCATAAAATGTTTGTTGCTAAAACTGGGTCCTTTCTTGAGAAAGGGTTTCTCTTGAAAGAATTGAGTGGGAGGAGGATAGAACTTGATAAGGTTATTTGAACCTCTGCTTCAACCAGAAAGTAGCGCAGCGCAGAAAGATGTTTCTATGAAGCCTACGTCAGTTGAAGAGGAAGTTAATGATGATGATCATGAAGCTTCGGATCAAGTTACTATCGACCTACAAGGAAAATAGAACTTGACGAGGTTATTGAACCTTTACTTCAACCAGAAAGTGGCGCAACACAGAAAGATGTTTCTGTGAAGCCTACGTCAGTTGAAGAGGAAGTTAATGATGATGATCATGAAGCTTTGGATCAAGTTACTATCAAACTTCATAGGTCGACAAGGACGTGTACTGCTACTGAGCGGTACGACAACCCTGTCTTGAAGGTCATGTTGTTGGACAACGATGGACCTACGAACTATGGAGAAGCGATGATGGCCCCGAAAACCAACAAATGGTTAGAGGCCATGAAATCCGAGAAAGGATCCATGTATGAAAACCAAGTATAGACTTTGGTGGACTTGCTCGTTGGACGGCTGGTCGTTAAAGTACAAATGGATCTTTAAAATGAAGACAGACGCTGATGGTAAATGTTACCATTTGTAAAGCTCGAGTTGTTGCAAAGTAGCTTACGACAAGTTCAAGGAGTTGACTACGATGAGACTTTCTCACTAGTAGCGATGCTGAAGTCTGTTGGAATTATGTTAGCAGTTGCTGCACTTTCAATCATGAAATCTGGCAGATGGATGTCAAAACATCGTTTTCCTTAACGGTTTACTTGAGGAAAGGTTGTATGTGATACAACCAAAAGGTTTTGTCAGTCCTAAGGATGCTAAAAGGTGTGCAAGCTTCAGTGACTCTTCTATGAACTGAAGCAGGCATCTCGGAGTTGGAATATACACTTTGATGAGGTGATCAAAGTTTTGAGTCTATACAAAGTTTATGAGAAACTTGTATTTACAATAAAGTGAGTGGGAGCACTATAGAGTTTCTGGTAAGCATATGTGGTTGACATATTGTTGATCGGAAATGATGTAGAATTTCTGGAAAGCATAAAAGGTTGTTTGAAAAGAGTTTTTCAAAGGAAGACCTGGATAAAGCTACCTAATTGTTGAGCATCAAAATCTAAAAAGATAGATCAAGATGTTTGATAAGACTTTCAATGAGTACATACCTTGACAAGATTTTGAAAGAGTTCGAAATGGATCGGTCAGAGAAAGAGTTCTCGCCTGATTTGTAAGGTATAAAGTTGAGTAAGACTCAATGCCTAGTGACTGCAGAAGATAGAGAAAAGATGAGTGTCATCCCCTATGCTTTAGCCATAGGCTCTATCATGTATGCAATGTTGTGCACAAAGACCCGATGTCAGCCTTGCTATAAGTATGGCCGGAAGGTTTCAAAGTGATCCTAGAATGGAGCACTGGACATCGGGCAAGATTATCCTTAGTAACTAAAAGACTAAGGAGATGTTTCTCGATTATGGAGGTGATAAAGAGTTCATCGTAAAGAGTCACGTCAATGCAAGCTTTAACACCGATCCGAATGACTCGTAGTAGCAATCTGGATACGTATAGTGGAGCAGCCATTTGAATTAGTACCAAGTGGAGTGTGGTAGCAGTGTTTACGGTTTGACATAGAAATTTGCAAAGTACACACGGATCTGAATGTCGCAGACCCGTTGACTATAAGACCTCTCTCACATGCAAAGCATGATCGAGCCCCAGAACTCATTGGGTGTTAGATTCATAACAATGCGAATCACATGGTGATGTGAACTAGATTATTCACTCTACTGCAAGTGGGAGACTGTTGGAAATATGCCCTAGAGGCAATAATAAATTAGTTATTATCATATTTCCTTGTTCATGATAATCGTTTATTATCCATGCTATAATTGTATTAAATGGAAACACATTACATGTGTGAGTAAATGGACAACACTCTGTCCCTAGTATGCCTCTAGTGAACTAGCTCGTTGATCAAATATGGTCAAGGTTTCCTAGCCATTGACATGTGATGTCATTTGATAACGGGATCACATCATTAGGAGAATGATGTGATGGACAAGACCCAAACTACAAACGTAGCTTATGATCATGTCAGTTTATTGCTACTGTTTTCTGCATGTCAAGTATATGTTCCTATGACCATGAGATCATGCAACTCACTGACATCGGAAGAGTACCTTGTGTGTATCAAACGTTGCAACGTAACTGGGTGACTATAAAGGTGCTCTATAGGTATCTTCGAGGGTGTATGTTGAGTTGGCATGGATCAAGAGTGGGATTTGTTACTCCGTGTGACGGAGAGGTATCTTAGGGCCCACTCGGTAATACAACATCACAATAAAGCCTTGCAAGCAATGTGACTAAGTGTTAGTCATGGGATCTTGTATTACGGAACGAGTAAAGAGACTTGCCGGTAACGAGGTTGAATTAGGTATGGAGATACTGACGATCGAATCTCGGGCAAGTAACATACCGAAGAACAAAGGGAACATCATACGGGATTAACTGAATCCTTGACATAGAGGTTCGACCGATAAAGATCTTCATAGAATATGTAGGAACCAATGTGGACATCCAGGTCCCGCCATTGGTTATTGACCGTAGAGGTGTCTCGGTCATGTCTACATAGTTCTCGAACCCGCAGGGTCTGCACACTTAAGGTTTGGTGACGTTTCAGTAGTATAGAGTTATGTATGGTGGTGACCGAAGGTTGTTCGGAGTACCGGATGAGATCCCGGATGTCACGAGGAGCTCCGGAATGGTCCGGAGGTAAAGATTCATATATAGGAAGTCCCATTTTGGTCGCCGGAAAAGTTTCGGGCTAATCGGTAATGTACCGGGAGTGCCGGTAGTGTACCGGGAGACCACCGGGAGTGGTATTTCGACCCAAGAGGCATCATGGACTGTGGGAGAGTAAATACCAGCCTTTTGTGGACTGGTGGAAGTCCCACACAAGGCCAATGCGGCTGGGAGAAAAAGCCCAAAGGGAAAAAGGTGGAAAAAGGCCAAAAAAAGGAGGAATCCTAGTCCTACTAGGATTGGAGGAGGAGTCCTCCTCTCCTCCCCACTTTGGTCGACCCAAGGGCTGACTTTTTGGCAGCCAAGACTCCTCCTCCTCTCCTCCTATATATACTAGAGGATTTTAGGGTTTTGGCACAGAATTTTCAGCCACGTGCTACCCGTTCCTCTAGTGCATAGTTTCTCCTCTAGATCGGTTTTCTGCGGTGCTTAGGCGAAGCCCTGCCGGAATTGCTCCACCACCATCGCCGGAGCGCCGTCACGCTGCCGGTGAACTCTTCTTCCTCTCCACTTCCTCTTGCTGGATCAAGACGGTGGAGATCGTCAAAAAGCTGCACGTGTGCTGAACGCGGAGGTGCCGTCCGTTCAGCACTAGATCGGAAGGACCGTGAACAAGATCGCGAGACGGTTCGTGATGAGTTCACGGGACGGATCGTGATGAGATCACGGGACGGATCGTGATGAGATCGCGGGACGGATCGTGATGAGTTCGCGGGACAGATCGTGATTGGATCGCGGGACGGATCGTGATGTGATCGCGGGACGCTCGACGATTTGGATCGCAAAGATGTGCGACTACACCAACCGCGTTTCTTAACGCTTCCCGCTTAGCAATCTACAGGGGTATGTAGATCCACTCTCCCTCTCGTAGATGCTCATCACCATGGATAGATCTTGTGTGTGCGTAGGAAATTTTTTGTTTCCCATGCAACGTTCCCCAACAGTTTTTGCGTGGTGTTTTGGAAGAGGAGGTTTACATGAAACAACCACCTGGTTTGAAAATAAGAATGCACCATTTCATGTGTGCAAACTTCATAAGTCTCTCTATGGTCCGAAGCAGGCACCAAGAGCATGATACTCTCGTTTGAGCATGAAATTATAAGCCACTGGTTTTGTTCCTTCCAAGTCTGACACCTCATTGTATATTTATAAAAGATCCATAATTAAAACGTACATGCTCATGTTGATGATATTATTGTCACTAGTTCATCTGATGAGAAGCGATAACAACACTTCTCAAGGACTTGGGCTCGGAATTTGCTCTAAAGGGCCTAGGAGATCTGAGCTTGTTCCTAGACATAGAAGTCAAGAAAAATCAAGAAGGTATAATCTTGATTCAAGAAAAGTATGCAACTTATTTGTTGAAAATAGTTGGTATGCAAGATTGCAAGCCGTCACCAACTTTGTTGTCTAGCTCAGAAAAGTTATATCTACGTGAAGGTGAGCTCCTGAATTAGGAGGACAGTACTCAGTACAGAAGTATGATTGGTGATCTTCATTATTTAACTCTAACTAGACCGGATATTTCATTTGTCGTGAACAAAGTTTGACAATTTTTGCATTCACACACCACCCTACATTGTACTGTTGCTAAACGTATTCTCATATATGTAAAGCATATGGATGGCATGTGATTGACATTCAACAGGTCTTGCTCTACCCTTATCAGTGCATTCACTTATGTCGATTGGGCTGGGAATGTAGCTGACGGGAGGTCCAATGGTGGGTTTGTGATATTTTTTGTCCTAATTTAATATCATGGTGTGCAAATAAATAGGCAACTGTCTCCAGGTCCAGCACAAAGCCTGAGTATAAGGCATTGGCTAGTGCAACTACATAGATTATATGGCTTCAATCTATGCTCAAAGAACTTGGAGTGAAACCAGTTACAACTCCTTATTTTGGTGAGATAATCTAGGTGCTACTTATCTTACTGTTAATCCAGTTTTTCATGCCAAGTCAAAGCACATCGAGATAGATTTTCACTTTCTCAAAGAATGGGTTGCCAACAAACAGTTGTATGTTTGCTCTATTCATTTCGGAGATGAGATGCAGATGGCTTCACCAAAGCACTACCTACCAGAGAGTTTGAGAAATTAAGACTTAATCTCAACTTAGCGAAGTTGTGATTAAGGGTTTGTGTTGAAATAAATGTTGTTAGCATGGCATATCTTCTGTTAGAGGTAGTTAGCTAGAGATAGAGTTGTGCCTAAGTTAAATCATGTAATCTCTATCTCCTCCTACCTTGTATTCCAAGTTGTATGCTATCATGGGATAAGCCCCATCGCTATAATAAATATCGCGGCTCTCTCCCTCGAGTGAGTGGGAAATCTTGCACAATTTCCACAAAGGCAGGCCGAGAGCAGCGACGGTGAGCGAGTTGCTGACTCATGACAGCAAGCCAGAGGATGCCGGTGATGATGCTTGGTAGGGCGCTCCTAAGTTCTAGAAGCTGGAATTGCCGACCTTCGATGGGTCAACAGATGCGCTACCATGTCCACCACATGTGCAATTTTTTGAAAGCCATGGCATGCCCGAACGGGGCAAGGTATGGTTGGCCTCATACCACTTGGCTGGTCGTGCAACATTGTAATACTGCCGCTATAGAATCTCCCACGATGCCCCATCCTAGTCAGTGTTTGCTCAACGCATTGGCCGTTGTTTCGGAACACCTAGGTTGGCACAATCAAGAACCTACAGTAGATTGGCACAATAGATGCGTATAAAGAGAAATTTATCATCCTTGTCTGTAGGTGTGAGGGACTCGCTGAGAAGCATCATGTGGAGTTGTTCGTGGCTCACCTCTGCAAGCCCCTACGGACGGACGTGTGACTGAAATACACGTCCACCTTGGAGGATGCCATGTACTATGCCCATGTGATGCGGAGCATCCCATGATCACCCCCATGGACCCATCACAAACACGTCAAGCTATGAAAGGACCCATGACGAGAGCCGGTGCACGTGCCATTGCAAACGAGGTGACATCTCTCTTATATGATTCTCCCTTTGATGTTCATGGAACTTGGATGCTACCTCAAGTGGAGACTCTTTGCATGACCAGTACAGTGGAGATGGCCTAGAGGATGCTTGACAGACGAGGGCAATGAAAGGAGGCAAGTTCTCCCTCAAGGCCCCGGACATCCGGCCAATGCCCCGAACACCCGACCCCTAGAGACTGCACTGGCGCCAAGGACCCACCATCCGGTCAACCACTAAAGCCTCAGACATCCGGCACACTGATGAAGCGTCGGACATCCGGCCCATCTGCAGGCAGACATGGGCTGGAGGCCATGTACCCTCTCTCTCTCCCTTTTCCACTAGCACTATATAAAGGACTCCTCCCCCTCTATCTAGGGTTAGATTATGTTTAGCAAAGACCATTGTTGAGCATAGCTCCATCTACTTCCTTCCATCGTAAGGTGAGATACCTCTACGTGAGAAAATCCGAAGCGGATGCCAAGGCCCCTCTAAGGGAAGATCCCCTCATGGATATCAAGGCCCATCTCTCCGAAGTGGGAAGACTAACGGTAATCTTATACATTTGTCTGTTTCCAACCTTGTATCTCGTGAATCGTTGGATCTAGTGGATGTGTGACTTGAGGATCGTCTTTGAGTGTTTATTCGCCTATTGATTTTCCTCCTTTCCCCCCTCCAAGTGTGAAAGAATCGGGACTCACGAGCGTGCCGCATATCATATTGGTATCATGAGCCACGTTGATTCACACCTTGGAGTCTCTCCCTCCACTTTCTAGCCGATTTTTGCTTTGATTTGACCTAATTTCGAAAATCCCCACAAAAATAGCCATACCAAATTTTCTTGGATTCGTTAGATTTGAGAAGATTTTGTTTATTTGGATCCGTGGATTTTGTAGTGGACAAGTGGATCTACCTTTTCCCCATCATCCTCATCTATTTCCCCCACCAAATCGCCCCAATTTTGCCAAGAATTTTTCGTGTTCATCCTCTAGTTCATAGGAAATTTTCAGATCCAACCGGGATCGGGCACCCCGGACATCCGGCCCTTGGGAACCAGCAACGCTGCTTCGCCTCACTTTGGGGCTGATTTTGGTCGTTTTCTGCCACCTCTTCCGCAACCCTTTCGCCATTTCTTCCACAACCAATTTGCATTTGAGATTTGGAGTCGTGAGCCTCGCCACTTCCTGAGGTGTTTCGTCTAATTAGGAGTGGTTCTTCATCGACATCGCCGCTCATCATCGCCCCGGATCATCGCCAAACAACTCTTCATTGACACCTTACCGTAAGCTAGGAAGGTAACCGCGACGACACTCTTGACTTATACCCTTGCCATTGCATTGTTACCCCGAGCCTATTTGCGTTACTTGCCTATCGAGACTAACCATTGAGTATTGTCGGGCCATGCTACTTGTGCATGTTAGTGATACATATTCTGCATAGCTACACTTGCATGCATATACATCTTAGTATCGTCTCTTTTGTTGCAAAGTACCCGCATACATAATTGCTATCTTGGTGTGCATTTCCCGCATAGTGACAATCCAAATATCATTGCTAAAAGAAATAGAATCAAAGCTTTTAAGCAAGGACAAAAGAACAATAGCATCACCAAATTTGCATATCAAACTTGATCATCTTGGATCACTTGACCGAGTGACTCGTGCCTCATACATACATAGCAAGTCGGGAATAGGAAGACGACACGTTTTGTTTCTTATAGGTTGTGCACAAGTTCGTATCATGCCCATTTGAGAAATCGTGCTAGCGTCTCTTTAGAGTTGTGCAACAAGAGCGTTTTCCGTGGATTCCACATTTTCTGCTCATTTCTTGATTGCACAACCCCACTTATATATCCGTGTGTGTGTTTTCGTGTACACTCATTGCTATTGATTCACATTGTCTTACTTGCGAATTTGAGTATCTCTTTCAACTTAATTGAATCATATTCTCTAATTGCTTGAAATTTTGTGCCACAATCCTAACCAAACTACTCCATAAGCATTACTTGTGTAGGTGTGAGAAGGACGATCTTAGGTACCAATTCTACTATTTCCAGTTGACCATTGAGTACTAGATTCGTTATCAACTTTTGGAATGGTATTTGGTTTTGTCTTCTCACTCTTCCACTTATATTTCCTTGAGTTCTATGGATAGAAACATCATGTCAAACCCGACATTTGAGGAGCATGACGATGACACGACCACCCACGTCACCAAGTTGCACTTCTTTGGTGCAAACAAGGCAATTACTCAAGCTCAACATGCCTTGAATGACCGCATCGAGAACCTCGCCACCGACTTGCGCGAATCCGAGGAGCGCACACGGGACTACCTAGACACCAAGATATCAAGCCAAATGGAAGAGTTTCGATCCTTGATGGTCAAGTGTGCTCCCTCTACTTCGACTACATCAAGATGACGCTCAAGTCGACACTCATCGGAGTACTCTTCCGAAGCAAGCCCTACGCGAGCACGATTTCACCACCAAGACGAACGCTATGGTCCAAGTTCACCTCAAGGTCGACAACATCAAGCTACCAAAAATCCATTCCATGGCAATGGATTGCAAGACCGCATCTGCGCTCGAGACCGTCGTCGTCAACAAGATCAAGATGCTTGGGAGCAAGAACAACATCGTCGCCATGAACAATCACTTCAAGCTACTCGCGCCTTGGAAGAAACTACTCATGCCTTGGAGGAGCACAATCATCAAGCTCACCGAGAATGAGAAGAACTCCGGCGAGAACAACAAGAAGAAGCTACTCGCCAAGAGGAACATTGACAACAACAAGAAGAAGCTGCTCGCCAAGAGGAACATCGACAGGGACAAGAAGAAGCCGCTCGCCAAGAGGAGCAACTACAACAACGAAACCGCACGCGAGGACCTCGTCAACGTCCTCAAGAACATCACGACGAGCACAATGACAATGAAGCCCCAAGGAAAGCACAACGTCAACTCGATAACAACATTGACGCACCTCCTTCTCATCAAGGGCATCGTCAAAACAACTACAACGATGAACAATGCTTCGGTAAGCTCAAGTTCACCATGCCCAAGTTCTCCGGATGCCCAAGTTCTTCGTGCTTGGTTTGCCACGCACTAAATATGGCCATGATTCCGTGTTTGTTGTTGTAGATCGTTTTTCCAAATTGGCTCATTTCATTCCATGCCATAAGACCGACGATGCTTCACATATTGCAAATCTATTTTGTAGGGACATCTTATGGCTACATGGAGTGCCCAAGACCATTGTCTCGGATCGCAACGTCAAGTTCCTTAGGTACTTTTGGAAAACGCTATGCGCCAAGCTCGGGATTAAGCTACTATTCTCTTTGGCCTATCACCCACAAACCGATGGCCAAACGTAGGTGACGAACTGGACGCTCTCAACTCTCCTTCGCGTGTTGATCAAGAAGAATCTCAAGGAATGGAAAGATTGCCTCCCCATCGCCGAGTACGCCCACAACCACGCAAGACACTTCACCACCGGCAAGTCTCCATTCGAGGTGGTCTACGGCTTCAACCCATTGTCCCCATTGGACATACTTCCGCTTCCGCTACAACAGCGAGTGAACATGGACGCAAGCACAAGGGCATGCTACATGAAGAAGATGCATGACAACACAAGGCGCACGATGGAATGCCAAGTGGAACGCGTTACCGCCAAGCGCAACATCAACAAGCAGCCCGTGGTCTTCAAGGTCGGCGATCTTGTGTGGCTACACCTTCACAAGGACTATTTCCTCGTCGAGCGTAAGTCCAAGCTACTACCTCAAGCCGATGGACCCCTCAAGGTGTTGACACGCTACAACAACAATGCCTACAAGATCGACATTCCCCATGACAAGTACAACGTGAGCGACACCTTCAATGTCACGAATCTATCCCCGTTCCATGGTGATGAATATCTTGATCCGAGGACAGATCTCTCTCAAGGGGGGAGATGATGCGGAGCATCCCATGATCACCCCCATGGACCCATCACCAATACCTCAAGCTATGAAAGGACCCATGATGAGAGCCCGTGCACATGCCACTTCAAACGAGGTGACATCTCTCCTATATGATTCTCCCTTTGATGTTCATGGAACTTGGATGCTACCTCAAGCGGAGACTCTTTGCATGATCAGGTACAATGGAGATGGCCTAGAGGATGCTCAGAGTGAAGGGCAAGCCCCCATGGAGACGGACATGGAGAAGGACGGACAAGGGCAACGAAAGGAGGGAAGTTCTCCCTCCAAGCCCGGACATCCGATCGTGGCCCCGGACACCCGACCCCTGGAGACTGCACCAGCACCAAGGACCTGCGGTCGAAGCTATACGTGTCGGACATCCGGTTGGCCCCCAGATTTCCGGCCGTCGCCCTCGGATTTCCGGCCCACCAAAGGCCAAACCATGTGGAATCCCACCCTGCCAGCCCAGTCATCCGGCCCCAAGCCCGGACATCCGGCCGACCACTAAAGCCCCGTACATCCGGCACACAGATGAAGCCCCGGACATCCGGCCCTTAGCCCGAACATTCGACCCATGTGCGGGCAGACGCGGGCTGGAGGCCCATGTACCCTCTCTCTCGCCCCCTTTTCCACTAGCACTATATAAAGGACTCCTACCCATCTATCTAGGGTTAGCTTATGTTTAGCAAAGACCATTGTTGAGCATAGCTCCATCTACTTCCTTCCCTCATGGGGTGAGATACCTCTACATGAGAAGATCCGAAGCGGATGCCAAGGCCCCTCTAAGGGAAGATCCCCTCATGGATATCAAGGCCCATCTCTCCGGAGTGGTAAGACTACCGGTACTTGTATCCATTTGTTGGTTTCGAACCTTGTATCTTGTGAATCATTGCATATAGTGGATGTGTGACTTGAGGATCGTCTTTGAGTGTTTATTTGCCTCTTGATTTTCGTCCTTTTCCCCTCCAAGTGTGAAAGAATCGAGACTCACGGGCGTGCCCCATATCACCGTGCTTATGGAGAACGGGAGTGTCCGGAGGAGGGTGACACTCCCCCACAACATGCCAAAAACGAGGGGTTCCCAAGTCTTCCCTCGGTGCCGATGCTCGTTGCACCTCCTCGGCCACCACTAGCACCAGACAACAAGGCAGCAGGTCCAGCCTCGGGGAAGACCGTTTAAAAGGCGGACACACATGGAGATGGATGATCGGCGCACTAAAGGACTGTGCTACAATTGTGAAGATAAAATCTTTCCGAGACATCGTTGCAAAAATCCGTTTTCCTTGTTGTGGACATGCATGATGAATTAGAGGAGGAAGCTGAGAAAGATGAAACTGTGGAGGTGTACCTCCCTGCCCTCCCCAGCATTAAGTCCAGCACGACAATGCAACTCCCAGTTTTGGTCCAAGGAACATGTTTCCTTGCTCTTGTTGACTCTGGTTCCACACACAATTTTCTCTAGGAGGAAGTAGCCACTCGCAGGATGATCCCTGTCATGCAACGAGCATACATGACTATAGTCGTGGACAATGGAGACCGCGTTGTCTGCCAGGGAATGTGTCGTTGTCTAAACATTGCAACGGTTGAAGAGTCATTCTGCATCTATTGCTACACCCTCGGCTTAGGTGGATTCGACATGGTTCTTGGTGTCCAATGGCTCCAAATGTTGGGACCAATATGTTGGGACTTCACCAAGCTTGCCATGTCATTCTAGCGAGATGATCACCTCGTCACCTTGCACGATGAGGACGCTCCATGACCACTACTTGTTGTGTGCACCAACTCTGACCTTTTCGCAGCACTACTAGTAAGGCATGTTGCGGTCTTTTCGGAACCGCACGGCCTACCTCTAGCCCGATCATGCGATCACCACATCCACTTACAACCCGGTGCAGGCCCGGTCATTGTCTGTCCATATTTCTACTCCATCATCCAAAAGGATGATATCGAGCGCTAGTACACGGAGATATTGATGCATGGGTTGATCCGCCATAGCCACTCTGAGTTCTCCTTGTCAATGCTCTTGATAGGGAAGCTCGACAAGTCTTGGTGTTTCTGCATCGTTCCCTCAATGAGCGTATCGTGAAAAATAAATTTCCAATTCCGGTGGTGGACGAGCTCCGTTGTGCCAAGTTCTTCACCAAGCTAGACCTTTGCTCACGCTACCACCAGGTCCGCATGCATCCAGATGATGTCCATAAAATGGCGTTTCGCACACATGAAGGCTTGTTTGAGTTCCTCGTCATGCCTTTTAGCTTTACAAATGCATCGGCGACATTCCAAGCTCTAATGAATGAAGTGTTGCGACATTTCTTACGCCACTTCATGCTTGTCTTTTTCAATGATGTTTGATCTACTGTCTGTCTTGGGTTAATAATTTACGACATGTTCGCGCGGTGTTGCAACTTCTACAGGAGCAGGAGATCTTTCTCAAATAGTCCAAGTGCAAATTCGGTGCAACATCTGTTGCATACTTGAGCCATGTCATCTCAGCTCGCAACGTGGTGATGCATTGCAGCAAGGTGCACACGGTTGTGGACTGGCCAACACCCAAGTCGGTGCGAGCACTTCGGGTCTTCCTTGGCCTCCTGGGGTACTACAAAAAATCCATCCAAAACTTTGGCACCATCCCGGCACCCCTCACAAAGCTCCTCAAAAAGGTGGGATACCGTTAGTCTATGGAGGCCGACGCTGCCTTTCAACCCCTCAAGACAACATTGTCCACAACACCAGTTTTGCAAATGCCAGACTTCAGTCGTGACTTTGTTGTTGATGTTGACGCGTTGGGCTCCGGGTCCGAGGCAATGCTGCACCGAGGTGACGATGCAGTGGCTTTCTCCAACCGGCCTATTGCCCCCACTCATGCCAAACTCGCGGGCTACGAGCGGGAGTTGATTGGTCTCATTCAAGCCGTACGACACTGGAGGTCGTACCTATGGGGTCGCGCTTTCCGTGTTTTCACATATCACTATAGCTAGAAGTACATGTTGGACCAGCGACTCTCCACCATCCTGCAACATCATTGGGTCAGCAAGCTCCTGGGCTACGACTTCACTGTGAGTTCAGACCGGACAAACTCAACACGGTGGTTGATGCGTTTTCAAGACGTTCCGAGGAGGAAGCAGCCTTGCGGCCCTTGTCCGCCCCATCCTTAGACCTCTTCGACATGCTCCACGCAGACATGACTCGTAAATATACCTGGCCAAAACTAGGGTCCGGCTGGGCTTCGGGTCAAGCCTAAAAAGCCCACGGTACAAAACTTAGGCCCCCCAGCCTGATCGTTGGGCCTAGTTTCTGGGCCTAAGCCTGGCCCAGCCCCGACCCGGCAGGCCCAACCCGACATAGGCACAAAAACTAGTTTTCACAGGCCCGGCCTAGTTTCTGGGCCTAAGCCTGGCCCAGGCCCAACAGGCCCAGCCCAACATAGACACAAAAACTAGTTTTTGCAGGCCCAACCTTCGGGCTTGACTCTGAGGCCCATGCCCAGGCCACGGGCAAGTCGAGGCCCAGTCCGACCTGGGAATTTCTGGTCAGGTCGGGTTTCCATGCCAGGTCTGTTCGTGAGCCAGCTTTGGTGGAACTACAAGAACAATATCATGATGAGACAATGGCTGTGTCTACGTTCCACCTGCATCCCCATCTCTACCTGTTGTACTTGATGTTGCATCGGCTACGCGGTGATTTCCATGTCCCTCGCGCACGGCAATTGATAGAAGAGTATGTTCGGGCATGAGCCGTGTGCCAGTGCGACAAGTCAAAACATCTCCAGCCAGGTGGTCTTCTCCAAACCCCTTGTTGCAACAACAGGCTGATAATGAATTTTGCAACAACATACCGACTAAAAGAGAGCAAATCCACAGAGGATTAAGATATTGTAGCACAACAGGCTGATAGTGGACGATTACATAGTAGATGGGCACACAACCAAAGCAGCTGGGACAGCAGCACACCAGAGTTCAGACCCAAGCTTAGGTCAACAACCAGTCATTGCGGAACATGATAATACTAGGTGGATTACGACAGCTTCTCTCTCTCTCTCTCTTTTATCTCTCTCTCTCTCTCTCTCTCTCTCAGTCTGACTGGGCAGATATCACTGCTTGAGGTGGGGGAAGCACTGGACGAGGTCGCTCTTCGGATGCTTCGCCTCGGCATGCTCCTTGCACTTTGCTTCAGAGGTGGTGCAGATGAAAGTCTGCATGCATATCTTGCACTGCATTGGGAAGGAAGCATTGATCAGATACCGAGGAATACCAAACAATGTTTCTTGGTAGAAAGGCAGAGGATTACAAGATCTCTACAATAACTTATAACATATTCACTAGACTGATATGATGTGCAAGGCCAAGCCACTGAACTGTTTCAGCTATCCAATATGGTGCACATCGATGGGCAGACAAGAAGTTGATGAACTCACAGGCAACATGACTGCCAAGATTATTTGTCAAGACTAAATATACACCGCAATGGACAATTTTCATTACATCAAGGGCTACATCACTTTGTTACTAATTCAAGTTGCGAGCAGTTGGGCACCAAGAGACTAGAATTTTTCACCTGTGTCGACAGTAAGAAAATGTAGCTAACAAGCTCAGTCCATCAAGTTGGTAAGCAAACAATGGGTGCATCCACTGGGATTATACACTAACATAACAAAAATCTTCCAGTTACCCCTCCCCCCTGGATCCTAGTGACTAACTAGTAGTACTAGCATCGAGAACTAGTTTTCAGACACAAGCATAGCCTTGCTTGGTAGCAGCCCAAAGCTGATCCAGACATGCCCACACTCTTAAAGCTGTCAGACTATATCTCATAGAAACCACATGTATCTCTTAATACGCACCATATGCGATGAGAATACTCCAGATCTATGCCCGAAAGAGGAATTTTGTACAACTAACTTGTAATCTAGCATACTAGTATGTCGATACGCTAGCCATAGTCCTGGCAGTCAAAAGTACATGATTCCCTTCGTTTCTCTAGGCGCAATTAACAAATACAACTCCAAATCCTACCAATAATCGCCGCAAAAAAATACCATCCACGCAGCAGAGTCCTATCGAGAAATAAGCTACCAATCGTCGTTGCAACTCAGGGGGCACGCATCCAGACCCCGTTAAAGGCGTAATTACAACAAATTCCACAGATAACAGTCTCGTCGGCGGAAAAAAAATCCCCAATCGCTGGAGAAGGTTAGATCGATTCGATCGATTGGATAGGCGGGATTAATCGGCGCACCTGGATGTTCATGGCCTTCTTGTTGGCCTCGAGCTGGCTCCCTGCGAAGGATCAGAAGAGAAAACATCGACAGAATCAGATCAAGAGGACCAACAAGATCTGACGACCAGGAGACAGGGGGAATTAGCTCCGTTACCCTTGCCGCCCTTCAGCTTCTCGAGGTTCCTCTCCCTCGCCATCTTGGACTTCTGAGCGTTGCCGCCGCCCATGGTTGTTGATTCCTCGGCGAGACGAGACGAGACGATGCTTTTCTGGTTCGGCGGAAATTTGGTGGGGAAGGCGAGAAGCAGGAGGCGGCTGCGTTTAATAGACGTGAAGGTGGAGGTGGAGGTGGAGGTGGAGACAGAGGACGACGTTGGCGTCAATCAATCGCGGGCAACTTGCGCGTGCCAGTGTCCGTGTGGACCCCGCTAAAGGAGGGCGTATCTGGACCGTCCGTTAGGTTCTGGTTCCGAGGTATAGAACAATCGCTTTATTACAAGTGGTGCTATGAAACGGGTCTAGAAATACTAGTAGCTGTAAAAAATATTCTTCAATTCACTACACTCCCTAGGAGTGAAAGGTAAATGATTCCTTGCAACCGACCAGCCGAGTCTGGCATCGGTTGCCTCGTCACGCCACGTAAAAAGAACCAACCAAAAGATGACACGTGCTTCCAGGTGTCTAACTTTATTTTTTTTCTTTTTTAGCTACTTTCAATGCATTAGTGCTAAAAGCAAGTATAATAGTGGACTTATAGCCCGCCTACATGTTATTTTTGCCTATGTGGAGGAGAGAGAGATGGAAAAATGGTGAGAGTGGGCTCTCATGCAAGAGCCTAGCTATATGCGTACTTCTACACAAATGCAATAAATATGAAGAAAGAGATAGAGAGAAAGTGAAAGAAAATAGTAATCTTATAGTCAACCTTATAGCTAACCTTATTGTACGAGTGACTATATATGATGATTATATATGACATGACAACATCATATAGCCAGCAGTTGGCTATGCTATTAACCATGCCCTAAGATGAGGTGCTAAGCACATTTAAAAGTTTAGCAACCAAAGCCCCCAATTCATAGGTGCTTAACTTGTTGTAGCTAAGTACACTCTGTTTAATGAGTTAGGTACTAAAGGTCTTCATGCATTGGTGAGCTTCCTTTCATTTAAGTATTTTGCCTAGGTTCACGCGATTGACACCGTTTCTTCCTGGGGTCACCATACTCATCTCTCTCCTCTTAAATACCATGCCACATCAGATTTTTTGCCTATGTGACAGCCTTAGCATCTGTACAAGATGGAGCATTGGGAGGGGCCTTATATTGTTCCCCTTCGTCTTCCACCTGTCGGGGTTGTGCGTTTTTTTCAATCTTAGACGGGAGAGCTCCCCCCACTGCTACGTCTTGCGTCCAGCCTCCTACCTATTATGGTCAGCAGAGCCATCGCCTACCGCTCCTCCCCGCTCTGCCACACCTGCGTTGTTGCAGCCTAATGCTACCGGGGTTGTGTAGCGACCCGACTCAAAACGAGTCAAGCCTCTGTGTGTTCTGTGCCATCCCTGGATCAGTATGCTGGCATACATAGTACATCAATGTATATATCAAACTGCAATCACATGTAATTAACGTAAAACTGATATATACCTCGAAAATCTCAGCGGAAATAGTCAACGGGAGTGGAGTCCCAATAACACCAACGGCAGGTTGAGTATAGACTGTAACCCTGAATCGTACTCTTACCCGTCGTAGAGCTTATCTGCAACATAAGACATTGCAGTCGTGTAGGTTAGTACATTGAATGTACCGGCAAGATCACCATAGCAGAACAGAAGATAAAAACTATTCTATATGTAGTAAGGCTTTGTGGCTCTGTGTCTGAGTTTTTGCAGAAAAGTTGGTTTTATTTTCTTTCCCTACAACAAAGGAATATCCGGAGTTTCACTATAGAGTTACCTAACAAGACATGGTTCCGCCAACCGATGTCTTAATGCCCACAAGTATCATAAGTTGCCCACAATTAATTATCAGTCCAGTGTTGAGAGTTGAGAGATAGATCCAAGTCTAGAAGCTCAAATTGTCCGTAAACGGGGACACAGCTAATCGATTAGGTTTAACTCTGCAGAGTGTTGTGTACTTTACCCACAAGATTCGTTCCCTCCTGGTAAGTCCTCGCACTGCCGGGTGTTTGAGAACAGGATGAACGAAACATGGTCTTTCAGAGTGTTTCCCTGACTACTGTCAGTGCCCATCCATTCCTAACATCGACTACATCTCGTAGCACTGCCCAAACAGAGTCACAACAAAGATCAACCAAGCCAGAGCCCATAATGACTTGTGGCTACACAGGTAAGCTTCCGGGCATGAAGTATTCATCCGTCTCTTTGAGTCTGGGTGAAGCTTTCCACAAGATGTCATGGTGCTTCTCCATGCATCCCGACCATCCACTGGTTACTCCAGGGATGCCCAATCAACCATCCTTCACCCAGTAGTGTGTATTGAAAAACCTGTTTCTCGAGTCTCGAAGTCTTGAGGTCTTGAAGATGCAGGACTTGAAGATGCCTTCATGAAGTTGTCGTCTTGACGTAGAGTCCTCCTTATCACACCACTCACGAACACTCATAACAAACCCCGTCTACTTTAGCATAGCATAAAAATAACTAACGTTCCCGGGGCTTTAGTAACAAGTGGTGGGTTCCTACCTCATGCATTCTACTTGACTACAAGAATTTTCAATAACACTACTGGAGGGATTTGTTGAGGATATCACTACACGCAATAAAACATAGGTATGAAATAGATGGTCAAAGTGAACTTGCCTGTATTGTTGATGAAGAATAATATCGCTCTTAGAAATAACTTGATAGAACTATTCGTCACTCTCCGATGAAAATCTATATAGTCAAACATTGCATTAATATAAGCAATCATACTAGCAATCAATTCTATCACACAAAAATAACACAAGAGTAAAATACCAAACTAAAAGCAACAAGGTTGTGATGAAGGAAATACTTAAGACAAAACTCAAATCAACAAAATTTCATCAACACAACCAAGGGTTGGTTTTCTCTACAAATAAATCCTATTTTCAAAAGTAATAAAACGAAAACAAAGTAAAACATAACAAAAGTATTTTTGTAAATATTTTACTAGCAAGAAGAAATTACTTTTGAAGAACAACTAAGAATTATGAAAAACAACACTCTAAACAACATAGGTTTTAGCCTAATAAACTTAACACCAAGAAAACAAATAAAACAATTAAGATATTAAAATAACAGAAAACAAAATATTTTCAAATAAGAAATCAACTAGCCATACTAGAGCAATACAACAAAGAAAAACAAAACAAAGTAATGGCTCTAAATTTTGGTGGCTAAACTACTACTAATATAAAACAAAACAAAACTATTTTAGTAACAAAACAATCCTTAACAGAAAATAATACTAAATTTTTTATTTAGAAAAGCAGAATTAAATCCTCTAAAACATTTGTGAAAAGAATTACTAAAACTAAATTGTTTTATAAAACATTTCCTAATGAAGAAGAATATAGTTTCCTATATCATTAGGATATAAAACAAAGCAAAACTATTTTTATTAACAGAAAATAAGTCACCTAATATTGGACAACAGAACTAAAGAAACTAAAACAAAAGTTAAACTAATTCAGATTTCAAAATAAAACTAAAGAAAAATTAAACTAACTAAATCCTCTTAGGTACTAAACAGATTCTGTTTTAGTTAAAAACCCTAATATAAATTATCCTAAAAATTCTCAAATAGTGCTGGATGATAAACCTAACTAATACAGAACAGTAGCAAAAAGAATCACTCAAAAATAAATTTTTAAACTCAAGTTATTCAGAAAACAAGATTTGAATCAAATCTGTTTGAATTTAATTTTTAAATTTCCAAATATGGTCAAACTTGGTATCTACAGAAACTACATGAAATTCGTGACATAATGCAACAAGAATAAAATTAAAACAATTAAAAACATAAAAGATATAAAGAAAACAAAATCAGAAACTATTCTGTTTTTAAAACAGAAACAGAACAAATAGAAAAAATCTATCTAACGGATAGGGGGTGATGTGGCACTCTATGATTGGTCTAGAGGTGTGTGTGTTCTAGCATTCCAGGCGGACGGCCGATGTTTAACGAAAAACGCTTCGGCGTTTAAGTGATCTAATCCTAGCCTTAGGATCGAGATCTAACGGCTAAGAGAGGGAGAGGGAGGGTCACCGGCGATGGAGGATTCCGGCGAGGCAGGGGCTCAGTGCTGCACGTGAAGGTGGCTCCGGTGGTCGGGGACGGCGTCTGAGAGGTCCTGTCGATGGCGGTGGACCTCCGTCGTCCGTTGGTGGCGTCGCCGAGGCGAGGGGGCGTCGGAGGCGAGCACCTCGAGCTTGTAGAGCTTCTGTTGGGGCAGGGCCCCAACGAGGTTGGTGTAGGCGTCGCTTCGGGGGTTGGCTAAAGCAGAGGGGAGGTCCAGGCGACGGCGGCGAGTCTCCGGTGAAGATTGATGGTGGCGGGGATGGTTGGGGGCGTTGGTGTTGAGTTCCACGAGCTCGGGATGGTGGTGGCAGAGGGGAACTCCGGCGAGTGATTGTGATGGTTTGGGTGAGGGGCTGGCGGGGGTTTTGGGGAAGATCGAACGAGGCCGAGCTCCTCTATTTATATGAGAGGTCAGGAGCTTGGGGAAGGAAAAGGGAGAGAGATCCGGGCGGTGATTTTGCTCCGGCGAAGTAATGGGAGGAGGGAGGAAAGGAAGGGGACGACCGCGGTGGCATTATCGGTCGGTCGGTGGGATCCGTGGTCAGAGAGAGAGGGCGGCGTTAGTGGCATCGGTCGGTCGGTGCGGGGGGATTTCGGGACTTAAAAGCTGTGGGCCGGTGGACTTTAAACATTTCTCCTTTTATAAATTTTCAGAGCATTAAAAACTCATTTATGATAACCAGTACTCTCCCAAAATTGAAGATCTCTATATGGAAATGACTAGGGGAATAAATGCAATTTAATGAACATTTTTCCCCGACCAAATTAAATACTTTAAAATAATTATTTTCAGGAAATGCCTAAATTGGTTTTAATTCTTTTGCAATGAATTTTCAAATAACCCCCTGGGTTTTATGATTCAAAAACTTCACAAAATACCCCCTGGTTTGTAGTGTCACATTACTCCTCTCAAATTTTGTCAAGGGGTTTGAATACTTTGAAAATTTAAATTGGAACCAAATATGAAATGGATCCCAAAAGGAATAAGTCAGAGATTTTCAAATTCACTTTCATATCCTTCTTTTAAACTTCCAACTCATATTTCATATAATTTGAAGAAGTCCTTTTATCCTCTCTCATGAAAATCATTGAGTTGCATAAAGTTTCTGATTTTGAAATATTTTCAAATGAAATTCAAACCATTTTCAAATCCCTTTTCATTTCTTTAAATGGAAGAAGTCATATCATCTTCTCTCTGGGATTTTGTGATGAAATGAATTTGACTTCCTGCAGAGTGAAAGTTTTTGGGAAAGCCATTTCAATCCCTCTCATTAAACTTTCAAAAGTTTCAAATTTCACTCAATTTCAATCACTCAAGCAAACAAACATTTCATTCTAATATTTATTATAACATTCCAAAATTTGGGATGTTACAGGTTGGAGATGATTGCCAACTGTCATGCAAAAAGAACACAACCTATGATGTTACAACCGGCGAGCAAAAAAAGTACAATCGGCGATGCCAAAAGCTTCAACCAAAGACGATGAAAGTTGAGGCCGACTACTGCGTTGTCGAAAGCTTCAACCAAAGACGATGAAAGTTGAGGGTGACTAAAGGTTGCAACCGATGATCGAGAAAGTTCCAACCGGCGTTGTCAAAAGCTTCAATTGAGACAATAAAATTTTGGGCCGGCCACCGCAACCGTGAAAAGCTGCAACCGGTCATGAAAAAGGTTTCAACCGGAAGATGAAAGTTTTTTGATAGAGATATACTTGACCAGATGAGTTCGCAACAGAAAAGTCGCAATCATTGACACGAAAAGCTTCAACCAAAGACCGGCGACAAAAAGCTGCAGCGACGAACTGATGATGCACATGACGATTTTTCTACACCAACGACATCGTGCTGGATGCTGAAACCGACACACTGTCATTGCTACAACCGACTATTATAACGGCTTCATGGCAGAGTTGCACCGTTGCAAGCACCAGATACTGGCGTGACGGTCTCTGTTTGGTCTAGAAGCCCGATTGTGCTGCATAGGAGGCCGGTGGGCACCGGTGTTGCAACCGACGAGCAGAAACGACGCGACGAGCGGTGGCGAGCGTGCTTCGAGGTCGCACGTCCATGGCGAGGGTTGACATGTCTCGATGTATCCTTTTTTCATGTGTGTGCGGGAGACAAAGGAGGACAAGGAAATAAAAGGAGAGAAAGAGAGAGACTCACGCCTACTAGATCAGATGGCTAGCGGGCGGTCAAACTTTTGGGTCGGATGGCTTATGCCTAGCATCACCCTTGGTGAAATCTCTCTCAATCAACTAAGGCCTCAAATTTGAGATTTTATCCCCCATTTTGACCAGGTCAACGTACTATGGTTTTTGGAGTGATCTATTGATGGGTGTGCCTGTTGGTAAGTGGTTGCGTGGTGGAGCGATGTGATGAACTTTCAGGGCAACGATTTTGAGAGAACACAAAAATCCAGAGTTTGCTTTGCTTCTTTCCTCATCGGCCAGCCAATGTCAACCACGTTGCCGGTGTCAAAACCGGCGGATCTCGGGTAGGGGGTCCCGAGCTGTGAGACTAGAAGCGATGGTGACAGGAGACGAAGGGGGTAAGGTTTAACCCAGGTTCGGGCCCTACGTCCTGCTTGATTGTATTGATGATATGGGGGTTATAGAGTTGATCTACCTCGAGATCGAATAGCTAACCCTAGATGAGTTGTTCTGTCTACAACCTAAAACCCTCCGATTTATATAGACACCGGGGGTACCTAGGGTTTACACATGGTCGGTTACATGCCGAAGAGATAAACATGCCTATCTATAGCTGACAATCTTGGAGAACACACCACGGATCCTCGAAGCATTCACCCTAGCAATGGGGACGTTGATCACCCAATGGTCACCTTGCGGCCCATACAGTCCGGCCCGTGGGAAACAGATCTGCTGCCCGAGGACCCCCAAATCCAGGACTCCCTCAGTAGCCCCCAAACTAGTCTTTAATGCCGATGTATATCCGAATGATCTTCATAATCTTCGGCTTGCAAGGCGAGTCTTGTACTCCTTTTTATTTGGCAACCGACCAGTTATCGGCAAAATTCCAAGCATCACGGGCTCTCCGGGTCCATTATAATAACCGCCAGCATTCCTCGATTCTCGCCTATCGTGGGGAGGCGAGCCCTCAGCGATTTTTACGGTGTTGCCCTTTCGTAATGGAGGCTACACCCATTTAAGTAAATAGGATCGCGGTTTAGACCACATACTTCTCCTTCTCCCTAGCGGAAAAACTCCTAGCGGAAGATCCACACAAAACATGGCAGGCGTCCCCAGCTCTTACGCGCGCCCCTACGGCTCATGTCCCCGGGGCTGGACCAGCTGCTCCGTATCGCTTCTGCGGCTGTGATATCTAGAGACCCAGGGATATCTCCCTTCTTCGGATCAGGCGGTGACCCGCGCAGGTTTAACTTCCTACAACAACAAAGTTTTCGGGTGCGTTTCCCCAATCCTCAAAGGGGGAACGCGTATGCTTTGTGCCTTTCCTCCTGCGGGGCCTTGGGTTTCCCATCCACCCGTTCCTGAGGGGATTGTTGGAATTCTATGGGACCCAAATCCACCACCTCACCCCGGGGTTAATCCTACACATCTTGGGCTTTGTAGCCATCCACGAGATGTTCCTGGGTTGCGAGGCACATTTCGAGCTATGGAGGAAGTACTTTTGTCTTGTCCCTCGAACTCGGGACAAGGCAATCTTGGAGGTCAGCGGAACCGAAGTATGTCGAATAGTGGGAGCGGGGTATCCAGTGGGTACGCCGAAGGAATTCGAAGAATGGACTTTGGAGTGGTTTTATATTGAAGACATCCCACTGTTCGAGCCAGCTCGGAGAGGTCTGCCCAAATACTCTAACGCCCCTTTGAAGAAGAGGTACAACCGGTGGCCGAAGAGTTCATCCCAAGAGGACAACGTTGAAGTACAACGTTTGGTGGCCTAGGTGCGGATGCTTACCCACCATAACCTGACCATGCCTGATGTCATGGCCGCCGCCATCACCTGGTGCGTGCAGCCTCTCCAATAGAGGATACACCCCCTGTGGTGCTACAATGGTACAAGCAACACTAGTCTCTCCCAAAGATTGGGACCTGCCAATCAGACGGCACTGGCCGCCGCCCTTGCCGATCTATATAAGGGAGAGCAAGAAGATTTTATTCATCGTACAACCAAGGAAGGGTATTCAAGCCATAATCCCATCAAATGGGTAAGGCTTTCTCCTCTGCGAACATAGTTCAGGGTTTCCATTTCGTTCTTTATTTGACCTAAGTCTTATAATATTACGTGAATAGGAATGGAGGAGCTTTATCGAGACAGTCGACTGTCTGGCTCCCCAGCCCGAAAACTATTCTCATGATGATGATCCGGGTTTTCACGAAGAACCGGATCTTCTAATTGAATTTGAAGACGGAGTCTTCTATCAAGAGAGCCTCGACTGATCTCAGGTGGCTATCATAGCCAATTACCTTGGATCGTTCTCTGTTCCTGCAACAAACAGGAAGAAGAAGAGCTCGTCCCGCAAGAGGCAAGCATCCAACAGTGCCCCGAACGAGTCGACTCCTACTCCCAAGCACCGTCGATCCGCGCGCCATACGCCGACGACCAACACAACACCCAGATTGAAAACCAACAGGGGCACAATCAATGGGCCGACCATGAGGACGAATTCGCGTGCTCACTCAACCCAAAGGTATTTTGTTCGGCTGGCTGCTTACTTACACAATTACTAGAATCTTACGGCAGTTTACATCGAAATACTTAGGAGAAAAGCCCAGGCTTCCCCTGCTGAAGAGGTCAACAAGGTGTCCGACAGTGCTCAAAATTCCAAAGCTACGACTCATTCCGGCCCTGCTATCGAGGCCCCGATAGCCAATCCTACTCCCGCCAATTCCGGTGATGGTGTGTCTGTCACTAAATTGGAAGTAGGAAGCGCCATGAATCATCGGCGACGACAGGAAGCCCTGTGTCACCCGGTGTTTTCCGAACAAGAGTTCGGCGCCCTACGCACAACGGACACGCACATCGGCGCAACCCGAGCTGGGTTCGGCAAGGTCCTGAAGATGATACCGCTATTTTGCAGGTAAGTAATCGGCTTGAAAGAGTCCGGACACCCTGAAAGGATCAAGATGGACCTAGAGGGGGGGTGAATAGGCACAATTACAAATTTTAATTGTTACTTAGCAATTTTAGGCGATAATGCGGAATATGAAAGTAAGCCTAAACAATTGCAAGTATGGTGCTAAGAGTTACACCAAGCAAACAAGTACCACACGTATATGAGTAAGCAAGCAAAATAAGATATAGGT
This sequence comes from Hordeum marinum, assembly GCA_022496015.1. Taxonomy (NCBI): domain Eukaryota; kingdom Viridiplantae; phylum Streptophyta; class Magnoliopsida; order Poales; family Poaceae; genus Hordeum; species Hordeum marinum. The sequence goes on from CM039673.1 coordinate 288,498,108, forward strand.
AAAGACTAAGAGAAAAATAACCACAAGTAGGGAGTTAGCGTTAGGAATAATCGCAACTCCGAGAGACGAGGATGTATGCCGATGTTCACTTCCTTGGAGGCAAGCTACGTCACCGTTTAGAGAGGTGGATGTTACCACGAAGGAACACCAACGCCACGAACACTCACCCTATTCTCTCCTTGAGATATCACCACGAAGGCGATTCCCAACCACTAGTGGTAGACCTTGGGGTGGTCTCCAAACACTCACAAACTTTCCGGGGGTAATCGCAATGAACGATTCCTCGTCGGAGAACTCCTACCGCCTAGGAGTCTCCAACCTCCAAGAGTAACAAGATACACCACAAAAACAAGGGGGGATCAACTTTTGCTTTGGTCAATGTGTAGATCAAGCACTCCTCCTTCACTCCTCAAAAGATCAAGAGCTTTAGTTGGCTAAGGAGGAGGAACTCCAATAAATCGAGGTCTGGAAATGGTGGAGAGAGAAATAGAGTCGTTGGCTTCTTCGTGGGGAAGAAAAGGACTATTTATAGGTGGGGACGGAATCCAGCCGTTGGGATAGATTCTTGCAAGGACCGGAAGTTCCGTCCAAGCCCGAAGGTTCCAGACACCGGAAGTTCCGGCCAAGTTCCGTGCAGGTTCCGGGCTACATAGAGAGTTTGCATCTTCTCTGGAATACCCCAAAAGCTGCCAGAACAGGGATGGAAGTTCCAACGCCCAGAAGTTCCGGGGAACGGAAGTTCCGGCCAGGGTCCGGCAAGGTTCCGGTCTACACAGAGAGATTGCACACAATGCAGTTTCTCTGGGTGGCCCGGAAGCTTCCTGGACCTTCTGGTCCCCGGAAGTTCCGACCTCGGCAGAGTCATTGCGTCGTGTAAAAATGGACCAATGATGAAGTTTATTGTGCCAGATCATATGTGTGTGTGAAGTTTATTCCTAGATGTTTTTCATGATGCACCCCCTCTTAATAGTGCGGCCGCCCTATGGACTCAAGAAAGAAAAGATAACAATATGGCAATCGGCTTTTTCCTTTTTCCACGTGGAGGGAGAATAATCATCCATGCTTCTCTTCAATTTTGACGGTGTTGTTTTGGTTAGAAACACAAATGAAATTGTCATAGATGTCAAAAATTGTTAAGGGCAATAATGCACTTTCAATCTCCCCCTTTTTGACATAGATGACAATAATGCTTGAGAGGGTAACCACACAATGCATGTAGAATATAAAGTAGTTTTAATGAAAGGAAACAACTCCCTCACAACCTATGCCTTACTTTAGATTTGTATTTGAATACCAAAGACGCGTTTGAAAGAATCTCCCCCTTACACTGTGCTACCCTCACAAGGATAATAAAGCAACATAGAATGATTTACTAACCTTGATTTTCATATGGATATGTCAATTATGACAGATGTCGCTCCTCAGAAAAAATAAGAAATATGACACCAAATATGACACCATGCAACACAGTGTAACCCATAAAGTGCTCGCATAAGAATAGATAGTTAAAGAACACCCAACGATAAGGTATGAAACAAAGCTAAGATTCAAGTAGGAGCAAATAAGAGCAAAGGTTCAACGAAGGTTCAGATAAAACGATAAAACGAGGAGACAATGCCCCTATCAAGCAATACAACATCTCCCACTTTACCATCAAGATGGCAAAAAGGAAAAATGAGAAATGCACTACTCAAGCCCCTAGGCAGACGAGTCATCGAATGACTCTCCAAAACACACTGAGTCGTGAGGGCGATGAGAAGAGGCTTCATCTCTAGCTTCGACATCAAACCGAGCAAACTGGGACTGGTATTGACCAAACGGAGTCCCATGAGACTCAGAACCATGAGCAATGGTCATACCAGATGTACGCATGCGATCCTTAAGGGCCTTCATTCCCTCCTTCCTAGACTTGTGCTCCTCCCACTACTTCCTATGCATATCTTGCTACAGACAGAACTTGTTCTTCAGAAGACGCTAAAGTTTGTTGCTCTTCCGAGACCCGGAATCACTAGGTTCCCCATGACGAAAAGCATGAGAGCGAGAGCGGAGTTCAAAGTGATGTGCACCCCCAGCATGAAGATACTCTTCCTCATCACCATCACCCTCAGGAATGGGAGCCTTGCCTTTCTTAACCAACAAGTTAACACCGGTGTGAATAGTCAGACGCCAGCCAGCAGATGCATCAGGAGCAATCTCAGCAATCAAGGCAGTGATATAGGGAACATAGATCGGAACCTTGTGGTTCATCACAACATTGTACATCTCATGCCATATGAAATCCATCACATCAATAGGACCAATATCAGAGGAGTGACAGGTGTAGTGAAGGAGGTTGATGAGATGACCACGAATCTTGTTTTTGTCACCCACCTTGACTTCGAGAACTTCGCAAAAAAACCGGTGCATGATATCATAGAAGGGCAGAAGGTCACCATAGAGCCAACATGTCCTCCAGGAGGGTACAAGTCAAACAAGTGATGAACCTGAAAGACTCTTCTATCATGGATCTTGTACCCACGATCAACAGTAGTGTCGGTGTACGTATAGCCCAAAAGACAAGCCATCATAGAGAATGGAGTCGAGAACTTCTCATCGCCAGGCATCCAGGTAAGAGTCCGGTGAAAATCAGTTCCAAAATGCACCGTGGCATAAAACTGAGCCACAAGAGGTGGGGACAGGTCATTCTGAAAGTTCATGAGAGCAAGAAGATTGAGCTTGACACACATATTCTGGACCCCAGCAAAGTATCCAGTGTTGGCGGGAGTCTTGTCAAAGTGAGTGAAAGCACAACAAGCTTCCTTGGTGGTTTTGATAATTCATGACAACATACATTGTCTCTTGGACTAACACCTCTATCTAGTGTATTTCAGATAATAGTCCATGGAGAGTTGGGTTGGCAAAAGGATTGTGAGGATTGTGGAATCACGCCAAGATGCAAGGAAATAGGTTGGCCAAGCTTCAAGCAAGAGGACTCTACATTTAAAATTTGTGAGAAATCACTTTGAGTCCATAGGAAAGCCAATACTATTAAAAGGGGGTAAGGTTTTATTGGTGAACAAAATGCTCATACCTGCACAAGTGATAGTCACCAAAAACATCCACAAGCTCTCCCACCAAAGCCTATCTATAGACAAACATTCAAAATCGGTGAAACCAACATTCCTATCCTGGTGCCACCGATTCCAAAACCTAGACAGACTCAGCCAAACCCTAGCCACTTCGGTGCAACCAATTCCATACTGGTGCCACCGAGTTTAGGTTGCCAACTTTCTGTTACGCAAATTCATATTTTCGGTCCCATCGAGATTGTTGGGTTGGCGTCACCAAGATTGGAAATCTGACCGTTGGTCACCTTATCGGTGCAACCGAGATTCGTATATCGGTCCCTCCGAGATTCAAAAGTTGCCACCTTTTGGTCACTTCGGTACCACCGAGATTAACACATCGGTGTCACCAGTTGGTCATTTTGTGTGTGACTGTTGGATTTTTGGGGATGCCTATATATACCCCTTCACCACCACCTACTCGAAAGAGAAGCACTCAGGACTATTCCATACCTATCCTATCAGTTTCTGAGAGAGAACCACCTACCCTTGTGTTGAGATCAACATCTTCCACTCCAACCATATGGGTCTTGATTTCTAGCCTCCCCAAGTTGCTTTCCACCAATCCCATCTCTTCTACCAAGCCAAATTTGTGAGAGAGTGATTGTGTGTTGAGGAGTCTATCATGTTGAAGCACAAGAACAAGGAGTTCATCGTCATTACCAAGCCTATTACCTTTTGAAGGGTGGTGCCTCCTCGATTGGTTAGGTGTGGCTTGGTGCCTCCTACTTCGTGTTGTGGAGTGAACTAAGAAGTTTGTAAGGGCAAGGAGATCGCCTACTTCGTGAAGATCTACCCATAGTGAGGCTAGTCCTTCGTGGTCGGAAGCCATATGGAATAGTCAAGGTTGCTACTTTGTGGACCCTTATGGGTGGAGCCCTCCGTGGACCCTCGCGACTGTTACCCTCCATGGGTTGAAGACTCCATTAACGTGGATGTACGATAGCACCACCTATCGGAACCACGGGAAAAATCCATGCGTCTCCTATTTCGTTTGATCGTCCTATCTCATCTCTTTACTTCATGTGCAATGTCTTTACTTTCCGCTGGCATATTTGTATACATGCATGTGTAGGGCTGTTAGACTTACTAGACTTACTAAAAACTGTTAAAATCTTCCAACTAATTAACTTGGGAAAAGGTTAGGTTTTAAATTCCTGCTAGTAGTCTATTCACCCCCCTCTAGACACTCTTCTAACGATCCTACAAGTGGTATCAGTGCTTTGGTCTCCATTTCTTTGGTTTAATCACCGTGGAGGAAGATGGATGTGTCTAGTGTAGAGAGTTTGAGTTGTAGAGTGCCCATTCTTTATGGAGAGTACTATAGTCAATGGAAGAATGCCATGATTGATCTATTTGATAAATTCCATTTGACAAAATATATTGAAAACCCCTATGTGTTCCCTATTGATGAATTGCATCCCACACACAAAGAGGAAATTAACATGCTTGGTAACCTAAGAACTGTCAATCTTATTGTTAGAGGTTTACCAAGATTCGTGCTTTCTCAATTGAAGAACTTTGCATGTGCATATACCTTGTGGACTGGTTTAGAGAAACGATATCCAAATCTCCCATTAGGAAATCTTGATGAAATTCTTCATAAAACTGTTGCTTTTCACAAAATGAAGCCTAGTGATCCAAACTTTGATAAATTCCTATTTGAGCTCCATGATCTTATGCATGCTAAAGGAGATGTCACCACTATTAACAACATTATCTTTGAAGCCATTCACATTCATAAACTTGAACATTGTCATGATCACAATTCTAACGAATCTCTTGTTCTTTATGACGAGGATTTCCCACTTGATGATGACAATGTGGAACATGACTACTTTGGTGAAGATGAGTTGTTCGACATCGAGCATGAAAAGATCATGAAGAATCTGAGTCTTATGGCAAACTTTAAGGATTACATGTCCGGAGGAAAAGAGTGGATTCTCGACAGTGGATGTACGGATCATATGACTGGTGATAAAGACATGTTCCAAGAGTTCACGCCTAATCAAGGTCCTCGACGGTACGTGACCTTTGGAGACAAATCTAAGGGTAAGGTACTTGGCCTTGGTAAGGTGGCCATATCCCATGATAGCTCTATTCAAATGTTATGCTTGTTTAATCTCTTGGCTACAATCTTCTTTCCGTATCTAGACTTGCCGACTTCGGTTTCAATGTGTTAGTCACAAAAGTAGATTACCAAGTGTTTTTTTAAGATAATAATAACATGTTCTTTACCAGTTTCCATAGAGGTGATCTATACATTGTTGATTTCACTAAGAGATCCAACCTCGTACTTGTCTTATTTCAAAATCTTCTAAAGGTTGGCTTTGGCATAGAAGACTAGGACATGTTGGCATGCGTTATTTAGACAAGCTTAATAAAGGTGATCATATACTTGGTGTTAAATATGTTATCTTTGATAAAGATAGACTTTGTAGTGCTTGTCAAGCTGTGAAGCAAGTAGGTGGAAGTCATCCCGTTAAGAATATCATGACTACTAGGAGACCACTCGAGTTACTTCACATGGATCTTTTTGGTCCTAATGCTTACAAGAGTCTCGATGGAAATTCCTATGGTCTAGTTATATTTGATGATTTTTCCAGATTTACGTGGGTATTATTTCTTGATGATAAGTCGCAGGTTCAAAAGATCTTCAAGAACTTCGCTTGCAAAGTGAAAATCAGTTTGAACTGAAGATCAAGAAGATTTGGAGTGATAACGGATCGGAGTAAAAGAACACCCATGTGGATACCTTTCTTGATGAAGAAGGTGTCTCACATGAGTTCTCAGCTACGTACACACCTCAACAAGATGGAGTTGTTGAGAGGAAGAACCGGACGCTCATTGAGATGGCAAAAACGATGCTTGACGAATACAAGATGCCAAGACACTTTTGGGCATAAGCCGTTGGAACAGCATGTCATGCCACAAACCGACTTTACTTGCACAAGCTTCTCGGTAAAACAACATACGAGCTACTCACCGTTAACAAACCCCAAGTCGGATACTTTCGGGTATTTGGCTCAAAGTGCTACATTCTTGATAATCATCGTCGTACTAAATTTTCTCCTAAATCTCATGAAGGATTCCTACTTGGTTATGGATCGAACTCTCACACTTATCGTGTCTACAACAACTTCACTCGAAAAGTTGAAGATACGGTAGATGTGAAGTTTGATGAATCTAATGATTCGCAAGTCGAACAATTGCCAAATGATGTAGGTGATAAGGACCCTTCGGAAGCCATTGTAGATCTACCCATAGGCAAGTTTCATCCCATGGAGGTGAATGAAAGTACTTCATCAACTCAAGTGAAAGCCCCTACTTCACGTCTAGGTGAACCTCAACACGACATGGAGGCATCCACAAGCGGTACACGACGAGATGATGAAGAGGAGGAAGTGCATCATGAAGATCCACCACAACCACCTTCACCACCACCTCAAGGGAATGACACCGTCAACAACAACGAAGATGAAGGAGATGATGATGAAGAAGAAGAATCTCCACCATCCAACAATCGGAAGCTGACCCGAGTTCGAGCACAAGTGACCAGGAACCATCCCCTAAACCAAATCTTTGGTGATATACAAACAAGGAGAATCATTCGCTCTAAAACCCGTCTAGCTAACCTTTGTGAGCATTATTCCTTCATATCTAGCATTAAGCCATTGAAGGTAGAACAAGCTCTTGAAGACGCGGATTGGGCAAATGCTATGCATGAAGAGCTTCACAATTTCGAAAGGAATGAAGTGTGGACACTCGTGGAGAAGCCCGAAGACGAACAAAACATCATCAGAACCAAATGGGTGTTTCGGAACAAACAAGACGAAGACGGTCAAGTCATGCGCAACAAGGCTCGTCTCGTAGCCCAAGGATATACGCAAGTCGAAGGTATGGACTACAGTGAGACTTATGCCCCCGTCGCTAGACTTGAAGCTATTCCTATTCTTCTTGCTTATGCTAATCACCATGATATCACGCTTTATCGAATGGATATCAAAATTGCATTTTTAAATGGTGAAATTGAAGAAGAGGTTTATGTTAAGCAACCACCTGGTTTTGTGAATCCTAAGAAACCTAATCATGTTTACAAGCTTCATAAAGCTCTTTATGGTCTTAACCAAGCCCCTCGTGCTTGGTATAAATGTTTAACGAAGTTTCTCATTGAAAGAAGCTTTTAAATTGGTAAAATTGATGCAACCTTGTTCACTAAGAGAGTTAATGGTGAATCATTTGTGTGCCAAATCTATGTGTATGATATTATCTTTGGTTCCACTAACCCTCAATTTAGTGAAAGATTTGGAAGGTTGATGTCCGAGAAGTATGAGATGTCTATGCTGTGTGAGCTGAAATTCTTTCTTGGTTTGCAAATCAAACAATCACGAGAAGGAACTTTCATCTCTCAAACTAAGTATACCAAGGACTTGATCAAGAAGTTCAACATGCAGGAGTGCAAAGGTATGAAAACTCCTACGCCCACTAGTGTACATGTTGACCTTACCAGGGAGGACGAACCGGTTGATCAAAAGGTTTATCGATCTATGATTGGTTCATTGCTATATCTATGTGCATCTCGTCCCGATATTATGCTTAGTGTTTGCATGTGTGCTAGATATCAAGCTGTACCTAAAGAGTGTCATCTTTTGGATGTGAAACGTATTGTGAGATACTTGATACAAACATCAAACTTTGGCATTTGGTATCCCAAGGGATCTTCTTTTAATCTTGTTGGCTATTCCGATTCGGACTATGTCGGTGACAAGGTTGATAGAAAGTCCACCTCGGGTACTTGTTAATTTTTAGGTAGATCTCTTGTGTCTTGGTCTTCCAAGAAACAAAACTCAGTATCTCTATCTACTACCGAAGCTGAGTATATTGTTGTTGGATCTTGTTGTGCACAATTACTATGGATGACACAAACGCTTAAGGATTATGGAATGTATGTTAAAAATGTTCCATTACTTTGTGGCAATGAAAGTTCTATTAAAATTGGACATAATCCTGTGCAACATTCTTGAACTAAGCATATTCAAGTTCGACATCATTTCATTCGTGATCATGTTGCCAAAGAAGATATCAATCTTAAGCATGTTCTTACTAACAAGCAATTGGCCGATATCTTTACCGAGCCACTTGATGAGAAATTTTTTTGTCACTTGAGGAGTGAGTTGAACATCATTGATGCTTCAAACTTGAGCTAGACTCACTCGGTTGCAAGAAAGGGCATGAGCTTTCTTGTTATTTCCATGTTCCCGTAACTCATTATCATATGCCATGGAATTCTATGCTCCCTTGTATTTCATCTAACCTTTTGTAGGTACTTGGAAGAACTTCATTCCACAAGATTGCCATCAACTCCAATCATAATCAATGTTGTCATTACCAAGTATCAACAACCCCTCTTTATGATGGAAGGAAGAAGACAACAAAAACATATCCTTGACATACACTTGATCTTAGTTGCAAAATCTTAAATGGTATCATGTCAATTGGATATATCCATTGTTCTTCCTTGCATGACTAACCTTTGTAGGTGACTAGTGTACTAGAACGAGAAGGATTGCTCCCAATTCAAGATGATCTTCATCAACCTCGAGCATCCTCAATAGGTTCACCTACGGAGCAATGTCATCAACATCACTCAAAGGTATGTACTCATATCCTTGAAAAGTCTTTACTCCAAGTCATGGGCTAAAGCAACTCAAGTGATACGAAGATATTAAAATGCTTAATCGAAAAATGGTAAGCCCATTGTGAGATTAACGTAGAGTATGACCTATGATCAAATATTCTTGTTTGGCTCCTAAGTCAATATACTCTAATATAGGTGACCTAGTCACCGCCCATCATCTAGTTAAGAATCTTGTGTGGTTTTCTCTCTATTTGCATGACTTCACGTAACCACTCAAACCTTATCTAATTGATGTCCTTTGTAAAAAAATCGCATTCTTTCTTTTTGAAACTATTTCTTTTGTCTCTGTGAAAATAGAAACTTGGTCTCTCATTCGGAGCCACCGATATAAATAACTCGGTTCTACTGAATTTGCAGATGAGCTGCACTACACAATCTCGATACCATCTATTTGTTTACCCCAGAGTCACTAATTTTCTTTTCTAAATCTGTGTTTCTAAAAAAATTGGTATATGTACTTGTGATGTTCTTGTTCCTTCGATGACCCCTTTATTATTAAAAAATAGGGGGAGAAGAACAAACAACACTTCGGGGGAGAAATTCTTATTCAAGGATCCCTAGATCCAAGGAGAACAAGACTAAAATTTGCAAAAGGGAGAGAAGATACATTCAATGATTCCCTTAGTTCTTTTCTATGAACCCTACTTTCAATGACCCTTGTTCTCGAGGATCCCTTCTTGTTAATGATCCCTGTCACTACTCCTAAGTTTAACCTTTTTGGTAATTTATGCCAAAGGGGGAGAATATCAAAGCTTCATGCTAAAGGGAGAATTACATGCTTATGCAAAGGGGGAGATATGATTTAGGGGGAGAGGAGTATAGCAAAAGTTCATACTTATATAAACAAGGGTAGAATACCAATGTAGGGGGAGAAAACTATATTTTGGAGAAAAGTCTAAAGTGAACAAAGGAGATTTTTTCTCACCCTATCCAATCCCAATATCTACATGGTGAGATTCAGGGGGAGAGGATGAACTACCGCTTTCATATCTAAGGGGAGAAAAGCTATAAAATATTAATGCTAAAGGAGGAGACATATCAATCTTAAGGATTATCATATTTTATATGTTATCCACATCTTTGTATCCTTTGAGTTCTATTGCTTTTGTTTAGTGGAATACTCTTGTGTTTCCTAACATTGTTTTCTCAAGTGTGTCTCTACTACTAGAATGCTCAAGAACTCAAGGTAAGTATATGCATCATATCTTTGGTCAATATGATCTCTTGCTTCTTGCACATATTGTTTGCAAGAGTGATGTCTTGATCAAGGATATACATTTCATTCATATATATTGATGCATATAGCCAAGATACACATGACCTTTCACATCCCTTCTACTACTTGTGTGTCCATGCATTCCAAAGCAACTATCCTTTAAAGGACTGCACACATTTAGGGGGAGCAAATCTAAATCATGTGTTTCTAAAAGTCTTCATTACATCCAAGCATATATTTATTTAAAGCTTTGATTGTATGTTGTCATCAATTACCAAAAAGGGGGAGATTGAAAGCACAACATGCTCCCTTGGTGGTTTTGATAATTCATGACAACATACATTGTCTCTTGGACTAACACCTATATCTAGTTTATTTCAGATAATAGTTCATGGAGAGTTGGGTTGGCAAAAGGATTGTGGAGATTGTGGAATCACCCCAAGATGCAAGGAAATAGGTTGGCCAAGCTTCAAGCAAGAGGACTCTACATTTTACATCTGTGAGAAATCACTTTGAGTACATAGGAAAGCCAATACTATTAAAAGGGGGTAAGGTTTTGTTGGTGAACAAATGCTCATACGTGCACAAGTGAGAGTCACCAAAAACATCCACAAGCTCTCCCACCAAAGTCTATCTATAGCCAAACATTCAAAATCGGTGCAACCAACATTCCTATCCCGGTACCATCGATTCCAAAACCTAGACAGACTCAGCCAAACCCTAGCCACTTCGGTGTAATCGATTCCATACCGGTGCCACTGAGTTTAGGCTGCCAACTTTCTGTTATGAAAATTCATATTTTTGGTCCCACCAAGATTGTTGGGTCGGCATCACCGAGATTGGAAATCTGACCATTGGTCACCTTATCGGTGCAACCGAGATTCATATATCGGTCCCTCCGAGATTAAAAAGTTGCCACCTTTTGCTCACTTCGGTACCACCGAGTTTAACACATCGGTGTCACCGAGTTGGTCATTTTGTGTGTAATGGCTGGATTTTTGGGGATGCCTATATATACCCCTTCACCACCACCTACTCGAAAGAGAAGCACTCAGGACTATTCCATACCTATCCTATCAGTTTTCTGAGAGAGAACCACCTTCCCTTGTGTTGAGATCAAGATCTTCCACTCCAACCGTATGGATCTTGATTTCTAGCCTCACCAAGTTGCTTTCCACCAATCCCATCTCTTCTACCAAGCCAAATCTGTGAGAGAGTGATTGTGTGTTGAGGAGTCTATCATCTTCAAGCACAAGAGCAAGGCATTCATCGTCATTACCGAGCCTATTACCTTTTGATGGGTGGTGCCTCCTAGATTGGTTAGGTGTCACTTGGGAGCCTCCTACTTCATGTTGTGGAGTGAACCAAGAAGTTTGTAAGGGCTAGGAGATCGCCTACTTCATGAAGATCTACCCATAGTGAGGCTAGTCCTTCGTGGACATAAGCCATATGGAATAGTCAAGGTTGCTACTTCGTGGACCCTTATGGGTGGAGCCCTCCGTGGACTCTCGCGACTGTTACCCTACATGGGTTGAAGACTCCATAAATGTGGATGTACGATAGCACCACCTATCAGAACCACGGGAAAAATCCTTGCGTCTCCTATTTCGTTTGATCGTCCTATCTCATCTCTTTACTTCATGTGCAATGTCTTTACCTTCCGCTGCCATATTTGTAGACATGCATGTGTAGGGCTGTTAGACTTACTAGACTTGCTAAAAACTATTAAAATCTGCCAACCAATTAACTTGGGAAAATGTTAGGTTTTAAATTCCTGCTAGTAGTCTATTCACACCCCCTCTAGACACTCTTCTAACGATCCTAGAGTGAGCAATGTTGATACTCTTCTGAATGACATACTTGTTGACAAACTGGGTGAAAATGTCCATATAGGCGTGTTGCTGAAAGAGAGTCTAGAATTTGGAATCAGCCACATGTTCACGTTCTTCATGATACGAATTGACCCTGCACTAAGCAGCCCTTTCATAGTGATGGGCACAGGAGGAGAAGGATGAACATGAACTGGCTTGCCCTTCTTGGAAACCGTCTTGCATTTCTTTGACTGATTGGTAGCAGGAGGAGGGGATCCATGGTCTTCAGACTTAGGATCAGGCTCAGGATGGTAGTTAAAGATATTCTCAGACCCAAACACAACAACTTTGGTATTCTTGACTCTCTCTTTAGATTTCCGTTCATACACCTTAGACGGTCGAGCATGCGAACCAGAACCACCTGTTGAAAGAGATGAGAGAAATAGAAGGAGGAGAGGATAAGTTCACTAGATTCGAAAGGAAAGAGATAATCAAGGAATCTCAATGTGCGAGAATATGTCAGGACTCTGCTTAGGCTAGAGGTTCCGGGCCATGGCCGGAAGTTCCGATGGACAGAAGTTCCGGCCAACGGAAGTACCGGCCCCCGCCCGAACATAGAAACCCTAGCGAGGTCGGAAGTTCCGGCCTGCCCGGAAGTTCCGGGCACCAGTAAAGTCGCAGGGTTCCAACTCGATCCAAGAAGAGAACAAGCACAAATCGTGCAATGGATTTGAACGGAAGACGGACTGCAGATCTATGGTGGATGTAGTACATGAGATTTGTAGTGTGTGATGTTATCCTAATACCATAAGCAACTACAATCCCTAGGAGTGAATCCAGAGAGAAGATAGAGAGAGTGCTTAGGTTACCTTGCTCCATGGAGATGGGGAGGAGCACACGAGATGCCCTCTGAACATGATGGAAGGGAGGAAGGCGGGAGGTTCCGGGGGCTGGCAGCTCGCACAGAAGTCGTCGATGGGAGATGGGGCGTCGCAGGAAGAGGAGACAAGGGGAGGAGCAGGGGAACAAATGAGGGAAAGCCCCTTTGGCGACCCCTATCCCACTATTAAGTGTCTCAAATCCGTGACACCTGGAAGTTCCGGCGGCCGGAAGTTCCGGGCTCTACCCCGGAAGTTCCGGGTTATCTAGAGAGAACACAGTGTGTCTGAAATCCCAAGAACTTGAGGGAGAGAGTACGAAAGCTGCCAGGACCACCACTAGCCCAATCAACATTTATGTGTATGGAAGAAGCTTTGTGAACTAAGAGAAAAATCAGAGGGTTTTAAGATGAGATAGGCTTAGGTAGAACCTATACTATGGTCATATAGAACTACTACACACACATGGCAAAAGGAAACGAATCAAGGAAAGAAAGCCCAAAATATGAGTGTAGAGATCAGAAAAAAATATAGATCAAATCAAAAACCATGAGGAACGAAGATAGGGCGATGTACGGATCCACCATGTTTGAGTATATATGACTTGGCATTGCAAAGATATTAACCTTGAGTCCAACATCACAACTCCATCATTTAAAGTACTAAGTCACAAAAGTGAGGCCTAGTAACTTTGAGAGTGTTTGGTTTGTTTATGCGTCATATAGGGTGAGAGAACTCATGAATTGAATGTCTCCGCCTAAATACATGCCTACACATAGACAAGACATGAAGTAAGTGTATGTAGGTGTACAAGATTTCACATAATGTTATCAAGCTCCAAGATACCAAGTTCATGCCTAAGTTGACAAAACCTTGCTTCATCCAATGGTTTGGTGAAAATGTCTGCAAGTTGCATATGTTTACCAACATGATAAAGATGAATGTCCCCCTTTTGCACATGATCTCTCAAGAAGTGATACCTAATACCAACGTGTTTTGTGCGAGGGTGATCAATAGGGTTCTCAACAATCTTGATGGCACTTTCATTATCGCATAGAAGAGGCACATGTCTATAGGTGATACCATAATCCTTCAACGTTTGCCTATCCATAGAAATTGTGCTGCACAACTTCCGGTTGCAATATATTCGGCTTCAGCGGTTGAGAGAGAGACACAATTTTGCTTCTTCGAGGACCAACTTACCAAGGAGCATCCAAGAAATTTACATGCCCCGGAAGTAGACTTCCTTCCCACTTTGTCTCCGGCCCAATCCGCATCCATGTACCCAATGAGATCAAACTTGGCATCCTTGGGGTACCACAGACCCATCTTTGGGGTGTGAACAAGGTATGTAAGAATATGCTTAACCGCCTTATGATGACTTTCCCTAGGGAAGCTCGAAATCTTGCACATATGCCTACACTTAACATCATGTCTGGTCTAGATGCACAAATATAAAGCAATGAAGCAATAATAGAGAAGCAAATAGATGTGTCAACAGGAATACCGTTGGTGTCTTCAGTGAGAACAAGTTTTGTAGGCATGGGTGTCTTAGAAGGGTTAGCATTTGTCATGTCAAACTTCTCTAGAATTTCCTTGAGCTATTTTGTTTGAGACAAGAAAATTCCTTCTTGACATTGTTGTATTTGAAATCCGAGAAAGAACTTCAAGTCTGCATTGAGTGACATCTCAAAGGTCTTGGTCATGGAAGCCGCAAACTTCTTGCACAAATGAATGTTAGGAGAACCAAAAATGATGTCATCTACATAGACTTGGCATAAGATCAAATCACCTTTCCCCTCTTAGTAAAAAGAGTGAGATTGATCACCCCTCTCACAAAGCCATCATCGAGTAGAAACTTCTTAAGATGATCATACCAAGCACGAGGTGCTTGTTTGAGGCCATACAAAGCCTTGTGAAGTTTATACGCATAGTCTTTGTGATTGGGATCAACAAACCCAGGTGGTTGTGATACATATACTTCTTATTGTAGAGGACCGTCAAGGAAAGCACTATTAACATCCATTTGATGTAATGTAAAACCATTGAAAGCAGCATATGCAAGTAAGATACAAATAGATTCAAGACAGGCAACGGGAGCAAAGGTCTCATCAAAGTCCAAACCTTCAACTTGTGAGTACCCTTGTGCCACTAACCTTGCCTTGTTGCGGATGATTATGCCATTCTCATCTTTCTTGTTCTTGAAAATTCATTTTGTTCCAATGACATTGTGTTCCTTAGCTTGTCTCTTAACTAATGACCATACTTTGTTGCGTCCAAAACTGTTCAACTCTTCTTGCATAGTAACAAGCCAATCATTGTCCATCAATGCATCTTGTACCTTGAGTGGCTCAGCACTAGAGACAAACGGAAAGTGAGCACAAAATTTTGTCAATTGTTTACGAGTGACTCTACCTTCCGATATGGCGTTTAGAATTTGATCAACATCAACACGACCGGCCACTTGTGGCATGATGGAGGTTAGGGTTTCACGAGGTTCTACTTCATTTCCATCATCCACATCCTCAGCATATGTATCATTAATGTGTAGTGGAATATCTTCTTCTTCATGTTGCATTTGTTGAGGTTCATCACCAAAGATTGCACTTTCTTGTTCTTGCTCTTGGTGATGATCTTGTTCTTGAATGTGATCATGGTGAGGTACTTGTTCCCCTTCTTGATTATGAACAATGGGCATAGTTTGAGCAATAGGATCTTGTGGAGGTATGGGTGTTGGAGTGGCTTGAGGATGAGAGAAACTTTCATCTTCTTCATCATCATCATGAGATTCTTGTTTCATTGGAAGAAGAGCACCAACACCCATGGACAAAATATCTTGAGAGGGATCTTGCCCACCTACATCACTTAGATCAACTTGCTCCCATGGGAGCCATTAAATTCATCAAACACCACGTCACAAGTTTCTGCAACACATCCATTGGATTTTTTGTAGAGTCTATAGGCGTGAGAGTTTGATCCATAACCAACAAATATCCCCCCAGTTGTTTTGGGTTGAAATTTTCCTAACCGTTCTCTTTTGTTGAGGATGAAACACTTGGACCCAAATACACGAAAGTACTTGACATTTGGCTTGTTCCCAGTCAGGAGCTCATATGGAGTCTTCTCCAATATCATGCGGAGGAAGAGCCGGTTCGATGCATGGCATGTGGTATTGACAGCCTCAGCCCAAAAACTATGTGGTGACTTGTATTCATCCAACATGAACCTTGCCATTTCCACAAGTGTACGGTTCTTTCTCTCGGCTACACCATTTTGTTGAGGAGTGTAGGGTGCGGAATATTGATGTTCAATCCCTTCATCACTAAGAAATTCTTCCAAGGTGTAGTTCTTGAACTCAGAGCCATTATCACTTCTTATTGCCAAGATTTCTTTGTCAAACTTGCGTTGGGCTTGCTTGGAAAAATCAATGAAGGTGATCATCGTCTCGTCCTTGGACTTGAGGAAAAAAACATGTATATCTTCAGTAATCATCAACAATGAAAAGTCCATACTTTTTCCCATGAAGACTATCCCATGACGGAGGCCCAAAAAGATCCACATGAAGGAGATCTAAAGGCCTTGAAGTAGATACAATATTCTTGGGTGGGTGCTTTGATTGATGTTGCTTCCCGGCAATGCATGCACTACACACACGATCTTTCTCAAAGGAGACATTGGTTAGTCCAAGTATGTGATTACCCTTTAAGAGATTTTGAAGATTTCTCATCCCGACATGGGCTAGCTGGCGATGCCATAGCCACCCCTTGTCGGCCTTGGCCATTAGACAAGTTGCATGGAATGTGCTCTCTTTCGAGAAATCAATTGTGTAAAGGTTGCCATCCAACTTTCCAACAAATGCCAGCTCGAGAGTATCTCTCTTAAAGACTTTCACATCCGCTAGTCCAAATAGTGTATCATAACCAACTGAAGCCAATTGGCGAATGAAAAGCAAATGGTATTGGACAAGCATGACATTTGCAAGAGACATTTCATTTGTGATAGCCACCTTTCCCAACCCGAGTACCTGTCCTTTTGATCCTCCACCAAACACAATGATCATAAATGGTTGAATAGCTTCCATGAAGTCAAAAAGCAATCTGCTAACTTCGGTCATATGGTTGGTGCATCCACTATCGATCAGCCATTTGACTCCACCAGAGAAAGCAACCTACACACAATTTTATGACTTGGTTAGAGGCACCCATTTTGCAATGGGACCTCTCAAGTTAGTCACAAGGTTCTTAGGGACCCAAATAGCATAAAACCGGAATGTATTACGAGGACCAACAAATTTTGCATAAACTTCTCCATCCTTTGTTTTAAAAAGTACATAGGATGGAGGCATGAACTCTTTTGGCTTGTTGAAAGTGGGCATGCCCCTAGTGGCCTTCCCACTCACAACCTTACCTTTCTCCTTGTGCCCTTCATGTACAAATGTCTCTTTGAGAGGGGTGGAGCACTTATGAGGAGGTGTCTTCTTCTTGCTTATGCTTGGGTCAAACCCAAGCCCTTCCTTGGCAAACACCTCATTGTGTTGGCTCAACACCTCATTAAGGTTCTTTTGTCCTTGAGCACATGTCATGAGTCCTTTCTTGAGTTGTGCCTTTAGATAACGGATTTCCTCAAGAATAGATGCTAGGTCACCACTAGAGTTAGTAGTACAATCATCAACATTGATAATAGGTGAAGAGTAACCCTTGGCTAGAGTTTCAAGATAAGTAAGTTTGAGTGTCTCAAAGCTCTTTGTAAGAAGAGTGAGCTCCTCTTCCTTAGTCTTGAGGTACACAGATAGAAGCTCACAATCCTTGGAGAGAGAAACATGAGATTCCACAAGCTTACATTTATCATTCATCAACTCCTTGCAAGAGTTCTTGGCATTTTCAAGGAGGCAAGTTTTTTAGCATGATCAACAATGTTTGCACCAATTTTTAAGCATAGTTCATCATTTCGTGCTTCCTCATATTGGACTTTCCGCTCAAGGATTTCATACTTTTCCTTTTCCTCAGTGACGAGGGTTTCGAGTTCCTTAATGGTAACGGTGTGCTTACTCACCATCTCCATGAGCATACGAAACATAGTGAGATTCTTTCCTTTAAGGGAGCACATGACCTTATTTAGTTTAGCAAGCATAGGATCATCTATATCATTATCATCATTATCCTACACATCAATATCCTCATCACAAGAACTAGATGGAGTGAAAAGAGGAGGATTTGAGCGTGGGGTTACCTTGACCTTGTCAGGAGAGTTTTGGTCCTCTCCATCTTCTATCACGGCCTTTGCCATTAAGCACTTGTGAGCATTGCCCTTGTAGTCTTTCATATAGTTGTAGGTGGCAACCTCACCACTCTTTTTGACTACCCTCAAGGTGTTTTGAGAATCTTGAGCTACTCCGGAAACACCACCAAAATCATCTGGATTGGATTCTTCATGAGCAACCAGTGCTCTCCCATCTCTTTTCTTGAGCTTGGAGTTCATAGGATTTGGCAACTTCTTCTTAGCACAGGTCTTGGGAAACCTTGGTTTATCTTTTCTCTTTTTATAAGGGAAATAGTTGGAGAAGTGGTTGGTTTCTTCATAGTTGTAGCATTTTCTCACTTTCTTCTTCTGGAATCTTCCCTTGAATTTCCCCGCGCTAAACCTCTTGACAAAGAGGGCAATGTATTCATATGAAGGGCTCTCATTGGAGTCAATCTCATCCCCATGTTAATCATCATAATCTTCTTCTTCATTTTGCTCTTCGTCACATACATGTTTGGCCTTCAAAGCAAGATTGATCTTTGATGCTGAGGTACCATGCTTGACAAGATGTTTTGTAGCATTTGCCTTTGACTCTTCAAATAATTGGAAAGTGGATATGATGTCATCCTAAGTCATTTCCTTGAATCCATGATGTTGTATTATGTACCATACCATTTGGTGATGATATGGATAAAGAGCATGAAGTAGCTTGTCCACGAGAAACCGCTTAGTCAAGTTGAAACCATCTTGTGTCTTGTCACAATCACATGACTCAATGTCGGCAGAGAGAGTCATGAGATGCTCAAGGAGCTGCTTGGGGGATTCACCTTTATCCATACAAAAGTTTTGCAATTGACCCTTTGTTGGGGATATAACCCCGTGGTAAGATCCGCCCAAGTGGGGCCGAGTCATACCTAGCGGCTCATAATCTAGACCAAGGCAGATGAGCCAAGAGACGTAAGCATGGCTGCATGGCAGCTTACCAAGATGGGCCAAGACAAGGCCCAGACGGGAGAAGGCATGACGACTCGGGCGGGTAAGCCGCTCGGAGACGGCTTGCCCGAGAAGGCAAGGTGACGTAGAGATAGAGTCGGGTGCATTGTAAGAATCGGTATGAGACTTGTGTAACCCGTGGTCTTGACCTCCTATAGAAAGGCGAGACCCGGGGCGACTTAGACAGGAACCAACTAATCAAGAACTAGGTCAAGCGAATCCGCTCCCTTGTAATCGATACTCCAATCAATACAACACAAGCAGGACGTAGGCTTTTACCTCTTCTTGAGGGGACAAACCTGGGTAAACTCATGTCCTTCGTCCCAACCAACCCCTTTGAGTCCATCACCTTAGCGATGGCTTCGAACACAAGTACTCGGACATCTGTCGTGATAAAACCATGATAGTTGGCGCCCACCATGGGGCCAGCGCTCGGTGGTATTGAGTTCTCAAAGGGCTCTCTCCCAGGGATCAAGGGATATGTTGTTGGAAGGATGAACAAGAGCCGTCGTGGCTGGCTCTACATCGACGATGCCGGTGGGGCCCCGAGGCTGATTCTTTCGAGTACGATTTTCGGGTTCCCTTCGGTGGAATCCACGTCTTCATCGGCAAAGTCGGCGGATCTACACCCAGGCCGGACGTCTGCACCAACATCGTCGAGCCGGCTCGGCGCACGCAACCCGCCCGTGCTAACCCAGGCAGAAAGCACGTCTTCGTCGACTTCACGCAAGGCATGGATCTGGAGGGTTCTATGTCTCAGGAAACTCTCGTCTTCTTGGAGGGTGAGTCTTCAAGTGGAGAGACGGAATCAATCTACCAGCTTCACGATGGCAGGCTAGGGGGCTACGACGAGCTTTACCCCGGGTGGAAGTATCATGAGCCGGAGGACCATGGGCCGCCGATGCATGCGGCCATCTTCATGGCGGGTTCAGCACCGGGCCTGAGCAGTACAGCCGCCGGGGCAGCCGGGTGAGGGGCCGACCTGCCGCCGGCTCAAGTTCTTCTGGATTTGATGGATGAGCTTACAACCCTGTTGGCAACTGAAGTCACGGTGGAGAATCAAGCTGCCCGGAACGCAGAGATCGTAAGGCTAAAGGACCAGATGTAACATCCCAAAATTTCATTTTGGAATGTTATTAATATAGCTATGCATCCATCATCATCATTGTTTGAATACCTGTATTGTTGAAATGTTCTTTCTAAAAATTCTGAAAGCCCTTTCTATTTTTTCCCTAACTTGCTTTCACCTATTGGAAATTTTGGTTAAATGTTCAAAATAAGAGGGGAGTAACATGACACTCCACACCAGGGTTAACTTGGTGATTTATTTGAACAAAAATAACCAGGGGTTATTTTGAAAATATTTGCAAAAAGGATTTAAAAACAAATAGGCAATTTCTAATAATAATATTTTTTTAAAGTATTCAAATGACAGAATAAAAATGTACATTAAATAAAATTTATTATTATGATAATTTTTATATATAATACTCCTATATTTAGAGACCATTTGAATGCTTTAAAGGTTTTTGAAACGCTCTGGAAAAACATTAAACAGAAACCGATAACGGTTACTGTATTAAACGGGCCGGCCCACGGGCAGTTACTCGCGTATTGATAAAAAGCCGGTCGACCGACGTGCTTTCATTTCCCTCTCTCTCACTGCAACCGGGTCCCACCCCCGACCGACCGTTTCACCCGAACGGTCATCTCCCTCTCCCCCGCACGCGCCGACGACCTCGCCGGCCGTTTCTTTTCCCCCTCCCGGATCTCTCTCCTCTCTCCTCCCCCGCACTCCCCAGCGCCCCTATATAAGCCACCCACTCCCCTCTCTCCATTTTCCCCCGATCCCTCTCTGTCCCTCGCCAGACCGTCGCAGAATTTCTCGCCGGAGTTTCCACCACCACCGGACCTCCCCATCGCCGTTGCCGTCGACTCCGACCTCCCCTCCCCTCTCCGACACCATCAATCGGCGTAGGAG
Source organism: Hordeum marinum (assembly GCA_022496015.1). NCBI lineage: Eukaryota > Viridiplantae > Streptophyta > Magnoliopsida > Poales > Poaceae > Hordeum > Hordeum marinum. The sequence continues at coordinate 288,519,030 of CM039673.1, forward strand.
GACCACCGACGCCGTCTGGACTTCTCCGCGCTCCGTTTCGACCACCGGAGCCACCTCCGTTGACGACCACGACCACCGGCCGTCGCCACATCGCCGGAGTTCTTCCTCCCCCTCCGGTAAAGTCGTCGAGCCCATTCCCTCCCTCCGATCTAGATCCAACGGCTCGGATTAGAACATTAAAACGGCGAACCGTTTTCTCCTTGGCCTCGGTCGCCCGCTCGAAACTAACTAACGCACGCGCTAGCCAGCCAGTAGAATCGCGCCACGTCACCCCTGGCCGTTGCAAATCAATTTTCCTTTTATTTTTTTTGTTTTAATTAACAGAGTGTATTCAAATTTTGTTTTGCTTATATCTTTTAACCTGTTTAATGTTTTGAGTTGATTCTTTTTGGATTAGCTCACATTTTTCATGTAGTTTCACCCTGTGCTTTTAAATTTCAAATTTGAGCTATAAAATTTGAATTTAATCAAATTTGCTCAAAATCTTCAAATCTGAATAACTAGAGTTTGAAAATAGATTTTGATATGAATCTTTTTGCTACTGTTTGTTATTATTTAGTACTATCTTCATGTTTAGTTTGAGGATTTTCAGGATATATTTGATTAGTGTTTTAACCAAAAACAGAATCTGCCTAGTATTATAGTATAGTTTCATTTACTTAGTTTTAATTAGTTTAAATTTAGTTTTGGTTTCATTTGTTTATTAGGTTCTGTTAATAAACATTTAGTGTTTTCACTCATTGTTAATAAAAATATAAATTTGCTTAGTTTAATTTTATTTAACATAGGAATCACAACTTCTTTTCAAATAGGCATAATTTGATTAAAACAACTAACTAGTAATAGTTTTGCTTTCAAACAAAGTTTTATATAATTTAATTCTGCTTTCTAAGACAGGTTTAATTGTAAATTATTTTCTGTTAAGAACATGTTTTGCTAATAAATAATAAGTTTAGTTTTTCATTCTTTTTGTTAGTATAACTATAGTTGATTCATATAGTGCTTATCAAAACTTTTATAAACTTTACTAAACTTTTCCCAACAAACTTAAATTGATTTTATTCTGTTTATTAATAAAATATTCTATTGTTTCCTTGCTGTCAACAATTGTTTTGTTATTTCAAAATAGTTTTATTATGTTAGTAGTGTTTTATCAATCACCTCCTAGTAAACAAAACTGTGTGTGTTTTCTTGCTAGTGATTTTTGTGCATTGTTGCCTTGATTGTTAATACTTCTTTGCTGAATGTTATGAGTTGTTATTTTGGTTGTATGCTTATTTGAGTGCTTTGTTTGCTTCATTAGATTATCCGGAGTGCGAAGCTTGTTCCTTAGAGTCACTCACGTACGAAGATCATCAATCAGGCAAGTCACTTTGATCATGTTTACCCATGTTTTATATGCATTAGTTCTACCATCTCCCCAAATTGCATGCAAGATAGGTTAGTTGGAAACTTGGTTACATTGTAGTAGTATCATGTGGTAGGTACCCCCCTCAAACTCTTTGACACATTGGCCCCGGGAAACATTGTTTTACTTTTTGCTATGCTATTAGTAGACGGGGTTGGTTGTGTGATTCATGAGAGTTGAGAGAGTTAATAATTTCAAGACCTACATAATGATCAAGATTTAAGACTCCGAGTTTTCAACATACCTCTGGGTGGATGATGGTTGAACGGCACCCTGGAGAAACCAGTGGATTTGCCTAGGTGATGCTGGAGATGGCCAGTATTCACGCGGAAAGGTCCACCCAGGCACAAAGAGATGGATGGATGCTTTAAAACCCAAGGCTTACCTGCACAGCCACAAGTCATTATGGGCTCTGGCTTGGTTGGATATCGTGGTGACCCTGGACAGGCGGTGCTACGAGAGGTAGAAGAACGGTAGGAAAGGATGGGCACCGACACAGTCGCAGGGAAACCCTTTGGAAGACCATGTTTTGGTCATCCGTTTCTCAAACACCCTGAAGTGCGAGAAATCAAATGGAGGCGACCAAATCTTGTGGGGAACGTGTGCAAAACTCTGCAGAGTACTCAAACCTAATCGATTAGCCGTGTCCACGGTCATGGATGACTTGAGCCAAAGGAACTGAAACATTCGGAACTCTCAACACAATTAATAATGAGGATGTGGGTATTAACAATTTGGGTATGAGAATAGGTTGGTGGAACCATCTCATTAATCAACCAACTTAGTAATATTTTGCTTAGCCCCTTTCTTGATGTAGGAAAAATTGGCTTTACGCAAAAACTTACCACCCCACCTGCCATATATGCATATAGACTAGATGATTATCTTTTCACCCCTCTCTTATGACTTTGCCGGCATATTCCATATGCTGACCTACATGGCTGCAACGTATCATGTTGCAGAGTACTTTTCCGACCAGGAGTGAGGACACGTTCTATGCTCAGTGAGATGCCCTTGGAGTCAGATGGACTCATCTACCTTCGATGCTTCCGCAAGATTTAGATATTCTCATGAGTTGGCCTTCGGCCACTTTATTGTAATTTTTATTGTAATAAAGGACTCGATATGAGATTTCGATTAATGTAATGCTATGTGATTTCCCTTTGATATATACATTGATGTGCCGTGTGTGTACCAGCATGATCTTGGGATGGTACGGAAACACCGGAGATTCGACCTTTCAGGTCGGGTCGCTACAGAAATGGTATCAGAGCACACGCTGACCGTAGGACGTAACCTCTAGGACTGGAAAGCCTTAGGATTGTTTCTCTTTGTCTTTAAAATTCTTATACTCTCATCTACTCGTTTCTGACTCCTCTCCGATTATTTCAAAATTTATAGATGGCCACCTTCATCCCAGTGTTGATCACGGAGTTTTGCCAGCCTGACGCAACGATGCCTTTTGGTAAGGAGCTGATGAGGATCGTCAAGGACGTGAGGATTGCTTTGCCGAGCATCACTGGGACTCCTATCATGTCATTTCCCCAAGATGGACGCTACAGGATCGAGGTGCACATCCCAGGGAAGACCTTTGGGAATCGGAAGAAACCCATCGACTTCAAGTTCGTGGCACCCAGCTGGATACTTGGAAGAGACATGGCCATTCATCGTGCCCTTGGACGTATTCAGGAGGAATACAGAGGTGGAACCATTTCACCAGGACTCAGCATGGTTTGCCGCAGGGATGCCCATGGCAACATAATAACCCCTCCTACTAGAGACTCCACCATTTCCTATATCCAGACCTTGGAGACTCACATCAGGACTCTGGAGCTTCGAGTTCGTGCTGATACGAAGACAATCAAGAATCTGATGAACCGCGAGATTGACCTTGAAGCTGAATTACGGGAAGCCGAGTACGAGCATGAGTATGAGGTGAAGGATTTCTTAGAGAGGATCGACAAGCTGAACACTCGCATCGCCACTCTGGAGGAACAGATGGACATGGGTGAAAATCTTCATCCTGAGGGAGACTTGGCTCCTTTCATCAGCGACGATGATGACTATGAGGAGAGCACCACTGGAGGAGACTCAGTCACCATGTACTTCTGAGGAAAAACTTTAGTTATGCCCTCCATGTATCTTTTATTTTTCAACGTTAAGAGCGTAGGTCGATGTGTAGTTTGATTGAGACTTGTATTCCCGATGTTTGACATTGATTGAATAAATGAATGAGTGGTTGGTGTGATATGTTTGTTGCATTGCATATGGGTAGTGAATTTCTCCTTTTAGGCCCTTGTTCTATTCTAATTCTCACCCCCTGAAAACAGCAAGATGCCTCCACGACGTGAGTCCGACTTCACTTTCCCGCCGGAACTCACGCAACTCCTTCAGCAGCAGAATGCACTGATCCAGCTATTGATCCAGAATCAGACCAACAACCAGAACAACAACCACCATCCACCCCAGACTGACAATCTCACCCGTTTTTTGAGGTTGAACCCTACAACTTTCAGCAGCAGCACTGAGCCCATTGTGGCAGATGACTGGCTCCGCAAGATGGAGAGAGAACTTGTCACCGCTGGATGTACTGATGCTGAGAAGGTGCGATTTGCCGCACATCAACTGGAAGGACCAGCAGCTTCATGGTGGGAGAACTACACCACCACATATCCTATTGCTGATGTAACTTGGGAGCAGTTCCAGCAAGCTTTCCGCACCGCACATGTTTCGGCTAGAGCCATGAGTTTGAAGAAGCGCGAGTTTCGCAACTTGCGCCAGGGAAATCGCTCTGTGGCCCAATACGTGGACGACTTCAACACATTGGCACATTATGCACCAGGAGACGTGGCCGATGATACGTCCAAGCAAGAGAAGTTTCTGGAAGGACTCAATGATGAGTTGAGCATGCAGCTGGTAGTGGCTACTTTCAACAACTACTAAGAGCTGGTGGACAAGGCCCTCATCTTGGAGGGTAAACAACAGCAGATTGAGAACCACAAGCGGAAGTACACTCAGGGGAAGTTTAACTCTGGAACTCATCAGAAGTCCCGCTACTCCCCGTACTCAGGGAATACCGTATCAGGGACCGGTAAGTTTGGAAGGCACACTCATGCTGTGCACAACCATGGAAGCCACCACCATGGAGGAAATGGGAATACCCGTCCCAACCATGGCAATTTCAAGACTGACAATGGGAATGGGAACAACAACCAGCACCGTCATGTTCCTACTCAGAAGGATCTGAGTCACATCACCTGTTTCAAGTGCCAGAAGATAGGGCACTATGCTACTGAGTGTCCCCAGAGCAAGCAGGGAAATGGAAACGGCAACTCCGCAGCCAAGAAGGCAAACCCTTTTCCTCGTGGCCAGGTGAATCACCTCGACGTGGAAGAAGTCTATGATCAACCCGAGACTGTGGTTGGTAAGTTTTTATTGCATTCACGTCTAGTTACAATACTTTTTGATTCTGGTGCAACTCATTCATTCATATCAAGGGTAGTTGTGGATAAGTATGGTTTGCCCACCAAAACCCTTAAACAGCCCATTAAGGTCAGTTCCCCGGGAGGTATGATGATGGCAGGAATAGGATGCCATGCCCTGAAACTTCACATAGGAAACCATGTTTTTCCCACCGACCTCATCGTCTTAGAATCCCAGGGATTGGATGTAATCCTAGGCATGGATTGGATGACCAAGTATGAAGGAAATCTTGATTGCCTCAGCAAGTCTGTTTCACTCACCACCCCGGAGAACAAGAGGATTAAGTATGTATCCCGACGCACACGTATGAGTGCTAGGTTAAATGCCCTCACAGGAGTTGTTCAGGAGGAAGTACTTGTGGTAAAAGATTATCTGGATGTATTTCCGGAAGAATTACCAGGCATGCCACCAGATAGGGAGATTGAGTTCCTAATAGAACTACAGCCAGGGACAGCACCAATTTCCAAGAGACCCTATCGGATGCCCGCAAATGATCTGTTGGAAATCAAGAAGCAAATCAAGGAGTTATTGGACAAGGGGTATATTCGCCCAAGTTCTTCACCTTGGGGAGCCCCAGTTCTTTTGGTGGAGAAGAAGGATAAAACCTTGAGAATGGTAGTCGATTATCGTGCTTTGAACGAGGTGACTATCAAGAACAAGTACCCTCTGCCGATGATTAATGATTTGTTTGATCAGCTAGTAGGCGCCAAAGTATTCTCTAAGATCGATCTTCAATCAGGGTATCACCAACTGAAGGTTCGTGAACAGGATATACCCAAAACAGCTTTCACCACAAGGTATGGCTTGTATGAGTATACTGTCATGTCCTTTGGTTTGACTAATGCTCCTGCCTACTTCATGAATTTGATGAACAAAGTGTTTATGGAATATTTAGACAAGTTTGTCGTGGTGTTCATCGATGACATTTTGATATTCTCCAAGAACGAAGAAGAACACAAGGAACATCTGCGTTTAGTTCTGGAAAAGCTAAGAGAGCATCAATTATATGCCAAGTTCAGCAAATGTGAATTTTGGCTGACGGAAGTCGGATTCCTTGGACATGTTATTTCCGGAGAAGGAATAGCCGTAGACCCCGCTAAGGTTGAAGCCGTCACCGAGTGGAAGTCACCCACCTCAATTAAGGAGATCCGCAGTTTCCTCGGACTTGCCGGATATTACCGGAGATTCATTGAGAATTTCTCAAAGATAGCCAAGCCCATGACAGAGTTGTTGAAGAAAGAATCCAAGTATGTTTGGACTGAGGAATGTGAAGCCAGTTTCCAGGAGTTGAAGAAACGTTTGGTCACAGCCCCAGTGTTGATTTTGCCCAATATTCGGAAGGACTTCCAGGTTTATTGTGATGCTTCACGTCAAGGACTTGGAGGAGTACTCATGCAAGATGGAAAGGTTGTAGCTTATGGATCCAGACAACTACGACCTCATGAGTTGAATTATGCCACCCATGATTTGGAACTAGCAGCCGTAGTGCACGCACTCAAGACCTGGAGACATTTTCTTATCGGAAATAGTTGTGATGTTTACACCGACCATAAAAGCTTGAAATATATCTTCATGCAGAAGGAGTTGAACCTCAGACAGAGGAGATGGTTAGAGTTAATCAAGGACTATGACATGAGATTACATTACCATCCAGGTAAGTCCAATGTTGTAGCCGATGCCTTGAGTCGGAAAACTTATGAAAACACACTCACAGCGGGAGGATTACCCCAAGAGTTAGTCGATGATCTCAGAGAGCTCAAGCTAGAGATAGTTCCAAGAGGATATGTTGGTACACTAGAGATCCAGTCCACCTTGACCGAAAGAATTTGAAGCCCAGAAATCAGACAAGGAGATAGCTGAGATAAAGCAGAGAATGAAAGATGGTAAAGCTAAAGGTTTTCGTGAGGATGAACACGAAACTTTGTGGTTTGAGAACCGAATCTATGTGCCCAATGACCCAGAGCTCAGGAAGTTGATACTTCAGGAAGCCCATGATTCACCTTACTCGATACACCCAGGCAATACCAAGATGTATCGGGATTTGAAAGAAAATTATTGGTGGACAGGTATGAAGAAAGATATTGCGGAACATGTTGCAATATGTGATGTTTGTCAGCGAGTAAAGGCAGAACATCAGAAACCAGCAGGGTTACTCCAACCTTTGCCGATACCCGAGTGGAAATGGAAAAAGCTTGGTATGGACTTCATCACAGGATTACCCAGGACCCGTTCAGGTTATGATTCCATCTGGGTAGTGGTAGATCGCTTGACCAAGGTAGCTCATTTCATTCCAGTGAAAACCACCTATACCAGTGCTAAGCTAGCCAAGATATATATGACCAGGATCGTATGTCTGCATGGAGTTCCGAGGAGTATCGTGTCAGATAGAGGAACACAATTTACCTCAAAGTTTTGGCATCAGTTACATGAAACTTTGGGTACAAGGCTGGAGTTCAGTATAGCTTTTCATCCGCAGACAGATGGACAGACTGAGAGAGTCAACCAGATTCTGGAAGACATGTTGAGAGCTTGTGCGCTAGATTATGGATCTAGTTGGGATGACAACTTACCTTACGCAGAATTTTCGTACAACAACAGTTATCAGACCAGTCTGAAGATGACCCGGGACGGCTGGCGTTGGTAGTCACCCCCCAAGTTGGAGGATATGTATTTACCAAAGTGCTTATGGATGGTGGCAGCATTATCAATATTTTGTACTATGACACTTTCCGCCGGATGAAGTTGCTTGATAAGGATCTTAGGCCTTCCTCGACGGTTTTTCATGGTGTGGTGCCTGGAAAATTGGCTTATCCAGTGGGTATGGTCTCTTTGGAAGTCGCCTTTGGTGACGAATACAACAACAGGGTGGAGACCTTGTGTTTTGAGGTGGTCAAGATCAAAAGTCTGTATCATGCCCTGTTTGGACGTCCAGCTTACGCCAAGTTCATGGCTAGGCCTTGTTATGTTTACTTACAGCTCAAAATGTCGGATCTAAAAGGGACGATTACAGTGCATGGTGATCGGGAGATGGCTATTGAGTGTGAGGAAGGAGATGCAACTTATGCAGAGTCAAGTTGCGCGAAAGAAGAGCTCAAGTTCTATAAGGAAAATGTTGACCTGGAGGACATGACTCCGCTCAAAAAGCCCACCACAAAATCAGAGCCGCCCCTCAAGTTTTCGGCGGATGACACTAAGCTAGTGGATTTTACTCCAGGCGACTCATCTCAACATTTTACTATTGGGGCCAATATGGATCCCAAATAGGAAAGCGCGCTCATCGAATTCATCCGTGAGAATCGGGACATCTTTGCATGGAAGCCGTCTGACATGCTGGGTGTACTGAGAGAATTCACTGAGCACCACCTTAATGTGGATCCTAAATTTAAGCCGGTCAAACAGTTCCTATGATGGTTCAATGAAGAGAGGCGCAAGGCCATTGGGGAAGAGGTGGCCTGGCTCCTGGTGGCGGGTTTCATCATTGTAGTGTTTCACCCAGAGTGGCTTGCTAACCTGGTGCTAGTGCTTAAGAAGAACGGCATGTGGCATATGTGTGTGGATTACACGGATCTTAACAAAGCCTGTCCAGCTAACCCGTTTCCTCTCCCCCATATCGACCAGATCATCCATGCAACGGCGGGTTGTGAGAGTTTATGTTTCCTGGATGCTTATTCTGGTTATCATCAGATCAAGATGGCAGTCAAAGACCAAGAGAAGACGGCTATCATCACGCCTTTTGGTGCCTTTTGCTATGTGTCCATGCCTTTCGGGCTCAAGAGTGCCTAGGCGACTTACCAGCGTTGTGTGCAAAACTGTCTTCACAGCCAAATTGGGCGCAACGTTCATGCATACGTGGATGATATTGTGATTAAGTCTAGGAAGAAGGAGACTCTGCTTGACGACCTGAAGGAGACTTTTGACAACTTACGGGTCTACAAGATGATGCTTAACCCGGCTAAGTGTGTTTTCGGTGTTCCTGCAGGCAAGCTCTTGGGATTTCTAGTCTCTCAGCATGGCATTGAGGCTAATCCAGATAAGATCAAGGCTATCACTTCCCTATCTGAGCCGGCATGTATCAATGATGTTCAGCGCCTGGCGGGACGGATCGCTGCGTTAAGCCGGTTCATAAGCCGCCTTGGTGAGAAGGACATCCCTTTATACTAGATGATGAAGAAGACGGACAACTTTGTCTGGAGTGCGGCGGCGGGTGAAGCGTTTGAGGCCCCCAAGAGGCAGCTCACAGAGCCACCAGTCTTAGAGGCTCCGGCTGAGAAGGAACCTTTGCTCTTATACATGGCGGCTAATAACAGGGCAGTCAACACCGCGATCGCTGTTGAGCGTAAGGAGGCAGGGAAGGAATATCCGGTTCAAAGACCGGTTTATTATATCAGTGAAGTCTTGACAGAGTCCAAGCATAGGTATCCACATTGGCAGAAACTGGTATATGGGATGTTCATGGCCAATCGTAAGTTGAAGCATTACTTCCCGGGGCACCAGATCACAGTGGTTAGCTCTGCCCCATTGGGAGACATAGTTCAAAACAGAGAAGCCACCGGCAGGATTGCTAAGTGGGCATTGGATCTTGGAGCTCTTAACCTGAAATACGTGCCTCGCACGACGGTCAAGTCGCAAGCCTTAGTGGATTACATAAACGACTGGACGGAGTGTTAGGTGCCCGAGGAAAATCTGGATAACACATATTGGACAATCCACTTTGATGGATCCAGTCAACTAGAAGGATCAGGGGCAGGGGTTGTCTTAACTTCCCCAAAGGTGACAAGTTCTGTTATGTGCTAAGGCTGATGTTTCCTTGTACTAACAATGCAGCTGAGTATGAGGCTCTACTTCACGGCCTCCAGGTGGCTAAGGATATGGACCCGAGTCGGGTTAGATGTCTCGGTGACTCAGACCTCGTGGCCTAGCAAGTTTCAGGTACTTGGGATTCCAAGGACCCGCGGATGGCAGCTTATCGTCAAGCGGTGGATGTCATTGCTAGTCATTTCAAAGGTTATCAAGTGGATCATGTTGATCGTCGCAAGAACGAGGCGTCCGACGCACTCTCTAGACTGGGCTCTCAGCGTAAGCCGGTATCGCCTAATGTTTTCTTAGACGTACTACATCACCCGTCAGTTAAGTTACCTTTAGAGGAAGACTTGGCTATACCTGACCCGGAGGGGCAGCTGGTGGCGGCTCTACATGCTATTCCTGATTGGACTGTGCCTTATCTGGCGTATTTGACCCGTGGCGAGTTACCCGAGGATGAAAATCTGGCGAGGCAGATCATCAGGCGGTCTAAGTCTATGATAATCATCAATGGTGAGTTACATAAGTGTAGCATCACTGGCGTCTTTCAATGATGTGTCTCACCTGAGGAAGGCAAGGAAATTTTGAATGAAATTCATGCTGGCGATTGTGGTCATCATGCTGGCTCAAAATCTCTGGTATCCAAGGCTTTTCGACATGGCTTCTTCTGGTTGAAGGCTCATAAGGACGCGGAAGACTTGGTTTGCAAGTGTGATGGATGTCAGAAGTTCAGCCGGCGGGCTCACATTCTGGCTTAGGAGTTGCGCATGATTCCATTTACCTAGCTATTTGTAGTCTAGGGACTTGATATGGTTGGGCCTTTCAAGAGATCCAAGGACAAGAAGACCCACCTCTTGGTGGCCGTGGACGAATTTACCAAGTGGGTAGAAGCTGAGCCAGTCAGCAAGTGCGACGTGGCTACGTCGGTTCAATTTATTAAAAAGCTGATCTACCGCTTCGGTTACCCTCACAGTATCATCACAAATAATGGTACAAACTTATCCAAGGGGGCTATGCAAGCATTCTATGAAAGAGAGCACATCCTACTTGACGTTTCTGCGGTTGCTCATCCACAATCAAATGGTCAGGCAGAGCGTGCTAACCAGGAAATCTTGAGAGGTAGCAAACCCCGGCTTATGGTTCCGTTGCAGCGAACGCCGGGTTGTTGGGTAGAGGAGTTGCCGTCCGTCTTATGGAGCATCAGAACTACTCCCAACAGATCAACATGCTATACACCTTTCTTCATGGTTTATGGCGCAGAAGCTGTGTTGCCAAGCGATATATGCCATGACTCTCCACGGGTGACGGCTTATGTTAAGGCAGATAATGAAACAACACATCAAGATGCGTTGGATGCCTTGGAGGAAAAGCGTGATCTGGCAGCGACTCGATCGGCGATTTATCAACAAGACCTACGTCGCTATCATAGCCGCAGAGTTAAGACCCGGACGTTTCAAGAAGGCGAGTTAGTGTTGTGGTTGATTCAAGATCAGATAGATGCACACAAGTTATCCTCTCCATGGGAAGGACCTTTCGTGGTCAGCAGAAATCTCAACAACGGGTCACATGACCTCATTGACATACGAGACGAGTCAAGCACTTTTGGGCAGGAGACCCGCCGGCCATGGAACATAGCTCATCTACGGCCTTACTATACCTGAGTCGTTGAGACTTGACATTGTACACTATCATTGTACATATCATAGATATATATGAATAAAGTTGGCATCCCCGCAAGCCGGGGCCTCTGCCATTTCGCATATCTCAGTTTGTGCAAAAAGGTCATCTAGGGGGCTTCCAACCCGCCGGGTTTAGCTTATCACACCCTATTGATCGGCTCCTAAGCCAAATGGTTGACTCCGTCAACAAGGTCATATAGGGGGCTTTCAACCTGCCGGGTTTAGCTTATCACACCCTATTGATTGGCTCTTAAGCCAAATAGTTGACTCCGTCAACAAGGTCATTTGGGGGCTTCCAACCCATCGGGTTTATCTTACATACCCTCTTGATCGGCTCTTAAGCCACCAGAGTTAAACGTGCCTGTAAGCTAATGCTGCTCCACTATGTGACCCATCGAACTCTTACCAGTTAATATCGCTTAGAGACCCTAAGCCAGTTCAAAGAAATTGAGGGCCAATCTCATTAGAGACCCTGTACTGGTTAAGGTTGAACCGGCGGTTCTTGTCATGTGAGGGACGGCTTACAGAAAGCGAGGATAAACTCTCTCATCTACTGCCGACTCTCCGCTATGTGGCATGTTCGTACTCTCAGACAGTTAATCTTTTAAAGACCCTGCACTGTTTAAGGTTAAAACGACAGATTTATGTCACATGAGAGGTAGTTTATGAGCTACTAGGGTACTCATGTCCTGCCGTGTCTCTTTCTGGGATGTTACACTTCCTATCAGTTAATCCCGCTTAGAGACCCTAAGCTGTTCTAAGAAATTGACGGCCAATCTCGATAGAGACTCTGTACTGATTAGGAGTTTTAATTAGTGAGTCCACCCAGAAGAACCGGCACATGAGCTGTTCAAAAAACTTCAAAAAACAAATCAGGAAAGATGTAACATCTCTGGGTTGTGCTATTCTAAGCCGCCCTACTAACAGTACGGAACATATTCTGTTTTCACAGGTTGGTTTTCTCAAGAAGAGCCGCCACGACATCTGGTATGAATTGAAGCACAAGGCGGGCACAATATGTTAAAGCCGTGCGATTTCCTTTGTGCGCGATGGCACAGTTCAGGCAAAGACAAAGTTTTTACTAAAGGCCTATTACAATGCTCTCCACAGATCTCAAAAGCAATGACTTAAAGTTTTTTACACGCCCCAAAATTCGGCGGGTCACGAAAGTCGGGTTATCCATGGCATTATCAAATTGATTAGCTGGACGGCGGGTCACCCTACGATGGGTCTTCGACCTCCTCGATCTGGAGATTTTCCACGTCCCAGTTGCAGTTGGTTAAAGATTCAATGTTTGCCTCTTCAAAGAGGGGAGACGGGTCAAGATCAGGAGCAAAGAAGTGCTTACGACGTGCAAGAATTAAGTCCTGGGCCTCGAAGGTTGGGTCGCGCACTCGCTTGTTCTCGGCATTGTAAGCCGCCTGATATGTTGACAGGTTCACTTCTTCCACTAATACCGATGCAAGGACTCTGGAGGCCTTCATACAACGAGCATAGTCGGCTTCTGTGAATTCTGAGCCGTCGTCCTTCTTTGATGGAAACCCGTCCATCATCTCGTCAGGAGTTAACTCTGGGGCGAAGGCTAAAGCCCGGCTTATTGCCACAATGGCTCCCTTTCTGGCGGCTGATTTTTTGAGCTCCTGGATTTGCTTGGGCAGGGTGGACAACACTTATATGACTCCCTTCATAGACTGGGGGATACTCTCTTTATTAAGCATCGGTTTGATCGTGCAGAGAGTTCTGCAGTACAACTGTTCTGATAGTGTGTAGACGGCTTTCAACGACAACAGGCTATCAACAGCAAGTTGATGGCTCCTTTGACCTACATAAGACGGATTTTTGGTTATAAACCGCCTATATAATTCTTCACACAAGGATATTGGATAAGTCTTTATTACTTACCAAAGATAGCAACAAACATCTTTGCAATATGGCGCTTCAGGGCGTGCAGTTCATCGGATACAACCATGAGCCACTGGTCAGCATCATCTGCACATTGGGACAGGGCAGTTTGCTCCGTCTTAGTAGCTTTCTTGAAGGCGGCGAAATCAGCTTTAACTTACAAGTTCTTCGGCGGCGAGCCAACACTTCTCCTCTATCTCACTTTGGGTGACTTGCTAGGAGCCAGATTGCTTTTTAAGCCGGTCAATTCACACTCGGCATTGCTTAAAGCTTCCTGTGACGCACAAAAAATCATAAATGAGGGGTAATTCACCACGATAACACATTGCCAGATGGTTAAGTAAATTAGTATAATGCAAGTCTCAAGCAGATTGCAAGCGATATACTCGACACTTGGGGGCTAATGTCTATTTGTTCTCCAAGACAACATGTAAGTTCTAGCTCATCTTCATCAAGTTAAGCCGACACTTGGGGGCTAATGCCTATTTGTTCTACAAAGACTACAAATAAGTTCTGGCTCATCTTCATCCAATTAAGCCGGCACTTGGGGGGCTACAGTGATGTTCTCTAAGGCTATAGTGAAGATTCCGGCTCATATTGGTCAAAGATAAGCCGGTACTTGGGGGCTACATATGGCTTCTTATTCATATTTATAGGGAAGTTCCGGCCCATTATGTTTATAATGACCCGCACTTAGGGGCTACATTTGATCAACTACTTAACACGGAGTACCGGCTCAATATTTACATATTAAGCCGATACTTGGGGGCTACAGGCTAAGTGGTTCTACTTATGACATGGATTGGAAGACTCGGCTTACCATTAACAAATGTTAAACTAGCTCTTGGAGACTACATAAGGGTATAAGTAAAAGAGAATAGGAGTACCTCATATTTTTTCTTCATTAATCCCACAAGTTTAAGCTCCATGTTCCGGCTTGTGGAGAGCCGGTTTAGGTAGCCAGCGTGTAGCTCATCAGCACTCAGCTTCTCTAGCATGGGGAGCTCAAAGTCCAGCTTATCGGAGGCTTCAGTTTTCTTAGTGTGCTTTGTCAGCACATGAGGTTGAGGAGCTTGAAAACTAACACCAGTAATGATGATGTCCGGAGTAGCTGAATCATCAATGGCATTTAAGGGCTCAGCAGCTTGGAATTGGTCCTTGGAGGGCTCTCAGTTGCCATCTCCCGAGCCGCCGGCTCGACAGAACGACGAGCATCTTCAGGCACATCCTTGGAGGCTGTCGGAGAGTCTGGCTTGGCAGGTTTCGGCTCTTTGGCAGTGGGGGCAGGGGTAGACCTGCTGGTCTTTCTTCGTTTTGCTTGAGGCCTGGAAAGCATAAAGAGTTATTGTGTAAAGGTCAAAGGATGACAAAAGATTGGATGCAAATATGAAAGCACATACTCTGGGTTGATCTTCAGAGGCGGCAGCTTGGTTGCCCTAGAGTCGCCTGAAGAAGGGGGCGATTCTTGAAAGCAGTCAAAGCAATATGAAGCTAGAGCAAGATTGTAAGGCAAGATTGACAGAGTTAAACTACACTAAACAAATACCTCAGCCGACCGTTTCCGCTGAACCGGAGAGTGGGACAACCCAACCATGAGATCTTCAGAGTCGGCGCTCCGGGTCAGGCATCAGGGAAGGTGTTGTTGCTTTTTCAAAAGAAAGTTGGGGTCTAAATAAGCAAAAGGATGAGAAAATGGCACTTTTTGGATGACCCGTCGTATCTTCTTTGGTGGAAGATGTTGTGAGTCAGATGAAACATAAGTTACCTCAGGAACGTTGGCGTGGGTTGTCTCCATTTTGTCCTATGAATTATTATTGTTAATAAGGCATATGAAGAGACGACCAAGAGAGTCAAGTTCTACCTCTGAGTCGTCAGCCTCAGGCTGTTCTTGAGGTGCAGGCTTCTTCTTTCGGCCGATGGCCTTCTCCTTCGACTTCTTCAGAGGAGGAACGTACTTCTTTTTCTAGAAGCTGGAGTTAGCCTAAAAGTTAAAGCCACCAAAGGATTTAAAGATTGCAAACATATATGGATAGCTAACCCGGAAGTAAGGAAATTAAGAGTCGCCCTTACATCTGGGCCGGGTTTGCGGCGTAGAAGGGTGGTAATCTAATGGTGCAGCAAGAATCTTGAGATTCATGGATAAGGCTTTTGACGGCGGAAATGATGTTGTCTTCTAACAAAGTGGTAGGATTAAAACATAGGGGGTCGTTGGCATCACCCGTATATTCACACATGAGGCAGCTTCTCCGGCTCTGAGGCATGACTCGCCAAGAGGCCCAGCAGCCGGTCAGATCAATTCCTGTCAAACCATTGGCCATGAGGGCTTTAATTTTGGCTTAAGCCGAAGCATACTTCGTTTGTTCGGAGGCTAACATCCGGTCAGGAAGTTCAGTATTGGTGCGGAGTCGGGTCAGACGATAACCCGGCAATGGACGTTCTCCCTCTAGAGAGGTGTCTTTGCATTAAAACCAGGTTTTGTTCCAGTCCTTGGGGTGACTCGACATTCGAACAGCCGGAAAGGTCATATCTCGTCTTCTTTGAATGGATATACCGCCAAGCTTTAAGCTTGGGCCAGTTGCCACTTCTGTCTGGCGGTTTGCATAGAAGAACTCATGGAAGAGGTCAACAGACGGCTCTTCTTGTAAGTAAACTTCGCAGAGGATTTGGAAGTTGCACATGTTTGAGACGGAGTTTGGTGCAATATCTTGAGGATGCAGCTTGAAGAAATGAAGGACGTCTCAGAAAAATTTAAAGCCAGGCGGACTGAAACCACGCACAAGGTGGTCCACAAATATAACTACTTCACCCTCTTGGGGGATGGGTTTCTTTTCTCTGCCTGGAACCCGCCAATGAATGACATTTTTGGCTGGCAAGGTCCCTGCATCTACGAAATCCTTCAAAAACTCTTCAGAGACGGCAGAGCTGACCCAGTTATAGGAATTGGACGCACGAGGCATAATGGCGTCTTAAAACTGTAGAAAATGACAGTGTGTGGCGAGTTAGAAGGTGACAAACAACTAAGGGCGGCTGATGAAATCTATGTTCTATGAAGCTAAGCCACCGAAGCAGGTCAAGGCGAGAGCCGGAAGTTTATGGCGAGTCAAATTGGCAGGGCAATGAGGCAAAATGCTACTAAGTGTGGAAAATAGTTTTCGCATGCTATATTTATAAGCGCAGATCTACAAACAGAGGAAAAAGCAGATTTATTCTAAACCTAACAATGAACAGGCGATATGCACGGACAGTAGAAGGAAGCAACTACCGATCTGTCTTAAATTATTGGTGATTTCCTACGGTTTAGCGCAACAGGAAGAGATTCATTGGGTACTATGTCGTTTGGCATTATGAAGAACTCGCGTTCTAACGGACTGAAGAACTCGATGGATTTATTACCCTAAGCTACAGATCTATGGGATGGAGAAGGACGTACCAGAAGTGAAGCGACGGATGCGGGCAATGCTCTAGTGCGTCCAGGTTGATGAAGCGGCCTCGGGCGGCGACGGCGACGAAGCTTCACCGGAGCGAGAGATCTCGGGGGCGACGACGTCAAGAGGAAGAAGAAGAGGCGTAGGAAGCGGAGGAAATGAGAAGGACCCTTTGCGGTCCTATTTAAGAGGCTGAAAAGAGGAAATGGGCGCGGGAATCAAGGCGACCGAAATTGACCGACCAAGACGGGTGTGTCAATTTTCGGGCCATCAGTTTAATGATGAAAGATCAGTTGGGGTCGTCAGGGAATCTTTTTGGCATATCTGGCATGACGTCACGGCGGGTTACATATCTTACTTTTAGGTAATGAAGAGTGAGACTCGCCGCCAAGTAAAATGGAAGATTGACATCAGTAAGCTCAAATCAACCCGGGGCCTAATGTTGGGGATATAACCCCATGATAAGATCTGCCCAGGTGAGGCGGGTCATACCAGGCGGCTCATAATCCAGACCAAGGCAGATGGGCCAAGAGACGTAAGCCTAGCCGCATGGCGGGTTACCAAGATGGGCCAAGACAAGGCCCAGATGGGAGAAGGCATGAAGAGTCGGGCGGGTAAGCTGCCCGGAGACGGCTTGCTTGCGAAGGCGAGGCGACATAGAGATAGAGTCAGATACATTGTAAGAGTCGGTATGAGACTTGTGTAACCCATGGTCTTGATCTCCTATATAAAGGCGAGACCCGGGGCGACTTAGACAGGATCCGACTAATCGAGAACTAGGTCAAGCGAATCCGCTCCCTTGTAATCGATACTCCAATCAATACAACACAAGCACGACGTAGGCTTTTACCTCTTCTTGAGGGGACGAACCTAGGTAAACTGGTGTCCTTCGTCCCAACCAACCCCTTTGAGTCCATCACCTTAGCAATGGCTTCGAACACAAGTCATCGAACATCTGTCATGATAAAACCACGACACCCTTGGCAATTTCATACTGAGCAAGCTGGAGAGTGGAGGTACCGGTCTTGGTCCTTACAATGCTGTCCCATAATTCCTTGGCACTTGTGATATGTATGTAGGGTCTCCTTTGCTTATCATCCATTCCTTTTCTTATGCACATGATTGCAGTGTCGTTGAGATGCTTGTCATATGTGTCTCTTGGAGTGAGATTCTTTGGGTCGACAGGGTTATAGCCATGCTCCAAGATTTCCAACATTTCATCATTGGCGTACCTAAGATGGTCCTGCATGCCAACCCTCCACAAAGCAAAATCGGAACTATCATCAAGCGAAGGAGGTTTTCCTCTAGGATTATATTAGGTTTCTCAACTTGAGGTCTTGCATAAAGCCATGGAACACTAGAGTGATCATGGCTAGGAGGTTGTTGGCCAAGTGAAGGAGTAGACACAGTTGACCTCGAGGACGCACCACCCGAAAGTGGTGCAAGCATCATGGTTAATGTGGCTAATCTCATTTGGACCAAGGCCTCAAGAGAAGCATCATGCTCCTGCTTTTGCTTAGCAAGAGACCGTTCCAGATCCTCAGAAGTAAAATACTTGGCTTCCATGGTAGCCGCGCCCTTATCCTTTGGATCCGCAACAAGGTGAGTCCCATCGGGGTTCATCTCGCTCTAGGGCGGTTAAGCCACATGAATAGAGCATGAGGCTCTGATACCAATTGAAAGGATCGAGATGGATCTAGAGGGGGGCGGTGAATAGGTACAATTACAAATTTTAATTATTACTTAGCAATTTTTAGGCGATAACGCGGAATATGAAAGTAGGCCTAAACAATTGCAAGTATTATGCTAGGAGTTACACCAAGCAAACAAGTACCACAAGTATATGAGTAAGCAAGTACAATAAGATATAAGTAAATACTAAGAGACAAATAACCACAAGTAGGGAGTTAGGGTTAGGAATAACTGCAACTTTGAGAGACGAGGATGTATGCCGATGTTCACTTCCTTGGAGGGAAGCTACGTCACTGTTTAGAGAGATGGATGTTACCACGAAGGCACACCAACCCCACTAAGGCTCACCCTATTCCCTCCTTGAGATATCACCACGAAGGCGATTCCCAACCACTAGTGGTAGACCTTGGGGTGGTCTTCAAACCCTCACAAACTTTCCGGGGGTAATCACAATGAACGATTCCTCGCTGGAGAACTCCTACCGCCTACGAGTCTCCAACCTCCAAGAGTAACAAGATGCACCACAAAAAACAAGGGGGAATCAACTTTTTCTTTGGTCAATGTGTAGATCAAGCACTCCTCCTTCACTCCTCAAAAGATCAAGAGCTTTATTTGTCTAAGTAAGAAGAACTCCAAGAAATCGAGGTATGGAAATGATAGAGAGAGAAATGGAGTCATTGGATTCTTCGTGGGGAAGAAGAATACTATTTATAGGTGTGGACGGAATCCAGCCGTTGGGGCCAGATTCCTGCGAGGACCGGAAGTTCCGTCCAAGCTCGGAGGTTCCAAACCTCGGAAGTTCCGGCCAAGTTCCGGGTAGGTTCCAGGCTACACAGAGAGTTTGCATCTTCTCTGGAATACCTCAGAAGCTGCCAGAACAGGGACGGAAGTTTCGACGCCTGGAAGTTTCTGCCAGCATGGAAGTTCTGGGGAACGGAAGTTCCGGTCAGGGTCTGGCAAGGTTCCGGGCTACACAGAGAGATTGCACACAATGAAGTTTCTCTGGGTGGCCCGGAAGCTTCCCGGACCTTCTAGTCCTCGAAAGTTCTGGCCGCCCCAGAAGTTCCAGCCTCGGTAGAGTCATTGTGTCGTGTAAAAATGGACCAATGATGAAGTTGATTGTGCCAGATCATATGTGTGTGTGAAGTTTATTCCCAGATGTTTTTCATGATGCACCCCCTCTTAATAGTGCGGCTGCCCTAGGGACTCAGGAAAGAAAAGATAACAATATGGCAATCAGCTTTTTCCTTTTTCCACGTAGAGGGAGAATAACCATCCATGCTTCTCTTCAATTTTGACGGTGCCGTTTATACTAGAGCATGTGGTTAGAAACACAAATGAAATTGTCATAGATGTCAAAAACTGTTAAGGGCAATAATGCACTTTCACACCCGTGTAAACCGAGTAGCCCCCAAGCCTTAAATTGGTTCGGAACAACCGAATTAAGGGTCTTTATGCTGTTATACTGCTAACGCAGGCTTCGAAGCAACAAAACGAGCAGCTGTCCAAGGAGCTAAAGGACAGCCAATCACAGGTACAATCTATGAAGGCAGAGCTGGAGAAAGTGAAGAGTTTCACCCAGGAGGCCCATGGTGAGTATACCGGTGCTGCTAATTTCTAGCAAATGTCCATGCTGACGCAAGGATTCTATTCAGCAGTTGAATCCATAGGGCATATGCAAAAGGAGCTAGATGAATCCCGAGAAGCTCAGCGGTACGCCGAGTCCTAGCACGAGGCTGGGTGTTGCGTTGTGAGCCGCCTCCAGGAAGAAAAGAAGCGACATGTTGAAGAATTTGAGAATTTAAAAGCTCAATTGGCCCAGGTCTACGAAGAAAACCAGAAGCTACAGAGGGGCATGTTCGGTAAGTTTGATTCTGATGTTTAGTAAGTACTTCCTATAAAGAAAGTTAAATAAGCATGCATTTGGCTCATATGTAGGCCTCCTGTCTGGGCATCCTGAAGAAGAGATCGGGTCTTTTCGGGGGAATCTGTTAAAAGAGATTTCTGCTCTTCACGACCGTGCCCGCAAAGCGATGAAAAGCATGGTAAAGGCGCTATGGCCTGCCGAACAGCCTCCGGAAGGAATGATTGAACTAGTCGATCAATGCAAGGGAGCCCGAAGTAGGTTCAAACTGTGGAAGACATCGGCTTGTCGAGAGGGAGCACGGGAAGTATGGGCAATGATCAAGACCCGTTACACCGGACTTAATCCTGAGCATATGCCTCGGGTTGGTCCGATGGGATCGGATGGGCAAGAAGTGCCACTCCACCTGGTGTATGACCAGGTGATGCCTGGTGCCCGTCTGTCATAAGAAGACTGTTCCCTAGATGCGATAATCGACAATCTCGACCAACAGCCGAATGTGTAATTTTGTATACTTTTGTATGAACAATCAAGTTGTTACTATATCCGTGTTGTAAACTTTGTCTTAACTGGCCATCGGCTTCTCCCTCGCATGCGAAGAGCTCGGGAGTGTTCCTCGTAATTTGTCACCCTAAAGGGGCGAATTGTGTGGGGGGAACCAGGCAATCCCTCCATGTTGTGTGAATGGACACAAAGCACACATAGAGGTATGTTATATTACTGCTTAGCGTAAGAAACATCTTCCGAGGAAAATAGTACCCCCATCGATACCTTTCTTCAGGGTTCTACGAATATCGTAGGTAGGGTCATACTACTGGTATGCGGCTAAGGGCCTTTAAGAAGAAAGGAGCCCAAATAGGAATTTTTTTCAAAACCAGTACCTATTTTGTACCAAATTCAAAAAGCATATGTCAAATTTGAAAAAAACAAAAATAGCACCCCGTCGGCCTCTGGTGGGCCGAAGAGGGGCCTGTCGGCCACTGGGAGGCCGAAGAGGGGCTTGTCGGCCACTACCATGCCGAAGAGTGGCCGGTCGGCCAATGGGAGGCCGAAGAGGGGCCCGTCGGCCAGCACCAGCCGAAGAGTGGCCTATCGGCCAGTGGGAGGCTGATGGGCCCCTAGATAAGGCCGAGGACTGTTTTCTTTCTCCTCTGACCACTCCTTTCACCCTCCCCGTCCTCCAGGCTCCCCATCTCCACCTCGCACTCCCGTTGCTCTTTGGTGCTTCCACCACCGCGCCGATCTCTTCCCTCGTCCAGCCATTTTCGTATCCAACCCACGTATACAATAGACCAGGGCGCTCTCCACAAGCCTATGATTTTTTTGGTTTCAACTCAATCAAATGTCAACTTTCAACTCGATTGTGGATTTAGTTCTTATTGGTCACCGTATGTTTGCAGGAAAATGGCTTGCCCATTTTGCCGAGCTCCAGGTGGCCCTTGTTCTGCCGTTGATTCTAGTGCGTCTGTATTCACTGTAGTGTTGGATCATCGATGTTCAAGGCGTGTTGTAAGATTCTATATCTTGTTTATCTGACTGTGGCATATGGTTGATGTTGTTTTGGTCAGAATGTATTCGAATGCGTTTGTTTATATGATTATGATGTTTGCTTCCATTCATGTTGTAGTATGTTCCGTGCAGTGTTAGATCACATCTTGCTCGGTACATTGAGGAGTGCAGAGATTTAGCTATTCGGAGGGGTGACACAGATATAGATCTTGATCTTCACAATAGCGAGGGTAACTTATACCATGTTCTGTTTAGACATGGTCGGATGAGCAGTAAATGCCATGGTCCTCCGTGGGAGGAACTTGTGAATCATCATGGTCTCCATCATCGTGACATGATGACTGTTAGGCTTGAGCACTATGGAACTATGATTAGTGGCAATTTTCATCGGGATGGTGTTATGTTGTTTCCTTTACCCTATGTTGGTAAGTTTTTTGTTTGACAGATTTTCAGTTTTGTTTCAGCTTATACGTTTTGCTGTTCTGCTCAGTTTGTGAAATTCTTTTTTGTAGCTCTTGAGGATCTAAGTGAAACTCAGAGGGAACTTGTTGACAGCTGTTTTTATAGTCGTGGTGTCACTCTAAATTATCATCAAATGTATGTCATGTCGCGGAAGCTCTTTGATGACAACTACATATTGTGTACTCCTTTTGTTCATAGGATGGATTCCATGAATGTTATTTCTCAACACATGGTAAGCTTTGGTTTCAAGTATTTTTTATTTATTTTTTCTTTGTTGTAGCATAATGTTTTAAATTTGTAAGCTGAATATCATATAACTTGATGTTTTTGTCAGGTTATTCCTGCCATGGTTCTGAGGAGTTTGAAGGAATTTGTGTCAATTCGTAGGAGTGGTTCTTTAACTCTTGAAATTACTTTGGATTCCGAAGATGATGATATATTTGTGAGCATTCCTTGTTCCTACTTCATTGGCTTGGGTGACAGAATGGTGTTGAAGAAGGAAGGTTTCGGTATTCTTCTGTTGGTATCATCTATTGAAGTCAACAATTTGGTGCTCCTAACCTTCAAAGAGCGTGAATAGGAGCTAGCTGTTCTTTTGAGCTATCTGCCACAGTGATTGTATTGTCTCACCCTACCATCCCCCATTTTCTTTTCCCGCCCTACTATCCCGCCATATTCTTTCCCGCCATACTCTGCCGCCACTTTCTTTCCCACCATTCTTTACCGTCATTCTCTCCCGCCATTTTCTTTCCCGCGTTTCTCTCCTGCCATTTGCTTTCCCGCCTTTCTCTCCCGCCATCTTCTCTTGTGAACCTATATAACCACATCCACAGTAAGGTGGGTCAACAGGCCCTTCCTTTCCCTTTCGCTCCCGCCATCCTTTCGTGGAGATGTCTCATCCTCATTATCCTTTTGATCGTAGTTTTCACTCTGGTATGTCCGGTCGTCTTCTCCGTCTAGCTGCCAATTTCAAGATGGATGATAGAGTAGTTCCATGGGAGGAACTCACTAGTAGTGACACCATAATGAATGAGTTGGCTCACTCATTAGCTAGGAGTGGGTGGCCTCCCAAGACTTTTGAGGAGATACGGAAAGAACTTCTCAGGTTGCACGACAGGTGCCAAAAGCAACTGCATAAGGGTGAAGCTTACCTCAGGATTGGTATGAATAATTCAGATTTATGGTCAGCAGATAGTGAGGACGAATATGACCTCTTCATGCCGAGCACCAAGGTCAAGACTACCGCATCGTCAACATGCAAGATTTCTACATCGACGAAGGGGAAGAGTTCTACATCGACGAAGGGCAAGAGTTCTGCATCAACGAAGGATGAAGACGACCTCTTCATGCCGAGAACCAAGGTCAAGACTACCGCATCGTCGAAGGGCAAGAGTTCTGCATCAGCAAAGGGCAAGAGATCTGCATCGACGGAGGATGATGATGATGCATTCATGTAGTACTCTTTTCTGTAGTGTTGGTTAATTTCAGTTGTACTATTTAATTAAGTTGTAACATTTAATTCAGTTGTACTGTTTAATTAAGTTGTAACGTTTAATTCAGTTGTATTGTTTAATTAAGTTGGATGCATTTAGTTTGCAGTACTACTGTTGTCTCTCTAAACCAATTGACATCTAAAATAGAACATGAATATGTCTCATACATGAATATGTCTCATACATGAATATGTCTTATACATGAATATGTCGCATACATGAATATGTCCCATACATAAAATAGACATATGTCTCATACATAAATAGATAGTCATGTCTCATACGTAGATAACTATATCACTTATGGGGACGGGGACGAATGTTGGGCTTCCTCGGATGTGGGCCAGAAGGCAATAAGTGCTGAGGCGGTGGACGAGTGTCACAATGACCACGACCATAGACCACCTCGTCCGTCAGTGTCTATGTCTTCTGCGTCAATGGTGGTGGTGGAGTGACAAGAACTGTCTCCGAGATATCATAGGTGTTTGCACCTCGGTCGTCGTCCTTGCCGTTGGTGGGTATGTACGAACCAGGACCAGTAAACACAGGTGACTGAACTGAAGTCATGAACGGTTGCGACTGGCTGTCGACTGCGGTAAAGTAAAACATGTAAAGAATGACTGCGGTAAAATTGATTTACGAGGCTACAATTTTTAAAAGAATGTACAAAGTAAAGTTACCCGGGTCAATATGATAAAGCCAAGAAGAGCCCCCGGGTTGTGAAGGAGGTGGCTGCTGCTAGAAATAGCTCCCTCGTTGCGAAGGAGGTGCCTGCTACCAGGAAGAGATCACTGCCTGCAAAGGAGGTGCCTGCTGCCAGGAGGAGCTTCCTGGTTGTGAAGGTCAAGGTTCCGAATGCTGCATAGAGGTTCGAGGTTCTAAACGCTGCGGAGAGGGGCGTGGCGGACGATGTGCTGCACAAGTGTTAACAACATCCGAAGATCGTCTACGTGTAACAACGGCGTAAATCTTGCGCAGCATCCCTTGAAGACTCTTCAACCTTGTTACTTGCTCTCACGGTGGGATATTTTCTCCTCTCTCAAAGCGGTCCAGTAAAGCCGTAACCTCCTCTAGCGCCTCAGATGTCAATTCACCCTGTACACAGAAAGTTAACCAATTGTACATGTTCAGGTTAAGGGAAAACTTAACATGTGAGAAAAATAACACATACTGCGTGGTGTCTGGTTCCCACAACTGAGTCAGTTGGGAACGGATCGCTGGTGAGAGGGGCTTGGATATGGTCCGGAGCTGATGATGGAACTAAGTAGATCCTCGTGCTCTGCCGGTAATGCTGCAGATACAACCCGAACTTGTCCCAGTCAAAGGCCCGAACTTCATCCCAGATATTTGTCAGTGCAGTAGTCCATTCGTCGAGGTAAGGCTTGATGTCGCAAAGCCAAGAAGCCTCAGACTTGTTTCCTCCTACACGACTGTACCTGAGATTGAAATGCATGTTACATGATTAGTTATAAGCCGAATCCAGACATGAGAACTAAAGTAGTATTACTTACTTGTGCACGTGATCTGGTAAGTGCTGGCAAGTCACAAAAACCAACTGGCTCCTCAAGCTCCATGATGAGTGTTGTTAATTTAACCTGGTCTTTTTCCATTTTCTTCCTAGCAAGGACCCACTTCTTAGTAAACTCATCTTGTTTTGACCAAATAAATTCGTATTTGCGCTGCTGGTTCTGCTTGCATAACTTTTTGAACAAGTTCATCAACCGTTTGTTCTTGAACTATGAGAAAAAAATTGTACCCAGATGGTGCATGCACCACCGGCTTTGAAAGTCCTTCCAAGGTGTTGGCTCATCAGCTGTTGGATTACTCAGTGTCTTCATGGCCTTCAATATACCAGGATGTCTGTCAGGAATGACACACACATTTGGTCGGTCCTTTACGATCGCAATTTTAACTTGCCGGAAGAACCATACCCAGCTCGAAAAGTTCTCACCCTCCACAAATGCCATGGCTAGTGGGATGATTTGGTTGTTCACGTCCACACCAATAGCAGTCAGGATTTGCCCTTTGTACTGACCAGTCAGGAATGTACCATCCACAAACATCACAGGAGGACATTGCCGGAAAGCTTCGATGCTTATACCAAAAGGGAAGAATACCCGTTTCAACACCTTGTAATCTGGTATAATCTCCAACCTCGTGTGTTGTATGTTAACATAAGTGCTGGGATTCCTCTCCTTCAGTATGCTAAGGAGACGGAAGACATTATCATATGAGTCAAAGAACTTCCCAAACCTTTCCTCCATAGCCTTCTGCTTAGTCCTCCAAGCCTTCCCATATGGAATGTCATAATTCCATCTGACCTTCACTGCTGTCTGGATGTGTTTTGCTTCCATATCTTTCTTCTGCACTATCTCAATATACATGAGTTGCGCTATGAGAGTTGAAGTAAGGTTTGGATGATGAACCAACAAGTTCTTCCTCACACAATTATGGGGGACCACATTGGTGACAACCCAGTGGATGTTATACTTTGGCACATGGCCGTGCACCTTCGCAGGACAACCTGATTCAACACACTTCACGGTATATTTTGTTGGACTCGATATGTGTGTCCGAAAAACCCTCTGCGTAGACATAGCCCACTTTATCACCACATACTTCATTTTTTCTTTATGTCAAACATAGCCCCAACCTAGAATTGGTTCCGATTATACTGTCATGGAGTCTCATGGCCATCGTTGACAGTAATGCTGGCGGATATGTCCTGATCCCATGCAGCAGGAATCGGTACCTCCACTTCATCCTCGGAATTTTTACAATCAAGGTCCTCTGCAAACCCATCCTGGTCCTCTTCCTCCACCACCCTCTGCATTTCATCACCTTGCCCATCCCCATCAGCAACACCAGAGGCAGCTAATACTATCGACTGAATACTCTGCCCAGTATCATGACCACTAACATTGTGTGGCACATAATCTGACTCTTTCTTGGCTTGGCTAGCATCCACATACTACCCTGGCATGGTTCATACCCCATGTTGAGTTGTATGATATTCTCCTCCTTCGCCACTGGTTGCACTAGGGCATATGGATGGATTCTTCGGTCTCTGGAATGACTTAATAGGGACAACCAATGCTAGCTCCTATCTATCAGAATCAACTCCCACTTGACAATTTTACAGGATTTGGTCCACAATGCATGAATACTGATGGAACAAACTTCATGATCCAGCCGAAAACTAGTAGCCAACCAGTGCTTCAACTGCCTAATGTCCAGTCTGTCCGGGTCTGAAAGTGTCATGACGCATTTCTTAAACTCGCTAAGATCAACCCCTAACTCATTATATCGAACATTACCAGGGCCGTAATACACAGTGAAATTTACGGATTCAGACATTTTCACCTGTCAGCACTGCCAGCTTCTCATTATTCACAACGAACAAATTTACACTAAAATAAACCTACACTAAAATATACCTACGTACACTAAATAAACCTACACTAAAATGAACCTACACTAAGATAAACCTACACTAAAATATACTTACGTACACTAAATAAACCTACACTAAAATGAACCTACACTAAAATAAACCTACACTAAAATAAACCTACACTAAATAAACCTACACTAAAATAGCAAGCTTCCACTAAAAATGACTACACTAACTAAACTAAATAAACCTACACTACCAACACGTACACTAAAATCACTACACTACATAAACTAATTTTACGTACATTAAAAAACTAACCTAAACTAACAAAAAAAGGTGTACCTTCGACGCGTGTGTGCCCTTCTTCCTCTCCACCTTCTTCCTCTGCACCACACCACCTTCTCACCATTCACACCTCCACCACCCCACCATGTCTCCTCCAAATGAAGAACAAACTACCCCATGGCAAAAAATGAGACCGTACGGCGGGGGAGATGGGCACGATCTATTGTTTCAGTGGATTGAATAGGAAAATGGGTGGAGGATAGAGGAGATCGGGGGGAGGGGGAATTCGGAGAAGAAAAACAAGAGAGAGAGGATGAGCAGCGAGCGAGGGAGGAAGAAGAAGGTCCCGGCGGTTGGGCCTTATCCAGGGGCTCTTTGGCCTCCCGAAGGTCGACGGGCCCTCTTCAGCCTCCCGTGGGCCGACGGCAGCCTCTTCGGCCACCCGTGGGCCGATGGGCCCTCTTCGGCCACCAGAAAGGCGACCGGTCCCTCATCGGCCCACCAGAGGCTGATGGGGTGATATTTTTGATATTTTTCATTATTGACATACGTTTTTCGAATTTGATACAAAAGAGGTACTGGTTTTGGAAAAAAAATCCCCAAACAGTGGAGATGGTTACCATCACCGTATTAAGTGTTTCCGTCATAGCCGACCAATTGTCTAGATAAGATAGCTAGCTTTCGACTTCACCCATCTGAGGTATGTATCCGGATGACCCGATCGTAAAAATCGCAGAGGTGCTCCCTTTACCCTCTAGCTGAACAATCGGGAACGTAGAGGGCAAACACAGGAGCGAGGAACCCAGTGCTACCTCTTGAGCTTGCGTTGGCTTTCCCTTAAAGAGGAAAGGGTGATGGAGCGAAGTAGATAAGTATTTCCCTTAGTTGTTGAGAACCAAGGTATCAATCCAGTAGGAGGAACAAGCAAGTCACCAATGGATGCACCTACACAAACAATCAAACTCTTGCACCCAACGCTATAAAGGGGTTGTCAATCCCTTCACGATTATTTGCAAGGATTAGATCCAATAGAGATATATGTAAACGAGAACGGAAAGTAAAATGTAAATAAATTGCAACAAGGTATTTTTGGTATTTTTGGTTTATAGATCTGAAAGTATATTATGGAAAGTAGACCCGGGGGCCATATGCTTCACTAGAGGCTTCTCTCTTGAAGGAAAATATCATGGTGGGTAAAGAAATTACTGTCAAGCAATTGATAGAAAAGCGAATAATCATGTAGTTATCCAAGCCAATGATCATGCGTGTAGGCATCATGTCTCTATCAAGTAGACAGAAACAATTCTACATCTACTACTATTACTCCACACATCGACCGACTCCTGCCTGCATCTAGAGTGTTAAGTTCATGAAGAACAGAGTAACGCATTAAGAAAGATGACATGATGTAGAGGGATAAACTCAAGCAATATGATGAAAACCCCATCTTGTTACCCTTGATGGCAATAATACAATACATGCATCGCTAACCCAACTATGTCACTGGGTGAGGACACCGCAAGATTGAACCCAAAACCAAGAACTTCTCCCATTGCAAGAATTACCGATCTAGTTGGCCAAACCGAACCAATAACTCGAAGAGACTTACAAGGATATGAAATCATGCAATTAAGAATTCAGAGGAGATTCAAATAAGATTCATGGATAATCTGAACATAAACTCACAATTCATCGGATCTTGACAAACACACCACAAAAGAGGGTTATATCGGATAGATCTCCATGAAGATCATGAAGAACATGGTATTGAAGATCAAAGAGAGAGAAGAAGCCATCTAGCTACTAGCTATGGACCTGTAGGTCTGTGGTGGACTACTCACGCATCACCGGAGGGGCAATGGAGTTGATATAGATGCCCTCCGTGATCGAAACCCCCTCCGGTAGATTACCGGAAAAGGCTCCAAGATTGGATCTCTCGGGAACCAAGGCTTCAGGCAGCGGAAAAATATTTGTGTGGCTCGTTCTGGTGTTGGGGGAATATTTGGGTATTTATAGGCCAAGAATTAGGGTTAGGAGACCCATCGAGAGGCAACAAGCATGCTAGGCGCGGCCAGGGGGGCATGCCTAGCAGGTTTGTGGCTCCTTGGCACCTCCCCTGCTGTGCACTCCAAGCTTGATCGATTTGTTTCCTTCCAAAAAAATTCCTTCTGAAGGTTTTATTCCATTTGGACTTCATTTAATTTTCCATATCTGCAAAATTCAAAAACAAGGAAAAAACATAAACTGGCACTAGGCTCTAGATTAATAGGTTAGTCCCAAAAATAATATAAAATAGCATATTAATGCATATAAAACATCCAAATAAGATAATATAATAGCATGCCATCATAAAAAATTATGGATACATTTGAGACGTATCAGAGAGCTTCATATTCGGCTGCGTTGTTAGAGTCGGCATACATGATCTGCAACATGCATCGCACATTGCCGCCTGTGGGGGATGTGAGGATAACTCCAGCCCCCAGTCCGACCAGGGTTTTGGATCCATAAAACTACATTGTCCAATGGGAGTATGCGCTATATTCCTTGGGGAGCTCGGCCTCTGTCCATTCAGCCAGGAAGTCTGCCAATACCTGAGATTTTATGGCACAACATGGCTTATAGGTTATTTCAAAAGGAAGGAGCTCAATGGTCCACATGGCTATGTGGACGATGGCGTCCCTGTTGTTGATTATATCGTTCAGGGGTACTTTGGATGCCACCATTACAGCACACTCTTGGA
Source organism: Hordeum marinum (assembly GCA_022496015.1). Taxonomy (NCBI): domain Eukaryota; kingdom Viridiplantae; phylum Streptophyta; class Magnoliopsida; order Poales; family Poaceae; genus Hordeum; species Hordeum marinum. Next base: position 288,549,172 of record CM039673.1, read on the forward strand.
AATAATGTTTGAGTTTCCTTGATGCCATAAACACTGTGTAGGCTATCTTTTGGTAGTGCGGGTATCTGGATTTGCATTGCATTAGTACTTCTGACACGTAATAGACCGACTTCTGAGTCCGGAACTTGTGTCCCTCCTCATCTCATTCAACGACGAGCACCGCGCTGACAACTTGGTTGGTAGCTGATATGGATAATAACATGGGCTCACCGACGCTTGGTGCTGTGAGGATGGGATTGGTTGCCGGTAGTGCTTTGATTTCCTCTAATGCAACCACTGCTTCGTTGGTCCACTCAAAATTGTTGGTCCGTTTGAGCAGTTTATAGAGCGTTAAAGCTTTCTCCCCAAGGTGGGAGATAAAGCAGCTTAATGTCGCCACACACCCAGCTAGCCTCTGGACATGCTTTAGCTTTGTAGGAATTGCAAGTTCCAATAGAGCACTGATTTTAGCCAGATTTTCTTGTATTCCTCTATGGGAGATGATGAATCTGAGCAGTTTACCAGAGGGAACTCTGAATACACATTTTTTTGGATTGAGTCGTATGTCATACTCGCGTAGGCTGGCAAATGTTTTTCGTAGATCGTCAATCAACTGGCTCACGTGTTTGGTTTTAATTACCACGTCATCCACGTATGCCTTAACTGTTTTACCGACTTGTGTCACAAGGCACGTATGGATCATGCGTTGGTATGTAGCCCCAATGTTTTTAGCCCGAAAGGCATCGTGTTGAAGCAGAATGGCCCGTAGGAGGTGATGAATGTGGTTGCCACTTGATCAAATTCCTTCATTTTGATTTGATGGTATCCGGCATAGGCGTCGAGGAAACACAACGAATCATATCCGGCTATGACATCGATGATTTGGTCTGTTCGTGGTAAGGGGAAAGGGTCCTTAGGGCAGGCTTTGTTAAGGTCTTTGAAATCGACGCATAGTCACCAGGACTCGTCTTTCTTTGGTACCATCACCAGGTTTGCTAACCATTCGGGGTGCTTAATCTCCCAAATGAATCCGTCCTCTAGTAGCTTAGCTAATTCTTCACTCATAGCTTGCCATTTGGGTTCGAAGAAGTGGCGTGGAGTCTGTTTGACGAGCTTAAAGCTTGCTATAATATTCAGACTGTGCTCAGCGAGCCATCATGGGATTCCAGGCATATCGGAAGGATGCTAGGCAAAGATGTCCCAATTTTCACGGAGAAAGTTCTAAAGAGCATCGTCCACAAGGGGATCGAGCTGAGCTCCGATGGACACTGTCTTATTGGGGTCCGACGGGTGCACTTGAAACTTGACGATTTCCTCTACGGGTTTCAAGGAAGAGGCTTGGGCCTTTTGCTAAGGATCACATCGTCCTTATAAATTGTTAACCGTAGTGCGGTCAGTTCTTCAGCAGTGAAATTCTCGGCTAATGCCTCAAGGGCGAGTGCCGCCGCCTTGTTTTCAGCCTGAAGGGCTATGTTTGGATCACTGGCGATTGTGATCACTCCATTTGATCCTGGCATTTGAAGTTTCATGCACCCGTAATAGGGTATAGCCTGGAATTTTGTGAAGGCATCACATCCCAATAAGGCGTGGTAGCCTCTTGGCAAGGGCATGATGTGGAAGAGAAGTTCTTCAGATTGGTAGTTTTCGGGCGTACCGAACACCACGTCCAGGACGATACGTCCGGAACGGCGCGCCTCTTTTCGTGGAATAATTCCTTGAAAAGTTGTGTTGCTATGTTCGATGCGAGATCGGTCGAACTGCATTTTTTCCAGTGTGCCTTCGTATATGAGGTTTAAACCACTGCTGCCGTCCATTAGCACCTTATGTAGCCTATAGCCGTCAATGATGGGGTTCAAGACTAGTGCGGTCGGTGAATGACCGGGAAGAATGGCCGGTTGGTCGATATCTCTGAAGGTAATTGGTATGTCTGCCCATGCACTAGTTGCTGCCAGATGGTAGACCTGTTCTTGTTCTCTAAGAGCTCTCTTCCTCCTATTCTGCAAGGGGAATGTTTCGTAGACCGTCAGAACTTCGGCATTGTATTCGGGCGATGACGAATAGTGCCTGTTCGGCAGAGGTGTCTCAAGGATGGCCTCGCCACTCTTTGCTACCTGCCTGACGACCCAGCAAGCTCTAAGGCTGTGAGTCAGGCTCGCATTCAGCAGGACGGAATGTATGGGGAAAGGTTTATCCAATAGTCCATCAAGGACAGTACCGACCCTTGAAAGGGGCCTGTTTCTTTTTTCAGCGGGTTCGAATCTGGCTGGCCACTTTGGAGGTATCCTCTTTTTCCGATCTCTACTAGGGTGTTCGGGGAAAGTTGGTTTCGAAAATAATCGCTTGGATTGCCAAGCGCTTTCCATCGCACAGTATTTTTGTACCAAATCGGATAGCTCAGAAAAGTCACGAATGTGCCGGCGAGCTAGGGCATTAAGAATCCCTTCATCGTGGCAATTATTACTGAAAGTTGCCATGATCTCTTGGTTACTAAGACCTTGTTCACTACTTCTAGCGAGTAGGAGTCTGGCCCAAATGTGATGGACTGATTCTCCTGGTAATTGTTTAGTGTCCCGAAAGTTCGAAGACGTGGGCTTCGGTGCGATAATGGAATCATCGTCTTGGGTAGTGGGTGGGAAAAATATGACCCCACGCCGCATTGAGTGTGCAAAATCAAGGAATCGGAATTGTGTGATAAATCTTGGACTGATGACGGTCCAGATTTAGAATAAATTCCGGCATCTCGATCACCGATGAAGTCTTGGTGACCAGAGACCGGGGTATAGACTGTTTTCAATTCCGGCTGCCGGAACGAGCCTTCAGCCGGACACTCGATGGTAGCGACAAGGTGGGTGACCAGGTGAACATGAATCTCCCTTTCATCGGGCCTAATCCCGAGCCGGTCATAGACCGGAATCTGATCATCCGTCATGCGCATAGCTTCAACCCGATTGAACAACTCGTTTAGGAACGAGGCGATGGTAGGATGCGTGTTGCTGAGCCGAGTGGAGTCAATGTGCGGCATGACGGTTCTAGAGCTGCGTGAAGGCGGCTCCATGTTCTGCCCAGCCATGGCGGATCCGGTCACATCGACCGGATTGGGAGTTCTAGATCGCCCAGGGGTGACGACTCCATTAAGGGTGGAGCCCAATGTCTTCGGTGTCGAAGCATCGAGACTTACATGCTCCTCCTCGAGGGTCGTGTTGGGAGACGTAGTAGTAAATCAAAATTTTCCTACGTTCACCAAGATCTATCTATGGAGAAACCAGCAACGAGAGGGGAGAGATTGCATCTTCATACCTTTGAAGATCGCTAAGCGGAAGCGTTACAAGAACGCGGTTGATGGAGTCGTACTCGCAGCGATTCAGATCGCGGTAGATCCGATCAAGTGCCGAACGGACGGCACCTCCGCGTTCAACACACGTGCAGCCCGGTGACGTCTCCAACACCTTGATCCAGCAAGGAGGAAGGAGAGGTTGGGGAAGGGCTCCAACAGCAGCACGACGGCATGGTGGTGGTGGAGTAGCAAGGTATTCCGACAGGGCTTCGCCTAAGCGCTGCGGAGGAGGAAGAAGAGAGGTAGGGCTTCGCCGTGAGAGAGAGAGATCAAATCCTATCTCAAAACATCCAAAACCACAAGTATATAGAGGAGGAGGGACGTGGAGGGCTGGCTTGGCCTCTACTCCAAAGAGGAGATGGCCGGCCGAATTAAAGGGAGAGTCCACCTCCCACAAGGGAGGTGGATCTCCTCCTTTTAAATCCTTTTTGCCTTATCTCCTTATCTCCAGCCACATGGGCCTTTAGCAAAAGTCTTGCCCAGCCCAATAAGGGCTGGCACACTTTATCTAACAGCCCATGTGGTCCTTTGGTCGTCACACCCCTCCCGGGGGTCCTCCGGCACCCTCCCGGCACTCCCGGTACACTACCGATGAGCCCGAAAACTTTCCGGTGACCAAAACTGGACTTCCTATATATCAATCTTTACCTCCGAACCATTCCGGAGCTCCTCGTGACGTCCGGGATCTCATACGGGACTCCGAACAACCTTCGGTAATCACGTATACCATTTCCCTATAACCCTAGCGTCATCGAACCTTAAGTGTGTAGACCCTACGGGTTCGGGAGACACGTAGACATGACCGAGACACCTCTCCGGTTAATAACCAACAGCGGGATCTGGATACCCATGTTGTCTCCCACGTACTCCACGATGATCTCATCGGATGAACCACGATGTCAAGGATTCAATCAATCCCGTATACAATTCCCTTTGTCTATCGGTATGATACTTGCCCGAGATTCGATCGTCGG